>OX439458.1:3809743-4444700 GCA_949320045.1 Scotopteryx bipunctaria | reverse complement strand
TCCGTGGCGGTTCAACGCACGACGCACTAGCTGTACTCGTGCTGGGCTGTGGCTCTGAAGGCGCCTGGTGAAGAACACATCAACATTGAACCGATTTTACAGGCCGGACCTGGATGAGACTTGCAACGGACCGTGGAGAGTGGCACACACAAAGGGAGGCCTATACCCAACAGTGAGTGATATGATGAAGATAAGAAATATAGTGACCTATGGATATGGTTAATCATTGCTTTCTAAGGCGCAGCATAACCTAACGCAAATGAAGTTTTCAACTCCTGCGCGTCAGCATACAGTTGGTAGCCAATTTTACTTATTTCCAACTAAAGATCAAGTTTTTCTACCTACTGGGCGCGGCTACATTGCACAAAAATTGTACCTGCTTCATAACAGTGCCTACCTAGTAAAATAGAATAAAGTTATAGCAACCAGTGTCTTTCTTTCTTTGAAATTTTACTGCTTTGTGATTACTTCTAATACTTCAGCCAAACTGGAGATACAATTTATGTAAACAAACATCAGGCCTCGTTGTCTTTGTTGTAATTGTTCAGATAACGTATCTAAAAATTTATTTATGTTTGTTGACTTCGGTCCTCTATAGATAGCTCCAATCGTTCAATACCACCATAAAAGTAAGTTGCAAGATGGCAACACTGTACAACTTTTGAGGTTATGATAATAATAAGAGAACGACATTATGGTTCCTACAAAATAAATCATTTTTACCGAAAATAAAACTTCTTTCTTTTGTGCGTTTCGCACACCAATATCAAGTGAGACATTATCTAAGTGGACCCATAGGTAATGATTTCCATCATGGCATTGTTCATTAATCAGACTACTACATAGTCTTCAGCCTGAGGCCTGAGTTTTTTGGAAAGGAAGTTATGATTTTAGCGACCCCCTTTATGTACTTTATAGCCAGGTGGTTTTCACCGCTCTATATGCGACGCTTTCACTCTTCTCTTAAATTTTTCATATAGTCTTTTGGCTTGGGTGTCTGATCATAGAAAACTTTAATTGTGTCATTCATTATTTATAAGATTTCTCTTACCAAGAACTGATTTGGCTGAGTCCTGAGTCTTAAAACACACTTTAATGTGTCGATTCTTCTTGGGGCTATACCTTCCAAGGCGAAAGATTTTAGATGGCTCAGAACAATCAGGGTCAATAGACTTGAGGATTTTAACTACTTCATTCTTGTCCCAGTCTAACCTCATATCTGGTTCTGTTAAGGTCAGTTCTGGTACTCCAACGACAAAATTATGTTTCGGCTTCGTATCTCCCTGTCGTTTAGCTCAGCTACAATAACTTCATTTGCACAAGCTGTTGAGGTGGAAGACTGTGGTGTATTTTTTAGCTGAGTTATGTCAGATTCTAGCTTTTCCAATTTTTTCTCTGTGCTTGTGTTTTTATTCACCAGGTTCTCGATGTCGTCTTTCATTGTTTTTTGATTTGATGAAAGAGTGTCTGTTTTAACTGTTATGTTCGTAAGGTTTTCTTAAATTGAGGTTATGTTCTTGGAAATGTTATTCATAAACTCCTTTTGGCTAGTGTTGAGTGCAGCCATCATTAACATCATCTCGGACATCTGATTTTTCATTACCGATAATTCCTCCAAAACTGCTGCATTATCACTTGTCTGTTTACGTTTACTGCGGAATGGAGCTTGATCAGTTTCCATTTTTTCTGAGAGTAGGGTTTGGGTAGTGAGATTGGGTTGCGAGTCACTGCGTTCCATACCCAGGCCACTTCTAGTGGGTGAACGTGTTACGCTCATGATCCGTGTTGTGTGGATGCACCAGTTACGAAAACTTGCTGTATTAGTCTCAACGTTTAAATGGATATCGTAGTGTTACTCTGACACCGAGGTTTTACAGTTTACTAAGAGTTTATTCTGTACTTTGGATGAAATTTGCGAAAAGAATAGAATTACGTATTAACAACACACGTCTGTACTGTACGGCGCCCAATCGCGCGCAAATAATACTAATAGGTATAAAAATTTATGTTGTGAGGTTTATTTACCTAAAACTAAGATGATTTCATCGTAACGAAAAATATGCAACGGTTTGTTTACATAAATTGTATCTCCAGCATGGCTGAATTTTAAAGTAATTGTTTACATAGTTACAAGCTCTCCATGGAATATTATGCAATTTCTTTTACTTACGTCATTTGTACTAGAGCTATTTGCATCTCTATGAGCCTGCTTATCAGTCATCAATGCCTTGGCTTTTGATGTGTGGTAAACAGCAGCTGGTACTAGTATGTCAAAGTCTACATGACTGAATGTTTCCTTGAACTGTGATAGACGGCAGTCTGGTTGCAGGCTTTCTGAAGCTGAAAATAATGATTCAGTATTTTTCATTTATGACAAAATTTGTGGATTATTTTCTTCCAAAATAATATAGATAAATAGATATAAATAATAATATATCCTTTGCGGTGTCTATCTAGCCTGCGGCTTGTGATATTTGTATGAAGGATAAAAAGACCAAGTGCATGTCGGAACACAGTGAAGCCCTAACAAAGCTTTGTGTATAACATTAAAAAATAAATGATTTTGTTTAAAGAAATTTTTATCAACCTTCGTGAATCATAAAAGCTTCAAAAAATTAAAATAACTTAAACTTACTAGGTAACCTCGGTATAAGTTCTGCCCCAAAAAGATGATAACTGACAGGGCCCATCCAATGAGACATTGTTCTTCGAACCGAGATAGATTCACCTCTAGCATTTACATGAGTGATGTATGGTCCATACACTATTCGAGGGACATTCTCCGAAGGCCTAGCACTTGATGTAGCCCCTCTTGATGTACTAGGCCTGCTGTTACTTGAGTTAGTTCCACGACTTGTTGATGGCTTGTTCAAGTGGTCATCACTATGAGACCCACAAGCTACAGGAATGGTTTTAGAACATGTTTCAATAACTTTGTCAGGAGTAGGCAACCATACTGGCTCAGCCTCCTCAGGCATCTCCATGGCAGCATCCAAGTCAGCATTAGGAGCAGATTCTTCTCCACTATCACCCTCATTTGAAGGTCCCGGGTCAAAGTCCATTTCCAGAAAGTCCATGTCTGGACTTGAAGCTCTGGAACCACCTTCCCTGGCGTTACCAGCTTGGGGAGCAGCATAGTTTGGTAGTGCCAAGCGGTCAGCTGGTAGCCCCATGTCGAGGCTGAAAAATGAGCTAGGCAGATCCGCCAGATGTTCTCCACCTCTGTATGTGTAAATGCAGCCATCTTCCGAGCCCAGTGAATAGTCTGATAGACTAGAACTGTCATCATCCATGTTAGGTCGGTTAAGCTTTAGACTGGAAGGTCTCTTTCTACTCTCTCTAGTATTGTTTTTATCGTCTACTGGTTCCCTCATATTATGTTGCTGCAGTTTGATTTGACTGACGCCGTCTCTGTCCACCTCTAGTTTGTATATTGAATGTGGCATGCTCAAGCAGTTAGTATTTGGACCAGACTTACTGCTGCCTGCGACGGCGGCTCCATCGGGCTCACCGTTGTTTAACTTTGCACCTGATGTAGACTGACCAGAGCTACAGGCTTCTGTATGGCTCTCCGGAACTACCTCACTCGATCTACCAGGTCTTGGGTCTGAATTACGAATCTGCACATCCCTATGCCATTGGTTGGTACTTCGCCATGGGTTTTGAGGCTGCGTCAGAAAATTTATTTCCATATCACCTTGTCCAGCGTGCAGCTCTCTCGGTGTGCCCTGAGAGTTTCTATTAATTCCAACGTCAGACTCTGCGTTCGCAGAATTAGTCATGTTATGTTCTTTATTAGGATCCATAACGAAATATTATCGTTGTACAGGAGTCGGCACTGAACAAGATCTTTGTTTAGCTACATACGAATTTTGCTACTTGGAAAGCAGTGAAAAGAACCGGTAATTATTTACGTGACTCAAGGAGACAAGTATTCAAGTTTTAGAACGAAAGGCTGCGAAATCCTATTCAAAAAACGTATTTAACTCTAATATTACAATACAAACCACCATGGTCAATAGTCACATTGAAAAACGTACGTACGTACAATCAACGTAACGTTCGTTCGTTTGTCTGACTTTTGTTTGAATTGACTGTTGACTGTGACATTACTGTAATAACATTTTTTCACTTTGGCAACCGGTTGAATTTTAGGATTCCGTAGGTTCCCGGGATCCCGTGAATTTATGGATCAACTTTTTCATAGCTAAGCCTTGGCTGCACGTCCGTCCTTCCATCCGGTCAACGGGCTTTATTTCATGAACCGAATAGAGAGTTTTTTACCGAAATTTTCACAGTGTGTATTTCTATTGCCGCTATTACAACAAACAATAAAGTCAAATCAAATAAAAAATTAACAGAGGGCCCCATACAAAAATCATTTAATGCGAATCAACTCGCACTTGACCGGTTTTTTTTACAATGGTCATTAAAAACCGTTTTTTTTAACTTCAACACTATCTTCCTAGACATACTGTTATCCTTATGAGATCGATTGACTGACTATATATTTTATTTCTCAAACATTATAAAAGGTTTACTTTTGGGCGTGTGACTCTTTACAACAGTTTACGACTCACAAAACGGACAGAAATAAAGGACATTTTTTTCAGTTTACAATTATTTTTTCGGTTCACTACCCCGAAGGACTAATGATTTTAAAATGACTAGCTTTAAATAAAAAAAAACTTCAAATGAACTGTCAAACAAATCGATGACAAAATTGACGTGACATTTGACAAGACAAATTGATTTTGATTCAGCCAGCCAGTCAGCCAGCTGTAGCTGTAAGCTGTGATTTTGTTAAAAATTGCGTCTCAGGCAGAACAAAACTAAACATCCTCTTGTAAATCGTATTATTTTGTTGTCAATAATCGTAATACAGTAATTGCAAGGAGTTGTAGTGAAAATGGCGTACGCCTACTTATTCAAATACATCATCATCGGTGACACAGGTATCGATTTTATTTCCTGGTACATTATTTGGTACATTTTTATCAACGACGCCTGATCTATTGCATGGTCTTTGTTCGTAATGGTTCCTGACTCGAGGGGATTCGCTTTGTTTTTATCTACTCGGCATCTATCGATTATTAGATTTGTTTGTGTTAGGGCGTGAACAATAACTTTAGGTATCCGCCTACGCTTATTTCTCCTGCGTCAAGGGAGTAAAAGTGCGCATTTTACTAATATATCTATGTTGAATAATTAATTTATTATAACTTGTTCTGGAGAAGGTAGTACAAGTAAATAAAATATAAGACTAGCAAGTGCTTAGTAGGATTCAGGGTCAAGGTTTTTCTTTGTTAACAAGTTCTACATTAAATTTCTTTCATAAAATAGGTGTGGGGAAATCATGCCTGCTACTTCAGTTCACTGACAAAAGGTTCCAGCCGGTCCATGATCTCACAATTGGAGTGGAGTTTGGTGCTCGGATGATCACCATCGATGGCAAACAGATCAAACTGCAAATATGGGATACTGCTGGGCAGGAAGCTTTCAGGTAAAGATAAAATAACATCCATTCTCCTTTGTTATAACCACCTATCCCATTGAGTGCTAGTAAGTTTTGGGGTACTTTAGACATCAAAGTCAAGTTTTTATTAACAAAGGGGTAAAGAATCCTTTAAAAGATCTGCACAATACTTTCCATGCTCTCAATAGCCTTTCTGATTATATTATAAGTACTTGAATCTTTTGCTGTATACATACAAATATTGCAGTAGCAACATGGTCTACAAAATTGTAATCTTATTAAGAGTCATTGATTTTGTTGTTATCCATAAGCTTTGTCTGTTTAATGCTGGTAATGAGTCATCTACCTGTATTTGAGAACATTGACTTGTTTTGAATTAAATCACTCTGTACATGCTACCTATGGATTGTTGAAACATAGAAACAAACAAATAGGAAGTGTTTCTATTGTGCTGAAGAATCTATCCAAAACATAGTGATTCACAGAATTAAATTCCTAATATAATCTTGCTTAGTCATAATCATAACGGAAATCAGTCACTAGAATAGTTCCATATTGGTAGAATTTCAATCAATGATGAAAAATCCATCCTATCCTACTACTTCCTACTACTATATTATAAATGTGAAAGTTTGGATGTTTGTGCCTCAATCACACCTAATCGGCTGAACGGATTTGAATTAAACTTGGAATATACATAGTACATGTGCTGGATTAACATTATAGGCTATTGTTTGGGTACCACGGGAGTGAAGCCGCGGGCGGCAGCTAGTACTAATATATATTTTTTGTGAGGTCGTTTAATTTTTGAAGATAATGCTATAACAACTAAATGGTTTTTCATAGTCTGATCAGGAAGGACATAGGCTACTTTTTCATCATCATATCAAAGCTACTGTGAAATGCTAGTTCTTCATAAACAGTGTATTTTAAAGCCCATTCTTGTATGTACTATCACTTTTTACTCATCCACACTGGTTTGAATTATGATGGTCCTGATCGCTTCTCGGCCTTTTGGCTAAGATTAAAATGTAGTATTCTAAAAAAAGGACCTATTGTCTGTTTGCGATATAGTTTGGTAATCAGGGTGAAGATACTACTACTAGTAGTTATTTGGAACCAGTGCAGTGAAAATATTTAAAGTGTGTCTCAAAAGCTCCCTTAATACTACACTTTGATAGAGGATACTGCCAACATCCCAAAGTCCTTCTCTGATACTTCAAGGAGTTGGGCTGGCAGGGGGAGGGTTAGCCCTGCTAACCCTCCCCCTGGATAATGCAATTAATACACCCCACCACAGGCCATCAGTGCAGATCTCTGTTCCCCTACCATTAATTAGAATTAAAATGTTTTTCTAGGATGTAGATAAAAGTATGCCTCAAAGAGACTTCTTTCATATGCTTTTAAAAGCAACATTGAAGTAAAAATAAAAAGATTTGCATACTTTCGAAACAATTTGCATACATAATTAGTACTTATGTACCCGAAGACTGTACTGTATTGTAACAATGAAAATTCTTTGTTTTGTTTAACCTATTTGTTTATAGGAGTTTATTTCTAATAGGAAGTTATTTCCTTTATCAAGGTTAGCCACTCATAGTACAATAATATTAGTGTTGTATTAACTAGTGGTGTGTTAATGAGGTTATTGATTTTGTTATCTTTCATTTTATTAGCAAAATTATAGTAAATACTAGCTAGTCTATGGACTGGAAGTTAATAAAAAGTAGATATAATAATGAAGTAGACATAACATGTACAGGTACATATACCTACATAAATTAAATTTGTGTTTGTACAAATGTAAAGACAATACAGTAGAATTTTTTCACATATATGTTTAGTGTGTGTTACATCACTAGCTTACGCGGCTTTTACCCTTCTAACCTTTTACAAACGTTTTCACCGTTTTATAGGTTGAATTTAGAAAAATCCCGCTTTAGTGGGTAGTTTTCCTATAAAAGGATGCTATCTTCTAAATGGCAGCTTTCTAGCTTCCGTAGTTTGACCTGTGCATTGATTGCTGAAAAATGCTTATTGTTTTATAAATATAGACTAACTGACTTAGCTGATCTATCTCATTGACCTTATGTGAAAACCCCAGAGTTGAGAAAGGATTAAGTCTAGGGTGGTCCTCATAGAATATAGGCTCCCTGTATACACATAATCAGCTAATAGGAATTAGGAATTACTTCATAAATCTTCCCATGACATGAATAATAATGCTAACTTCTCCACTTAACTATAATCTTAACTTAAAACTAACAGATGATTCCCAATATAAGTCCGCACGAAATTCGCCTAGCTCTGATTTTACTTTCATTCTTTTTTTTCAGATCAATCACGCGATCATACTACAGAGGCGCTGCGGGCGCTCTGCTTGTGTACGATATAACACGACGCGACACGTTCAACCACCTCACGACCTGGCTGGAGGACGCGCGTCAGCATTCCAATTCCAACATGGTCATCATGCTAATTGGAAATAAAAGGTTCTTGATGAAACTAGAATTAGTCCAGAGGGACCTATGAAACGGTTTTAATGTTTAAAGCTCCCAAACTAAGCCCATCTATACTATGTAGATGATTTACACAGTAGCAGCAGGCCACTTTTCACCTTATCCACAGGAAAGACATATTCAATTAGTATGGCGCTGACTAAGATGCGGGTTTTCTCATAATGTTTTTCTTAACCGTTCGAGAGTGATAACTTGATAAGTGATAGCGAAAAAAATATACCTATGCGCAATACCTGGGTATAGCGTATATTTTTTTTAACGGTAAACCAATGTGTAAACACAAGTCTGAATCCATTTCATAATCTTTCAGTGACCTCGAATCGCGCCGCGAAGTGAAAAAGGAGGAAGGAGAGGCATTCGCGCGCGAACACGGCCTCGTGTTCATGGAGACGTCGGCCAAGACCGCGGCCAACGTCGAGGAGGCCTTCATCAACACCGCCAAGGAGATCTACGAGAAGATCCAGGAGGGTGTTTTTGACATCAACAATGAGGTAAGCATTTACTTGTCACTGGCGCTTTTTCTCAAAAAGGATCCTTTTGTGTTCTGAGGTAAGTTAACGCGGCCTTGTGTTCATGACTCACGCCTAGGGCCGATAACATAATTAGTATGGATTATTATGTATGCTGGACCATCTATAAGGCGATGGGCTAATCACAAAATATTATTTAAACAGCGTCCGAGTTCATTATGTACTTAGTGACTTGTAAGGCCTATACGGGAGCGTCAGCTACGGCCGCATTGGGAACAAGAAAATTGAGACAGCAAGTCAAACCATGCGCGGTCATGGGCAACCACACCATCAACCAGTGTTTGGGATAATATGCTTGTACAGTACTACCACAAATATTGTGCACCTCGGCAAAATAAGTAAAAAAATAACTAAGGCAACTCTTTAAAAAAAAATAGTATCTACTTACATAATTATTGTAACATCTCTATATTACATACCTAATCATCATCGCGTTAGTACGTATTTCAGAAGCTAGATGAAAATTGCCGAGGCGCACAATATTTGTGGTACTACTGGATGTATTGTGATTGTATGACAGACATTCTCTCAGATCTCCAGGCTAAGATAATAGCCTAGGGTTTTGTAGACTCTCAGTAATGGTAATGTTCGTCCCAGGCCAACGGCATCAAGATCGGTCCCCAGCACTCGACGGCTGGCGGCGCGGCGGGTGCGGGGGGCGCGGGCGCCGGAGCGGCCGGCGGCGGTTGTTGTTAGGTGCTGTCTTGCACACACTGAGGCGGACTGCCCGAGGCGGGCTCATAGGTAACTCCACACATTTATTACTATTTTATTATAGATACTATTCTTTTTTTTCTTTTATTGTAGATAGTACTCAATATACTTTATTCAATAGGATTGGTAACACTTGTTGAATTTACGCCTGTTACTTTTAACTACTTGGTATTCTCTGCTGGATGGAATACTACTTTTTTTAAGTTTTTTCATGATGAAAGATATTTGTTTAATTTATTAGCTCTGCAGCTACATTATCGGGTTTCAGCGAACTTATCGTTTAGAGCGACAGATGAAGCCATATGACTCGTTTAGGATAGAAGAGGGCGAAAAGCTCTAGTCGCCGAAAAGCCCGATTGTAACCTCAGAATAGTATCGTTGCGTTTTTGTTTATGAAGTACTAGCTGCCGCCCGCGGCTTCGCTCGCGTGGTACCCGAATAAAAAATAGCCTATATGTTAATCCAGTACATGTACTATGTATATTCCAAGTTTCGTTCAGATCCGTTCAGCTGTTTAGGCGTGATTGAGGCACAAACATCCAAACATCGTTACAAACTTTCGTACTAGATGGCAGCACCGGTAAAATTAGTACGCGCTATCGTTGCGTTTTGAGCTTTACACCGGTAATTTCAAGCAAACTAAGACTTTTCAAATTTATAATATAAGTAAGAAGTAAGAAAATGATGGCTGCTCGTTAGATATTCTACCTACCTACTCATTCTTGCACTATCCTTGATATTTATAAAAATTGCTAATTGCTAATTTGATCTTTCAGGAGTGATGGCAGATGTGTGCAACGAAAATGGTACGAAAGTATTGCTGGAATAAAGGGATTATTTTATAATGCTACAGAATTAGCTTCGCTCTGAACTCATACTATAACATAACGCCCTTCGGGCACTTTTAACTCTGTAGAAGTTTAAAATGTTTGATCAAAGTCAATAGACTTTTAGCCTATCTAACTTATCGGCTGATTTACTCCAAGGTTTACTTCTATTTGATATAATTCCTTTACAAAAACTCGCTAGTGAAATAAGTTTAATTTCATGAGTGTAGCTGTAGATAGACATGCGTTATGGGAATGTTCACTAGAAACTGACCACTCGATAAAAACTTAGTTGTATGTTTGACTATATATTTCATCAAAATATATTTGAGCTTTATGTCAATCTGCATGTAAATTGTGTAGAGATTTTATTTAGCCAGATGTATCACTTCTCATTCAGGCATTTATTTTAAAAGTACATTGATGTTAGTGTATCTTAAACATTATTGTTGTTTCATTTAATCAAGTTAAGAATGTAATTAAGTGATGTTTAAATTGGTATTGACAGAATGATTGATGCAAAAAAACAAACCATGGTTTTGTAACCTGACTACAGCTTGAAATAAATTCAATTTTTGTTACATTACTTTAGTTTTATAAATTTTATTGAGAGTTATAGTCATTTTTTTTTATTTATATACCAACTTAATCACGTATGGACTCCCTGTACTGTGATGTTAATCTGTGTTATTAAATGTTGTATGTATTATTGTTATAATTTAATGTTTCATTATGATTTCTACATTTGATGCCTTGCATTAGTGATCAAAAAGACACGTTATTATTGTGTAAATAACATCTTAGCAGCACTCTCGTGCTTCCATCATTTTGGACTCTTATACGAAATTAAAATAAAATTGAAGTAATAATAAAACAAGTGAAGTAGGTGGAGGCCTAGATATAGTATTGCACAAGATATCTCGAAACTATTCTGTAGTTTTGGCGGTTGGACAAGATCGTTAAAGGATTGCTTGCAAGGTATGATGGAGACATGATAAACATAGGTTATGTACTTTAAGTTTAGCACATTGTAATGATATGATAAAAATATTTTGTAAGGTTACAATATGCAAACACATTTGTAAGGTGTATGTAATTCATGAGAGTAAATGTTGAAAAACCAATATATGTTGTCCTTTATGCATAATGTCTCTTATCTCAGCTCTGATTCGGCAAGTAAATAAGGAGTACACTTCAAAATTGGCTTTATTCAAAGGTAACATTCAGTCTTCATCAGTATTATCATCAATATTCTTGCTTATATCCATATCATCAATACTTATTTCATTGAGTACTGTAAACACACTGTTGATTATTTCAGGAGTCTTCATTTTCACAACTCCATTATACTTTACTTCGGCCTTTGAGAGGTTCACCTCACAGAGGTCAAATACGGTAATGTCTAGTTCTATCATGTGGAATATCTGGTTATGGAGTATTTGGTACGTCATTGCCACCAGTTCTGAAGGGTGGGATGCTTCATCTTTCACTCTGCAAAAATAAATTAAACACTTTTGTAGTACATATTATTTAAATATATAATACTACTGACTGACAGTCCATCCACAGCTGAAGACGCAAGCCTAGATCTAGAAGCATGAAACTTGAAGGGTATTTCCTCTTATGGTGTAGGGGTGCACTAAGAAAGGGATTCCCGAACTTCAACTCTAAAAGGATGCAATGGGAAGATGAAGTTTGCATGGTATAAAAACTCAATGTGGACAAAGTTGCAAGGCATTCCACTTATCATTAAAGCTAAGCAACCATGACTGTGGAAAGACAGGTATTCTTGGTGAGATCAAAAACATTTATAAACATACCCATTCCAAATAATGGTAACATCGCCAACTTCAAATGACAAACTTAATTTATCCTTATGTTCTACTTGTGGTGTCTTATAGACAAGGGTGAAGGGGTCTGTGCTTTTTGACGAATCATTCTCCACAAAGTTGAAGCCAAACTGCAGGAGTTGATACTGAAAAGCAAAATGATAAAGTTTAGAGATTTCTTTGGCAAGAGGAAAAACATGCAAACATAAATGCTTAATAATTTTAAGTTTTGGAAGTTAAGGACACAAGCAGCTTTGCTTATTCCCCAAACAATTTTTTTATACAATACAATCTTTTATTGTACTGGCCCACAGTGGCCCAAAACAGGGATGACTGGAGAGAAGGAAGGGAGGCCTTTGCCCTGCAGTGGAACACTACAGGCTCCTAATAATAATAATACAATCCTATTAATATTATATATGTGAAAGTTTGTGAAGATGTGTGGATGTGACGATTTATGTTTGTGCCTCAATAACACCGTAACGGCTCAACGGATTTGAATGAAACTTGGAATATACATAGTATGTGTGCTGGAATAACATATAGGCTACTTTTTGTTCAGATAACACGCAAGTGAAGCCACGGGCGACAGCTAGTACAATATAAAAGTAGACTTTTGAAGCAAGCATCAGAGGCAACACATTAGTAATGTTGCATTATTGACACTGCACTCGAACAACAAACCATACTTAAATACTTAAAGTCCACCTTAAAAGTGTCACTGACCTGTGTGAAAGAAAACTGTCTAATATTACAGTCAAAAAGGCTTTGCAGTGTTGCCCTCACAGATGCACCAAGTCTCTGTTCACCTCGTTCCAACATGTATGGCAAGTGAGTAGATCGATCAAGAGACTTGTAGAGCCCCCAAGACAAGAGTACAGCTAGGTATGATATCTTGTCTTTTGAGTTGTCTTGAGTGGATGATGATATTGTTATCTAGAAATAAAAACCGAAATTGAAATGTATGCTACCTATTGGCTGAATATGTCATAAAAGTCAACTACGGGATAGTATCCTCCAACATGATGGACCATCTATATGGGCGATGGGCTGGTCACCTGTCACCATAGTTCACCATATCTATCTTGGGACTTTGAATCAGGAGTGGCTGCAAGTTTTCTTATAATTACTTGTGGCTCTACCCACCCTATAAGGGATACAGGCAAAAGTTCGTCTTTAAAATTACTTTTCAGGCCATGTTCTCTGGTTCAAAATTGTTCTGATTGTCGGTTGCACCGGCATTTAAAAGATGAATGAAGAAGAGAACTTTTCAATGAAATATCTTACCACCAAACCACTGGCGTCTTCGTCATGATACCTCAAAAAGGGCTGCTCCTCAAATGTTACTTTATATTTAGCTGATGAAGCTTGCACCACGCCGACCAGGCCCTGCCTTACTTTAGTAGCATAGTACTTAAGTTTTACCGGCTGGTATCGCAAGTTGAGCATTGGTGTTACTCGATTGATACGCCATAGTCCCTCGTTATAAATTACTGGAATATAAAATAATGTAAATGCCTTTCTGTTTGACGAGTTTTGTGAGAAGAATGAGGCACGTTCTTTTTTTAACTTACAAGCAAGAGGATCCCCATTAGGAACAGGTTTAACACTTGTGTTCGTATTGCGTTTCCAAGACGTATCCTGGCGCAATAACGACATACTATGATCTTTACTTTCAGATTTTGTCAATCTAAAGAGTTAACGTATCCCATAAACAACTTATAATGCATTATTTGGATAATTTTCAAAGAAAAACCAACAGCGAAGAACCAAACCAAAACAAACAAAATTCAAATCAATCATTACAAACATGACGGTTAGTGTGTTCCAGACGTTCGGTCTATTTTTTCGTAATATTTTTAGCATACTCACTCAGAGTACTTTTATTTTACCCTGCCAGCCTAAGCCCTAGTGTGAGCGTGATGCGTGATGTGTGTGAGCTACTCTAAAATATAATTCTACAGTCAAGCTAGCTGACAGTAACTTTGACGTTAATAAAAGTTTGTCAGTTACGCAGGAGAAAAAATAGGTAGGTACCTACCCTACTCATAAGTACCTACCTACTAAATCTAGTAAATAAAATAATTGCTTGTTCCTTTCCCTTTGCTCGCTGCCTCTCAGCTGTAATTTTCTCTAGAAATTGTGTTGCAAGAAAGGTAGTTTCGAGTCGAGAGAAAACAAGGTATGTTTTGTCCTTGGACGAATGTTTGTTCCCACAAAAAGTTGAGAATTGTTATTGATAGGATACTTCACTTGTGTGTGAGCTGTGCATACACTTTCACGCAGAACTTGTTTTACCTACTCAGATTGGACTTTGCATCTTGATAATTATAATGTTGTTTGTCGTGCAAGCTTATCTTTAATAAAACATAAGTTTATTGCTCCGAAGTTTCAGTTCGTTTGTAGCCGTCATCGAGTATGGATCAACTGCGTTTCGACGGTCGTGTAGCGGTGGTGACCGGAGCCGGTGGTGGCCTCGGGAAGGCCTACGCTCTGCTGCTGGGCTCCAGAGGGGCCAAGGTGGTAGTCAATGACCTCGGTGGTGCTAGGGATGGCGCGGGCAGGTCAAACTTTGCTGATGCAGTTGTCAAAGAGATAAAAGACAAAGGTAGGTATTTGCTGGACTTTGGCTAGGACAGGACTTTATGATGGGATGATAATGACATTAAAGATTGTACCTACAGTAGTGTAGAAATAGTTATTTCTCATGATGACTTTGCAATGTAATGGCTAACATACATATCTCGTCAGACGTACTTCATTATAATTTGCTGTGTTCTCAAGAGTCCTTCAGAATACAACAAAATATAATAAAGTCTTAATGGTTCTGACCTACTAACTAAAATAAACTGTAGTTTAAATTCAAGAGAGTAGGCTATTTGATTTAACATTTGACCTCAGCCTGTTTTAGTGGATTTTGCAGTCATAAATTTTAATGTAAAATTATCTCAAGTCTGTTTATCTGTTAGTTTTGTCTATGTACATAATATTTACTACTTATGTTTTTATTGCATTTTAAGTGTCTCTCAAAATATAGTTACTGAGATTTTAGAGTTTGAATTATTTTGAACAGTTTCTTTAATTAATTATGTATGGAACTATTGTATGTTAATTACTAAGCATTGTATAATCCATAGGTGGTGAGGCCGTCGCTGATTATAACTCCGTGGTAGAAGGAGACAAGATTATTAAGACGGCTTTAGATAACTATGGGCGGATTGATATCCTTATCAACAATGCTGGCATTCTTCGTGATAAGAGCTTTGCGAAAATGACTGACCAGGTTTGTTTATGATTATTATTACTACACCTAAAAATATAATAGGGACATTGGAATAATGCTTCCAACATCCCAAAGTCTAACAAACTTACCAATTGAGCTATTATTGTTAATTATGAAACTTGTTAATCAGAAGTAGCTTCAAGTTTTCTAATGATTACTTGTGGTTCTGCCCATCCTGTTAGGGATACGGACGTGATAATAATGTATGTATGTATAAAACTTAGCATGATTTAGTACTCATGGGTGTACTTAGCCATTATTACAATAAATCCCATAATGTTCCATTTGTAAATGGTTAGTTTCATCATCATCATCCACAGCATGTTTTCCCTCACTGTTGGGCATAGCCTACGATCTTGGCTATATTGTTAGTGGTTAGTCTTAAAAATGTAAGTCTAAAATAACCAGAACTATTTAGATCCATGTTGGACTGGTAGGAGTTACTCCAACTTTTGATCAGACAGGTCATGGGTTCAAATAACTGTAATCCTATGGATTTCTCAGTTCATAATAAAATAAATAAATATTTAAATTACTTAGGACTGGGACCTCGTCCATGCTGTGCATCTGAAAGGCGCGTTCAAAACCACCCAAGCAGCATGGGACATCTTCAAGAAACAGAAGTTTGGGCGTATCATCATGACATCCAGTAATGCTGGGGTTATTGGAAACTTCGGCCAGTCTAACTACAGGTTTGTGAATTTGAAACTTACTGCTTCAGTCAACTAGGTTTGGAATCGCTAAGCAGCATATGGTGTTTACAAGAACAATTTTAGAGCAGTATTATGATAAGATCAGAAAAATAGAACAGTGTAATGATCTTGAAAGTCGTGACCTGGCAGCTGCGACTGCGTTCGCGACGCATTGCTTTATAGGGCTATTTGTATGCAGAACTTTTCGATGCAGGCGACAGTGTCTCGCACTGCCCGACTGCAGCAACGGGTCGCAGGTGTTGGTCGCGACTATCAAGATCCAAAATTACCTAAATGGTACCTTTATCTTGGATGTCGGAAGACGAGGATTGAGTAGAATTTGTTTATGAAAATCTTATTTACATGTTACTTAAATCTAATCAAAATAAATATCTAAATCGGTTTACTTGCTAAGTAGGCACAGTACATAATCATTTAATTATTAATGATCTTATAATCTTATCACTATTTTTTTAATAATAACATCTTACGTAATTATTTTTTGCGAAAATAAATCTGCTGGCTAAGATTATGAATTGAATAAAAGTAAATACTTCCTCTGTAATTCGGATTGCAATTAATATTCCTTGCTGTTCATTCAATGAAACTTAGCACCTTTGTCTGACTCATCATTATTTTCTTGCTATCCCATTAGGTGGGATCGGACACCATGTTTCCCTCCTCTATTTGCTCCTATCACTCGTCATCTCAGCACTCGTTTGTCTGACTACACTATGATGAATAGGTAAAATATGTAAGTTTGTATATTTGGAAACTGCTGAACCGACTTTGAAAATGATTTCATCGCGAATGTAATATTTTGGATGTTCAATCCCTCCAAATCCAAACTGTTTCATACCTATTTCATAGAATTTGGTGTCTAGTGGAACGACTCACGAATTCACTTGCATTGAGTTTATTTCAATTATACAATATCTATCTTACCGCTGACTCTTCAAGGAGTTGAATAACTTTCTAATGATAATAATTTACTTCTCTGCTGGACTGGGAGTAGAGAAAAAGCATAGAATGCGTCCAGTTGCTTCTCTCCCGAGCAAGTCGTAAAAGTCGACTAAGGGATACTAGTAGTAGTAGGAGATATAGATATATCTCAGACATGATGAGATACAATCTTGGACGTTTATTCGTCCAAGGATACAATAAGCAAGTATTCCCAAGGAGGGTTGACGTCGGGCAGGCGGCCGGTTTTAAAACACCTTAGCCAAAACTCTTACAGCATGATCCGAGAAACATGCTGTGCCGAGGATAGGGGTAGGAAAATGATGACTTTCTAATGATAATAATAATCTTATAACCTATTATTAGATTAAGTACCTATACTAGTACTCTAATTCCAATCAAAATTCTTCCCTGTAACACTCTCTATAAAGCTCAAATTCCCTTGCAGTGCTGCAAAGCTGGGTCTAGTAGGGCTGGCCAGTACATTAGCTCTGGAAGGTGAGAAGTACAATATCAAAGTGAACACGATCGTGCCGACGGCAGCGTCGCGGCTCACCGAGGACATCCTACCGCCCGACATGTTCCAGGCGATGAAGCCGGAGCTTATAGCGCCTGTTGTTGTAAGTATTTTACTACCTTCCACCCGTGATATCCTGGTAAAACGTAGCTTATGTATGCCACTCCCCGGGCCATAAGCTACCTATGTCACTCTCTGGGCCATAATCTATCTCTATGCGAAATCATCAAATATTACATACTAGCTGCCGCCCGCGGCTTCGCTCGCGTGGTATCCGGAGAAAAAATAGCCTATATGTTAATCCAGTACATGTACTATGTATATTCCAAGTTTCATTCAAATCCGTTCAGCCGTTTAGGCGTGATTGAGGCACAAACATCCAAACATCCAAACATCCAAACATCCAAACTCACAAACTTTCGCATTTATAATATAAGTAAGATTAAACAACTGATTAGAAGATCTACTTGCAGGTCACAACTCCCATATATCTAACTAAACGGACGGCCTCGTTGGCGTGGCGGGGGGTTGCTCGGCAGAGACTCAAGAGGCGCGGGTTCGATTCCCGCTGCGGAAGAAATGTTTGCATGTTCTGCAAGTATGTCTTCCGAGTCTGGGTGTTGTGGTGCCATGGTACTCGTAGTTTCTGATGACCACGATACAGGGAATCCTAGCGTGGAGTCAGGACTATGTATGTATGTAACAAATTTTTTTTATAGGCATACATGGCGCACGAATCATTCCAAGAGTCTGGAATTGTCATCGACTCTACTCTTGGATTCGCAGTGAAGACTCATTTCGTGAGAGGTCAGGGTGCTCCCTTGAGGTAAGTTTCAAAAACAAGTTTTAGTTCCTTAAGGCGTCCTAGATGACGCTTGGATGTATCCTGATGTATCCTATAGGCACAGACTATTAATGTATTCAATTTTATAATCGGACCAATCACATGAATTTATGCTCTCTATGGTTCTTGGAGATTCCAGTACAATGCCATCTAGGAAGTGACTGGGAAAATGGAGCTTTACCGGATGCTCCGTGACCAAAAACCAAGAGTAGACGATGAATTGATTGGTCGTCACGAATGTTCGTACATTGAACGAATGTTTGTACATATGTAATCCCATAAAAGAGTTACAAGCCGGTCCCCGGCTTCGTCAATGTAAGTACTTTGCAATGTTATTCGCGAACGCATACGCAAAGTTCTCACACTAGCTTCGAATGTCAGTACCTATTATTTGCAGTCCTATCCAAAATTTGTTTCCATTTTGTACTCTATATACATTTGCGAATGGCTGTCCTACACTTTTGGGTTCGCGCATTCGTGACGAACTGAGTGGCCTCCTTTACGAACAGGCGTAAATTCAACGTATATCTAATTGATTCAGTGATTGGTTTCACTTTTTTTTTGTAATGTTCCTTTTACCAGCAATATTTTGAACATGATCATATTTACCACAGGAAGAAGCCTACAGACCCGGTGACCATTGAGTCTGTGAAGGAACACTGGTCCCAGGCCGTGGACATGAAGAATCCCAAACATATCAACAGGATCGCTGATGTCACCGTGGATTTGGTGGAGAAGTTGACAGTAAGTCTTTCAATCTCGCCCTAAAATGTCTGTTCAAATAGGCAGTAGACGTTGACCGGCTTATAATAATGATAAATTGATAACACATACAGTAGTACCACAAATATTAAACGCCTCGGCAATTTTCGTCTTACTTCTGAAATACGAACTAACGCGATGATGATATGTAAAATGATGAGATGTTACAAAAATAATGTAAACACTTAATTTTTTTTCAGTTATAATTTTAATTAAACATTCGGACAAATTCGGTTTCTATACAAAGCACGAAGTTTGTCGAGGCGCACAAAATTTGTGGTACTACTGTATTCACTTGCTTTCTTACTACTGTTATTACATAGGGCTCTGAACTAAACAGACCCAAATCAGTGAATCAGTCATATTTTTAAGTTGTGTGTATCTATATCTCCTCTGTTTCTTTGAGCATGGTGGTTAAAGATTACATTGAAGTGAATACAATTTTTATTTATTAAATTAGATACTGGTTTTTCGAGCCATATTTTTGGTCATCAAACTGGATCTTCACTGGAGTTGCCTAAGTAATATTTTTATCTAAAACATTTGAATGTTTTCAGGACTTTGAAGAACGTAGCAAGTTGGACGCCGGTCGTGAAGCGTACTGGTCAACATACGAATACAATTCAAAGGATTTAGTGGTCTATGCACTCGGAGGTAAGATCACTTTTCTTTGCTCTATTTTTAACCCCCGACGAAAAAGAGGGATATATAAGTTTGTAGTGTGTATCTGTCTGTGGCATTATAGCTCTCAAACGAATGGACCGATTTTGATGAGATGTTTTCTGTTCGAAATCTTATGTGATTGATATGGTTCTTAGCTAGGTATATATTATTATGAAGATTTGTTGAGGCGTTTGAAGATCATCATTTCCTACTTGATAAAAGGATCATAACAACTTTCACAGATCCGATTGATTTGTGGTGTTCTGTTCGGGGTTTATTTCTGGGGATCTGTACCTTTGCCATGGATAAAATACGGAATTAATATATTAGAGGAAGTTTGAAAGGTAGCGCCTGTGACGGAAAAGTTGAGCAGCAATAGATTAGCATGGTATGGGCATGTCATGCGGAGGGATGAATGTCATGTGACGAGAAGAATGTTAGATATGAAAGTGGATGGATACAAGGGTAGAGGTAGACCAAAGAAGAGATGATTGCGTGAATGATGATATGAGTAAGAAAGGAGTTAATACTGAAATGACGGCTGATAAAGGGGAATGGAAAAAGAAACCATGTTGTGCCGACCCCACTTAAGTAGGATAAGGGCAGGGAGATGATGATCTGTACCTTTGCCATACACTCAACCCATCGTTTCCTTCCAGTGGGAGCATCAGTAGTGAACCCCAGTGACCTCAAATATCTATACGAGAGCCATGAGAACTTCGTGGCACTGCCCACGTACTTTATCCTGCCCGGCATGTGCATGGAGTCTCCCATCGTGGCCCAATCCATGCCGCCGGGAAAACACGCCGATTTCACCAACGTAAGTGGTTTAACTCAAGCTTCAATACTAGCTGGGAATAAAATATAACCTATCAAACTCGGGGCTGTGAAGCTTTCTACAAGCAAGAATAAGAATTAGTTTTTTAAATAAGTAAAATATATTTTTGAATCGTCACGTTAGTTTATTAGACTAGACAAACTTACATACTTTACCAATTTATTGTACTTAATAGATTCATTAAAAAAAACTTTCTACTGGACTTGGAGTAAAAAAAGTTGAATGCGCCCAGCTGCTTCTCTCTCCGAGCATGTCATAAAAGTCGACTAAGGGATAGTATCCTCTCCAATATGATGGGCCATCCATATGGGCGATGGGCTGATCACCTATCATGATGGTTCACCATATCTATCATGGGACTATAAATCAGGAGTGGTTGCAAGTTTTCTTATAATTACTTGTAGCTCTGTCTGCCCACTCCATTAGGGATACGGGCTTGATAATATGAGTGTATGTCAAAAAAATCGAGAATAATTTTGAAATGTCTTATTGAGTTTACGCCTATGATAATTAATAAGCATAGTTTAGTTGGATTATATTGTTAGTTACTTTTCTGCTGGACTGGAAGTAAAGAAAAAGCATAGAATGTGTCCAGCTGCTTCTCTCCCCGAGCATGTCGTAAAAGTCGACTAAGTGATAGTATCCTCCAACATGATGAGATACAATAAGCAAGTATTCCCAAGGACGGTTGACGTCAGGCAGTCAGCAGCCAAAACTCTTACAGCATGATCCAAGCATCAATCCAAGGATCATGCTGTGCCAACCCCACATAGAGTGGGATATGGGCAGGAAGATGATGATGAGTTAGATTGTGATGTTGAGAAACAAACCATTATAAAACTTTTTTGTTTCATTCCAACGATAATTTAAAACAAATAAACGAAAATAATACCACTTTACTTCAAAATACTTTAACATTACATTTGGTAAATTATACATGTTTTAATCACGTTGTTCAACAATGACGAACTTTCGACCTTAGTGCGACTGATAAAATGTACTACTTACTATCTCTATTATCAGTGGCGATTACGTGAATGATATGCACATTTGTAATGTAGGGTACATAGATATCAAAATCTAGAATGAAGTTTCTATCTACACAAAAATATGCAAATGTTTGTACCTTAATACATTAGAACGTGTGCTGCAATAACATTTATACCTAGGATATTTTTAGGATTCTGTGCCACAAGCGGAAAAAAGGGGAAAAAAGAGTTTTCTCTATCATTGTACATGTACATACGTGTTTCTTGTATGGGGCCCCCTTTTATTTACTGTTATAGCGACAATAGAAATACAATGAAAATTTCAACTGTACCTATTACGGTTTATGAGATACATGCCGCCCGCGGCTTCGCTCGCGTTGTACCTGGATTAAAAATAGCCTATATGTTAATCCAGCACATGTAATATGTGTATTCAAAGTTTCATCAAAATCCGTTCAAGCCGTTTAGGCGTGACTGATGCAAAAACATCCTCACAAACTTTCACATCCTACTAATATAATAAATGCGAAAGAATGTCAGGATGTGACGATGTTTGTGTCTCAATCACGCCGTAACGGCTGAACGGATTTGAATGAAACTTGGAACATACATAGTATGTGTGCTGGAATAACATATTGGCTACTTTTTATCCTGGTACCACGCGAGCGAAACCACGGGCGGAAGCTAGTTTGTAATATAGTAGGATTTATTTGTCTTTTTTAGATCTTACACGGAGAGCAGTTCATAGAGTTCGTAGGAGACTACCCCGGAACTGAGGGCACGTTCACGACGAGATGCTACGTCGCGGATCTACTCGACAAGGGCTCCAGCGCTGTCGCTGTTGTCAACAGTAAGTTATTTGTTCACTAGTTGCCACGTAGCATAGCATAGCGTAGCATTGCTTGATTAGCGATTGCTTATGAAAATCCTATACATTTTTTGCAGCAGTGTCGAGAATTTGTTAGACACAAATTAGCTTGGATGAAAGCTTTTGAGATTCTTGAATAATAGAAAAAAAACAATGTTGGTTTCTATAAACCACAGGCTTAAAGAAAAAATTAAGATTTGAATTGATATCATAAAATCACAAGATTTTTGCTCCGGATATCTTTTGCGGGTCTCCGATCTAGGCCTAAGCCGAAATTCGGGTTCATTCCAAACCACTATCCAGTGCATTTCTAGTTACTTCCTGATTTACCTAAGATTTGAGATGACGTTTGATAGAAGAGCATAGAAGAGGAAGGCAATGTTGTGCCGGCCCCACATGGAGTGTAAGATTACCTAGAATTTATATAAGGACAAACAATCTATTCGCATTTTATTTAAACACAGTTTAAGTTATTAATTATATTATTCGATAAACTAAACTGATAACTTGATAAGATAGTTATATAGGTATATCGACGACCTCGGTGGCGTGGCGGGCGAGTGCTCGGCTGAGACGCAAGAGGCGCGGATTCGATTCTCGCTACGGGAGAAATGTTTGCATGTTCTGCAAATATTTCTTCCGGGTCTGGGCGTTGTAGTATTATCTATTATAAGTATATATTTACAAAAGATATATGTATGCAAGTATTCTATCAGCCATCTGGTTGCCATAGTAGAAGATGAAGTCTCTATAAAAAAATCAACGCTGACAAGGTCTCGGGGCGTTTCTGTATTATCTTATATTATAAGAATCTTTGTCCTGACTGACTGACTGACAGACAACGCACAGCCTAAACCGCTGGACGTAGAGACTTGAAATTTTCAGTGTAGGTAAACCTTGGTACGTAGGGGTGTACTAAGAAGGGATTTTTCAAAATTCAACCTCTAAAGGGGTGAAAAGGGATGAAAACCTGGAATCAATTTTCGGTCTAAAATACAAGATTTAAAAATAATAAAATACAAAAGAAAATACTTTTATTTTGACATATGACAGCAATGATACCTCAGAACAATAAATACCTACATGATACCAAAGATTAGTAATAGATAATACAAAACATTATGTAAAAGGAACTGTCAATGTCAAATTACCTATGAAAGGAAGCATAAATTATTACTGGTCTAATAAGTTTCCAATCTTGATTATTCATGGAGTTCTGACGTAATTCTACGTCTGAAAACTAGATGTCGCTGCTAATTCTGATCAAATTTTGACGCGCTATCGTTGCGTTTTGAAAAGTTTACCTTAACTCTCAAAATTTTTACTAAATTCACCGAAATTTCTTAATTTTTAGATTTAGGTATGTTTGTTACTCTTTCACGCAAAAACTACGGAATATACTTACATACCCTATTATTCATATTCGTTCGCAAAAGATAGCCATTGCTTAAAGTTAGCCCTGTCACTGTTTGTCATTATAAAATGGTAAGAGATGGCAATACTTTAGCCATCGTTTAGCGTACAATAATAGGTATAATGAATAATGAGGATAGTAGGTACCTACGTGTGCTGGAATGGGACATAGGGTACTTTTTATCTGGGTACCGCGTGAGCGAAGCCGCGGGCGGCTGCTAGTGTATTAATACAAGCCCTATCTTTCCAGGTGAAATATACTCCAATAAGCAGCTAGTATTCCGCACTCAGCAGCACATCTTCGTGCTTGGCCAGGGCGGCTTCGGCGGGCCCAGGAACAGCCAGCACGCCGTCAATGTTGAACCAGCGCCGAAGAGGGCACCCGATGCTGTTGTGGAGCAGAAGACTGCTGAGGACCAGGCTGCACTTTACAGGTAACCTCTTGGCTAGTCATGGTTGCCTGGTACTTTTGGTTCTGTCAGATGCCGATGTGCAAGGTAATTATTAATTAATTAATTAATTGTAAGGGTGTTGCTTTAGGTAACATCTTTCTTTTTTTTATTTATTATTTTATTTTATTTTCATTTAGCTCAATTATGGCGTTGGTAGGCGAGTATCCTGCTGAGAACTAGAGGTGCGGGTTCGAAATCTCGCACCGGCCAAAGAATTAACATGTTCTGCAAAAAATTATTTCAACTCTGGGTATTACTGTACCATGATACTTGTCGTTTCTGAGTCCCGCGACACTGATTAATCTTAGTATGTTGTCTAACTGAACTGTGTGACTTAGGAGTACTGATGCTTAAATTTATGGTATTTTGCGATCACAATTGCAATTTTATAGGCTTTTTTAGTCTTGTAGCATTTGAAGTTAAATAACAAGCCTCTGCGTGTCTACTACACACTGATTCTCAAAACTGCATTAGGTAAATCTTAGTTGTCGTTGTTTGCAGGTTGTCTGGCGATTTGAACCCGCTTCACATCGATCCGACCGTGGCCACTGTCAGCGGACACCCCAGGCCGATTCTGCATGGTCTGGCTTTCCTCGGATTCTCCGCCCGACACGTATTGGCCAAGTAAGTATCTATCTACTAAAAATATTGTCTGTTTATGGCTTTAAATTTATTATTTTGATAGGTACTTGTATTTATACATACATAGTAAATTCAAGGAACTTAGCCTTATCCTCTACATCGGTTGATGGAAAATTGCTGCCAACAAAGGTCTTTTCCGTTATTTTAAAGAGTTATTGCTGGATTGGGAGTAAAGAAAAAACATAGAATGCGTCCAGCTGCTTCTCTCTCCGAGCATATCGTAAAAGTCGACTAAGGGATAGTATCCTCCAACATGATGAGATACAATTAGCAAGTATTCCCAAGGAGGGTTGACGTCAGGCAGGGGGCCGGTCATAAAACACCTTAGCCAAAACTCATACAGCATGATCCAGGATCATGCTGTGCCGACCCCACATAGAGTGGGATAAGGGCAGGAAGATGATGATGCTGAAGGAGATATAACAGGGGGACACTGTACATTACACCCCAACGCGGTACGTCAGTGTAAATCTTGTTTACCTATCACTAATTGGAATCAGTATTAAATTTGGGGTTGTCTTCTACGCTGTCATCCGATAACACTCCTTTTTCCAATACAAGTCTGTCACTTAATAGCCATAGCATTATCAACTCTAAACTTTGAATAGGTACGGAGGCAACGACCCTAACAACGTGAAGTCAGTAAAGGCGAGATTCGCGAAGCCAGTGCTGCCTGGACAGACCCTCGTCACTGAGATGTGGCTGAACGGCAAACGCGTGAACTTCCAGACCAAGGTCAAGGAGACTGGAACAGTGGTTATTGCGGGTATGTTTAAATTTTTTATGTAAATAACTATCACATAATGTAGTCCTGATCCAGCGCTAGGATTCCCTATATCGAGGGTATCAGAAGCTACAAATACCTCAACTATCTAAGAAATATTCGCTGAAAATGCAAATTATTTCTTCCTTCGTCGCAGGAATCGAACCAGCAACTATCGCGTATACTAATGCACAGATAAGGATCAGCAGATTTTAAACAAATTTTTCGTCCGTTTGGTCCAAAAAACGATGTCAACTTGGCACTTACCGAATAAATCAATTGTCCAGTTCTCATACCAAACTAACGGATATTCGTCTGCAGATTACCATAGCAACCAAAAAAGATTTTTTTGACAAAATGTTATGGTAATCTACCAACCATCCATCATCCCTTTGATTAAAGAAACGCGATATACCGAACGTTTTCCTTCACAGGTGCTTACGTAGACTTCAAGAACGTTGTATCAGGCGAGTCTTCTCCGTCGGCCGCCGCGCCCGCGCCCTCTGCGGGCAACTTGAAGAGCGATGGCCTCTTCGTCAAGATCATTGAAGAGGTCAAGAATAACCCTGACAAGGCAAAGAGTGTCGGCGGCGTCTTCCTGTACAATATCACCGAGAATGGCAAGACTGTGAAGCAATGGAGTAAGCTATTAATCTACGCTATCTATTAATGCTGTTTTATGAGCACCAGTACTCTAAACTTACTTTTCTGCTGGACTGGAAGTAAAGAAAAAGCATAGCTGCTTCTCTTTCCGAGCATGTCGTAAAAATAGACTAAGGGATATTATCTTCTTCAACATGATGCACCACCTATATGGGCGATGGGCTGATCACCTGTCACCATGGTTCACCATATCCATCTTAGAAGTAAATCAGATGTGGCTGCAAGTTTTCTTATCTTGTGGCTCTGCCCACCTCATATGGGCGTGATAATTATGTATATGGTAGTCTAAAAGTTGCCTGAACGAGATTGCTTTTAGCGTTAAGGCTGACCATTGATTACGCATATTTTTGTGTTTTACAAAAAGTCATATTGTATTTTGCAGAGTGGTAGAGGTAAATACTCCGCCTACCGACCCTTAGGTCATGGCTTCGTATTTGATCATGCACCAATGGATTTTTCTGCTCTACCACGGTACTCTTTAACGGTGAATGAAACCGGCATGTTGTTGAACCTAAAAATTCAAAGACATTGAGGCAATTGTCCCCCTTCTTCCATCGGACTTCCAGATACCCGGAAAGGCGCCATCTGTACATGGTTGACATTCCAAATGTTCGTACTAAGCGCTTTGAGTCCACATTCTTTATACGAACTGCAAAAATGTGGAACTCTCTGCCGGGGTCTGTATTTCCTGAAAAGTATAATATGGGTGTCTTTAAATCGAGAGTCAATAGGTTTCTTCTAGGTAAGCGTGCTTCATCTTAGACCACACTGTTACTTAACATCAGGTAGAGTGTGGTCAAAAGCAAACCTATTTCGGGTAAAAAAAAAAAAAAAATTGCATGAAAAGGACCTAATTGAAGCGCACCTTAATAAAAATAAGAAGAGAGTTAACCGTTAACTTTATTTTCAGCTTTGGACCTGAAGTCTCCTGAAGTCTACAGCGGAAGCCCCAAGTCTGGCAAAGCTGACACAACAATGACTGTCTCCGACATTGACCTGATTGATATTTCCTCAGGCAAACTTCAACCTCAAGTTGCCTATTTGAAGGGAAAGCTCAAAATTGCTGGCAACATCATGCTAGCTCAGAAACTTGGACCTTTATTGAAATCAGAATCTAAATTGTAAAGTGTATATTTTGAGATTTTACTGTTTTTGGTTATGGTTGAAGAGTTATTTTATGCATTTGTTAAAACATTTCAAATATTTATTTAATGGCAACACTAGAAGTGCAGGGTGTTGGATAAAATATATTCTGTGATAAATGCAATAGCCTCAGTGATGAAGAATTTGTGCATCAGTGTTGCCACAGCACTTCATTTATTCCATTAATTTAAGGTGTAATCTGTTATAATTTTACAAGGGTGACGGAATAAACACCACTTATAAATTTTATCGTTTTATTACCTACACTTGTGGTATTATATTTCCTTCTATAAATAGGTTAGCTTCATGGACTTCATTCTCCCAGGCAATCTTCATTTGTGGCTGTGAAGTCAGGTCAATGAACTTGATGGCTTGAATTTCAGGCAGGCCTTTGGTTTTTACAGCTACTCCTATGATGCAGCAATATGTTCCTGGCAATAAATTTAGATAACTAATTATATAAGAAACCACTTAGGCATAAGTACATAGTGTAAAAGCTTAGTAGGTAAACTCTTAAGTACCCACCTACCAATAAAGCCAATAATTTTCAGGTTTAATTTTATTAATTATTATTATTTGCTTAAAATAGTTGTGGCAAGAGTTATTTTATGCAATAAAAAAAACTACTGTCTATGTAAGTATATTGAACAAATATCTTACCTTTACGCAGAGAGTTTTTGTCGATGATTCCGTCAGCAGATTCACATTTCGTTATTTTGGAGCGTCCCGAAGCATCGGCGATTATAAGAATATCCGTTCCAACGGTTTGTTCAATGGTTCCTTGCACCCAAACATCTATCGGGGGAGGTTTGTTCACTAAATCTTTAATCAAATACTTCCTCGGACCAAAAGTCATTTTATTTACAATACTTTTACCTACTAAGGTTTGTGCCTGTTTGTGCACACAGCAATAAAGACAGGAGAGACGCAAATCAAATCAAACGAGGAAGGAAACCAGCTGAAACCAGTCTATGGGTGACAGAACAGGGTGACAGCTGACAGGTGAGAGGCTAGCAAGTAGCGCCTCTAGTGATATTTAATTTAAAGCACCAGAGCGCAATTTTTAAGACTGTTTGAAGGTACTAATAAAACCATATTAGAGGTAGCCCCACGTATTTATTTGATTTTTATTTATTCACGTAAGATAAACCGCAGGAATGAACGTAGACATTCATTATGTATTTATTTTTGTCCTAAAATAAACATCAGCTGAATTCAAGAGGAGAATTGTGCAACCATTACTGCCCTCCTAGTGAAGAACGCAGTAACTATGTCAAACATGTTATGTTATGATAGGTACGTGAATGAGAACAGAATGTTGTATTTTGGCGATTTCAAATATGTATCTAACTATTTAAAAAAAAAATGCTAATTACTGCGTTCTTCACTAGGAGGGCCCCTTAAAACCTTTTCCCGCGGTTTATCTTACGTGGCGACCTTACATAACTAACTACTTACGAAATCTTACTAAAAATATATAGGTACCTACCTACTTAGGTACATACCTAATGTAACTTAAAAGAAGCAATGACTACGTTTTTGTTTGAAATCGTTTCATATCCTAAAGTTACGTAGGAAATAATAAAGAAAGTGCAACAATGTAACGAACGGTCGATTTGAGATGGGGAAACGGGATGAGACGGCACGCAGCGGCCAGGAGGCGCAGAATAAATTGAAGTTACAACTTAGGTACAACAGAAGGGGTGTGTGGCAGCGGGACGAGGAAGATTATGAAGCTGTCAACTGCAGGCTCGAAACGAACTCGACTCACAAAACAACTCACTCAACTCAACACTAACTTAAAAATGAATGCCTCAATCCACAATCGGTTTGTAGCGCGCGCGCGGGAACGACGCACGTACGCGCGGCATTTTTACCTCTCGTCTTCTAAAACACAAATCACAATCACAAAGCACAATCGTAAATGAAACTCGACGTGAATTATGCACAGCAGTGTGGTTTTATAGTGACGTTGGCGTTCAGTGATATTTTTATGTGGGAGATCGTAAAAAGTTAAGAAAAACAGGAGTTCTAAAGTTTCCGTCGTTCGAGCCATGTGACTGAGAGCAGCAAAGCAAGATTTGTAAGTGCATTCATCTTGACTTTATTGTTGTGATCTAATTTTAACTATTTTATATATGTAGGAAAGAAATAGGCACGTAACATTTTTTTTACATTTAATTGCAATTGTTTACCAATTGATATGTACCTATTTTCTTATTAATCTTTAGATCTTTTTATTATTAGAAAATTATTATAAAAAGTATTATTATTCATTCTATTATTATTTATTATTGTTAGGTAGGTACCTAAATCAATTATTGAGATTTAATACAATATTTGCTTACTATTTTTTTTATTGAGTAGGTACTTAGACTTACTAATATTTTTAGTTCTTAAGCTTATTTATTATAAAAAAATCGTAGATCGAAACAACTACTGACACGACTAGATAGACACTTACTTATATAGATAAAAAAAAGATTAGGGTACCTATAAATAATAATAGCTGTATCCGAGCAGTTAAAATCGCGTAGGTACCTACGTAGGTAGGTACTTACTTACATAAGACTTTCTACCTGTAAAATAATTTTTCATATCCTAAAACAGTACTTATTACCATATTGCAGTTTCCAAAGTGGAGCATATGTATTGTTTTTATTTTGCCTATATTTTTTATTAATCATTATCAGTCAGTAGGTACCTACTCTAGATACCTACCACTTAGGTACTTACAATGAAACCAAACGTCACTACAACAAGTAAAGAGTAATGGATAACTCGTGATGCGCCAATAACAAGCATCACAATGTTAATTCACAAGTAAACATTTGCATATTCGTGATATGGCATAGAAATAGCTGTATTGAGACAGCCGTAAAGATGTTCACTATAACTAACATAGGCAGAGGACAACCGCTGGTACAGTCAACTTACCTAAAGAAAACAGAATGTACTGACGCTTGGTAAAAAAAAAATGAAAAAAGGTCACTGAGTGTTTAGGTAATACAATAAATTTCGAAATACTTTCAATAATTTCATCAATTAAAAAATCACTATAATCACTAAACTACTATAATGTCAGGATAATTAGACTAACATCGCAAAAATAATGCAGTGAGCTCGCAGAAAGAAAAAAAAAATCGAAAAAAGACAAGTTTACGGAAAACAAAAACAGCCATTATTAAACTAGAAATAGCGTTTGCCTGAAAAGAAAAAAAAACGATTTTTTTTACGATTGAAGCTAAGAAATTCGTTGTCTCTTCACTATACAGGTTCAATTTTCTCTCTTTTCTTAATAACAGTCCTATATATGCTCGTAGGCTTTAATAATAATCTTACTTATATTATAAAATTGAAAAGTCTTAGTTTGCTTGAAATTACCGGCATAAAGCTCAAAACGCAACGATAGCGCGTACTAACTTTACCTGTGCTGCCATCTAGTCTAAAATGAATGTATAAAATGCTGAGATTTTTTTTTCTGTAAGTACTAGATCTGTTTTTTCGTTACCATTAATATTAAAATTCCCCAAAGAGTTTAAAATTGAGTTTTAAAAGAGTTTAACATTAAAAGTCCTCGAGAAAACCCGCCTGTACCTATAGGGTACCCCATAATGATAGACTCTATATCGAGCATTGTCGTTCGTCTTTCCGTATCCTTAGCTGTAGTCGAGACGTGGATTGTTAATTAAATGGCCCATTAGCTGCATGACGTAAATATATAACAAACAACATGACATACAGACAGACGGACTTACGTGCCTCAATTTACTTGCATTGGAGCCAAGGGAAGCTGGTTGCAATAAATCTCTCAGCGGGAATGCAGTCAGTAGGCAGTCTCAGCATCCTATACATAGTACCTCTAGGCTCAAGCTATTAAGTTTAACCCCCGAATACTCAAACGTGACTCAGAGTTGAGCACGTCTCAACTCACGGTTTTTTGTCAGTTTCTGATGAAAATCTGTCAAAAAATCGTTATTTGATACGTGCTCAACTTTGAGATGCGTTTGAGTATTCGGGGGTAAGCTTAGCAAAGTCTCTATTAAAAAATAAATAATTGAAGTGTCAAATGGAATACGAGTTTCCAATTACCTTTTTAACATTTTTATTATTTAAAAAAATATTTTCATATCTGACACGTTCATTATTAATTTATTACCTACGGTGGCATAACCACCTTCTGCCAAAATAGGTAGTTGTAATAAATAAATCATCATTAAGTCTCTGTTTTATGAAACAACAATACCTATAGAATACAACTGTAGAATAATTCATAGGCATCCACGTCTACGCATACTACGCAGGTAGTGTTATATTATGTACTAGCGACCCGCCCCGGCTTCGCACGTAGATAGACATATACCATCGCGGACTTTTGTGTAGACCTTTTTAAGGTGTACAATACTGTAGTACATTATTTTGATCTATCTCGCAGGATTCAGCCAGCGTTTGCAATGTAAGCGCAAGAAATGTGTTTTTACGACATCACATTAGAAACCTCTAAAATTGTCAGTGTTTCTCTACATATTATGCATGTATTACACTCTATCTACTAAAAAAACCGCATCAAAATCCGTTGCGTAGTTTTAAAGATCTAAGCATACATAGGGACAGACAGCGGGAAGAGACTTTGTTTTATACTATGTTGTGGATTATGTTCTCTATGGGTAGTGGTGAGCTCTATGTCAGAAGGACGCACGCACTGGCTATAAAACTACGTACCTACAGCCTTTGATTGATATATGGCATTCCGCTGTCCATACTGATGATGTTTTCGTTGATACGAATACTTTTTGTATATATATTACTTATGTCCGGTTCCTTTATTTCTAACGGGCGAAGGATCGTTCATAGCAACGTCGTTTTCTGTAAAAATAGTTATGGCGCTTCTCGACAATAAGAACGTTGCTGGGTTAATGAACCATCCGTCATCCCCTAGTAGGGTCTTATGCCCTGTTCAATATTCTACTAACGGACGAGGGATCGTTCGTAGCAACGTGTTCTTCTGTGATAATAAGAAATAGTTTTGGAATAACTTTTGTAATTTATTTTTAGATTTCTTAAGTATGGTGCTTCTCGAAAAATAACAACGTTGTGGTTATGAACGATTCGTCACCCCTTAGTAGAATGTAGGAACTAGGCATTAAAAGTCGCTTGGAATGCTGGCTGGAATAGACTACAAGAAAACTAATAAGGCTTGGCTACAATAAAGTTGTTAAACAGGATTAAATAAATTATTATGAATAAATTGGAGAACGTTGATGAATAATTATTTTGGCAATAAATTAGGTAGGTACCTATTAGATATTTGTAGGAAATGTGGTTGAGTCTGCCACTCCAGACCTCAGTCATGAAAGAAAGTGCTATAGCTCTAATTGGTCTATAACCTTAATGCTGCCTAAGTCAGAAAAAGATGTAAAGGCTGATCATGATGATGAATTACTTATGTAAATAAAGAGTACCTAAGTACCTATCATAATCACATTCACAACTTGTGAACAAGCAAAACTAAAATAAAATTACAAAAAAAACTCATTCTAATGTATAAGAAACATGTCGATCTGGATGGAACCAGAAGGTTGATGAAAACAAACAGGCAGACAATAATTGTCTGAACATTAAAGAAATAAATAAGAAACAGCGTGAACATTTAGCACGTCCAGATGATGAGGCTATTACAAAAACACAATACCAAAAGCCACAGATTCTCGGCTTCGAAAAGCCATTTATTTAATGGCCGAAACATTTTGCGATTTCCCAGAACGAGAGAGAACATCATGAAAACCTGTAGGTATTTTTTGTACCCTACATACCTACATATAAAAAGGACAGGACAAAAATAGTTAATTAGGTACCTAGATAGATGAAGGATGACAGTTGTCCGAATTAATTGAAATAGGTTTAGGTCGCGTCGCGCCAAAAACCGAGGAAAAAGTTTGAACATGCATATTCTGCTCACATTAAGTGTTCTATTACTGTTTTAGGTATTTATTATTTTCCGTAAAATTAGCAGTAGGTACATCTGAATTAAACCATAGGAAAATCCTTTGTACGCATCAGTACCCTCATTCAAACTTTTTCTTACGTGGCGCGCGCGACATATACCTCCCACCAAAGAGTATTGAATTGAGAGAGGTTGAAACGGAGTGCCGTTTTAATAGTACGAGTATAGTATGTAGGACCTTTCATTTTGTAAGAGCATCAAATGTCATATTTCTAGTATGTTTACTTTAATAACTAAATGAGCTGCCCATAAAGATATTGTGTTACTGTGCATCTATAACAACAGTGTCCCTGTCTGTATTAGCTTTTGATTTGATATCCACTCAACTCTACCCTATTAATATTTATCTAAGTTATTGTTAAAACCTTCTCATCTATATACTTTCGTCCTGCAAGTATATTAATGAGGCCTATGTCCAGCAGTGGACTTTCATTGGCTAACGATGATGATTAAATAAAACGCGAACAAAAAACAAACAAACTAATAATATCAACGTTAGATGTAAGATCCCTTGCATCACCAGAAGGATTGAGAACTAAATAAGTAATTTATAGTATAGTATCAAAATACATATTAGACTAGGTGTTAAATAGCTAAACAAGCTAGCAGTCTCTTTAAAGACACCTCCTACTTACCGGTAAAATAGCTAAAAATAACTATGTATTTAGCTATGACATAAGTTCACAACCAAATAAGTATAGTTAGTTATTTATCGAAATTATTAATAGACTTTTCCGACGCAGTCGATATAAAACAGAGGATAAATAAATTGCATATTTTACGAGGTGTCACATAAACGAGTTGGCGTTTATTGACCGTTATATCGAGCTTGCTCAAATCTCGCTCCGTTTCGGTGTTTTGGTTTTAGTCACGGTTCCCGGTACCTCTATTTCTTTTTTGATATCACCATAAAAAATGCACGGAAAAAATAATTGAGACGTGGTCCTTGCAGCTGCAGACCACATGTGATGTCTTAATTTGTCTCTGGCGACCTTTTCGGTGATTTATTATGTATGACTAGGCGGACGTTGGCTTGTGAAATATTGCCACCTTCTTTTGAAGTGCATGTGTTGAGTTTCGCTAAAATTATTTTTACTTAAAATAACACAACATTGCCTTGAGGCTGTTTCTACTCTATTAACAAATAGTTTAATGTGGATTATGCCTTCTCTTATCTTTTTAAGACGAGGTTGTCGCATTGCAGATTTTCAGATGTTTGTTTTACGTAGAATGAAGATCTTTATCTCAAAGTATAGTTGTTAAGTTTTAAGTAAAATCAGCTATATAATGTGTCCCATTTGAACGCACCACTAAACAATTACAATCGTTAAGAAATAAAGTGTAAAAGTTGCTACCTGATGCCTTTTCGAGTGTTTATTCCCGCTACCGTTTGTTGTTCAGTTTTTTTTGGCTTTTTGAAAATCTCTTTCGGCTGGGTAGTTACCTGAGAGCTTTCGTGTTTTAGAATTAAACAAGCTTCATTTTTTCAAAATTGTTACAATACAATAAACTTTTGCGTAATTTTACGTTTTTAGACTTACTTAATACGTATTATTTTATGTAAGTACATAAAATCACGTTTGTTTCCAATAGGGGAAGGCAGAGGATCTTCATTTGCTACGATCCTTAAATGCTTATTTCGCTTCGTTCAATCATTACATTTTTCATCTATGTTCGTCTTTTGGTAGCTCGGAACAATAGGTACTCTTGACCTACCTTTTCAAACAGGTAAACTAGTTATTTTAAATTACTACATAATGAGTTTTTATTCAGCTATTTTAGCCTCTTTACTAGAGTACAAGATATGTTGATTCTGTTGTCTTTTCCCTCCATCCAGTGATCGTAGAGTGTTTCCAATAACAATTCTCGATCTGGAATTGGAAATAAGATAGTCGTGTGATCTTAAGTTCATAGAACGCCCGCATCTTGTGTCTCAATAGTCGTAAACACGCACTTTTTTACTCAACTTTCAATCTTTTTATATTCGTAAAATGTTTGAATTGGGTTCTTTACAAAGTTCCTTTATTATCATCTTGGTTATACATAATTATGTAGTTCAACTTCATCTTTTTCTAGATATAGATATTCTAGATATATAGGTCAGAATATTTACTCCTAAAAAGTTTTCCACTTACATAATTTACTCAAATACTTGCCTACTATCCACTATACCTTAGCCTCCTCTATCTAAAATATTGTTCTGAGCTCTACAGCGTTCCGTGTTAGTGTAAGCCAAGTTGCCTCCTGACGTTTTATTAATCATCTAAGTAGTAAAGATGGTAAATGTCCTAGATGTAAGTAGTATCTTGGGTACCTCTATGTAAGTATGTACTTGTATACTCAGACCAAATAAAATGAAAAGACGGCGCGCCGCGAACAACACAAGTGAAGCCACACAAAACCGTGCTCCTGCAAGTAAACATACACGCTCACGCACACACCTACACTAAAACCATGCTCATCGCTCCTAGTACGTCACGAGTCTTAAAAATAGAATTATGCCTTCCTGTGTAGTGAAAACTTGTAACAGCAACAAATCACATAAAAAGTCTCACGGAATCACTTTTCACTTGTAAGTACTTCAAATAACATCGTTTCTTAGTTATTATACTATGAATTTTAGGTTACTTGGAACACAAAACCTCAAAACCGACACACACACACACACACACACACACACACCCACACATGGATAAAAAGGTGGCTTCACTTTTGTTGTTAGCGGCGCGTTGTCTTTTCTTTATATTTGGTCTGAGCTTGTATAATGAAAGCCAAGAACCGTTTTCTACCGTTGATGCAGTTGCAATAATAACCAGTGTAATATTACCGCAGGTTCTCTGAAATCGAGTAGCAAGAAGATAATATTCATAAACATCTAGATAGTGGAGTGTATATGTATTGGGTCAGTAGAATCAGGCAAGTTTCTAAGAAATATTTTTAGGTTTCTGTCTATGCTATTTAAAATCTGTGTGGGTAGATGGAGATTAATATGTTTCTAGAGTAGATAATGTACTTTAGTCCTAACTAATATTATAAACGCGAAAGTTTTTATGTATGGATGTTTGTTACTCTTTCACACAAAAACTACTGAATGGATTTGAATGAAACTTGGAATATACATAGTACATGTACTGGATTAACACATAAGCTATTTTTTATCCGGATACCACGCGAGCGAGATAGGTAGGCTTGGTAGAATTAATGAATGAATTACAAGAAAATGAATAATTTTGAAGTCAAATGATCGAATTACAAAAAAAAGCGAATGAGTCGTCTCTGATGTAGCATCTTCCTTACCTACATACTTCGGATATGCGATTATTGTTATACTTTCTAAGCTTCGATCAACTATACAAACTGTTGATCGAGTTTTTAAGTCATACCTGTCTGTGAAGAAAACTGTTATTTACACACACGGATAGATTCTGATCTAACCGTGATCAGATTCCCTAAATACAGTTTTAGTTTGTTCGGGTATCAACTAATGCCCGGTTCGAATATTCTACTAATGGACGACGCAACGACGGCTCGTTCATTACCATTAGCAACGTTGTTATCTGTCAGAGAGCAATAAGCACAATTATTGATAGAAAAACAACGTTGCTATGATAATGAACGATCCGTCATTCATTAGTGTAATATAGGAATCGGGCATATCTATAGGTAGATATGACTTGTTATCGCAAAATTAGCGAGTTGTAATGTAATGCTTGTAAGTAGGCATTTCTTGTGTTTTGTAATGAGGTTATCGCTTCGCCTTGTTTGATTAGCTCCGTAACGGCCTTGTAATTTGTTGTAAGATTTTGTAAAACTACTACGATATGTGCTGTAAAATATTGTGTGTATTTATGTCCTTAGAAAATAAAAAAAAACAAATGTTTAAAAAAATCGATACTATTCTACGATACGAAGTTAATTCGATGTTCTGAAAGTTTTACAATGCATAGGTTGGTATTTTTCAGCTCAATATGTAAACATTTCTCTTTATGAAAAATATAAAGAGAAATGTTTACATTTGTCTTTAAAGTCCAGAAAAAAATCCCGAGTTTTAGAAAGTGGTTTAATACGATCGTATATATTCGAACAAAACGTGCCGGAGCCCACTCTCTATACCCATAAAAAGTAGAACAGTAAATCTTGAACCATGGGACATTCGTTTTTGTAGAAACCAATGTAGAGATAACCTTAGTGCAAACAGGTATGCCTATGTACCTGTATTTGAAGAAGCCGTCTTATTGGAAACTTAATTGTCTTTGAAAATCTCACTCGTAATTCGGGTACGGAACCTTAGGAAGTGTTTAATAATATAAAATGTTATAAAAAGTACAAAAAATATTTCACCTTGAAGCGGGAGTTCCAAGACTTTCAAGAGAAATACTTTTTGTAGTCCATGCCTATTAAATTATAAAATATATACCTAACCACATTATAAGAAATGTTATGATAAATAAAATTTGTTTATTTTCAGATATCATGGTCCATAGGTTGTTAGTACATAAAAAAACTTAGGTATATCTAGGGCTAGTAATTTTTAGGCTCAGTACAAGTCAAGAAGATGTACTATGACAGATGTACTATACATACTTAATACTAGCAATTATTTTAGAATAGTCCAAAGCCAGTTATATCGTAATCTTAAAAAAACTAAAAACGCTCTCGTTTCGAACCATTTCGGTTCATCTCACTCATGTTTGGCCAACCACTTGGCGCCTAATGACACGCAATAATGAGTTGCGCGGGAGTCGTGTTTGCTTCCGTGCTTAGAGCAGCGAGCTCGACACGCTAAAATGTCAGCTTTGAACAAATATTCTTAGAAGTTTTGAAATGTTCTCCTTGGAAACTTGTTGCTCGGAGATCTGTCACTAGCGTCTATTTCTATTCGGTTCGGTTTTGGTGCAAGTTGTGCTGTTCATCTTTTTTTGCATTCTAAAATTGTTTCTAGGAATGATTTATGATTCTGCTGGCTACTTACACGTTTCGTTCTTTTGTTTTAATTTTTGCAAATGCGAGAAACAGTAGACAGTATAGCGACGAGATGCGAATCAAAACATAGTACGATACCACGATACGTTTGCATAAACGAAATAACACGAATGAGTTTGCTTTCGGTAATTTCGTTTAGAACAGCACAATGAGGGTTATGAGCTGTTACATAATCCTACTTATATTATAAATGCGAAAGTTTATGAGAATGTTTGGATGTTGTGCTTTAATGTCGCCTAAACGACTGCACGGATTTGAATGAAACTTGGAATATATGTATGCTGGAATAACATTAGGCTTTTTATCCGAGTATAAGGCGAGCGAAGCTGCGGGCTGCTAGTTCTTTATATAACGGCTGCAATGATGATGCTGATTTTCTACGAAACGTCTATTCATATTCACGAGGCCATATCCAAGCCGATATTTGTTATTAAGTTACTTCAATCGATCATTCGAATGAACCCATAATATATTAGGTAGAGATAGGTAGGTAGAAATAACTCCAATTATCATAACGGTGACGCCCTTCAAATAATTTACCGTTTTAATTGACGACTCATTCCGATACCCAATCCAACTCAAGTCATTTTAAACCTAACGGTTTCAATTTCTCAAAAAACTGTTTTCTATCCGTCGCGTCATATTTGTGGACTCTGTGGGCAATTACCGGTGCTTTTCACACTTGCCCGCTAACCGTTCAGATTATGATTTGTGACAAGAATTTAGAATTTGGAATATTCAACTAATGCATTTCCGTTAGTGAATAGGGATGTTGTTTTGATTGATTTTTGTGAAAGTTTATTTTCACAAAAAAATATAATTAAATATGCTATAGTAAATAACTATATTTTAACAAAATATATTTTCATGCTTTGGAATAGTAGGTATGTAAAAGTTATTGTACCTAGTCTTTTGCTATTTTTTACATTGCCATCATATATGTACCTACATAAATCTTGTACGGGGCCCCCTTCTATGTTTTATTTAATTTTTATTATTTGTTGTTATAGCGTCAATAGAAACACTCACTCTGTGAAACTTTCAACTCTCCACCTATTACGGTTTACGAGATAAAGTCCGCTGACAGACGGATGGACAGCAGAGGCTTAGTAGTAGGGTCCCGTTGGCACTTTTCGGGTACGAATCCCTAAAAAGACTGTTATCGCTTTAGTTATCCAATTAATTCCTAAATTTGACCTATTAGGAAGTTCCAGAAATTGTGGCCATTTCGCGTTTTTAAAGGTCGTGACATTTTAATTTCAAGAACTTGTTAGGGGTTTGTAATCAGACAGATGTTTCATATCGAATTGCTTATTGCTAAATTACTTTGTAAAATACATAAGGTTGCTTACTTACTCAAAATATTCCTTCATTCTTTTTCGACAAAAAAATGTGATTTGTGTTCTATATAGACCTATTTTATATAGATACATAGCCTACTAGCTGTTGCCCGCGCCTTCCTTTGCATTTTTCAGATAAAAGTAGCCTATGTCCTTCCCCAGAAAGCAATCTATATCTTTACCAAAATCTAAATATATTCAGTGATTAGGGCGTGAACAGATAGACATAGTTATAAATCAGTATGGAGGTTTAGAATAACTAAAGATCCACTAAGTAATGACAATAAGGATAATTTCAGAAATATATCTGTGTAATAGGCCTGCCTGCTGGATTCCACTGCTGGGCAAATGCCTCCCTTCTCTTTTTCTATTTCACTCTGATCTAAGGCCTCTGAAAGTCAGTTTTTAGACTGGGCATTGAGTTCAGGATTTTGTTTTGTTTATTTATTTATGTGAACTTAGATAATAATATAAACAGGAGTCGTAGAACCTTTGTTTATCTTCAATGTGGTAGGCGTTGATAAAATATGAGCTTCTTGAAGGACCGAGAAATGTTGCATATTTAACAACTAGAATAAATAGCTCCGTTCATGATGTTTACAAATCAATAGAATTAACTATGCCAACAGTTCCTTGTTGTGATGTAAATAAGGTTGAAGTTGGCACCGAGAATTCTATTGTTATTGTAATATAACACTTGCCAGTAACTCCAGTAAGCAAGGAGTGGACATCTTCAGTGTTTTATTTTCTTTTTGCATCGGACTCGTCGGACGTCGACCTTTCTTTCGTATCTCTATGTGTAGGGCTGTCTGAGGATTTTTATTTTTTATTCTGTCGACATTTTATAAAACTTTAAAACAAACTTTTTACATATTACGACTTTTTAGTTGACTTTTTCCGACCCATTCTTTAGCCGTCGCTGTACTCGATTGACTATAGTACAGTTACAGTAAAATACCACGAAATATAATACTACGTTTTTTTCCTCCTATAAGTAGCCACTGTATTCAATTGAGTACACCCCCTCACCCCCTTTATAATAGAATTTTTTTTTTCGCCTAGTTTATATTTTACCTCTTTTCAATACAGAATTCAAGTGTATGTAGTTCAATTCTCCTTACTTTTCATTTAGCCGTTAATGGGTTGATGGTTGGTTTATTTTATTTTATTTTATTCGGAAAACAAACAGTATTATAAACTAAATTAGGAAACAACTTAAAAGACTAATTACCAATTAGATGTTTTCGCATATAAACGCATTATCAGTTGATATGCTTCTAAAAATATATTTTTTTATATTTTATCCTCTTGTTCTTGTGTAAATTGGGTGCTAGGCACCTATCATGTTTTATTCAACCTTATCTAGGTGCATTATATTTTTATAGCTTTACGAATGTTTTTTACTTTTTACGTGGGTTTCTTTATATTTTTTTCTTAAAAGTAAAATCACTCCGGAACAACCGAACTAAGCATGCTTATGCAAGACAGACAATGAATGATGAATAGCTTACTTGTGCTTAATTGAATTCATTAGGTTTAGGTTTTCTGATGATCGATTGTACAGCTGTTTCTGATAGTTTTATGCTCGCCGCTATCTGATAAGAGAAAAATTAATTTCTTATTTTCTCTTTGCGAGGTGCCAACCCTAAATCTGTTACGGTACCGTAAACGTGTAAGTTAGTAGCTAGTGACGAGTGGACGTGCGGCGACTCTGTTTGTTTAAGCGCGGCGTTCCTAGAACGACCGTAGAACCCCCATAATAAGATCATCTCGCAGCCATATAAGATGTTATTGCTTAAACTAACATTGGAATCGTGACCGAGGATCTAGGTTTGGGAGATGCTCCAGGGAAAGAATTCGAAAGTTCATATAAAAAAACTACTTATTTTGATGTTTACGGTGGTTGCGACAGAAACATGAGTCATCATCAGCCTGAAGCAATCCACTGCTGGACATAAGCCTCGACGACCTGTGCTAATTCTAACTAGCAACATTGGTATTTTGCACCCGTTTACCAACAAAATATCGACCTCGTTAGCGTAGCGGTTGAGCGTCCGGCTGAGATCGGAGAGGTGCGGAATCGATTTCCGCTGAGGGAGAAATGTTTACATGTCCTGCAAAAATGATAATATGAGTTGCTGACGACTATGGGGTCAGGAATATTATGTGACTGTTAGGTTTTTTTCATGTTCAAGTTTTTTTCTCCTCTTTCCAGGTGATGTGGTTGCTGGCCACATTGCTGGCTGTGTCCGCAGTGTCGGTGAGAGGCACGCCATGCGTGCAGGCGCGCACGCGCTGCGCCTACCGCACCGGCTGCGGCGCCGCGCTCAGCAACTACATGATGATGTGCGAGCCAGTGCTAAACGAGCCGGCTTCCTATTGCCCCAAGGAGTGCAGCCATGCGCTCATCGCTCTGACCTCTACGGAGGAGGGAAAGGAGCTTATGAACGTGAGTGTTCTCCAACATTTGTACTATTTAGATTCCGCACGAACTGCAGTGCCGCGCTCGGTAACGACATGATATTGTGCAAGCCATTGCTGAACGAGCCAGCTTCGTATTTCCCGAAGGAGTGCAGTGATGCGCTCATCGCTCTGACGTTTACCAAGGAGGGAAAGACGTTGTGATTGTTCTTCAAGATTTGTAGTATCTAGGTATGTGTAGATACCGTGAGGGCTGCGGCGGCGGCGCCGCAAAACACTATGGCCACAAAGGCATAGAGTTGGGATAAAAAATACTTTTAAAATTCGGTATTTTATAAGTGAACTTGGAGCCTTACCATGTGCATTAGCCGGCTGGCTAGCATGGAAATTCAATGAGCATAATTTACGAGTATTTGTCGTCTAATAAACTTTTTACGATGCACTGGGAAGTCACCTTGGTTTGTTATTTATGGGATGAGTATATCGTATCCTCGTTCGATTGCTGATTGATGGGCGTAATGAAGCAATTATCAACTCGTATTTTCTACTTTATATACCACAGTACGTACGCACTTAAGCCTTTAAAAGGCATGGTTAATTTTACTCTACATGGTGAGTTATTCCGAGGGCTCTTTGAGGCTGTAATGTCCTAAGATTCTAGGATTCACAGGTAACAAAATTCGACTTGTTAAAATCTACATTGTAAACTGTTCAATTGATAGTACTTGACACAAAACAAGCCACTTTAAAGCAATTGCATTACCAAAGTGCTTGTCCATTCATGAAATTGATGTCATCTCAATCATGCCGGGTTATCTGAGGTCACAGTCATACTGCCACTTCATTTCAATCCGAGCATACGGATTGCGATTCATTGTGGCTTGTGTTCAACAACAAAAATCAATCAAATAAATGTGAGACATCGGAATATCAAGAGCACTGATGGTCTTGTGGTAGTGGCCCCGCTTTTCGATCCTAAGGTCCTCTGTTCAAATCCAAACGTGCACCAATGGGTTTTTCAGTAGGTACTCTCAAACGATGAAGAAGAATATCGTGAGGAAACCGGCATGTCGTAGTACCGTAGAAAGTTCGAAAAGCATGTGTCAAGTGCACGAAAGGAGCCTTTGAGGCGCACTTTAAATCCTTTCATCACACTGGTTCGAAAGAACTAGTGACACGACTATATAGATAAATCAGAATATGACAGTACACCGTAGAGTTTTATACAAATACTGTGGAACGCCCCGTGACATTTGTCCGCGTTGAGTTTTTTTTTTCAACTTCCCGCTGCTTCCTCCCAGCACTGAATTTCAGGATTTCTAGGACCTAAAAGTTTCCTTATAAGACTAATGGTTTAGGCTGTACGCCGATTGTCAGTCAGTCAGTATTAAAAAAAATAAGATCGTTTGCAATCTGCAACTTATTACATTTCAATACACGTTTATTAGGCCCAATTCATTCCAAGTTCAGAATGTCACAATTACTTCTCATACAGCTGTTTACAGCTCCGACCAATTGAGCGGGATGGCCAATAAAAGAAGAGCTTCAAATTGGAAGCAATTTATTCCTGGGAGGGTTCAGTGGTGGTGGTGCGGTATAGGTGTGTATGCAGACGCAATAAAATCTAATTTAGACGTCGGGATTTGTCCGACAGGGACAGTGGGGGTTGCGGTTGACGACCTCGGAACAATTTGTGTTGAAGAAATTACTTTTTGCGTCTGGGGCATCCAAAATTGGAGTAGATTTTTTTTATATCTTAGAGCCTGTTAAATTCTGTCAGAAGTTACTTTTAATTTTTTATAAACCGGTCAAGTGCGAGTCGAATTCGCACACAATGGGTTCCGTAACATCGTACATTAGCAAATGTTTATTGTATGGGGCCCCTCAGATTTTTCGTTTAAAATATACTTAGACCAAATCGATTTTGAATTAAAAATCAGAGTTCAAGATAGTTAGGTTATACAAAGTACATACACTGGGTATACCAAAATAGTACTTACCTACTACAAGGCACTTAGTAGGTATTTAGGTATACCTGTGCAGTTGTTTAACTCAGGGACGCATTTAATAAATATGATTGTTTGAGCGTAACATGGTGTTGGCTGTTTTATAGTCCTCTGCTACTGCTTGAAATTGATTTAGATAAGGGAAATACTACCTTTTATATTAATGTTTACCAAAGTTGAATTTATATGTACCTTAGTTACTCAATTGTTTTCTGATTGAAAAAGTGTTTTACTATTTCAGTCACACGTTCGCTTCATATGGGCATGTCATGAGGAAGGATGAAAGTCATGTTACAAGAAAAGTTATGACAATGAATGTGGATGGATTTAGAGGTAGAGGTAGGCCAAAGAAAAGGTGGATGGATTGTGTGAAGAGGACATAGGTAAGAAATGAGTGAATACAGAGATGACGGCTGACAGAGGGGAATGGAAGAAGAGAACATGCTGTGCCGACCCCACATAGAGTGCGATAAGGGCAGGAAGACGATGACGTTCTCTTCATCAAAATTCGCTCAGCCATTGATAGAAACAAACATAAAAATCAGCCAAGCATAATATCACTCGTATCAAACTTCAATGTGTATCAAATTAACCCTTGTATGATACGAGTCAAGTATGACGTGGGGTAGATCTATTTGGATACAGAGATAGGTACTTCCTGAACAAGTACAATGCTCCAACAACAATCTTTATGTAAATGTTTCATGCGATAAAAATCTCGAAGATGGTATTTCAATTGTGTCAACAAAAACTAAGGATCGCGATATTCTGACCCCCCTAGTAGCAGTGCAGGTGTCATCCAACGAATATCGCTAAGTATGCAAATATCACTTGTTAAGTGATATTCCTTGTCCAACTTTTAAATATTGTATAAGTACTTTGCAAATATAAAATATACTTAGAGTTTATTTCGTTGATAAGAACTTTTTAAATCGATTATTTATCGGCAAAACCACCTTGGGCTAATAACTTTTTATATTCACAACCAATTTTAGTCGTTAACAACCCTACATGCCAAGCGCCGTATTATTAATTCTTAGTCTTCTTAAACTTCTACAGTCAACCCTATAGGTAACACGTGTTTATTTCTGTAGGCATAAAGTTGAAAATGGCATGCAAAATGACGGGTATTCAGTAAATGCCGCTTATTAGGAGACCTATTTACAATTCGCTATCGAATGGCGTCTCAAATTGTCTACCATTTGCTTTGACACAGCTGGCTGGATTATAGAGTTTTACCATACATGGTGTATTGGTACAGCGTAAATTATAGACATTGGGTACTCCATAGTAAAACCGGTTCAGCCCTTAATTATTACATTGTGAACGTAATGCAGACAGTAAACCAGAGACAACTGGCACACAAGACGAAATCGCTGAGCAGAGGACATTGCTGTTTTCGTCTATTTATGGTGAAGACAAACTATAAATATTGTTCTATGGCTTTTGGTGTTGTTTTGATTTTCGTATTGCTCATATTGTTTTATAATCCATCCCAGAAGCATGGAACTTGGAGGGTATGAGTGTACTAAGAGAGGAATTCCCGAGATTCTACTTTATGCTTCCGGATGCAACGGGAAAATAAAGTTTCAGTTCATGCAACTTGAATTTCATATCATATATCATATCACTAAGTCGACTAAGGGATAGTATCCTCCAACATGATGAGATACAATAAGCAAGTATTGCCAAGGAGGGTTGACGTCAGGCAGGCGGCCGGTCATAAAACACCTTAGCCAAAACTCTTACAGCATGATCCAAGGTTCATGCTGTGCCGACCCCACATAGAGTGGGATAAGGGCAGGAAGATGAAGATGATGATGATGATGATATCATATCACTAATACCGTTTTTAGCTTCTCGACTTGGCAACAGATTCAGATGAAGCCATTTGTCTAATAGCAGGTTGGGTTATGTATCGGGTCGGGCAAAGAAGCGGCGGAGCAGCCTTGAGATTTGACGTCTTGATCGGGACCTACCGCAGCGCCTGCGCAGGTGTTATACAAAAACCGAGCGTAAGACGGCTGCGTCTTCATTAATCTGTGAAGGCCGCAAATTGACCTCAGAAACCATAGCGGATCGAGAGATTGAAATTGCTAAGTCCAATTTTTGGAGAATAATAGGCATTTGCTGGGATATAGAGAATCAATGGTCTGCGGATTGAGACAGAGTTTTTACCTACGTTAAAATTGGGAATGAACCAATGTAAATGTTGTAAAGTAATTTAGTGTTGTGGGATGATAGCAGCAGAAATAAATTATATCAGTTAGAGTTGAAAGTTCTAACGGATGTGCCATAATTTCCCAAGCCATAATAAACATATTTTCTCACCATAAAATATGCTGAACGTTAGGGTTTTATATTATGCAAAATATATGATCGATCTTAGGTAATCCAGACCGGGCCATAATTCCTTTCGCTGACTTCCAAACCATGTAGTTAATCTTTTAATCCGAACTATACACCAGTCGCATAAATTGAGATTTCAAAATTTGTGTTTTGATAGAGAGAAACCGGTATGTTTTGTCGTAAAAATATTTTACGACGGAAAATGTTGTTATTATTCACATGGGCCGCGGTAATTTACGACTTTTCCTCAAAATTTATAGCCACGGCTTAATATTAGACTGTAGAGTTAAAATTCTGGTGGTCGTCAATATTCTGAACCCTGTTCTCCCAATACATTTACGAGACAAACTAATAAGCTTTTCTCATTTTAAAATTATAAACTTCCCCCGAATACTCAAACGCATCTCAGAGTTGAACACGTCTCAAGTGACGAGTTTTTGACAGATTTTCATCAAAAACTGTCAAAAAACCGTGACTTGAGACGTGCTCAACTCTGATTCGCGTTTGAATTTTCGGGGGAAAGCCTCTCAAATGGGGATTGAATACTGTTCGCTGTGATAACAGTCAACCTGAGAAGCACCAAAGTACACCGTAATAAAGTTTCATTTCTATTGTTGCAGTGCGAATGCGAAGACGAGTTTTGCGTGGAGGCTAAATCCCGGAACGACATTTGCCGGCCCCAAGTCCTGAGAGAAGCTGAGAACGCCACATCTTCTTGCACGCTATCCCAACTTATCTGCATAGCGGACGCGCAGTGTGCCACGGCTCTATCCTACTACCACCAGTTCTGCCGCTCGATGTTCCGTGGCAGGAAGTGTTCAAACAAATGCCTCAATTCCATAGAGATATTAAGGAAGCAGGAGAAAGCTGCGGCGCTGACCGTCTGCCAATGCGACGGCAACGAAGACTACAACTGCCCTCAAATGCAAAGCAATTTAGAAAGGTTGTGTTTCCATAAAAAGGGCCATGGTAGGGGCCATGAGAGAGGCCACGAGAAGCATAAGAAAGTACCAAAAGATAATGTAACGGACTTGGCGAGTGGTTTCGTGGTGTCATGGCTCCTTTTAGTATGCGCGGTGCTTTTGAGTTTCAACACGTGATGATAAATGAGGCGTGAGGCCTTCAATAGTTCATTACCGTAAAGACTTTGTGTAAATAATAATTTTAAATGCAATCAGCGGTAATTATACTCACCCGAAAATAATAGGGACTACAGTTTCATAATTTAAAAATAAACACTTAAGTATTGTTGTTACAAAAACTTGAGGCTAGCAAGTAACTCTAGATGGGTCCTGTTTTTACTCGGCGAGGGAAATAAAAGTACAATGTTGTAAATATGTAGGTTATTGAAGCTAATAGTTTAAAGGCATGTTTCTCGAAAAAGCTGTTACCGTCATAATGAACATCATAAAGTAGTCAAATCATTGTTGCGGTTAGCCATTACAATTTTGATTTCGTATATCTGCTACATTATCTCCCGAATACCTACTCAATCGCGACTCAGAGTTGAGCACGTCTCAAGTCACGGTTTTTTGACAGTTCTTGGTGAAAATCTGTCAAAAACTCGTCACTTGAGACATGCTCAACTCTGAGATGCATTTGAGTATTCGGGGGTTAGTTTATCATATGACGCTGACAATTCCCTAGAAACAAAAGCATAGGGTTTATATGAGTAATGAGACTGCGTGTGGTAATATTTCGCTTCCCTCAGCTACTAATCATTGTCTATGGTTTTAATGTATTCGGATTCATAGCCGCCCACGGGCCTGCGCAGGCGTCGCTATAAATATGCCGGCGTCGGTGGTCCGGTGACAAATACCCGCCTGTTCACCGATTGATCTAAATGTTCCGGTAAAGGGTTGACTTTTGGTTAGGGTAGCGGGAAACTGAAGGTTGTAGACCTACTGATACTTGAAATCGCGCACAAAATCTTCACATCTCTAACCCCCGAATACTCAAACGCGACTCAGAGTTGAGCACGTCTCAACTCACGGTTTTTTGACAGTTTCTGATGAAAGTCTGTCAAAAAAAACATCGTCATTTGAGACGTGCTCAACTTTGAGATGCGTTTGAGTATTCGTGGGTAAGTTTCCAAAACGACAAGAGCCCTGAAATAAGCGAAAACATGGTCTCTGTCAATTATTAATTGTCAACACAAGCTCGTAAATGTCCTAGCTAAAATTACTGTATTAGAAAGTATACCACCCTTTTCATCTCGTCTCTTCCTTCTCAGTATTACGGCCGTCACATAGCGCCGCTATAATTCTCTAAGTATTACGGTCGTAATTATTGGAATCCCCACCGACCATTCTGTTTCACCCGTCTAATATTAGAGGCAGGGGTGTCCCACAAAACGGAGTTAGGAAGTAGCTCTAATGATACAGCGATTCCGGTAAAAGCGACACTAATCGTCTAAGGCAATATAAGGTTAATGTCTTACAAAGCGTTTGGGATGTAAGATGTCACTGAAAGGTCGAAATGTTTATTCAGTTATACCATGTTTTCTATTATAAATAGTCCCGTTGAAACAATAATGTTTTGAAAATAATATTTACAATTCAAATTGATATCATGCATAGTTTATGATTGTCATTAATGCCGGGTTATTTATATTCTACTGGGAGTACTATTATGAGCACTGGTGGTCTAGTTGGTAGTGACCCCGCCTTCCGATCCTAAGGTCGTGGGTTCAAACTCGGTCGTGTACCAATGGATTTTTCTGGGCGAAAAATTTATGTGCGCTATACCAGTACTCTCATACAGTGAAGGAAAACATCGTGAGGAAACCCGCAGCTTAGTCAGCTCCGCACGTTTTGACCATGTCTTTCCTGTGGTATAGAGCTTTTTGACAGACAAAAACTTTGCTATGGTAATAAACGATTCGTCAGCCGTTAGTAGGATACTGCAACCAGGCATGAAATGATGGCTGTCTGTTATATGTGACGCGAAAACGCGGATAATTTATTTGCCATAAAGTCGGAAAACGCGTTTTTTAAAGTATCGCTAATGATAAAATTTCCGATAAAGGAGACATTAATCGCCGTTGAAGATGGAGGGTTAACGATTTACAAACCGTTTGGGATAACAGCGTCGTGTTTATTTATTTCAGAAATTTCTTCCTGAACATTTCGTTTTCGGTTTTATAGTCAGTTATACTTATTAGGGAGAGTCAATTCACCAGAACACATTTGCATTTCAAGTCAACTGCTGAACATAACTTTGTAGGGTTCCGTACCGTACCCGAAGGGTGTCAACGGGACCCTATTACCATGCATCCGCTGTCCGTCGGTCTATCTGTTCGTCCGTCCGTCCGTCCATTCGTTCGTTCGCCCATCTGTCAGCGGGCTGTATCCCATGATAGAGAACAGCCCGCTGACAACAGGTAGAGTTGAAATTTTCACAGAGTGTGTATATATGTTGCCGCTGCGACAAAAAATAAAATAAAAGGGAGCCCTATAAAAGAAACATTTGTATACAATGTACGATGGTACGGAACCCTTACATCGTATGTGAATTCGACTGCCCTTGGCCGGTTTTTAGTCATCTTATTTAAATTCGGAATTGTTGAATATAATCTACTCAAATGATTGCCCCTTACCTACTTCATATATTTCCATTTACTCAGTATTTCGCGAGTTCACAAACTCTACATAATATTGGAGCATTTGAAAAGTACAGAGAAAACAAATCTCCGAAACGCATTCCATCTGCTAAGAGGGCGATTGATTCGAATCAAGGTTATATTATTTTAGGATGATCGACAAAATCTGCATGTTACAAACGCATGTTTAAATCTTTTTACTACTATTTATTGGAGACTATTGCTCGCGGTAAATAAATAAAGAGTACCGAAAAATTGCCTATAAATATTCCAGCATATGAGCTATATAATATTCCAAAGTTTCATTCAATTACTGTTACAATGTGATTAACGAACAAACATACTCGTACTAAAATCTTCACAAAATTTTGGATCTATAATATGAACAACTTCCACATACTATCGATGAAATTGTTACTCTATTGGACTGCTTAATTTTCCCCTTATCTCTAAGATTTTATCGCGAGTGGTTTGCATATAATGGCTATATAAATTCAGCTTCAATCGCTTGACTATCATAGAGACGTTGTGATACCATCCAAGTAGTATATATTCTAGTATATCCATCCTCGTTTTACATAAACTATTGAAAACTGCCTGAAGATTCAAATGGTATGTTCTTCTTACCCGCTTTTAAAGCAGAAAATATTTTGGCGCATTCACAGCGTACTTTCAAAAGCTTCATTACTTTGTTTCCCAGTTCCTCGGCAAAACCGGTCCAGCTAACTCGTTGGTTCTTGCAAAACAAATGTAGAGCATTTTGTCTTACATGCAACAAATATTTATTTTAGCTCTGACTTGTTTTATTTGGGCCATAAACAACTATTGCTTTACTGTTTAGAAATATCAAACTGTAAATTCTGTTTGTTATTTTGGGGTTTCTAACATATTCATTTTGTTCTTGGTCAGTCAAGAATAGGCAAAGCCGTCTTTGTTTGCATTTACCATCCTTCATACGCATCTTTGCTCTTATTCATCTTTGCACTTATAATGGCGCAATTTATCTCATCCATTTCCCTCTATCAGTCATTTTTCTGTCATTTACCATCTCTTCTACAATAAAAATATTGTGATGATGCTTGGATGATTGTAACATAGTAACGTCTAAACGAATTTGGATGAAATTTGGAATATGTGGCCTTATATGCTACTTTTTATCTGAGTACTATGCAAGCTTGTTTAAGATAGTTTTGCCATATATCAATTATTAAACAATCTACGCATCCGGGTACCATGCAAGCGAACATAGTTTTGCCAAAATAAACTTTATCGTCATAAAATAAATTGCCTCATTTGGTGTCCGACTACGCATCAGGTGTGTATAGATGTCTGTACATACAAGATCGTGTTCTCTGATCAGCCGATCTTTGTTACTTTGTATGCACGTCGGAGGCGATCCGTACTAATGTTCTGTCGCCAGCGTTATGTCGCAATGCATAATGCATCGATGATATTATGCGAAGAATCATGTATAAGTTGTAAATCGTGTTCTTGGGAGAATGCTCGGTGGGAATTCTAGTATCCAACTCTGCTTTGGCCTACAGAGGCACGTGATGGAGTCATGAGTTGCTTTTACCGTCTGTACTAGATGATTTATACAGCGCTCAGCGGCAACTTCATGCCTACACTAAGAAGATGCTGAAGTGCCCCAATACATTTTTAGATGGAGTAGGTTTGCTCAGCTCAGTCGGCCTTATATACAGCAAAGACATTGTGTATACGTAGGTACTTATTTAGATTCGGTAGATCTGTTGCTAATAGATGTTCATAGAAGTATTTTGTGTTATTTACCTCATGACATGTTTGATTGTGTGTGTGTGTGTGTGTGTGTATGTGTGTGTGTGTGTGCGTGTGTGTGCGCGTGCTGTAATGAGTGTGTTTTGTCCTGTTGTACACCTATTATTGAATGAGTGAATTTAAATTTGATATAGAATTAAATATTTTAGTTTTACGTAGGGTCATACATAAGTAGTGATGGGATATACCGATGCATATTTATCTAAAGTAATATTTTGCTAAGAAAATATGGAAGTGAATCTTTTGCGAATTTACCTACAGTTATTGTTGAGACCGGAGCAGCTTTAGAAAGCAAGAGGAGGCCTTTGACCAGCAGTTTTTTGAACAGACAATTCAGGCTAATAGTAGTATTTTACTATTAACTAGTTTTATTATGAAAGTATGAAAGCTACTTTTTAAAATTATTGTTGATCCAGAATTTCAGATTCCTTTATACAAAAATACACTCTAATTTAGCCAACAAAATTTCAGGTTGCTTACTACCGATTTCAATTGTCAGATAGAACAGAATTTGTCGAGCCCATTTTCTTTCCATATTAGCCAGCATCACCACTTTAGGTATATATGCATCAGACTATGCCATCATTGTACATAAGCCATCAAGTAATTCCTGAAGAACGCACAAATGTTTGTCTTAGAAAATAGATTGTAATTTTAATAGGTTTAGTTGAATACTGCCTTAAATTTTATCAAAACTCATTAACCACAGTTTACCAAAGTGAGATTATTAGAAATACGAGAATTGTAAATAGATTTTGAGAATAGTTCTAGTGTAGTACTTTTATGTTTATTTTATAAAATTTAAGAAAATAACATTATAATTACGTACAAAGTATTTTAGAATTACAATAAAATAATTATTTATTTTACATTCGGTATTTTATAGGTATTGTTGCATTTGTTTCGTTTTTGTGAAATAATTTTAAGGATTTTAGTTGTATTTATTTATTTAATGAAATTGCAAATAAAATTTCTGTTTTCCATTTCTATTGTTTTCTTCTTATTCGATCCCTTGTTTGATAAGTAAGTAACCCCCGAATACTCAAACGCAACTCAGAGCTGAGAACGTATCAACTCACGGTTTTTTGACAGTTTCTGATGAAAATCTGTCAATCGTCATTTGAAACGCGCTCAACTTTGAGATGCGTTTGAGTATTCGGGGGTTACACTGACAATAATGATCAAAAAAAAGGTGACATTGACATATAGATATTGTTCATGATTTTTAAATCCATTTAACATACTTTATATTTGAAAATGGTATCAAAGCCTACATTAGAAGTAAAATACAACGAAATCTCAAAAATCCGTTAAACATCGCATAATTCCCGCTACTTGTGTATAATCTGCGCCCAACTGTGCTACAAATATTGCTCCCGTAGTGAAAACGTGATCCCGCATTTGAACGTGACCTTATTGTTTCGATTTAAAAATATTACAAGTTTATAGGTACACCTTTCCCACGGACTACAGCGTGCTTCAGTCAATATCAACAAAATAGTTAGGTAGGTACAACCGACACTTATAAATATCAAACCAGGTACCTAAGTACATACAATAGGTATAAATAAGGGTACATACTTAGTTACCTATCGTTATTGGCGTTTTTTGGAGCTAAAATACAACACAAGTGATCCACGTGTAAGCCTGTGTATTGTAGTTCTTGCTTTATACTGTATGTTCGTATGAGCTAGTGGCAACTCTAGTGACGAAGTTTTTAGGCCGCCTAAAGGCCTCCGTCATGGCTTAACGACTTAAAAGCCGGGACCGACTGTTTAACGTGCCCTCCGAAGCACGGAAGCGTAATGCCACTTGCGGTCACCCATCTCAATTGTGACCGCACACAACGTTGCTTAGCTTCAACGATCAATCAAGAACGAATAAGCAAGCTACGCCCCGAACGCTTTATACAGTGTGATGGCAATTTTAACCCTCCTAAACAAAGTGTTCGTAACTACATCCGTTCCCACGATTGGTAGTTTCGCCAAAATCACGTTCGCTCGCTCTTGATGACTCCTTGAATGGAGACTACTTGTGGATTGGCTCTTGAAGTTGAAGTTCATCCTGGATGAAACCCTTAAAAAAATTACAATCTGCTGAGCCGTGTGAAACTAATTTAACATGACTATTTTGTATTTAATGGGTATTGTGGTACCATGGTACTCGTAGTTTCTGATACCCACGACACAGGGAATCCTAGTGTGGGGTCAGGACTGTGTATGAGACTGTAAGGTTCCGTAAATCAATATCCTGATTTTAGATGTTAGTTAAATTAATATAAAAGTCAAATTATGATTTTCATGTAAGTCACTGAACAGCTACCGGTACGACATCGCCGCCATCTTGCTGTTTACGAAGGATTGTTATAAAAGCACTTGGATGTCGTATCGGGGGCTTTTTAGTGGTCCGGCCGTCGAACTGATAACTTGTGGTTAGAGTAAGTACCTACCTAATGTATTATACTTATGTATGTGTTGATTAGATATTGATATTATGTGGAGTATGTTGATATCTGTGATTTAATAAACCTTTAATAAACCCTTGAACTATTAGTATGGTGTTTTTCTTACAATTCAGAAGTGGCACGACCGCGTGCTGGCCTAGTTTCATGTATACATAGGTATATTTTGTAACTCTGTAATATTTCACATGTGACGAAGAGTTCAAGGGGGTTAATTTCTTTTGTTATTTTTGAGCTACGACGCACCGTTTTCGAGATAACTGGCTGTTTGAACCGATATAACTCCTTGTTTTCCTTTTTTCTGTTTTCGAGACGCCACGTAGTCCTGAGAGATCATCACATTCGCATCGATTGACTACTGCCACCGCGAGTCAAATCGTCGCAGTGTGCAAGAGTCGACCTGCAGCCCAGTGCCTGTACGAAGCCGGGAGCGTGCACCCAGCGACGAGCAGCATAGGTGCCGCCGAGACAACAAGCAACGAAAGAGCAGCGTCGAGTAGCAGCCCCATCGAACAAGGTCAAAATTGATACAATCGCTTACAAATATGTAGTCCATCATACGAGGGGCCATATAAAGTAATCAAAGTAGGTACTTGATAACGACTGGTATAAAATAGAAAATAAATATGAAAGTAAATTGACTGAAAACTTTCATGGTATTGATAGTATTTGTGAGATTAGAGGGGTTATAGAAGGTATCTAAAGATGAGAAGTGTGGCTTCCCAAGTATGTGGGGTAAGTAAGAGGAGTAAAGGGCAAAAGGTGAAGCATGCATGTTGGGATAAAGATGTACAAAAGTTGGTATGTGAAAAGAAGAAAGCGTGGTTAGACTGGCTTGCAGAGCTAATGGAAGAATGCAGACAACTACGAATGATAAAGTTAAAGATAAAAGATATTTATTTGTAAAAGACATGTGTACAAAAAGGTAACAAACAATATGGAAATCACACCTATGGATTGTTCTAAATTCTTCTTCTCCAATTAGGATGATGCAAAAATCTTTCGGTGTTGAGTCTGCTAGTTTTATATTTATTCCAGTCAATAGTTTAGTGTAGTCAATAGTTATTCTGTAGGGGAAGAGTCTCGATTTCTTGGTGAGCATGGCTGAGCTGGGTTTCAAGCGTCTACCCGTTCTCTCAATCTTTGAATTTCTACCGCTTCATCATCGGTTATTCCCGGTAAGCTGATTCTATAAATTCATTATGAACCTCACTACGCTGAATCCGCAGTGAGTTTATAGCTTTGTATTCTGTAAAACTCTATAATGCTTCTAGCGCCTCGGTGACGAGCGTGGTAATGATATGACCTAAGTTGAGTGAGATTTTGATATTTCCCCTCAATAATGACTTACAATTGGTATTCTGTAAGGGAATTCCCAAATCATCTCGATACTTGAAACTCTAACTCGCTCGTCAAATTAAAAGCTACAAAGGAGCGAATTTGGTTGTTAGTCTTTAAGTTAAATAAGACACAAAATGTCTCGGTTATTCGTTTTATTAGTTTACTAAGAGAATCTCACGAGCTAGACATAATACTAGCAGACGCCAAGCTGAAAATTTGTAATAGGGAAGACCTCATAAATATTTTGTGGCGCGCACGCAAATTACATTAAAATAAAACACTTTTATCATCTTAAATGTAGGTATCATTTATTTTAAAATTATTTCCGCTCTGCTAACATGCTTAGAGCCTCTGCAATCGAATTAAGTGCCGATGCGATGGCCCTATTAGCCTCTGACAGGTGCTCACTTTGTCTTTGAATAGCTTAAGTAACAGCCACCAAAGTATCGGTGTTCTAGCTGTAATCGCTGTTCTTCCAACCTCAAAAATCTGTCAGTGGTGCTGGTCAACTGAGATCGCCGCTGTGATGGTGGTGATGGCGGTATCAATGTCCATCTAGGGCGACGGGGACCTGTAACAAAATTGTCTCATTTATAATCCATATATCCTAACATTTTTTATACCTTTTCACGGCTACGACTGAACGAATCTTAATACAATTTGGCATGGATATAGCGTACATCATGGGGAAGCTCATAAGCTACTTGATAATCTAAGTACTATGCGGGCGAAGCCACAGACAAAAGCTAGTAACAGATATTTTAAACAAAAATAAGAGTAGGTACCCAGTTATTTAATGTGTAGGTAGGACAGGACCGGAGTATGTGTCAGTTATTGGGTTCTAAAACAGACAGAGGGACAGAATTATGATAAATTGATAATATGATGATGAAAAAAAAAAAAACTAAAATAAAATATAATAATAAACAGACACATTGTAATTTGCATAATGAGTTGCATTAGTTTCCCATGAATATTAGCCAACAATCTAACTATTAGAAAATGTACATGATGAAAAAAAATAAATAATAATAATCATCTAAGTACATAAGAATAAGTACGTAGGTAAGAAAATTAGTACCGTTGGTAAAATTAGTACATAAACACACGTACCTCAGTCCACTGCTTCTAAGTTTTGGCGCTACCTCCCATACTGTGCTACCTCCCATACTGTTGAGTTTGACCGCCAACCTCTCCCAATGCTTTCGCACAGGATCCCTAGCACTGGTAACCTTTGCAAGGCTTCGATTTCTTTCTAAGTATTGCAAAAGGGCCTCCATTTGTGCTGGGCTAGGGTGAGACTATCGTTCGTTGGGTCTGTAATGGTAATGAATATTTATCAGTAAAATGCTTACCTACTTACTACTAGATTGTCAAGGCAACTATTGTAAATATTATTGTACTTACTTCATCGAGAGTCTAATATTCACTTAATAAGTATCCAAATTGTTATGATTTTAAAATACGGAAACACCACACACCAAACAAATCAAAACATCTAACCCGCCAGCAGGGTTGCCAGATAAAAGCAAACTCAATTCGCCAAATTTTGCCTGCCGAGTAGCCTAAATAGCCTAATATATTGTTTCGTACAAGTAGTCTAATTCACCTAACATTTTGAGCTAAGGAGCCTATATGTAGCCCGATTATAGAAGACACGTGTTCAAGTGATCCCCGTGATTTTATAGAAATATATTTTTTTCTAAATACGAAATATTATAACTTTGACTTTGTCACGAAAAAAAAAAATATTATTTATTTAATATTACCTCCATTATATATATACAATATACATACATTATAGATCCCAGCGAGGTATGATTTATTTTATCCGGGTAGTAGAATAGTAGAATGGGGAAAGAACCGAAGAACGATGGACGTTCTTATTACGTTTCGATACAAGCGTACAATTTTGTCAAGAAAAAAAAAATATTAATAAAGGTGTAATCCTGAAGTAGCCTTACACCCATTCTTTTTTCTAGGTAGCCTAAATGGCTACTAGTAGCCGATTGGATTTTATTTGAGTCCCCATTGCACCCCCCCCAAGGTAGCCTAAATGTCGATAATTCGCCTAATCTGGCACCGCTGCCCGCCAGCGTAGTACTTTTGATACTGACACAAAAATAACGAATTAGTCAAAGACCAAGTGTCTATTCCACCAAACCAATGTTCAACTATTCATTTTTATTAATTTTATTTATTTTACGTAGTAATTATAATGTAGACTTGGACTTTTATTGACATAATTATAATACGAAAATAATTAATTTTCTTCCGTTTTAATGTATAAAACCCAACAAAGGATAAATCAATTGGTCGATTAAAGCTTTAATGCGTAGGTTCAATCCCTAGCTTATTTCGATACTCACTTCACCTCACTTGTGTGTGCTCCTAAACTTAAACAGAATACCATTTCAAGGTGAAGTGGGTTTGCGTTCGAAGTGAGCTCGGTCACTCGAGTGATTTCGAGTTCGAATTCGAATTTTCAAATGAAATTAAATGAAATAATTTATTTGCGTGAAGTGTGATACATAGAGAACTTAAATATCTAAATTGGATTCACACGCTTCGCTAGGTAACCCAGCATGCAAAAACGACTTTATGTTTATAGTTGTTGTGAATTAAATTATACATTAAAATTTCAACTTATTAAAATATAAATTCCGGCATTAATTGATAAATTATTACAATATATTTTAACTTAATAATTCATTGATACTATAAAAACATTTGTCAACCAGCCATGTATACAATTTAGTTTTAAATTTATTAAATGGTAGTTCTCTAGTTGATCTAGGTATCCTATTAAATATTTTAAATATTTTACAGAATGAGCTTACAGGATTGCAGTTTCATTTTGTTGTATTGAGCTGATTGCGGTTTCATTATATTTCTTTAGCTTCATTTTTCAGATATAAATAGATAGGTACACTATGTAGTACTTTCAACCTACTAGGCAACTTCGCACTTTTAAATAGTAAATCGAATGATTTTTAAACGAATAATCGATACCCCATCCCTAGTCTACGCCGTCCGTTGTCCGCACTATTACCTCATTCTTTTTTCGTGCGAGGCAACGGTAGCACGTCTTCTCCAAAGAATACTTTTACTTTTAAAATCTAAGTGTACCTGAGATTTTTAGTGAACGATAATGCCAAAGCGTAAGCAGGAAGAAAGGATTCGTTATTACGAATCCAAAATACAAAAATTGCGTGATAAACAAAGGCCTGCACCAATTACACGCCGACGGTGTATCGTTTATTCCGATTCCTCTTCGGACGAAAATCAATCAGGTAAGTCTGAAAGTGATAGTTATTTGCACTATCACAAAATAACATTTATCCTGGGTGTTGGCCGTGAGTCAATGCGATGGAAAGTTTTAAGCCGGGGTGCTGGCCGTGAGTCACCACGAAGGCATAATTTGAGGTCTGGGTGTGGGCCGGGAGTCCACACGACGACCAGTTCAATAACTGTGCAAGTTATTTTAATGTATTTATTTTTACAACTACCCTCAATTTTTTACAAATGGTCTCTCTTTATTACAGACCAAGATGTGAAAATAATAGAAGAGGGATCGCCTCCTCAACAAGATAATATGATTGAGGAGGCCTCTGCCGAGCCTGCGATTTCAGAAACTCCCGCTCAAGAAGCTGACCAAGTAGCAGAAATCGATGTAGAATTTCTTTCTGCGCTAGGAGATCCATCGCCAGATGTGATTTCTTTCGGCGAAAAAATACATGACACGCTGGCGCAACGATGGGCTCCAATTCTTCGTCGAGGCATTCCAAAAGACATAAAGGAAACATTGCTTAAGGAGCAAAAAATTCCCGAAAACTGTAAGCTTTTGAAAGCTCCAGTTCTAAACCCAGAAATATCAGCGGCTCTTATCGAATCGACTAAGAACCGAGACAAAAAAATAGAAGCCCAGCAACAGCAGTTGGGTCTGGGTATCACAGCTATTAACCGGGCCATGAACATACTCGTCACTGGCGCGGAAGACAAGCAAACCAAAGTAGAGGCCGTTAAAATACTGTCGGATGCTTGCCGCATACTTTCAGACCTCCATTATATGGAAACAAGGTCTAGAATAAACCTAATAACACCGGCACTGGACAAATCATTCACTGCCATTATTCAAGACGTGGAAAGAGATGAATCACTTTTTGGGTGTAAACTGTCCGAAAAGATCAAGGCCTCTAAAGTCATAGAAAAACAAGGACTTCAAATCAAGAAAGCAACAGGGTCTCAAAAGACTCCTGCTCCTTCCACAGCACAACCAACATCAACGACTCGAAATCGCTACCAGGGAAACTGGACAGCCCCCTCCCGCTACCAGCAGTCGTCGAACAGGGGGGGGAGAGGAGGCGCTCAGAGGACTCCCTCAGCAACCCAGAGGCCTGCAAACACGACGACACAAGCGAAAAACAATTACAGCAAACAGCGTGCTCCGCGTCAATAAACGCGGTATGTCATGCAGGTAGAATCCAATACTTTTTCGATTGTTGGCTTAAAATTACCACTAATCCTGTTGTATTAGGTGGAATCAAAGAAGGTTTTACTATACCATTCGATTCTGAAGTAATTCAGACTATGGTTCCTCGAAACAATTTCTCTCCTTCGGAGAAGTTAGATAGGATAAAGGCTATCGATAAACTTTTAGAATTAGGAGCCATCAACAAATGTCAGCCATGCAATGGACAATTTATTTCTAAAATTTTCTTGGCACCTAAGGCTAACGGCAGCAAGAGGTTTATCTTAAACCTCAAACCACTGAATAGATTCGTGTCAAAAACTCATTTTAAAATGGAGGACTTTAGAACGGCCGCAAAATTAATACCTAGAGATGGTTTTATGACCACCATTGATTTAAAAGAGGCGTACCTTCTTCTACCAATCTCGGTTAAAGATCGAAAATACTTACGGTTTCAATTTCAAGAAGGAGACGGAACTGTCTCATTATTTGAATTTTCAGCAATGCCATACGGACTTTCAGTAGGCCCTAGAACGTTTACAAAACTCATGAAAGAGGTTGTGACCTATCTTAGGTCACGCGGCTTTACCTCTGTTATTTATTTAGACGACATCTTATGTATCGGGAAAAATTACCTAGAATGTCTTAAAAATACTAGTGAAACTATTAATTTATTAGAGTGTCTAGGATTTATAATTAACCATGAAAAAAGCTCGCTGGAGCCTAAGCAGTCTTGTAAATTCTTAGGGTTCGTTTACGATTCGGGAAATATGACAATATCCTTACCTAACGAAAAACGTAAAAACATAGCCCAACTGATCAAACAATTTCAAAAATTGCCTACTTGTTCTATTAGAGACTTTGCGCGGCTAATAGGAACTTTGACTGCAGCTTGTCCGGCAGTACGCTACGGATGGTTATATACCAAATTGTTGGAAAGGCAAAAATTTTTAACTTTAAAGAAACACATTTCTTTTGATGCTAAATTCAAACCATCGGCTGACATATTACCGGACTTAAATTGGTGGGCTCAACACATTCAAACATCGTGTAACTTAATAGGTACCTTGGAGTTTGACCTAGAAATATTTACCGACGCTTCCAGAACGGGCTGGGGTGCGTATAGCAACCATGAACGCGTTAATGGCGGTTGGACAAAGAGCGAGCAGAGTTTTCATATAAATTATTTAGAGCTCTTGGCCATATTTCTAAGCCTTAAATGTTTAGCTCGAGACAGGTCAGAATGTACTATATTGTTACGCGTTGACAATACCACTGCAATCAGTTACGTCAACAGGATGGGGGGAATCCAGTTCCCTCATCTAAATGAGCTGGCTAAGAAAATTTGGCAATGGTGCGAGATCCGAAAGATTTGGTTATTTGCTTCCTACATAAATACTAAAGAGAACACGGAAGCGGACAGGGAGTCACGGAAGATAAATAACCCGGTCATTATCTGACAAAGTGTACCTGGATATTATACATAGTTTAGGAAAACCCGAAATAGACCTCTTTGCCTCTCGTACCAATGCCAAATGTACGGCTTACATTTCATGGAGACCAGATCCTGACGCAATTGCAGTGGACGCATTCACTTTGAATTGGAGTCAGTGGTTCTTTTACGCTTTTCCACCCTATTCATTGATTTTGAAGTGTCTACAAAAGATCATGAATGAAAAAGCGATAGGCATTTTAGTTTTTCCATTCTGGCCCTCACAACCCTGGTTTCCTCTTCTAAAAAACATGTTAACATCGGAGATCATCTTCTTGAGGAATGACGCTCTTCCTCGATTTCGTTTCAGGACACGTCGCCAACAGACTACCCTGGCTGCAGCGAGACTCTCCGGCGCGCGTTTTCTAGAAGAGGGACCCCGGAGGCCGCTTTAGATTTAATGATTGCTTCACTTGCTAAGAACACTTTGAGTCAATATAGTGTAACTTATAAACTTTGGTGGGCATTCTGCCGGGATAACAATTTTAATTGTTACGATACTGAGATATCTCAGGTTATCTCTTTTTTAACTGAACAGTTTAATAAAGGTTCAACATTCGGTACCCTGAATAGCCACCGATCAGCACTCTCCCTCCTTTTAGGAGGTGCAGTCAGTGTTGACGTCAGAATCAAACGACTTCTGAAAGGCGCCTTTAGACTTAGACCTTCAGCTCCTAAATATACAACCACATGGAATCCCCAGATGGTATTGAACAATATTTCTAATTGGTATCCCAACAAGACACTTTCCATAGAAAAGTTAACGAAAAAATTAGTTACTTTGTTAGCATTATGCACTGCCCATCGTGTGCAAACACTGTCTTTTATAAAAACAGATAATATAATAATTAATTCAAATGAAGTTAAGATAATTATCACGGATATCATAAAGACTTCAGGGCCGGGTCGTGATCCACCCATTTTGATTTTGCCCTTTTTCAACGAGAAAAAGAGTATTTGTCCAGCCACCGTCTTACAAGATTATATTGAAATTACAAATGATTTGAGACCAGTGGGCTCTAATAATCTTATACTCACATGGAAACGACCTCATAGGGTTGCTTCTGCTCAATCCATCAGCAGGTGGATTAAGCAGGTTCTGGCTGACAGCGGCGTGGACGTGTCGGTATTTAGTGCGCACAGCACGAGACACGCATCCACGTCTGCTGCAAGTTCAGCGGGCATTTCTCTAGAGGTCATACGTAAAACGGCGGGCTGGACCAAAACTTCAGAAATATTTGCTCGTTTTTATCAGCGTCCTATTTCTAATGAAGGAGATTTTGCCAGATCTGTTTTTTTGTAGCTTTACGTTACTGTACAATTATATAAATATTTAATTAAATAAGAAGAAATAAACATTTTGGTTCTAATTTTCAAAAATGTCTTTTCTTTTCTAAAGAATTATCTAGGTTACCTATAAGATGAACAAAACTTTTACCTCTAAACATCTACATAGTGTACCTATCTATTTATATCTGAAAAATGAAGCTAAAGAAATATAATATTATGATCAAATGAACTTCACGTGTGAAGTTCGATCATTATTATATGATTTAGCTTCATTTGAAGATATAAACCCTCCCACCCTTAACCCGTAGAAAAGTTTCGTTCTGTATCTCTAAAAGAATGAGGTAATAGTGCGGACAACGGACGGCGTAGACTAGGGATGGGGTATCGATTATTCGTTTAAAAATCATTCGATTTACTATTTAAAAGTGCGAAGTTGCCTAGTAGGTTGAAAGTACTACATAGTGTACCTATCTATTTATATCTTCAAATGAAGCTAAATCATATAATAATGATCGAACTTCACACGTGAAGTTCATTTGATCATAATATTATGTTGTGCAGACGGCGGGATGTTACTCTCATCATCATCACTTTGTATAGACTTCGTTCGATTTCGCCGAAAGGTGATGTTTTCTATGAAGTTCATCTTAGTAACCTTTCCAAATGGTTCGAGTTCAATGCTGTTTGTTGCGCCCTCTTGTGACGAGTAGTGGTACTTTTTTTTTACATGTGGTAGAATGTCGTTGTTTTAGTTCCAATGTGGTGCTCCTTTTTGTAATTTCACGATTCAAAAAGACAGAAGACGCAGCAGGTTTCAAAGACTGGTGTCACAAATAGCAGTCCTTACCATAGGTCACTCGTCCAACGAAGTAACTCTCGTATTTAGCATTCAGGATGAGTCCTTGTGCAGTTACTTTGTTGCTTATGCGCGTAAGTGGTAGAGTCCAAAGTCCAACTTTTGAATGAGTCCAATAAGTTGGGTATGGCAGTAGAAATGCGTGAGTTGCGAAGTGTTTAGGGTAACTTGAGAGATAGAGTGAGAACTAGCGTGATAAGAGAGCGATGTGGAGTGAAAAATGTAGTGATGAGGATTGAGAAAGATCGGTGGCTACGGACTGACTCGCTGAGATACTACAAGCGAATTCCAAGACCGAGAATTGATTGATTCGGTTGATTGACTTGGTAACGTCAGCATCAAAAGCGAGGGACGAGTCCGGGTAACACCTATGATCTAATAGAATTAATGATGTGATCGGTGGCTACGGACTGACTTGCCGAAATGCTACATGCGAATTCCAAGACCGAGAATTGATTGGTTCGGTTGATTGACTTGGTAACGCCAGCATCAAAAGCGAGGGATGAGTCCGGGTAACACCTATGATCTAGTAGAACAAATGCCAAGACCGAGAATTGATTGGTTCGGTTGATTGACTTGGTATCGAGAGAATCAAAAGCGATAGATTTAAAAGGGACAGGCATGAGAATTGATTGGTTCATGACCTGGCCTATATAATGAAATAGAGATATTAACCTTATACTTAATATGTTTCAATGTTGTAATTTAAAGTGAGAATCTAGGATTGAGTTTAGGAACTTTTAATTTCAAGAATTTAGAATCAAAAGCGATAGATTTAAAAGGGACAGGCATGAGAATTGACTGATTCATGACCTGGCCTATATAATGAAATAGAGATAGGTATTAACCTTTTACTTAATATGCTTCAATGTTGCAATTTATAATGAGAATCTAAGATTGAATTTAGGAACTATTAATTTCAAGAATCGGTTTGCCGCTAATAAACTCTTGTTAAATGTTGACAAAGCATGTGGACAAATGGTGGACATAATGATAAAATAGTTGAGAATGACGACATTTTTTTTAAGAATAGATATTGACAACAAACTAGTTTGGAATAAACATATCGACATACTTGTTGGAAGACTTAAATCGGCAGTTTATGCTATTAAGACGATGAGACAACTTAGTGACGTCAAAACTGCCAAAACTGTTTACCATGCGTATTTTGATTCTTTGATGACATACAGTCCACTAGCTTGGGAGAATGCTTCTCAGTCTATTAGAATTTTTATATTACAAAAGAGAGCAATACGATCCATTTTACAAATAAGAAATGACGAATCATGTAAATTTAAGCAGTTAGGAATCATGACTATGATTATGTAAAATTGAATATCAATGAATTTAATATAAAAAGAGAGCTATGTATGCATAGCTATAATTTAAGAAATAGAAAGAACATTTGCCATCCAAAACATAGACTTGCCAAAGTTGAGAACAGTTTTATAATTGTAGGTATAAAATTATTTGATAAGCTATTAAAGGACATCAGGAATTTGAATAATGCTGAGTTTAGTATTAAGATAAGAAAAATGTTAATAGACAAATCATAGGTACTATGATCATTACGAAGCATTTGCTAACAATCTAAATCTTATATTATAAGAATCTTTGTCCTGACTGACTGACTGACTGACTGACTGACAGACAACGCACAGCCTAAACCGCTGGACGTAGAGACTTGAAATTTTCAGTGTAGGTAAACCTTGGTACGTAGGGGTGTACTAAGAAGGGATTTTTCAAAACTCAACCTCTAAAGGGGTGAAAAGGGATGAAAACCTGGAATCAATTTTTGGTCTAAAACTGCACATAACCTATATCAAATTAAAAAGCCGATTTTTCTCATTTAGTTGATGTCATAATTACCTGTAAATTCTTTATTTTTGGCATGTTTTTCATGAAAAATAGAATACTTTTATTTTGACATATGACAGCGATGATACCAAAGATTAGTAACAGATGATACAAAACATATGGAAAAGGAACTGTCAATGTCAAATTACCTGTGAAAGGAAGCATAAATTATTACTGGTCTAATAAGTTTCCAATCTTGATTATTCATGGAGTTCCTCAGATTATTGTTCTGAGTGGAGTTCTGACGTAATTCTACGTCTGATAACTAGATGTCGCTGCTAATTCTCAAATCCTAGAACGCGCTATCGTTGCGTTTTGAAAAGTTTACCTTAACTCTCAAAATTTTTACTAAATTCACCGAAATTTCTTAATTTTTAGATTTAGGTATGTTTGTTACTCTTTCACGCAAAAACTACGGAATATACTTACATACCCTATTATTCATATTCGTTCGCTAATGTTAGTCATTGCTTAAATTAGCCCTGTCACTGTTTGTCATTATGAAATGGTAAGAGATGGCAATACTTTAGTCATCGTTTAGCGTACACTATATTATAATGAATAATGAGGATAGTAGGTACCTACGTGTGCTGGAATGGGACATAGGGTACCTACTTTTTATCTGGGTACCGCGTGAGCGAAGCCGCGGGCGGCTGCTAGTATGACATAAATGTACCAAGTCATTGTTATTTTGTTTGGACGATAGTATTCAACTTTGTTTTTGTTATTAATTAATTATTTTCTTTGTTAGTAGATATAAACAAGGTACTATTTAAATTGTATTGTAATTGTGTGACTTTTCCAAGTGTACATCTGTATCTAAATGGAATAATTAAATGAATCTGAATCTTTTTTTTTGGTTCGCCAAGTGTAAGGTTTAGATGATTGTTAAGTTTTCAACAGAAACATGCATGAGGACATTGCATGTGATCAGTATGGCCGAGTGTAAGGTTCCGTAAATCAATATCCTGATTTTAGATGTTAGTTAAATTAATATAAAAGTCAAATTATGATTTTCATGTAAGTCACTGAACAGCTACCGGTACGACATCGCCGCCATCTTGCTGTTTACGAAGGATTGTTATAAAAGCACTTGGATGTCGTATCGGGGGCTTTTTAGTGGTCCGGCCGTCGAACTGATAACTTGTGGTTAGAGTAAGTACCTACCTAATGTATTATACTTATGTATGTGTTGATTAGATATTGATATTATGTGGAGTATGTTGATATCTGTGATTTAATAAACCTTTAATAAACCCTTGAACTATTAGTATGGTGTTTTTCTTACAAGACTGTTGGGTGTTATTTATATTCTACTAACGGACGAAGGAACGTTCATTACCCGTGTTTAAGGTTCCGTACCTTAAGAGTGCCAACGGAACCCTATTACTAGGCCACTGCTGTCCGTCTGTCAGCGGGCTGTATCTCATTAATCGTAATATAGGTAGAGTTAAAATTTTCACAGAGTGTGTATAACAATAAATAATAAAAATAAAAGGGGGCCCAATAGAAGGAGCTCTGTACATGTACGATGGTACAGAACCCTTCGTGTGAGAATTCGACTCGCACTTGACCGGAATTTTATGTGTCGAAAAGAGACATTCATTTTTTGACAGAAAAACAATTTTGCTACAGTAATGAATGAACTGTAGTCCGTCAATACTTCATAGGAACCGACCGGGCACTATGCGTTACTCTGTCGACAGTTCGTGTACCGAACTAAACAGAGATTTTGTTAATTTAATATTCTCACAATTCACAATGGCCATTTTGACTAATCAGGGTACGGGCTAAATTCGCGAAGCATTGTTGCGAGCCCGCAGCGAGCCCCAGGGCTCCGCGGGTGGTCCCAATTACTGCCTACATAACCCTAATTACTACCATTTCAAGTAAGTTAGAGAAGAATCTGAGCTCTATGAAATATTTATAATGATGATGGGGAATTCCTAAATTGGATCTAAAGTCACGGCATTTCTTGATGATTGTGTAACTTAGAAAACGTTTCAAATCAAAGAATTGGCTCATTTTTAGGGTCCCATACCCGAATGGTGTCAACAGGACCCTATTACTAAGTTTCCGCCGAACATACGTACGTCCATCCGTCCGTCCATCTGTCAGAGGGCCGTGAACCGTTACAGGTAATAGGTATAGAGTTGAAATTTTCATTAACACTTTTTATGTACAGAACCCTTCGTGTGCGAACTTGACTCGCACTTGACCGGTTTTGTTTTCTATTATGGAGCTTTTTAGAGCTAGTAGCTTTTGTCGGTGCAATCGTAATGATACAATTTCAGACATTTTTTCTCCACGCGGCCTCCTTTACTTCATTGTCCTACTAATATTATTTATTAATTCAAAAGTGCAAGAATGTTTAGATGTTCGGGCATTAGTAACTAAAAGGATTTACAACCGAGTACAACCGAGCGAATCCGTAGGCAGAAGCTAGGTATAAGCATTTTTTTAAAATTCAAATGACCTTTATTAACAGAAGGAAACTTACAACTAATACAAATATAATTTACAAAATACAAGAAACAGTCGGGCTATCTAAAGGCACTTGCAAACGGTCTATAGATAGCTCACCTGATCCAGCTCATCAGACAGTGGAAGCGTGCCCAAGACGCTGGCCGCATTGCCACGCTGAATGGCAATACTGATCCGTTGAGCCAAATAAGAACCAGCTCTTGGATCGCGCATAGTTTTGAGCATTTATTATTGAAGTCTGATACTATAGAGAACAGAAACTCATTAACGGCTTCGTAGTAGTAAAGATCTCAAAAGTACCTAGAACTTGGTTAGCTTAGGTTGCCTGCTGAGATTTACTGCCAGCCTACGCACAATTACGTGGCGTAATTCAGTAAGTAGTCATTTGTTTTAGAGCCCCAGGTCCAAGAGCCAGCCATAAAGGGACCACCGACTGGGGTCATGTTTTTCCACCTTTTGTACATTCTAGTCTTATAGAGGTACCAGTATTGCTCATTTCAAATGGTATTTTTTTAATCTGAGGATTTTTAGCCGCGTTGAGCTTAATAGCCAAGACACTTACTATAGGTATGAATCAGTATACTTATAAAAATACTCCAGCATAAATAACTCTTGGCAAAAGTGTTGATCTGGGCTACCGTTCTTCTCGATAATAAATAATAATTGATCAATTTATTGCTTGATTCTTTATTCCTTATTGATTAATTCGGCTGTTTTGTATGCATTGTAAAGTAGTAGGGGTCTGTAATAAAGGCTGCCAGGGACCACCGCGTTGAGACATGATGCTCCACGCCTCTTGCTATCACGACATGCCCGTTTAACTCTCTATTAGATGCGCGGAAACAGACTCTTTGATCTGAAGCTAAATTGAACTGTCGCAAATGGCCAATGAACGCTTTCCTAAAAATAAAACGAACCTCGACAAAGCTTAGTTTAATTAGGAACAATTTTAAAAAGAAAACTTTTTCGTGGTGAAAAAAATAATTAAAAAACGTTTTTTTTTAACCTAGGTGGTGCTAGGATATATTCCAAAGACACTATAGATCATTCGTACAATCGAACAGTATATCGTTGAGGCCACTAACCATAAGATCGCGCCTAGACCGATTTCTAATCGAATTGAAAGAATGAATTTTTGCAGGGACTCATGCGTTGCCGAGTGTACCCTGGTGTTGCAAACGTCAATAGGCTGCGGTAACCTTAGTGGCATAAAAAAATAGCGTACCGTAGCGTACGGATTTCCGGTAATTTTTTATTTCGCATTTATAATATTAGTAGGATAGGATAGGATTAACTAAATTTTAAAATATTATTTGTAAGGCACGCGTTGAAGTCTTTTGTATGAAAAAAAACGATCCTATTCCAAAAATATGTAAAATAAGTATGTGCCTATTATCTGTGTAAAATAATATTCTATAAAAATAAGCTAGGGTTGAATGCGTTAATATTACAATGTAAAACCTAACCACATATAGAAGTGCTGGCGTAACCGTTACAAAATCGATTTAGCCATGTCTACAAGTCACGGGAATTTTACGGCTTCCATTATTTCCAGCAGTGATGGGAATAGCAGCACATGGTGCCGAGGGCAAGCAGCCATTATTTGAAGAGTTTAAGGCGGGTTAGAGGGTCGGTCGTGGTTCTGTGCTAATTTGGTTTAGCACTGGGAATATTGTAAATAAAAATTATAAATGTATTTATTATTACATAAACATTAACATAATTTATTTGATAAAAATAATACATTACAAAGAAACAATTTTGGAACACGTTGAAAACTGCCTTAATTTATTTTCGGTCTCAAATAGTGAAAGAATTTAAAGTGCGCCGCAAAGGCTTCACTTCATGCAAGACTAATATTACAAATGCAAATTGTTTGTACGTTAGTTGGTTTGTCCTTATTTTCGTATCGACCTGATTTTATTAGATGGCCAGGGATTATCACAATTTTGTACCCGTATAATCGTCATATCACTTAGAATTAGCACATTTTTTCGTGCATTTGGTTGACATGTCGGTTTTCTAACGATGTTTTCTGACGTTCCAGGCCATTGGATATACAGAATAGAAAATTGAACAGAACCACCAATGGAGCAGGTATCATCGGATTCGATCCCATGACCTTAGGATCGGAAGGCGGAGACACTACCACTAGACCACCAGGGCTCTAATAAAGATATCGAATGATGATGACAAATGCGTGATGTGGCTGGAGGCCGCCATTTATTATTTACGACTCCATCTCAATTGATCTACATTCTCATACGCTCACATACATTGTATATCAACGTAACGGATGGTTTTCTAACAACATTGGACCGTCATATCATAGACGTAGTATAACACCTTGTTTATGTTCGTATGGAGAACTGGTACATTATCCTACTAATATTATAAACACGAAAGTTTGTAAGTATGGATGTATGGATGTTTGTAACTCTTTCACGCCTAAACGGCTGAACGGATTTAAATGGATAAATAAATAAATAACACCCAACAGTCACATACATAGTCCTGACCCCACACTAGGATTAGCTGTGTTGTGGGTATCAGAAACTACAAGTACCATGGTACCACAACACCCAGACCCGGAAGAAATATTTACAGATCATGCAAACATTTCTTCCGCAGCGGGAATCGAACCCGCGCCTCTTGCGTTTCTGCCGAGCAATCGCCCGCCACGCCACCGAGGCCGTTAATGAAACTTGGAATATACATAGTACATGTGCTGAATTAACATAAAGGCTATTTTTTATACCGGGTACCACGCGAATGAAGCCGCGGGCGGCAGCTATGTAGTGTTCTAATATAGTATGGCCGTGATATGACGGTCTATGCTCCTCAGGATGACGTTCAATAGACGTGGGTGGCGAGTCACCACGCCTGTACCTACTGATGGTGCTTTCGGCAGTAATTATACCTCAAAACAGTTGTTACAGAATCATTTGATTCACCGTGTGTGGTTCCTAATGATCATTGCTAGACGGAGGACCGTGTCCATTCTGAACTGTTTTTGATGTTACTCTCGTGTAGACTCATCATCATCATCATTTCAGCCATATGACTTCCACTGCTGGACATAGGCCTCCCCCATAGACTTTCAGAGCGACCGATCTTGTGCGGCCTGCACCCAATGGCTCCCAGCAACCTTTACTAGTTCGTCTTTCCATCAAGGGGCCGTCCTACGCTGCGTTTTCCGGTGCTGAGGGCGCCGCCCGCGTCTGCCTGGCTCTAGCTTCCGCAGATTTCATGAATCAGTTTAGTCTCGAACAGTGTCTATTTTTGTATGGATTTCTGTAATAAAAATACGTTCAGGTTCAGGTCTCCACTGCCCCAACGGCCGGTCAGTTCTTCGAGCTATATGTCTCGCCCGCTGCCACTTCGTCTGTCATGTAGACTAGTTCTATCAAATTCTCAGATCAATAATTCACTCATTGGCGGAATTGTGACCAAATATCATTGTAGCAAGAATAAAATGGAAAGTGTAGTGAACTTAATATTTTGTGTGATCATGTTTTGTTTGATATTTCAATTCAGAAGCCCATCAATACATCTTACGTAAATTAAGTCCAAGCTAACTAAAGCTTAAAATTAACCCTTACACGCCTATCTAACATGGCAGGTCACTGACAGCGCATAATCTAAGACCACGGGACGCAGCATCCGCTGAGATCATGGTTAGATTACTTATCAGACAGCTCAGCATGAGACCTCGTCAAAGTTTGGAGCCATGCTGGTAAGAAAAACGCATATACGTATCATGTCAATAATTGCAGTATCGCCATAGTAAGGATCATACTGTAATCGAAGGAACAACAGAATTTTCCTGGCTAGCTTTCTACAATCATCTATAATATCTACCTGTTAGGTTGTATTATCTACCCACAGAGCAATCTTTACTAACATGAGCTGCATTTCTTCTGAAATTTAGATACTACGCCTACATTAACTACTACATCGCGCACTTTGCCGCACTAGTGGGCGTTAATCTCTGATTCTGTATGCTCAGAAACTACTTAGCGACTTAGGTAAGAGCGAGTAGTCTCTAAAATATTTAAGGCTACTAGTTCATTCGGACTATAACAACTTTGTCTATATTCGACGTTCATTACCACTAACGGAGTAGAATATTTGAACCGGTCATAAGCCGTATTTTAGGGAGGCTTATGGTATCAAAGACCTTACTACTTAGTCTTTCGTTAATTTAGTTTATTATTTACTATTAAAAAAGTCTTCTGTTCACTTAGGGCGTATGTCAATCATTCTTTTTATTCGTGGTAGGCATGTATTGTATATGTTATGGACCAGGTGATTAATGCGGGCATTATTTATAATGCACGAGCATTATGAATAATGTCTAGCTTTATCGGGCTAAGTGATTAATTACTATCTTAACTTCATTATTTATCACATTGCACGGTCATTATTATATTGCTACATGACAATTGGGCAATTTGATAATAAGGTAAAAATCTAGTATTCGGTAGCAGGAGAAGGGGGGTGGGGGTGGGGGGAGAGGTGGGGGGGGGGGGTGCCCCCTCTCCCCTGGTGCCACTCCCGTTAAAAGGTAACGCACCGTTCTCGAGAAAAACAAATTATTGTAACCTAACCTCAAAATGAATAAAACAACAAGACATTCATAAAAGTTTCATTTTAGATTTAGGTTTTTCTTTTAGATGTTATGGGGGTTTGTGTCACTAGTTTTTTTTGGGTGGGCTCGCTTCGCTCGCATTTTTTATATACTAACCTAACCTAACCTACTCAAGTCGGGGTGCTCCGTGTCGGATCTGTTTTACATGACATACCTTTATTATAACTAATGACGAAAACAAACGAATACAGTGACACATGTCACCTGACCTGACGCATAGTTTTTTAAAGTTCCGTTTTACGATTTTGCACCACATTTTACATCTTAGGCAACATACTGAGACAGATTTTGATTGTCAATCGCACATTTTAACGTTTCATTTCACTCTTTATCTGATTTGAGGTTAGGAACATTTTTTATTAATTTCTCGAAAACTATGCATTACCTTGTAATAGGAGTGGTACAGTTATAATCTGGGACTAAAACCCTACCAGATTTAACCTCTTTTACCCCCCAACTCCTGCTACTGGATACTAGACCCAACCCTTTAAGTGGTTTAATATTTAGTTTATTTTAAGTTAAATGACAATAACAATAAAAAAATAGTAATTAAATATGTTTGTATTACTCTGCCCAAAAGGTGATGGACAATATGTATAATGCCCGGTCAATTTGATTATTTGAATAATTATTATCAAATTGCACTCTCATATTGCGCATTTTTCATAATGACCGGGCACTATATATACTGCCCAATTTATCACTTGGTCCATAACATATATACTTCACATGCTTCGGTGGTACTATAGGTTAATTTTTTTGACAGTTAGTGACGGTGTCAATGTCAAAAAGGTTGAATATTACTATTGCCAACCGTAAAACGAAAAGCTTTTTTATAAGGTTTGCCATGACTTTGTTGCCCAATCTGAGCTTATAAAATTGTATATTTCCTCGATAGATTGAATGATGGCGATATCGAACCAGAACAATAAACCTTAGTCGTGGGCTTGCATCAAATGTGTAATTGCGAAATGCACCGGTTTTTTGATGTATGTTACTACTTACTACTTAGTCGTGTCACTAGTTCTTTCGAACCAGTTTGGTAAAAGATTTGCGCCTCAACAGTTTTTTTCGTGCACTACATGTTTTTGATCTTTTTAGGTTCTATGTAGTTGACTGTTGTTTTTACAATCTTAATGAATTTTTTCAAACTTAAATTATTATTATTATTATTGTATTAGTGTATGACATTTATTTAATCCCTATTTGACTGATTTTATTAATGTATTAAGTATAACAAATTTTGACAAACATTATATAATTATTGCATGCTGAGTATATAAGCTAAATGTGTTGGACATTATTATTTAAGTACTTTTAAGACTATAACATCTACATTGGACCACATTTTATACAATAAATTTAGTTTCATTTATGGTGATATGGTAGTGTTATGCCGGCGTATAATCCGTGGTCACAACTTGTTTACGTATTTACTTAGAAGAGTTTGCTACTGGGCGTTCTTTCTCTCTAATCCCTATCAGCATTGTATCGTTTCCTGCTTCGGCACTTCAATCAGCAAAGGAAACTCTTCAGTTTCAATGAAATACTTGCTTAAAGCTCTCCAAGCCAGTACTGACATCTACTCAGGATAGAGAGCTGTTTTTGGTCATTACGACTTATCTCTATTGTGGGCTTTACAAAATTCTATAGAATCTATACCGAATAAGGAAAGAAATGCGTATTGAATCCCTTGAAGACAGGTAGCATCATTAGAAAACGGTCCGTATCTAGTTTTTATTGCTACAAACGTCCATCAACTTACCGAATTTTGAGCTTCAATAAAAACCGTGAGTTTTATCACCTAGTTCCAGGGAAACTATAACTGCTTTTTTTATGGAAACTGCTCGTAAAGCGTAAATCCACGACGCCCCGTCATCCCGTGCCATTAATTTTGAATTTATAGTTATGGCAATAATTTCCTTGGATCTATTGATTGAGACATCATGGAACACCGGCAGATGTAAATCATTGGTTTTTATAAAGGCATCATCGCCTCTGTCACTGGCGAGTCGGGCGGCGACATCAAAAGACTACGCGGCTTTGTTGAGCCGACTGCGCGCGCGCCGCTGAAGGCTTCATTAAAAAGCTCGGTTTGATCTATGATTTTGAACAGTTTGGTTGTAGAGTTTGATTGCTTGGAGATAATTTTGACGAAGTAATTGCTTGAAAGGGTGATCGTTTTTCATATTTAGGCAGCGAGCTTTTGTAAAAAATATTTTTGTAATAGCCTAAAGGACTGGTTTACTGTGGCCCAGAAAAGTAATGACTGGAGAGATGGAAGAGAGGCCTTTGCAGTGGGACACTACAGTCTCTTAATAGTATTTTTTATGGAAAAACTCTCTAAGTATACCAGTTACATCTAAGTGTATCTATATTTGTTACAACAATGCTCGTCTATGTTCTCTAATTTCATCACTTCAAGTACTTTATGGAGGTGTGTACGTACCTACACGCTTCAGTAATTTAATCTGGTATTCTGATATAACATTCCCTGGCATGGTGGTGCAAATCCCCACATTGTTGACGCGTTGATTTACTGCGGTCGTGATGTTCTGAGAAGCTACAGGCTTAAGATACCTACGATGGATAATGTAAAAAGGGTGTGTAATCAAATCAGTATTCTAAGTTTTAAAATATAAATCGATATAGAATCCACTCATCCCAAGATTTTGGGTGTTTACTTGCAAAAAGGATCAGTCTTTTTGCTAAAATCGTGTTCATTTATGTAATTTGTAGGTAAGTATTTGAAGTCTTACTTATATTAATAATTATAGCACTTAAATTAGGTCTATTAATAGTGTTAACATAGCCTACCTCTTACCTACAACGCGCTCAGATTTCGAGCCCTCCGTGCGTAATTACGAGCTCAAATCCATTCATGTTCAAACTTTGTTTTATATTCGTGCACACTTGCATGTGTGTGTGTGTCTAGTCATTACTTACTGGTTCCTTTACTTTGTAGTACACAGACCTCAGCCACAGATGCATGAGCAGTTACTAGGTAATAATTTCTCGGAATACATCGAACATCTTTTAGAAAAAGCGGAGGCCGAACTAGCGCTCGCGGCCGCCTCGCCGCCGATAGAGTCATTATGCTCCATTATTCAACACTGCTTCTCAATTATAGAGCTTTACTGTTGCCGATTATCTTTTCAGTTTTTGAAGTGCAGGTAAACGGAAACTTCTCTGCACTGGGAGTAAAGAAATAACACAGAATGCGTCCAGCTGCTTCTCTCCTCGAGCATGTCGTAAAAGTCGACTAAGGGATAATATCCTCCAACATGATGAGATACAATAAGCAAGTATTCCTAAGGAGGGTTGACGTCAGGCAGGCGGCCGGTCATAAAACACTTTAGCCAAAACTCTTACACCATGATCCAAAGATCATGCTGTGCCGACCCCACATAGAGTGGGATAAGGGCAGGAAGATGATGATGAAGTGCAGGTAAATGGAGTTTAAGCAAACTAATGCCCATTTCAATATTCTACTAACGGAAAAAATGTATGGCGCTTTAACAACGATATGGTAATGACGATCCATCGTCGTCTGTTAGTTAGATAGTATGTTGGGACCGAGTATAAGAAAATATAATGCAAGTGGGAAAACGCGGCGTAGGTATTCAGATTTTTTACGCTTGGTTTTGAAACATTAGGATAGGACCATGAGGGCCTTCTACAAAAGCTTTTTTTAATAACACCGGTCAAGTGTGAGATGAATTAGCACACGTAGTTCCGTATCATCGTACGTGTACTTACATAAATGTTTATTTTCTTGTATGCCACCTATTAGTTATACGCGATATGATCCCTATTAAAATCAAGCAAAAAATGCAAAATGAAACACTGCTCTTCTATGAGGACCACCTTATTATTTAATTTTATTATTATCATTGTACAATCAGTAAAATTTTTAATCAGTCCACATCTTCGTAGGAGCTCTGTCTCCTGTGACTCTTGCTTCAAAAGTCTACCTTTAGATACGGGATTGCTTTATCGTATCATCCTAGATGGCGAAATTAAACGATGTTTAATTTCGCCATCATTGATCAATTTCTCTAAATCGAATCATGAGGCGTGGAGTCTCAAAATGTTCTACAAGTTTGAGCACCGGTGACTAGTGGGCTGATTAACTCGTCGGCTTCGGCGCAGGCGCAGGGGAGGGGAGGCTGTACTGGTCCATAATATATATCATTTTCTTACTTTTTGTGCCTTTTTTCTTTCCCCTTGCCCATAAAAACTGTTGCTTAATCTGTTTGATTTCAACACACGCAAGCGGGGCCTTTTATTTGGTTGTGCGTTGATTTTTTGTATAGTCGACAAATGAACGATTACCTAGATTGAAAGGAAGTTGGGTATTTTAGGGCACTATCTAATGTACTTCCGTTTTAAAATATTTGCCATAATACCTACTTAAATCGACAAAACTTCTTCGTCTTTCAAAAGCTCGTCTCAAGCTTTTTCGTCAATGGCACCTAATTAAGAAAGCAATTTGAAACAGCTCCAACTGAATACAATGGCCACAATACCTCGAAACGTTCCATTATCCTTATTAAAATACAATTGAGATGTTATTGAACGGTAAACAAGCTTTTTCCTGTGACTATACTTCATTAACAGCTCTTCTAACGTGCTTTATCTTACTACATACCTAGTACCTGACTAGGTACCAGGTTGTGCGTTGAAGTTGTAGTTTCAAGTGTGATGTCCTGCAACTGAACCAGGTCAGTGACCGGGGTCTGATAAAGCGACAAGTGACACGACAAGCAGACTTAATTAAACTTTGGGCGTAGTTGTATAATCTGTGGCGTGGGTGGACAGAGACAGCCCACGGACACGTGTGCCGGATGTGACGAGGGATTTGTCCTGTGAGGGAAATCCGTTGGGATTAGACAGTTTGAATTTAGAATTATAATGACGTAGCATATCGTGGAGTCTGAGGCTTGTCTATGAAAAAAATACTACTACTTATTGTGCAAGTTTTGTGATTTTTAGGTACAAATCTCTGCAACTTTCTCCCTAATTTTGTCATAAGTTGATAAGTTACTCAGGCACCATAGAGATCACAGACAATTTTTGTACGATCATAATCATCACGATGTCGCGAGAGTTAATAATTGAGAACAAAGTTCACTTATAAAATAATAATAATGTAAGTATATCGAAAATATGTAGGTTTTCTATTTGTTCTATGGACCATGACGATGTTCACGATGCCAAAACTCTGAAAACCTGAGTATTTTTACATAAAGCCGGTCGTTTGTAAGCTTGATAATTGAGTAATATCAGATCCAGTTTTGTAAGAATTTGCCGCAGATTAAACACAAATGGCGTCGGCCGACAGAATAACAGGCGCGAGGGCCGCTGTAACAACTTCATCGGCGATAACGAGCACCGAACCTGTTCTACCGGGGTCGCTATCGGTGATCACACCTTCGCATGTCACTTTGTGCAGCTTGCGAGCGATTATAAATTTTATTGCATCGAATTAGGGTTCAAAAGATGGTGCCGTAGTTGAGCCACAGATGCAATAGTTACTTTGATATAGAATTCAACATTACCCAAGCAAGTTCAACTCAACCAACACAAGAAGTAGCATATATTATGGACTTTCGTAAATAAAATTTTCGATTCGAATTTTGTCTGGACCGCAGCAATCGAGATAATCTGTGGTCTCTGCCCACCATGAAAAACAGTCGTGATATTATGTCTGTGGCGGATACAGAAAACCTAGATACTACCTTGACTTTTATCCCTTTCTTTTCTTAGGCACTACCGCTTGGCACTACTAGTAGAGTGAAGGGAAATTTTACTTTCCCATGCTATTACTGGTAGTGCTACCGATAGAAGTGCATTTCCAGTGACACTACACTGTTGCCAGTAGTTTCGAGTGGACTATCTATAATCAAGTCACATGCAAAGTTTAAGAAAGTTTTATTTAAACTGATTATAATACTTATGTACAAGACAATGTCATCATAAGATACAAAGTTACAATCTTTATTAAATGATGAATTCTATGCGCTTATTCTTTCTGGCAAGGGGGGCCATATGTACCCGCCACTGTATTATGTATGTACCTATGTACAAAATACACTATCCCACTAACAGGCAGAGATTCAAAAAATCTCGCAGGATCTCGAAATCTCGGGAATCGAACCCGCGCCTCTTTAATTTCAGCCGATCATTCGGCCATCACGCTACCGAGGCCGTCGAAAAAAATCATGCTTTCAAGTAAAAAAGTGAAAAGCTCTTACTCGTATTTAATTAAGAGAAAACCCTTCCATACTCATTACCAGTTGATTAAGGCGATATATGAAGGCAAAAGTATTTATGACCATCGTAAACGACAATTTCGTATTGCACCTTTAAAGGTTCATTAACAGTAAAACATAAAGCAAACCATACCTTATCCTGATAACAATAAAGTAAAAATTTGGCTGACGGAAAGCGTATAATTTTCGAAAATCGTTCCGCAGGTAGGTAGCTGTAATGAAGTTTTTTTCGAGATTACGAAGGGATTTTTAATTGAGTCGTTGCTGTAGCTGTAAAATAAGTAGTTAAAGGCTGGTATAAAAATATACAACGTGTAACATAATGTCCCTATAAGCCCGAAAGGGGTGTATTCAGACCGAGCACTTGAATACATTGACGTGTGCAAAAGTTCAATACATCATATTTGAAATTCCTATACAATTAAAAACAAATTATTTCATGAGAAATTTGTGACAACCCTATGTGTTTGTTTACCATTTGCGTAGGTAACAAACACACGCGCACCCTCCTATCGCGTCGGACCCACACATACGCAGACAATTGAACGCGCGGCAAGTTTCAAAAAGTACCTAGGTGTAATCACCAAAGTTTTCGTAAGAATTTGCAATTTTTTTAATTCTACGTAGAAATTAAAGTCGAAGATTAAAATCACGATATCTTTCACACATAAAAAAACAACTACCTACCTACATCTACCTAGGTAGTTACCTAAGGACCTAGGTACAGGAAAAGTTAAGTTATACCTTTTCTCCCTTCTTCTTGGTTGGCTCGGAACACGGCTAATTGACATGGTAGGTATTAGGTAGGTATGTAGGTACCTAGGTTGGTATTACTGGTACACATTCACATTCACAATCACAAAATTATTTTTGTCATTTTTTATTAGTAAGCTAGGTACTAATGGGGTACCTACTAGGTAGGGTGATAGGTTAGGTACCTATCATCATACCTACCTATCACTGAATTTTATCACTGTTGACACACACAGTAGGTACTCGGTATCCATCAAAGGGAAGTAGGTACAACACACCACCGAATTCCCGGTCTTCCCTCACTGGTGCGCCCCGGTGGAAAGATCCCGTCGAGAGAAGACGGTTCACCAATCCCAGAAAAGAGCCCGTAAGATGGCAATGGCCGCCCTGGATAACGCTCTCTGTAGAGCTGACGCGCCGCTACTAAGCTATTAATTATTTGGTGCTGCTCCAACACACACACACAACACCATAAATCATAATACTCACCGTTTGAGTACAAAGCCGACATCGTATCGTACGTTAATTAGTTACGCGAACCGAGAGATTGCTTGTTGCAGTTGTTGCAAGGAACGAATGCTAATTGCGACTGATAAAAACCGATCTGTTTTGCGACCAAAAGTAGGTACCTATTGCCGAAAGCCGAATTTTTAGGGTTCCTTGTCTGGGGTAACCCACTAAATACCGATTGGGAAAAAAAGGCAAAAAACTTCATCATACATCTACTACTACTACTACTACTACTACTGTCGTCGTGTCCGTGTCGCTAGCACTTTTGAACCAGTGTGGTGGAAGGATTAGAGTGCACCTTGAAGGCTCCTTTCGTACACTTTGACACACGTCTATGACATGCCTGGTTTCCTCACGATGTTTTCCTTCACCGTTTGAGAGCATTGATATTGCACACATAAATTTCGAATCGAAAAATCCATAGATTCGAACTCACGACTTAAGGATGGGAAGGCGGGGTTCATAGCAATATGCTACCATGTGCTCTATCCCCATTTGCTACTAGGTACCTACCTACTTACATAATAACCTACCAACAATTACGTAGTTCAATCAAGAAAAGTAAAAAACAAATAAGCCTACGGAACCAATTTGATTTTATTAAACAAACGCTTGCGGTGCGGTGTCGGTTGACGGTTGCGGATTTTGAATTTAGCAAAGGCACCGACAGCCAATTAGGGCGAGGTGCCATCCCACTTATTGTTGTTGTTGTTCCAATGCAACCAATGACAAATAGGCTGTTCACGATGAAAATGAAGATTAGTAAGACAGATAAGTCACAACCTTTGACTTTAGTGCCCAAGTAGGTAGGTACAAAATTGCATTGAAAAATGCTCCAACGAATATTGGAATAATACATCGTTGGAAAAACTAAAGTGGAATAGGGTCACGGCTTATCCTCAGGCACGGTAGACCTCTTCTCATACTTCTTGTTACCTACTCAAGATGCTTTTAAGGCCCGAGTAGGTAGGTACAAAATTGAGTAGGTATCACGGCTTTATCCTCAGGCACGGTAGACATCCTCTCATACTCCTTGGCACCCACTGAGGATACCTTTAAGGCCCGAGTAGGTAGGTACAAAATTGAGTAGGTAAGGTACCTATCTCCTATACTAGGTACTTAACAAAGAGATCTGAAAGGATGTTTACGGTGCCTAGGGATTTTAGTCGTGATGTGTGTGACCTTACATTTTAATTACCAATAAATACCAAGGTACCAACTAGGCCTTCAAAAAAAAATAGAAATTACTTATTAAGCCACCTCGTTATTAGGTAAGTAGGTAGGCATTTTACTAATGGTGTCTGTTCTGTTACCTGTTTCATCTAGAGTTCACACTTAAAGGTCAAAAAACAGCTGTAAATAGGGATGCCTCATGTTGTGTCAAGTTACGTATTGGAGCAAAGTTTAAGAGACATTTCATGAATGAAAACCTTTGAAATTTTAAAAGTCGTTGAACAAACGTTGTTCGCAATGACGTATAGAATACCCCCGTTTCGGGCTTATAGGGACATTATGTTACACGTTGTATAAAACTTTTACCGGACTGACTGACTGAAAGTCAAGACACCACCGAAGTCATTAATCCTATATACCTACTTATTATAGACTAGCGACCCGCCCCGGCTTCGCACGGGTGCAATGCTGCCACACCTAACACACACATCAGCCAGCGTTTGCAATGTAAGCGCAAAAATATGTGTTTATTTACGACATCACATTAGAAACCTCTAAAATTATCAGTATTCCTCTACTATATTATGCATGTATTATACATATAAACATTCCTCTTGAATCACTCTATTTATTAAAAAAAACCGCATCAAAATCCGTTGCGTAGTTTTAAAGATCTAAGTATACATAGGGACAGACAGACATCGGGAAGCGACTTTGTTTTATACTATGTAGTGAAGCTGCAACTTGGAGGGTGTATTCCTCTTATGGTGTAGAGGTGCAATAAAAAAGAATTCTCGAAATGCAACTTCTAGAAGACGCAGAGGGAAGATGAAATTTGTATGAAGAAAAATATCAACGTGGACAAGTCGAGGGGCATTCCATATTTATTTATTAATATACTAGCTTTCGCCCGCGGCTTCGCTCGCGTGGTATCCAAACAAAAAGTAGCCTATATGTTATTCCAGCACACATGTTGTGTGTACTCTAAGTTTCATTTAAATCCGTTCAGTCGTTAAGGCGTGATTGAGGTACAAACATACATCGTCACATCCACACATCCTCACATCCTCACAAACTTTCACATTTAAAATATTAGTAGGATTTTTTGGAACTGGTTTGTTTGATTGCACAAGGCTTCGAATACTACTCCCAGCACCTGTTCAATGAAAATCTTATGTAAAGTACAGCTAGCGTATGCCAGCGACTTCGCTCAGTACTCAGTTCAAAAGCAGCCTATATGCTAACTCAGGCTACCAAATTATGTCTATTTAGTTATCTTAAAACCTTATCTAAAATAAAACTAACATAATGCAAAACATCGATCAAAATCGGTTCAGTAGTTATTGCGTTTCCGAGGAGCAAAAAACTATGCTAGCTGCTGCAGCGCCCCCTGGTGAGCTATAGATATGCAGTAAAACATATCTAAGAACCTTCCCTGAAATGACACCAATAAAATGCGAAAAACCCCATCGAAATCGGTTCAGGGGCCTGACTATGACCAAACAAAACGTAACGCGGGCCATAACGTGTCACCGTGGTTTCGGATTCTATTAAGACAATTTTGTATTGCAAAAACGCGATAAGGGCCGTTACAAACAAGTTACGAGCTGTCAAGTTTTATTTGGTCATAGTGAATAAGGGACCAGTAATTTTTGAGGAAAATGGTAGCAGACAAACACACAAATAAATAAACATACAACCTCTTAGGCCAAACGCACAATACCTTCTCAGTTCTGTCGTGGGTAAAAAAAGAGTAAAAAGGAACTTAATAAAGTCGTGTACTGTAGTTGGTTAATTTGAGAATTACTTACAAAATTCCTTGAATTGTATTAGAAAGCGATATAATGCTACGGTGCGCGTTGATGTCTTTACCTTTGACACTTTCCATACGTATTTTTGGCTTTAATTAATTTCATTAAAAATAATTTATTATAATCAATTATTGATTATAATTTTTATATAATAAATCATTATACTAAATACATATTATGTACTTTTGTTGATTTATATTTATTTTGTTTTTAATTGGGCTGAGTTGATGTTGTAACTGACTTTAGTACGTATTATGTGTTATTATGATATTTGTTTTTTAATTTTGCCTAACATTGGGTGTTACCAGTAATAGTAGTTGTACATAATAAGAATAAATAAATAATAATAAGAAGCATTCAAAGTTGTTTCGATAGTGTGTTTTCATGAATAAAGTTATATCCTGTCGGGGAGGAGGCATTGTATTCATTTTATCCGAGTGAGGCTCTCTCGAGCTAGCTGTTTGGATGTTGTGCGACGGGCGCGTAACATTTGGATCACTAGGTAGGTAAGTATATTATGAAATAAACATTTTCATGATTTCACTTAAAAAAATACCAAAAGTGGTCAAGAGGGATTATCTACCTATTTTGAAGAGATAAGGTTTACACAGGGAAAGTTTAATACCTATGTTATAGATTATAGAAGGTAATGTAAGCTCTAGATTTGTTGTTTTGTTTATTTGTGGGTAGAGATCGTGAACTGTGAGCATTTTTTAAAAGACAAACAACGACAGTTGTGCTAAAGGAGTGTCCAGAGCTATCTATCCTCTTCTACGGTGAACATGTCAACTATACCAAATAGACTCCAATATTGTTGGTCCAACATGTTAACGAAAATAAAAATATACAAGGAAATGGTACCGAACCGAGGCAAAAGGTTGAACAGCCCTGCGCTCGCTTCTCTCGCATCCAGCTGCGATATCTTCATTTGGCGGCCGGCAGGTGTCACGTGGCTTTACATCTTCCGACTCTCTCTAACCCACCATATATCCTATCTCCATCTCACACGCTTTCGACCGCTCTGTAGGAAAGCTTAGTAACGTTTGTAACTTTTTTTTATTTTTTTTGGTGAAGGCTTTATTTATTTGTGTCGAGTTCTTCCAGTTACAACTAAATACTTATGTGTGTGTGTGTGCACTTAACCTTGGATAAGGAAACAACTAGGCTCATAGGAGAGTTTTTAAGGAGAAAGAGGAGTTTATACTTTCTTACATAGATACTTACTTTCTACCTATACTTTTCTTTCGATGCTCATCTGCGAACTTTTAGCAACGAGTGACAGGTGTAAACATAATTTTATCGTCTCAGGATAGACAACGCAATATGTAAATATTCGGTTATATTAATGATGTTGATGACTTCTACAGACTTAAATACTCCCTTAGAGATATGTCAAATTCTACAAAGCTGGAGAAGAGGAGGAACCTGTCAACCTTTTTTGAGTTGACAGGAGAAAATGATGTAGGGTGAACTGTCACTTTTTAAAACAACATAGAGGTACAGATAGCAAGAAAAGTTTATTAAGTAGGCACCTAACTGATTGGGATTTTGTAAAACGCCTTTTCCTAGTTTACCCAGTTGTGTCGCAAAATAATAATAGTACTTGTAAAATTGTTATTTAAGCCTAAAAATCTAATGAGGTTTACAGATTTCAGAGATAGTAGGTAATCAAGTTTTAAAATCAACAAAACATCATGAACTTCCGTTGCGGACTGTACTTACGTAAATACAGATTAGCGACTGAGAAAAACAAAGAAACACTTTTGGAAAACGGGAGCTGTCATCGATTTTCTACTCTTAAACAATTTAAAAAATAAAATTCACACAATCTTTAGCTCTATGGCTTTTGTTATAAGGTTGAGGACTGTATTTTGAAAGGTAAACTTATGGTGGTCCAAACGTAAGCTTAGTTTACACAATGCTGAGTAAATATTTGTAAAGTTTAGATTGTAGAGCCAAGTCAAACGGTAGAGAATCGTTGCATAGATCTTAGAGGATTATCAGAACAGGAAGCTCTAACAAGGGGCCAGTTACCTACTTAGGTACTTCAAATTAAAAAATAAATTTATTTTGAGGTACTTACTACTTAGGTAGGTACCTCTTAAAATATCAATGTTCTCACCCCACCCGGTAAATTATGTTTTTTTTTTAAACATAATTTATGTAAAAAAAACTTAACTAAAAAACAAAAAAAACTTTTTAGGTAGTAAGGTACATAATAGGGAATAAAGGGAATCTAACTTGATGTGAGTATGTTGTACTATAAATAGCATTATACTTACGTAATATAATTCGTTACTAGGTTCTACTTGTTGTAGTAGGTAGGTACTACAATCATAAGCACCTATGATGTACCTACATTGTATAAATTATACTCGTGCTTAGTCTTCAAGATTAGTACATTAGAATATTATTGAACACAATGTAGTTTCGCCTACGTAACTCCATTTCAACACTATTTTAGAGAAATTGTTGCCAAAGGGTCAACAATAGTTTTTTTTTTTTTTTTTTTATTGTGGGTACCTGTAGGTAGCATACCTGTAGGTAGCTTGTTTACTTGCTTACCGGGAGGCCGTTAGCTCTCATTCGCTTTTTAGTGCTCATCCATTTCACTTCGTTTCTGGAATATCACACTAAAATTCAGTAACCATGCCGAAACGTTCTAGTGAGAACAAGTTGGATTATATTGCTAACAAATTACGTAAATTGGAGAGAGAAGTTAAACGATCGCGTCATCCAAGAAGTAATTGTGTTCCAACAAGTTCATCGTCGTCGTCTTCGAGCCGATCTACGAGTCCCTCGCATGGATCAAGATCACCTTCGCCGGAACCTGATCCCCCGAACAGTAAGTACCTACTTACCTTCCAATTAAGTGCGATCTACCATTTATTGCACCAGATCAGTCTGTGGGACTGTTTCGCCGCAATGATTTTGTAGCTAACGGTAGAAAAATACCTACCTACCTGACTTTGAAAATGCATCAGAGTAGTCTGTAGGGCTATCTCGCCGCATTAGAGAAAGGGTTATGCAAAACCTAGATTGATTGTATGCATCAGAGTAGTCTGAGGGACTATCTCGCCGCATTGAATTAACGGCCGAAAAATGCCGAGCTTGATTTTTATGCAACAGAGTAATCTGAGGGATTATCTCGCCGCAATAAAATCATAATTGTTTAAAAATCATTCATATTTTTACATTATCATCATCACATCATTATGTGAGTTAACCTATTGCTTCCTTTGTCTAGACTTGGGAGAAACCACATGTTCTGTACATGCTGATGCAATTGATATTGAACTACCCTCAGCGGAAAATATTGAAGCCTCCTTGGCACAAGATAAGGAAACACACCCATCAACGGATGTATTACTAAACAACGTGATGGCTCCATGTGACCTGGAAAATCCCACGATAAGTCCAGAACTATTAGAGATATTGGGAGCTGACCCGTCGGTCACCCAAGAATATGGGCCTGATATAAACAAAGAAGTAGCTAGCAGATTTGCTCACATTGCTACGTCTGGCTTGGACAAGGAGATTCGCAAAGACCTTATCAAGAAATTCTTGGTGCCAAGTAACTGCACAAATATAGATGCACCGCAGCTTAATTTGGAAATTAAGGCAGCCTTGACCGAACAAGTGGTTAAAAGAGACAAAGCCATTGAATCACGTCAGAAGCAAATGGCAGCAGGAATTTCCGCTCTCGGAAAGATAATATCCGATCAACTCCTGACCAAGGACAAAAACAATGACCTGATCAAAGATCTTATGGAGGTCGGTCGCATATTCTGCGACATCCAGCATTCTGAATCGGAAACACGCCGTAATTTTACGCTTTACGCTGTCAAAAAGGAACTGAAGGAGCAATTGTCCAAAACTAAAATAGACAAATTTCTTTTCGGAAGTAACTTTACCGAAACGCTAAAAACTGCAAAAGCTGTGTCGAAATCCTCCGCCGACCTAAAACCGGAAGCTGAGAGGAAGTCTAAGACTCCTTCAGCGAGCTCAACGTCCAGATATTTAAACTGGAAGGCGAGGGCCCCAGCTCGCAGGCAGCCGCAGGCCCAGACGCCGCGCCATCCGCCGCCTGCACCGCAGAACGCGCAGCAGCGCGGGACCTCGTCGCACACCTACAAACAGCGACCGAAGCAGACCCGCCGCCACTAAACCCGGTACGCTATGCTGGTAGACTTGCCCTTTTTTATAAGTATTGGTCCTTAATAACCCGAGATAATTCTATCTTATCATGGATAAAAGGGTATAAAATTAAGTTTGACCAACCGGTTCACCAATCTAGTCTGCCGCCCCCAAATAAGTTCTCAGACTGTGAAAAAATTCACATTGTAAAAACTATTCAAAACTTATTATCTATTGGTGCCATTTCTGAGTGTGAACCTTGCCCTGGGCAATATATATCGCGTGTATTCCTTATACCGAAACCGAATGGCAAGATGCGTTTCATATTGAATTTAAAAGGTTTAAATAAATTTATAACAACACAACATTTTAAGTTAGAAGACATTCGTACAGCTCTTAAGCTTATAATGAAGGAATGTTATACAGCTACTTTGGATTTAAAAGACGCGTATTTTCTCATTAACATCCACCCAGATTCAAGAAAATACTTACGATTCTTTATAGATAATCAAATGTATGAATTCAATGTACTCCCATTTGGAATTTGTACAGCCCCATACATCTTTACAAAGCTTATGAAACCGGTTATTCAATTATTACGGTCTTGTGGCTATTTATCGTCTATTTATTTAGACGATTTATTTTTAACTGGCTATTCCTACCAAGAATGTATGCAAAACGTTAAGACCACCCAAGGGTTATTAGAAGCGTTAGGTTTTATTATTAACCACGAAAAAAGTGTCACAATACCATCAAAGTCTTGCAAGTATTTAGGGTACATCATAGACACACATAAATGGCAATTAAGATTACCCTCAGACAAAAGAGAACGAATCAAATCAGAGCTAATAAACATCAAAAAACTAAAGCGTTGCAAGATTAGGAAATTCGCCCAACTTATAGGTTTATTAGTTTCTGCCTGCCCCGCCATAGAATACGGGTGGCTTTACACGAAGCAATTTGAACGATGCAAATTCCTTAATTTACAAGGTAATGAGGATTACGAGAGATATATGACTTTACCTCGATCGCTGTTACCAGACATAAACTGGTGGTTAAATGTCATTGATCATTCTGTACATAAAATCAGAAATGATAATTATGTCTTAGAAATATTCTCTGACGCCTCAACGACTGGGTGGGGGGCAGCCTGCAATGAACAAACAGCTAGTGGTCAGTGGTCAGATAATGAGGCTTTATTGCACATCAATCTTCTCGAGCTTTTAGCCGCGTATTTTGCTTTAAAAATATTTGCAAAAGATTTTAACAATTGTCAAATACTGTTAAGGGTAGATAATACCACTGCCGTCAGTTATATCAACCGAATGGGCGGTATTCAATACCCCCACTTAACCAAGGTCACAAAGGATATATGGCAGTGGTGTGAAGCCCATAAAATATTTGTAGTAGCTTCATATATAAAATCGTCAGAAAATTTTAATGCTGATAGGGAATCCAGACGAATCCATTCTGACACTGAGTGGGAAGTATCGGAATCTGGCTTTCAAAAAATTATTGATAACTTTACAATTCCACAAATAGATTTATTTGCTACCCGCAATAATAAAAAATGTCATAGATTTGTGTCACAGCACAGAGACCCAGATGCTTACGCTATCGATGCCTTCACATTAGATTGGTCTAAACATTCATTTTATGCGTTTCCTCCAATAGCAATTGTACTCAAAACCTTACGCAAAATTATCTCTGATAAAGCTAAAGGTATCGTTGTTGTTCCCTATTGGCCCACTCAGCCTTGGTACCCACTTTTTATCCGACTACTTTCTTCAAATTTAATTAAATTAGATTACAGTGATGTCATAATTCCTAATTGCAGCAACCGGAACATTCACCACACTACCCTGGTTGCCGGAGTATTGTCCGGACGGCGATGCTGCAGCGACTAGTTCCTCCTTCCGCCTTAGACATCGTACTAGCCTCAATAGCAGACAACACGCTAAAACAATATGACGTTTGTTTCAAACGATGGTTTGTTTTTTGCAATCAAAACAATATTAACATGTATGATCCATCTATCCCATTGATTATAGAATTTTTGACTAAATTATTTAATGAGGGTCATCAATATGGATCCATAAATTCACACCGATGTGCACTTTCCCTCATTGTAGGAAACATATCAGATGATGACCGGATAACCAGATTCTGTAAGGGTGTTTATAGGCTAAGACCACCGCTACCGCGATACAATGTCACCTGGGATGCCAATGTGGTTCTAAACTACCTGGAATCTTTATATCCCAATGAAGCTCTTACCCTTGAACAGCTTTCAAAGAAGTGTGTTACACTACTTGCGCTTGTGACGGCTCATAGGATACAAACGCTGTCTAAAATCAAAACTGACCAGATAGTAGTTTTAAACAATCACATTATTATAAGAATAACAGATTTGATTAAAACTTCAAAAATCGGTTCCAAGCAACCGACACTATACTTGCCCTTCTTTACTGAGAGACCTGGCATTTGCCCTGCTAAAACCCTAATCACTTATTTGGACAAAAGTAAAGATATACGTAAATCTAACGAACTTTTTATTAGTATCCGAAAACCATATAAATGTGTTTCTACGCAAACACTCAGTAGATGGGTTAAATGTACTTTAAAAGATAGTGGAATTGACGTGTCCGTGTTCTCTTCTCATAGCACTCGTCACGCCGCAACTTCCAAGGCCCATAAACTAGGAGTTAATATAGACTTAATACGGCAAACAGCAGGGTGGCGCGACAATTCCACTACCTTTGCTAAATTTTATAATAGACCTGTTATCCACAATGAGGATAACATGGCATTAGCAAGAACTATCTGTTCTAACGTTCACACTGATTAAAATACTGGGGTAGTAGTTTCATAACATTTTGATGAATTATATGTAGTTAAGTATGATTTAAGTTTCTAAATACAATTAAGTTCATTTTGTTGTTGAGTTATGGTAAATGAATAAACTAATGATATAATAATATTCATTGTTTAATGTTAACGATATTTCCTTTACTCTCAACATCTACATTGTGTTCAATAATATTCTAATGTACTAATCTTGAAGACTAAGCACGAGTATAATTAATGATTAAACGAACTTACCTGTACGTGAAGTTCTATCATAATTATACGAAGTGCTTAGTCTGAAAAGATTAGTACTAACACCCTCCCTCCCTATGTCCCCCAAGTGGTTATAGGAAATATCGTATTTATTATCTAAACTAAATGAGAGCTAACGGCCTCCCGGTAAGCAAGTAAACAAGCTACCTACAGGTATGCTACCTACAGGTACCCACAATAAAAAAAAAAAAAAAAAAAAACTATTGTTGACCCTTTGGCAACAATTTCTCTAAAATAGTGTTGAAATGGAGTTACGTAGGCGAAACTACATTGTGTTCAATAATATTCTAATGTACTAATCTTTTCAGACTAAGCACTTCGTATAATTATGATAGAACTTCACGTACAGGTAAGTTCGTTTAATCATTAATCATTTCAAATGATATAATATTTTATTAATATTTAATCTACCTACCTAACTCCAGTGAAACTGGAGATAAAATTTATGTAAGCAAAGCGCCCATACTTAACCTAAAACTTACTTTTTTTATTAGGTAAGTAGGTACATGTTTATGGAATTTCTAAGTAGTAAGTACTAAGTAATAGTTAAATTAAAGTGTGAAAACTTTTACCTAAAACTAAAGTGATTTCATCGTAGTAACGAAAAATACGCGTCGGTTTGTATAAGTAGGTACCTAGGTACATAAATTGTATCTCCAATAATAGTAGGTACTTCTATGGTAAGTAGGTATACCCACTTATGTACAGTCATAATGATTGATTGATTAGAAGTGCACGTAAGAATATGAAATAAAAAGCCTAGGTTTATTAGTTCAGCTAACAAAAATTATCGTATTACAGTCGAGCGAGATCGTGAAAGTACTTGATAGACCAACCAATTTATTTTTTTAAGTCAGCTTCCAACCCCACTTAGTAAAAATGTAACAATCAACACCCTGTTTTTTAATCCCATCCTATAGCATGGGCAGAGATACCAACAGGAAATAAAAATCGTGAGAATAATATAAATTAAGAGGTCGTACCGGGGCCGATAATTGAGACGTCAATTTTTTCAAAGACTCACCTCGAACCTTCTGAATATTTATAACATTGAGAGGACCGTAATTTTAAGTTCAATTCTCGTTATCTTTACGGCTCTATCTAACTCGGTATATTTTGACTGGTGTCGGCAATGGACTCGTTAGGAATTTTTCTATTCCTACACCGGTTTTAAAGGTACCTACCTAACTGGTGGTCTAGTGGTAGCACCCCCGTCTTCTGATCCTAAGGCTGCGGGATCAAACCCGTGTCCCAATGGATTTTTCATTTCGAAAAATCTAAGTGCGCTATACCAGTACTCTCAAACGGTGATGGAAAACATCGTGAGGAAACCCGTGGCTTAGTCAGCTCCGCTCGTACCTACTGACCATTCCTTTGGACAAGGCTGACTAAGCTCAGAGGATGGTATAGTTGCTGGGCAAGCCTACTCTATCTAAATTAGTCCCGGCAATTACAACGTCCCGTTAGTGAAAAGCTTAGTTTGTATCATACTAACCTCCTCTTAAGTACAGTACCTACCCTATCAATCTAGAAATTATTTTTGAAAGGACTTTTCCATCAAAAGATTCCTTGCTTTTACCCTGAATCTGAAGTGAAGCTTATTACAAAAAAAAAACCTATTCTTCATTCGGGACTTCGGGACAAATAAGACGTCAATCAATGTCTCTGTTTTTTTTCATTTTAAGTACGGTTTTGTTCGCGTTCTCATTCTACTCTTTGACTGAGTTGTAAATCCCTGTCTTTGTGTCGCAAATGGTCCGTAAAATGATGTCTGCTTCTTTATGAGAATGTTCCATTATTCTCACTTACGCTTAGCTTTATGAGCAGCACTATTTATGAGCAGGAGCATGTGAAAGAAAATACACGAAGACGTAGCCCAGTACAGTAGTAGGGTATCACAAATTTTGTGCGCCTTGGCAATTTTCGTCTAGCTTCTGAAATAGGTAGATACGAACGAACTATATCGCGATGATGATATTTCCGTATGTCATTACTACCCAAAATTCGTTCTTTAATAGCGATAGGTAGGTAGGTACTATCGAATGGTGTAATGATAAAGTGGGTGTTTTTTTCGGGGTTCGATTCCTGGCTAGGAATATTGATTTCTCACAATTTTAAAACGGCGGCCTCACAATATTGGAATGGCAAATTAAACAAAATGGTGTAGTTACCTACATAATGCATTGTACATCGCTAACAGAACTATATCTAACTAGCTGCCATAAAAACTGCCATTGATCGGTTAGGTTGCATCGACTTACCTACCTACCTACTTTATTATTGTTTTTTTTTTGTTATATTATATTACCTATATATAGGTATATATTTCTACTAGCTGTTGTCTGCCAATGCTGTGCATGCCTATAATTGGAGCACATTCTATACCTAGTACTATTTTATTGTTAACATTCATAACAGTTTTATTATGTGTTCTGTTGGCGTTGCCTAATAATTAAATAAATAAATTATTGCAAAATATACAGGTCATCTAATAGCATTAAATTTATTATTAAATTGCCTGTTAATTTTCTTTACAAGGCTAGGGTGTAAAGTGTACGAATGATACGGTTCTCCCCTATCTATTAGGTAGGTAAGTACATTCCTAAATTCAAACTTTTTTACCAGTACCTACCTAAGGCTTGTCTGTAAGTATATAAGTATACCTAGGTACCTACTGCAGTTAAAAATGCCTGTAGAAAGTTATTTACTTACCTATTCAAATATTATTACCATTACCTACCTACCTACCTATAAAATTATTTTGAATCTGTTTATAGGTACTTAATACAGGAAGACGCTGAGGATCACCACGGGCTGTCCCAAGCATCTGTAAGCCGTCGTATCTGCAACAGAGTACCTAGCGTGGGCACTTGCTCGACACTCTGCAGATTACATAAAGATGCCCAGCTCATTTGCAGAAGAGCAACACATAATGAGGGACTTTGCTTGAATTAAAGAATTTCTCAGTGTAATTGGGTGCATCGATTGTACCCTCATCAAGATAAGAAAGTGTGGGGATGATGCAGCCCAATACCTACCAAGAAAAATTTAAATACACCAAGTAGCTAGGTACAGGTCAGTCAATGGGTATGTAACTTGAAATTATCTTTATTTTTATAGGCATCGAAAGAACACCCCACGACTCGCGAATCTTCAACGAATCGACACTAAAGGATAGACTTGAAGCAGGAACCTTTAGAGGAAGACTTTTGGGAGACTCGGAGTACAGACTGGAGCCATATCGTACCTGTTCACACCTAGGTATTTTCAGACCTCGAAATGGGTCAGAAGAGGTATTATAATAATCATACACAATGCAACACGCAATTGTATCGAACGTTGTTTTGGCGTTTGGAAGCAATGCTTTCAATGTGCATGAGAAAGGGAGACGACAGTAAAATTACCTAATGTCAAGCCAACCATTGTGGATCTAGGCGGTGTTACACAACATCGCCATGGCGCATGGCGAGAGTCATCCAGATCCAGCTCATTACTGGAGAATCACATAGGTACCTAACCTACCATCTCAAAAAAACAAAGGCCTTTTTACCATCTATATTAGATCTATAGAGTAGATGATTTATACATCGTCAGTAGGCAACTTTTACCTTCACTAACGGGACGCTGTAGTGCCCGTGACGAATTAAGATGGAGTAGGCTTGCTCAGCACATATTCCATCCTCTAGTCGGCCTTATCCACAGGAAAGACACGGTCAATACGTCGTCACTGGAAAGGCAAAATTACGTAAGCGCCAAAATGGCGCCAAATTGGCATATTGAGTTATTATCCTAAAATAGCAGTCCAAATACAATAATATGAATTGCTGGACATAGAAAATGAAAAAAGAATGAAATCTTACGTTGACGTCATCAAAATTCGATAATTAGGTAAGTAGAAAGTTATGATTAAAAAAACGAAAAAAATGAACTTCAAACGGCTTTTTCTCGATTGGCGCTTACGTAAATTTGCCTTTCCAGTGACGACGTGTGGAGCTGACTAAGCTATGGGTTTCCTCACGATGTTTACCTTCACCGTTTGAGAGTACTGGTAGCGCACATAAATTTTTCGCACAGAAAAATCCATTGGTACACGATCGGATTTGTATCCACGACCTTAGGATCGGAAAGCGGGCTAGCTACCAACTAGACCACCAGTGCTCTCAACATCTCAAACGATGTCGCTAAAGCCACACGAAAGGGGAGGAACAATGCAACAATGCAAGCCTTCATCACAAGGTACTTTGGTGGCGCAAATTGACAGGTAATTCTAATTCTAATTATTGCTAGGGGAACAAAGATCTCCACCGACGTCTCGCGGTAGGGTGTATTGTGCATTATCCCCAGCCAGTCCAACTCCCGGTAGGATGTATTGCGCATTATCCCCCAGCCAGTCCAACTCCCGGTAGGATGTATTGCGCATTATCCCCCAGCCAGTCCAAATCCCGGTAGGATGTATTGTGCAATTGTGCATTATCGCCCAGCTAGTCCAACTCCTTGAAGTACTGGAAAAAGACTGGGATGTTGGCAGCAGTGTTCCAGAATCCTCTATGGTATTGAAGCAAGGTAACTATCAGCTTATTTAAAACAACGTGAACTATGTAATATAATGTTACATTTTTTTTTAATTACAACATAACATTACAACATCTATAGTTGCTGCATTTTTTTTTCATAATATTTAATTTTCAATGTAATTAATTTGTACATTGCTTCTTCGTTCTTCATCTGAGCTTGATGAAGTTCTATGCGGCATTCTGTTTCCAGTTTAGCAAACTTCTCAGCCGCTGACATCCTGGGGTGTTTCTGAAATATAAAACAAATCTTAAGTTAATATCCCTTAGTTTTGAACATTGTGTAAATCATCAGGTATTATTACAGCATTTTAAAATCATATTATTTTTAAGTAGGTCATCATCATCTTTCTGCCCTTATCCCACTCTGTGGGGTTAGCACACTGGATCATGCTGTAAGAGTTTTGGCTAAGATGTTTCATGTCCGACTGCCTGCCTGACGTCAAGCCTCCTTGGGAATACTTGCTTATTGTAGATTATCATGTTGGAGAGGATATTATCCCTTAATCGACTTTTACGACTTGCTTTTGGAGAGAAGCAGCTGGACGCATTCTGTGTTTTTTCTTTACTCTTAGTCCAGTGAAGTTAGTTATTTTTAAGTAGGTATCTAGTATAATTATAATAATAGGTATAAGTACCCTCTCTCTTGTAATTGCAGGCATCGAAACGCTGGACTCGGATGGGGCCTCAACTTCGTCAGGCTCTGATACTTTCACCTTTAAAAAAAAATTATATAATCCATGAATAATTCTTGTGTATCATTTCTAGGTTTCAAGAAATATCTAGTCTATATTCAGAGTAATAAACTGATATATACCTTTTCTCCTTTAATTACAGGCCTGACAGATTCTTGTGATGGGACCTCAACTTTATCAGGCTCTACTGCTATCACCTGTAAAAGAAATATCTATATTAAACTAGTTTCACAATGTATGTTCCAAGTTACGTTTAGGTTAGTTAGTTAGTAAGTCCTACAATTTATTTTTCATAGATATGGATGGATATATTTGTCTGCACTGTTTACATATTTAAAAAAATAATTAATTGTATTTTTTTCCATGCAGACTCTGAGTTATATTTAAGTTAATTTTCTCTTTTTTTCTTTTTATATATAAATTTTCTTCTTCTTTACCTTTTAAATAAAGATAGACTTTTATTTCTAGACTAGACTCTCTTACAGTTAATTTTTGTGGTATACATATTTATTAACAAGTTGATCTGCATTCGCAGAATCTATCTATAAGGACCTTACTTAAGCCATATAATGTAGCTGTTTGTTATTCCGCAATAAATAAATGTTTCATTTAAAGACAAAAAAAAAAATTTTATAAAGTCACAGGGATCACTTGGACACGTCTTAAATCTATGTTGCGTTGCATTTACACTTGTTCGTAATGTGATCAAGTGTGCAAGATACAGGCAAGAAACAACACTTAGCTATTTTTTTGGTAAATGATCCCTTTACAATCATGTTTTATAAAAGGAGTTGGAGCATTGTTTAGTCCCAAGCATTTTTGTCTTCTATATAATCGGATCATTTATAGTAAGCTTTTTAAACAACTTTCGTTTTATTAGAGTTTTAAAATTAAGTGACAAATTTGTCAATCCGAATCTGTTTAGCTGTTACGACGTGTTTGAGGCACAAACATACATCACATCCACACATCCTCACAAACTTTCACATAATTTCTAGGTTTCAAGAAATATCTAGACTAAAATTCAGAGTAATAAACTGATATCTACCTTCTCTCTTTTAACTATAGGCAGATAGATTCTTGTGATAGGACCTCAACTCCATCAGACTCTGCTACTTACAGCCTGTAAATCTTAATTATACAACGTGTAACATAATGTCCCTATAAGCCCGAAAGGGGTGTATTCAGACCGAGCACTTGAATACATTGACGTGTGCAAAAGTTCAATACATCATATTTGAAATTCCAATACAATTAAAAACAAATTATTTCATGAGAAATTTGTGACAACCCTATGTGTTTGTTTACCATTTGCGTAGGTAACAAACACACGCGCACCCTCCTATCGCGTCGGACCCACACATACGCAGACAATTGAACGCGCGGCAAGTTTCAAAAAGTACCTAGGTGTAATCACCAAAGTTTTCGTAAGAATTTGCAATTTTTTTAATTCTACGTAGAAATTAAAGTCGAAGATTAAAATCACGATATCTTTCACACATAAAAAAACAACTACCTACCTACATCTACCTAGGTAGTTACCTAAGGACCTAGGTATAGGAAAAGTTAAGTTATAGGTACCTTTTCTCCCTTCTTCTTGGTTGGCTCGGAACACGGCTAATTGACATGGTAGGTATTAGGTAGGTATGTAGGTACCTAGGTTGGTATTACTGGTACACATTCACATTCACAATCACAAAATTATTTTTGTCATTTTTTATTAGTAAGCTAGGTACTAATGGGGTACCTACTAGGTAGGGTGATAGGTTAGGTACCTATCATCATACCTACCTATCACTGAATTTTATCACTGTTGACACACACAGTAGGCACTCGGTATCCATCAAAGGGAAGTAGGTACAACACACCACCGAATTCCCGGTCTTCCCTCACTGGTGCGCCGGTGGAAAGATCCCGTCGAGAGAAGACGGTTCACCAATCCCAGAAAATAGCCCGTAAGATGGCAATGGCCGCCCTGGATAACGCTCTCTGTAGAGCTGACGCGCCGCTACTAAGCTATTAATTATTTGGTGCTGCTCCAACACACACACACAACACCATATCATAATACTCACCGTTTGAGTACAAAGCCGACATCGTATCGTTAATTAGTTACGCGAACCGAGAGATTGCTTGTTGCAGTTGTTGCAAGGAACGAATCCTAATTGCGACTGATAAAAACCGATCTGTTTTGCGACCAAAAGTAGGTACCTATTGCCGAAAGCCGAATTTTTAGGGTTCCTTGTCTGGGGTAACCCACTAAATACCGATTGGGAAAAAAAAGGAAAAAAAACTTCACCATACATCTACTACTACTACTACTACTACTGTCGTCGTGTCCGTGTCGCTAGCTCTTTTGAACCAGTGTGGTGGAAGGATTAGAGTGCACCTTGAAGGTTCCTTTCGTACACTTTGACACACGTCTATGACATGCCTGGTTTCCTCACGAGGTTTTCCTTCACCGTTTGAGAGCATTGATATTGCACACATAAATTTCGAATCGAAAAATCCATAGATTCGAACTCACGACTTAAGGATGGGAAGGCGGGGTTCATACCAATATGCTACCATGTGCTCCATCCCCATTTGCTACTAGGTACCTACCTACTTACATAATAACCTACCAACAATTACGTAGTTCAATCAAGAAAAGTAAAAAACAAATAAACCTACGGAACCAATTTGATTTTATTAAACAAACGCTTGCGGTGCGGTGTAGGTTGACGGTTGCGGATTTTGAATTTAGCAAAGGCACCGACAGCCAATTAGGGCGAGGTGCCATCCCACTTATTGTTGTTGTTGTTTCAATGCAACCAATGACAAATAGGCTGTTCACGATGAAAATGAAGATTAGTAAGACAGATAAGTCACAACCTTTGACTTTAGTGCCCAAGTAGGTAGGTACAAAATTGCATTGAAAAATGCTCCAATGAATATTGGAATAATACATCGTTGGAAAAACTAAAGTGGAATAGGGTCACGGCTTTATCCTCAGGCACGGTAGACCTCTTCTCATACTTCTTGTTACCTACTCAAGATGCTTTTAAGGCCCGAGTAGGTAGGTACAAAATTGAGTAGGTATCACGGCTTTATCCTCAGGCACGGTAGACATCCTCTCATACTCCTTGGCACCCACTGAGGATACCTTTAAGGCCCGAGTAGGTAGGTACAAAATTGAGTAGGTAAGGTACCTATCTCCTATACTAGGTACCTACTTAACAAAGAGATCTGAAAGGATGTTTACGGTGCCTAGGGATTTTAGTCGTGATGTGATCTTACATTTTAATTACCAATAAATACCAAGGTACCACTAGGCCTTCAAAAAAAAATAGAAATTACTCATTAAGCCACCTCGTTATTAGGTAAGTAGGTAGGCATTTTACTAATGGTGTCTGTTCTGTTACCTGTTTCATCTAGAGTTCACACTTAAAGGTCAAAAAACAGCTGTAAATAGGGATGCCTCATGTTGTGTCAAGTTACGTATTGGAGCAAAGTTTAAGAGACATTTCATGAATGAAAACCTTTGAAATTTTAAAAGTCGTTGAACAAACGTTGTTCGCAATGACGTATAGAACACCCCCGTTTCGGGCTTATAGGGACATTATGTTACACGTTGTATAGCTTAAATTATAAATGCGAAAGTTTGTGAGTTTGGATGTTTGTGTCTCAATAACATCCTAAACGGCTGATAGGATTTGAATGAAACTTGGAATATACATAGTACATGTGTTGGATTAACATATAGGCTATTAGCGGCAGCTAGTAATGCATAATTATTGTTCAGTCATTCCAACTACTAATATTAGTAGTGTTAACAAGGTTAGGCTAGGAAAGAAACCATAGCATTTTGAATAAATCAAAATTTCTACTAAATATTAGGTATTAGGCCTATATTCTACAAGATGTGCCTACACTATAGCATAAAATAATCACTATAGATCGACACGTCCTACGTAGACCAGTGTATGTGCCTGATACACCAAAGTGTTTTTATTGCATTTTTGAGCTCTATGTACCCAGATCTACAATACCAATTTTTTTTATTTTTTTTTTCCTATCACAACACTCTTTTTTCTTCTCAAACGTATAAGTATTTATCTGCATTGACGGTTCAAAACGCACCGAAAACAAGAGGGTGTAGAAGAAAAAAAATCACATTAAAATAAACTGCTATCAAAACAAAAGCCTTTTGCCAATTTTCAAAGCTATAGATCTGCGCAAGACTGAGTAGGTAATAACGAAATAAAGAAATTGGAATCTTAAAACCGCTCTCCTGTAAAATTTGCTTTTTGCAGATACTTAGTTTAACGTAGGACGTGTCGAGATGTAATTCATAAGTTTCAATACCTACTTTATTGATTAGATACGAGCCAAATTCATTTGTGTCTAAAGTAATTAATAGGTAGCCTCACACTCAAATCGTTACTGTCCAATGCTTGTGTAGCGGGTGGTAAATCACCACCAGTTTGAACGTTGGCTTTGCGATGCTGAGCTTTTCCTTTTTTGGCACTGATTTTCATATGCCCCCACTGGGTTTTTAGCTGTGTGACAGTTCTCTGAGCTCCTGTGCACAGGCAATTAAAGCTAAAATAAAAAGATTTACCTAAGTATCTTGTTTAGTTCATGTGCAAGTAATTATGTACCTTAAATAAAATATCGTAAGCTTAGATATAGGTACCTATTTAGCAAATCAGCCCATGCCGCAACCTTTTTTGAGTTTGTGTTAGTGTCGGTGCTTTTATTTTCAATTATTGAGACACGTTCTTTTATAAGTTCTCTTAGCAAAATCTTAAAAAGAAAAACACTTTTAGAAGCATTTCATATTCATAGAAGTATTTTGATTGAGTAGGTAGGTACTAGACAGATTCACCATCACTAACACTAACCTTGTCTTCTTCCAGCCAGTTTTCACTGCGGGATCTTTTCCTGCTCATTTTTATTATTTTTTTGCCTACGAGCACAAGAAATTATTAAAACTAGGTGCAGCCCGTGGCTTTACGGATATATCTACACACATACTATGCATATTCCAAGTTAAAATCCGGTCAGCCATTAGGCGTGATTGAGGCACAAAAACATCATCGTCACATTCACACATCCTCACAAACTTTCGTATATAAAATACTAGTAAGAAAAAAAACTCACGTGAATTCAATTCACGCGATAACACAACATAGCATCCCTGTAGTCTGTGCACAGCATCAACAAACAAAATCGATAAGACAATATTGATTTTTATTATGTTTTGAAAACAAAAAAGTCACAGATACAAAATCTAAATTAGGTAACAGGGTTGCCAGATAAAAGCAAACTCAATTCGCCTTTTGCCTGCCGAGTAGCCTAAATAGCCTAATATATTTTTTCATACAAGTAGCCTAATTCACCTAACATTTTGAGCTAAGGAGCCTATATTTAGCCCGATTATAGAAGACACGTGTCCTAATGATCCCCGTGATTTTATAGAAATATTTTTTTTAACTTTGACTTTGACACGTAAAAAAGATAACGTAAAGAAAAAAAAATGTTTTTATTTATTATAATGTTACCTACATTATAGATATACAATATACATACAATATAGATCCCAGCGAGGTGTGACTTATTATAACTGGGTAGTAGAACAGTAGAATGGGGAAAAAACCGAAGAACGGTGGACGTTCTTATTACGTTTCGTTACAAGCATACAATTCTGTCAAAAATTAATTAAAGGTGAATCCTGAAGTAGCCTTAATCGCCTATTCTTTTTTTTTAGGTAGCCTAAATGGCTACTGGTAGCCGATTGGATTTTTTGGTCGCCATTGCACCCTTCAAGGTAGCTTAAATGGCGATAATTCGCCTAATCTGGCACCGATGAGGCTTGCCGTTATCGCATTGATACATGCAGGATTTGGTAGTAGGGAACCAAGATTTTTATTGTAATGGCAACATTTCCTCGCTATAGTGGCATTTCAGCTATGGTATAAATTATGTATATTACCTAGTTACTAAGAACAATAAATCCTAGTTAGTACATAATAGTATGGATTAATTATCTGTCAACTCTCTACTCTACTCTACTCCATCTTAATTCATCCCGGGCACTACAGCGTCCCGTTCGTGAAGGTAAAAGTTGCCTCCTGACGCTCCCTGTACAAATCATGAGTTTTTAAAAGGCTTTAGTTTTTAATTAAATAGTTACAAAGGCAAACTACAATATCATTAAAAACTTTAAGGCAATCGGTAAAATATTAAAAAATTATAAATATGGGCTCAGTTTTTAAATTATCTGTAATCTGTTGTCTGTGGTCATCTCTCATCTTCTGAGGCACTGGCAGCCGTCAATGTCATGACGTTTCATGTCATCAAATTGTCGTAAAATTGTCAAAACATGTTTGACAGATGTTTTTATTTCGTCTTTGACGAAAAATAATTTAATTTTACGCTAAAACTTAAAACTAATCTTGAGCAATAATAATTACCAACTCATTAGTTGATAGGGTTTATTTTAGCATATAGAAGTTTTTATAAAACAATCAACAAGTGAATAAATGGACACTTGGGTACGTATAAGTATATCTTTTTTACTTTTACTCATTGGCCTAATATTTTGATAGCCAATAAAGTAGCTGCGATGGCCCCTGGTCGAAACCCATCTCCGTTCCTAATCAAAATGCCTCTTAAAATTCGACTGAAGTTCTGATTACTTTCTTTAACTTTCTTTCTCCCTGACTAGAAAAACTATTATGATCATTATGACTAGCCACAGTTTCCACGGCGTTGACATAAACACCCAATATTCTAAGTAGTCCAACAACACTTTACCAATTTATTTGAGGACTTTGTTACCTTGTCCTCTAAGTTTGACATTTAAAAAGGTTAGAGCAATAAGATGATATCTCACCCAACTTTCACTTCCAGGTGACTTATGCTTTAGGAGCAATAACATACTTATAATAAAGAAGAGTAGAATATTTAGAAATGAGTGCTGCAGGACCACCAGTTATGAACAACTTACCTCCTGGAATAAATCCGGATAATAATCTACTGCCCGGTGGCCCTCTGATCAACCCGGCACTGCCCAGGACTCGAAACAACAACCCCAATCCTTTATTCAATGTGAGAGAAAGGTTGTTCCATGCATTGTTTTTCAAGTTTGCCGTGGCCTATGCTCGTACATTTCCCCGGCCTGTGAGAAGATTTTTTGAGTTCCTTGTACTATTAAAAGCTCTTGTTGCTTTTTTTGTACTCGCTTACATACACATAGCATTTTCAAGATCTCCGACGACATGTTTAAATCAAGTGAAGGATTCTTGGCCTAGAGATGGGATATTGAGAGTGGAGATATTGCGGAATGCTGATCAGGACTACTCATTAGAACAGAGTTACGCGAGGGAGCAAAAGTTGAAGAAAGATAAGGTTGATCATAATACTCTTATGGGAATGATAGCTACTGAAGGGTGAGTTTATGATTTATTTATTTAATTAAGACTATTAAGAAAAAAATGCAACATTGAAATGGTGAATCTCAGATTCACAATTTAAATGTTTGAAAAAGTCTTGCAATCTGCTATTTTGCAACACATTGTTTAGAAATGCTAATAACCTTGGATACATTTAAATAGTAATTACATGTTCACTATGATTCAGCAAAAGGAATTTTTTGTGTGTATATAAAGTGATTTTTGAATCCTTAATTTAGTTATGGGCATTGTATCATGATGGCTGATGGCTCACATTTTTTGATTTAGTCAAATAAAAAGAGCAACATCAGATTGAATAATCAAAAATAAAATAAATCATATTTGAAACCAGTTTCTGCTTTGCATAACTGCAATGTCTTAATACAAAAGTTTCCAAGTGGTTTACTATACATCTTTTAGTCCTTTTAGAAGAAATTAAACAAAATATGGTTTGTAGTTAAGAAGAACTATAAGGACGAACAGACAGATCCTGATAGTTACATAGTTTTATTATTATTATTACGAAAGACATACTTTAAACTATAGTTTTACATACATATTGTCACGCCCGTATTCCTAATGGGGTGGGCAGAGCCACAAGTAAACATAAGAAAACTTGCAGCCACTTCTGATTTAAAGTTTTAGTTAAGAAGTTAATTTGGAGTTTCTTTTTAATATTATTGGCCTTTCCTTGACTTCTGATCTAGAATGTAAGGTTATCAAGTTATCATCTTTGAACGGAGCATAAGCAAGCATATCTAAACACATTGCATATTGAAATACCAAATATTCTATTGAATTTTTTTTCAAGACTATTACAATATTATAAGGATTGTAGCATGTGGTTCGCCAGTCGTTACTCCCCTCTCGCTAGATTCAGACTCTCCTATCATACACACAAACTCATATTATTTTATTCAACAACATATTTTTTTAAAATGTCTTATGCCTTCATTTATGATTTCATCTAGATAGTAAAGAAAATGCTTCTCCATTCAAAATTCTGTTAAACTGTTCTGTTTGACGGCCTAGGTGGCGTGGCGGGCGATTGCTTGGCAGAGATGCAAGAAAGAAATGTTTGCATGATCTGTAAATATTTCTTCCGGGTCTGGGTGTTGTGGTGTGGTACCATGGTACTAGTAGTTTCTGATACCCACGACACAGGAAATCCTAGTGTGGGGTCAGGACTATGTATGTGACTGTTGGGTGTTATTTATTTATTTTATTTATTTAAACTGTAAAACGCTTATTCCAGCTTCGTGAACATAGAATCATCTACAAGTGATGACACCGACATAGAAGAGGATGAGTACATCCGTGACGGTACAGACTATGGAAACATCACGCGTTTTCATGAGGAACTCCAGGAGTTACTACCGGAGCATTTGATGGAGACTGCATATGTGGACAAGCCTGGGGAAGAACCCATGGATGTGAATGTGACGATTGTGAGTGTTGCTGATAAACCGGCAACGTCTATCTGGGAGGGGATCATCAGTCTTGTGGATGATAGTGATGCTACCTCTAACCTGGATGATGTGAGTACATACCTACATTTTGTATATTAATTTATTTACAAACTACCGCTGCCTGCGACCTAAAAAAAAAGCTTACTATAAAATATCCGATTATTTAGAAGTCAAAAATGCTTGGGACTGAATAATGCACCAACTTCTTCTAGAAACATGGTTGTAAAGGGATCATTTTCCAAAAAAATAGCCAAGTGTGGTTTCTTACCTGTATCTTCCACGCTTGGTCGCTTTACGAACAGGTGTAAATATTTGTGGACATTTTATACAGCGCCATCTAGCCCCAAACTAAGCAAAGCTTGTACTATGGGAACCAGGTGGCTGATACAATATCTATATATACGAAGCTACCTATTTAAAAAAGAACATAGAGTAAATGTCATATTAAAAATGTACGATGGTACGGAACCCTTCGTGTGTGAATTCGACTCGCACTTGACCGGTTTTTTAAACAAACTTTATCATCCTGCTGCGTCCTCTGAGTTGAATTTCGGAAATTCCCTTCTTAGTGCACCCCTACATTATGAAAGGTATACAGTATATCTGCCCTCCTAGTGAAGAACGCATTAATTATGTCAAACGTGTTTTGATAAGTGAGTGAGAACAGAATGTTGTGTTTTGTTAGGCGATTCCGAATTATGTATCTAACAATTTTTTTGTCAAAAATGCTAGTTACGGCGTACTTCACTAGGAGGGCAGATATACTCTCCAAGTTTCATGCTTCTAGGACGGATTTATGGTTAAGGCAGTGCGTTGAATGTCAGTCAGTCAGTACCGTAAGATTTATATATATAAATACACTGATGTTATTTATTTTTCAGGAAGCCCCTGATGTGGAAGGTGCTGCGGCCAATGAATCTATGAAAGGTACATTTTGATAAAACATCCTTTCTTTGTAACATTTGGTTTGCCTTACAAACCTTCAAACTTTCTGTGTGTGGTACTAGTCAAAAGCTACTCTGCTCGTACGGAAGGAAGTTGAAAGAAAATTTATACTTGAAAGACCACACTTTAGATGCCTAAGTATAAGATTCGTACCGCATTTTGGATCTTGTTTGCAGTAAACAAAAATAGCTTTTCAAAACATCTGATAAGTGCATCTGATGAATTACGGCGTATGTACCTGCCTAATTGAACTACAAATGTCAACAAAAAAAAACTCTCATCCTTTTAAGTAATATTGTGAACACGCCTTGTAACGGCTGAAACAAATTGGATAAATAAATAAATAATAAGTATTTGTGGACATACACACAGCGCCATCTAGCCCCAAACTAAGCAAAGCTTGTACTATGGGAACCAGATGGCTGATACAATACTTGTATACATTTTTTTGTTGTACATACATACTTATAATACATCATATTACAACACTCAGACCCGGAAGAAATATTTGCAGAAAATGCAAACATTTCTCCCGCAGCGAGAATCAAACTCGCGGCTCTTGCGTCTCAGCCGAGTGCTCGCCCGCCACGCTGTCGAGGATGTCAACATAGTAACCAGAAACTGATTTCCTTATACTTATCGTAGTTAGTCAATGATGGCGTAGCAGCACATACATTTTGAACTATCTTTAAACAGGTATCAATCTTTCAGACGAAGAGTACATTCTTGAGTATTCCCTCGAGTATGGCTTCCTGCGACTTTCGCCCAGCGCTAGGATTCGCCTGAAGATTCCCGTGAAAATCGTCACTTTAGACCCGGCTCAGGATGAGTGCTTCGGAGATCCATTCTCCAGATTCGTCCTGGATGAGTTCCTGGGATATGATGACCTGCTGATGGCTTCTATAAAGACTCTCGCGCAGAATGAGGATAATAAGGGATATTTGAGGTGAGAGATTTTTGACAGCTGTCACTAATACTGAACGTGCCTTTGACTATTATTTCGAGAACTGAGATAATTTGAGGGCACTTGTCTTGATTGCACAGTTCTTTGACGGAAATTTTATTTTATTGTTATTATGACTATACACAGTAAGAAGTCTTACTTAATTAACTTATTAGAAAATCCTATTCTACTATATTATAAACGTGAAAGTATGTGAGAATGTTTGTGCCTCCAATCACACCTAAACGGCTGAACGGATTTGAATGAAACTTGGAATATGCATAGTATGTGTGCTGGATTAAGATATAGGCTATATTTTATTCGGATACCATGCGAGCAATGCCGCGGGCGGCAGCTAGTATTTGAATATTAAGTTATAAAATAATATACCTACTGTTGGTAACACTTATGGTACATGGGAAGAGTCATAGCAATAAAATATAATCTTTGTCGATGAATTTATTTTATAAAGAGGTGAACTTTGTATGTTTGTAAGAGAAATGAAAAAAAACCGGTCAAGTGTGATTCGAATTCGCACACGAAAGGTTCCGTACCATCGTAAATTAAAAATGTTTCTTTTATGGACCCCCCTTTTTATTTTATTGTTTGTTGTTATAGCGGCAATGGAAATTACACACTAATTTAACAAACAACTGTCTACCCATTACGGTTCATGAGATGCAGCCCGCTGACAGACAGACGGACAGACTGTGCAGGCTTAGTAATAGGGTCCCTTTGGCACCCTTTGGGTACGGAACCCTAAAAACGATACAGAAATTATTTAACTGTAAAAAATATAAAGAATGTTACACTATCCCTGAGTGCTATTGGCTGTCTTTTGTTTCTACGCGATTGAAACAATTAGTATGTATAATTTTGTTAGCAAATAAAACTCAGTCATAAACTTAATTTGTTTAGGAATGTGATAACGGGAGAACATTACCGGTTCGTATCGATGCAGACCGCTCGGAGCTCTTACATTGGCGCTTTCTTCATCATGATCGTGTTTGTGAGTATATTTTGTTCCTTCTCTAAAAGACAATTATTGTCAAAGTTCTGGCAAACTCAGCTACAGACGCCAAAAATTAAGAGAAGACTATTTTAGTAGCAGATTGATAAAGTACCTATAGAGGTAATGGTCTCTGTTTGAGCCAGGCGCGGTCCGAAGGGGGGGGGGGGGGGGGGGTCACAGGGGACATGACGATGAAATCTGATTTACTCCACATATTTTATTATAAGTGACCACCTCCAAAATTATAGGCTGCGACCGCGCCTGGTTTGAGCCTACGGTTTCCTACTTGGCGAGGAGACAGCCAGGGAACGAATAAATTTGAGTATATCTTGATTTCTTGACAATATAAAGTAATAATATTTAAAAACAATAAACTACAATATTTTTGCATCTAATGGCCGGTACTATCGAATGAACGAGTCTTGAAGTTAGTCGCAGACCGGTGCGCGGACGCACGATGTCGCTTCGATGAAAATTTCCTACATAGCTCCCTAGATGGTGTTAGGTGTCTGAAGAGTCCATAGGATGTAAAAAATAAATTGGTACCTACTCGTAGTAATTCATACAAATTATGTGCTAGAATGGTGACAGTCTGGTTATAAAACGGGGTAGTAGGCGGAGAATATAAAAATAATAGGGAAGCTTTGACGATATCTTTGTTTTAGTGTATTGTTCACCGCTACGGGTCAAATTTTGGCATAATGTGATAATATTCCAGCTTCAAATGCACAATACATACATATTACCACGCCCGTCATATCATCTCTAGGGTGGGTAGAGTCACAAGTAATCATGATAAAACTTGCAGCTACTCCTGATTCAAATTTCCAAGATGGATATGGTAAACCATGGTGACCGGTGATCAGCCCATCACTGTAGATGGTCCATCATGTTGGAGAGGACACTATCCTTAGTCGACTTTTACGACATGCTCGGGAGAGAAGCAGCTAGAAGCATTCTATGTTTTTTCTTTACTTCCAGTCCAGCAGAGAATTTTTTGTTAAATGTACAATTAACTTTAAAAATTTCTTGCTAAAATAACTGTTTCGTTCTTGATAAAGCATCTTATATTCAGTGACATTATCATTTTGTTGCCTTAAATCTTAGATTGGTGCGTGATCTGTGTTCGAAACAGTAGAGTATTAATTATTTACTAGTAAATAACGCTGTCAAATTTTCATGACTCAATTATTAAAATGTTAGTTTAAAATTCTACTTTGTCACGAATTTGAGAACCAACGCAAAAATCAGCAGGGTTCTTCGACGGTTCGACCACAGTTCGGCTAAGGTTCTGGAAACTCCTTATCATAGTGCTGCCATCTAGCGTTGGGTAGCAGTTTGTTTGAAGAGCGAAAATCCAGGACAGGCACGTCGGCGTTTGAATGTACATTTCGCAGTTCTGTTATTGAAAGATAGGTGGCGCTTAAATCAGGTTCCAGGCTTTAGGGGGAGTGTTAGGCTTCTGTTCTTTATAAAGTTCGTTACTAAAATGGTAGAGGGCGCTATAACGAAGTTTGTTTTTAATAAGATTTGTTGGAATTCTCTTGTCTCGTTCCATGCGTTTTCCATCAATCGCGATATGAAAACTTTTGTAGAAAGAATGTGAACTCCGATTCCCTTACGTTCAACCAAGTGTAAGTTACATTGAAAGCCGTTTGATAAGGAGATTTGATTCGTATTGACACATTTTTCATTTATTCAAATTACTACTGAAACGATATAAACCCAGCAGGGTTATTATGTAATTTATTACATTCAGTTTATATCAGTTGGCAGAAACTGATTGAAATTGATTGCAATCAAGAAGTTTATTGGCTCCATTCAGAGACAATCATATACAGAATTTCTTCTCAATGCAATCCGAATAACCATAAACATATCGATCGCGAACATACCTCACCAACATATCAATTAATACGAGTAGGTATCGCGTTCCCTTTTCGCACTAAAATCTGTGCTCCAAAGGCGCCCCAACTAACAGTTATTGCTCTTTTACAGCCCTTTCAAACTTTATTACGGTACCAAATTCCGATGCCCTGCGACTTGTGTTTGTTTAACAAAATTTAGGCGAAGAACCTCTTTCGTTCGACTTACTCTGTTAGATTGAGGTAAGATGATAATGATGATATACCTACCTACATACATACATAAAATCACGCCTGTTTCCCTTATAGAAAGAAGTATGGTCAGGAAATGGAGATCCGTGATCTGTGCCTACCTCAGACCAAATAAAAAGAAAAGACGGCGCGCCGCGAACAACAAAAGAATGATGAATAAATGTTAAAAATATAATGCAATAAGGATTTTTCGGCTCGGGGATGCAATTGGTACTAAAGCGTATAACGGAATTAACATCTATATGTAATCATAATGCAATAACAGCCCGCAATGTAAATGTCATTTGTCTAAAAAATCCTTGTGCACTGTACGCGTGGTTCTAAAGTTTTAATAAGTAGGTACGTGATTTATTACTCCAGTCGCTAACGAGTATAATCTTGGCAAATTCACTGTAGAGCTCGCTACTTACTGGTAGAATAAAAAGTAAGTACAAAAACTAAAATCCGACTACTTAAAAATCACGCTTTAAAAAGTACGAAATCAGAAAATATTCTCATCTGAAATTGCTATGTACGTACAAACTATTCAATATTTATCGTTTAGATTTTGAGTAAGTATTAAATGTGTTTATTTTTGGTTAAAATATTTTTTATTCGCTATTTTTTCCATGATTTAGTATTTGGTACCTATTTGGCCGAATGATTTGCAATATTTTATAGGTTTTATTTTTAAGTAGTTTTAGGCTTACTAATTTAGTTTGTAAGTTACTACTAACACAATATGGATCCATGGTCTGCAATAAACGCATTTATTTTTATTTATTTTATTTTAATATTCGGCCGGATATTGAGCAGTTAAAAAAGTAGCTGATTTTGACGTCTTTACAAAGTCATCTGATGTAAAAAGCAATGTAGCAAGTAACCAATGAGCATTCAATACATATGATGTATGACGCCTGTATCCCGAATGAAGTGGGCAGAGCTACAAGTAATCATAAGAAAACCTGCGGCCACTCCTGATTCAAAGTCCCAAGATGGATATGGTAAAGTAAGTTCGTATGAGCTCTTGTGACAGATTTTTAGGCCGCCTTAAGGCCTCCATCATGGCTTAACGACTTAAAGCCGGGATCGACAACTTAACGTGCTCTCCGAAGCACGGAAGCGCTCAGCTCGTAATGCCACTTGCAGTGACCCATCCAAATTGTGACCGCGCACAGCGTTGCTTAACTTCAACGATCAATCAAGAACGCCACGAGTTACGCCACGAGCTCTGCACTCTGGTGACAGGTGATCAGCCCATATAGATCGCTTATATAGATGGTCCATCATGTTGGAGAGGATATTTACATTACTGCTTAAATCATATTCTTGCTTGGCTTTACCATCATCATCTTCCTGCCTTTATCCCATTCTATGTGGGGACGGCACAGCATGATCCTTGGATCATGCTGTAAGAGTTTTGGCTAAGGTGTTTTATGACCGGCCGCCTGCCTGATGTCAACCCTCCTTGGGAATATTTGCTTATTGTATATCATCGTGTTAGAGGATACTATCCCTTAGTTGCTTGGCTTTACCGTAGTCGGGTAATTATAATTAATTCCTGTAACAAGGTATCGAATACAGATAGGTACGAGAACAATTGCGCGTGCCACATACAATGTGTTAGGATTAATTCAATTCACTCTCGCCACGAGCTAGAGAGATTGCATTAATCTATTGTCAAACGGTAGATTCGTGAATTGTCAAACGCATAATGATATCTATTGTTGTTTTCTATGTAGTAATTTTAACAAGATCCTCTTTTCTCCCACTTCTCCGCTTTATCTCAAGGAACGGTTCCAGTTCCTGCATCTAACACACCCTCAATCACTACGCTCTTCTGATTCACTCCAGCTTAAAATGCCTGTTCACTCCTCCACTTTCTATGATAAGTCGTTTACAGTGCAGGCTGTCCGCCTCTGGAACGCTCTGCCTGAGGATATCCGAAGGACTCAATCATCTACCATCTTTAAAAACAAAGTCATGAATCATTTACTGTCTTGCTGCACTGATTCCAGTTGTATCTGATTTTTATCCTATAGTATATTCATTTAAATATTATATAAACATATTTATATATATTCTATATATGTATGTATTCTGTATTTATTTATTTACTTTTTCATTCTTATTTTATTTTTATATAAGTAATAAATGTAACCACACTGGTATGCCCCTTCTATATTTTTGTTCCATTCAATCCGTCCTTGGTTGCCTGGAAGAGATCGCTTTTAGCGATAAGGCCGCCCTTTGTTATTACCATAATTATTATTTTTTTGTCTATTTTGTAAGTTCAATGTGTGGTAAGCAATAAAGTGTTATCTATCTATCTATCTAATTTTATACTTAATACCGAAAACAATATATCGTCGTAGTCGTAGAATCTGGATCTGCAAATTTAGCTACTGTGACGAAATATTATGTGCATTACCTAACAGACTTATAATATGGTAAACTGTTAAATAATAACATTTTTTTTAATATAGCAACATGTGTTTTTATGTTGATAGAGCTAGCCGTTCAAAATATGCCATAAAGAGAGTTACTGTAAAGTAGCTAAATTGCAGATCCGTCATTGTTCTACGACTATGACGATATTCTCGCTGTTTACTGTTTTTTATTATGTATACTTGTGGCTCTGCCCACCCCATTAGTGATACTGACGGAATATTGTGTATATTTGTATGTGTTTATTATGTAGGTATTTAAAATATCTCGAAAAATAAATATGTAAATAGTACATTAGATATTATCATTATTTAGTACTAATGTGATCTAGTTTTTCTTATAGGGCCCCATAAAAGAAACATTTTTGCACATGTACGATAGTATAGAACCCTTCGTGTACGAATTCGACTTGCAATTGGCAGACATGTTTTATTTTCTTTTTGCCTCAAAGCTATGCCGCCGCATAAAATCTGAACACTCTGTTTTCTAGCTCTGGTCATAGAGCATATTAAATTCCAAAATAACTGGAAGTTTGTGGAATTTTGTCACTATATGTGTTTCAGTATTGGATATACAAATCGAGTTCTGTGAAATACCCAATACGCGCTGTCAAAGCTCAAAGTTAATTCAGGCATGCACGCACGCATCCGTGAAAATAGTAAACCTATACCCGTGATTATGTTTCCGATTCTGTGTACGATTTTCGGTAAATGTTATTTTCTCTTTTACAATAACTGCTACAGATTATCTGATTTATAATATAAGTAGTTGCCTGTAGAAATTTGTTTATATAAATTACGGTAAACCGATGTTGCTAAGAGATTTTTTTATATCTTATATATATTATACAGTAGGACCCTTATTCTATTATGATCAAACGAAACTTGACAGCTCGTAACTTGTTTGTAACGCGCCGCGTCAAAATTGTCTAATGTTTATTGTTGTGGTTCCACAAACGTGCCCGCGTTTGCCCGCGTTAGGTTTTGGTTGGTCATAGTGAATAAGGCCTCTGATGGGTGTTCACTGCTGAGTCTTTACTCAGGCCTTTGCCCCTTCTCTATCACGCCTCTCCTGGCGGTCTTGTGCCAGCCGGACCCATTGTTCTCCTACTGTTTTTATGCATAAGATTAATTTGTGATACGTTACTTAGTATTTATTAGGTTATTTCCTACATTTGATTACCTACTTGTTTAATTAAAGCTATCTGTTTTTTGGAGCCTGTTAATTATAATTGTATTTTTGGAATAAAATAACTACGAACATGCAAATGTTTTTTACCGCGGTCCATTCGGACGATTCCCAAAAAAAATGCAGCATATTTCCCGAACCCATAATTGAACTATGACTCCCGGAACCTACTCTATTAGTCTCTCTGTGACACCGCGATAGTTTGCTTTTTAAAGTATAAAATAACTACACTGTTATTTGAGGTAGCGTTCTGCAAAATAACTACCTGATCTGAATTCGATATTATTTACAAACTTAGGCATAAAGACTTCGATTGGTTTTTGAATGTAATTTAAAGTTTGCTGGCCGAGCCGCCGAAGTAATTTCCTTAAAATGAAGAAGTTGGCTTTCTAAGACTTTCCATATATTTAACAAATATCACAGGCGTGTTCGGTAACGTGTTTACGTAAATGTAGGCTACATTTACGTAAACCTGTACTGTTTATACTTCTTTGATTTTACAAATTTATACAAAAATTTTTTCAATTAAAAGTTTAAACAAAGGATGTTAGGATTTCTTTTTATGAAAATGTGGTTATAAAAGAACACTTCGAAACAACATTTACAAAAACAAGCAAAGCTTGATTTTTTTGCACAATTGGTCTGAAACTCAGAGCTGTACAAACAAAAAGGCAAGTTACGACGAAGTTATAAACATTGCTAGTGCTTCATCAAGGTAAACCGAATCGTGCTACAATTCGAACTTGTCGAACAAAGACGAATTTCTCTGATAGCCGTCACACGGGCGATTTATATTGGGCAACGTCTGCGGGAAATTTGCACTCTTCAACAGAAGTAACAATCGGAAACACACGAACGTCAATAATAATGTAATAGGCCAATGGTTTTAGTTCATGAATGCCTTGACAGATAAAAAGCCCTGTATCCTAATTCCACTTCCCAGTACAGTACTTTACTAGCTCTTGTTTAGTCCTTCCTTTTATTCAGTTGGCATAATCATAACTTCAATTGTCTTAGCAAAATTATTTAAGTTCCTATTGTACTAGGCGCACAATATTTGTGGTACTACTGTACTAGTAATGCTAATATGGTAAAACGATTGAAATCAGTGTCCTCTATCTTTGAAAACGGTCATTGTACTTTAACCGGCGATTTTCAATGAAATGCTCTAAAGTTGCCCGTACATAACCGTCCATTTACTCGTGTTTGATCGATCACTGGAAGGCCTATAATGAAGGCAGGAGAGCTAGCTTATTAAACAACCTTATCGATATCTAACCCTACTCCACTATGGGGTGATAATATGGTTATCTAACTAGCCGCTGTTGTGTCAAGTGGCCAGCTGAGATTACACTTGGATACAATAAGATCTACTTGAAACTAAAGGATTAAAAACTCCGAACTTCAATGTTTTTTTTTTCAACCATATCGTCCCATTGCTGGGCCAAGGTCTCTTCAATGTTTTTATAAACTCAAATATAATGTTATATATTTTTAAAAAGGCTCTTCAGAACTTGGCAAACAAAATACCTGATGCCTATATCTATGAACACGAATTGGTTTCAACACGATAGTATTAAAACACCCAGACCGGGAGAAATATTTGCAGAACATGCAAACATTTTTCCCGCAGCGGGAATCGAACCCGCGCAGTCGAGCACTCGCACACCACGCCACCGAGGTCGTCAATATCTATTAACTATTAAGTACATTGTACATCGTTTTATCGCGGCGTTGCCAAAAACCTGTAACTCAGGAAGAAAAGCCTTTTTATTATTAACGTGTATGGGATCGATGTGTCGGCTGCTCTTTATTTTACTGCCACCGTAAAAACTAACAGCAAACGGTTGGATTACTTTCGGTCGATTACGTGCAGATGCAACGAGGCCGGTGTCTGGTGAAAATAGTCAACTATTTTAACTATTTTCAGAGATAACTATTGTTATCTTCGGTCCGTCTGTGCGTGTAGATGGTTCGTGTATCTAAACTATTAAGAGCACTGGAGGTCTAGTTGGTAGTGACCCCGCCTTCCGATCCTAAGGTTGTGTAACAATGGATTTTTCTGTGCGATTGCATGCGGTGTTTATCTATAATTGGTTGTGCAATTAGTTATGTGTTTTATGTAATGTAAAATTGTAATAACTGTTGATAAACCTAATAAATAAAATAAATTGCACCGACAACTCTTAAATTTATAATAATGGTAAAGAGCTATCCGGCTTCGTATCGCAGATTTAAGGCATAAAACTAAATAGCTACAGGGAGTAAAACCATACAAGCAAAGCAACGTTTCCCTTGCGTCCTCTATCAATCTTTTCGCCACATCATTTGCTACCCCCCGCTCCACCGCGATTGAATTTCATTAACGAAACGCTTAGTGCAGATTGAATCCATTTAAGTAACTGAATCGCGATCCCCTATAAATGTTGCCTTATTATGCACTATGTATACGGATTTATCTAAAAAAATTCTCGTAAAAAGAAAAAATAAACAAGTTCTAAGGGAATAGTCGAGTCTAAATACGAGTCATGTCATATGTACTTATATAAAGGGTCTTTCATTATGCGAGAGATATCTATATATATGAGATATCATCGATTTTTTATTCGTTTGAAAAGCCTATCGATGCCATTATGTATGGAATATAATATCAGTGACACACCAAACAGTGACTTTTTCGGGATGCATTGGATGCTCTTGGATCTCATGTGGATTGGTATCGTCCCAAATTCGACAATTTTGTTTGTTGGGTACGTCAACCATCAATTCATCTAGAAATGGGCTTCACTCATGTTCTATGGTTTTCCATAGATCTGATGGGATCTGCAAAATCTCGAATCTCATCATTTCATCGCAATGTTTCATGTTCTAACCAATTCGTTGTAAATCGCTATCAAAAATCGCTAAAATTTTTATCTGCAAACTTGAAAAAAAGTTCTTGTTCGAATTCTGAATTGGTGTTACGTGAATCGAACCGAATCTAGATGAACCAAATCAAACAGAGTATCGCTGTGGAAAAATGAAAAATACGAATAGCCGCGCAATAAACTTTGCCTTTCTAGTGATCCCTAAACATTTAGAAATAGCCAATAACGTAACTAAGGCAATAATGGAACTTGGTAACATATAACGGCTTTACCTATGTAGTTGGTAAAGGAGTATTTATAAATTTAATAGTCAACAAAAGGTAATATTAGGATGGGTGACCAAGCAAGTGGTATTACGAGCTGAGCGCTTCCGTGCTTCGAAGGGCACGTTAAATTTTCGGTCCCGGCTTTTAAGTCGTTAAGCCACGACGGAGGCCTTTAGGCGGCCTAAAAACTCCCGTCATAACAAAAGGCTTTTAGATCCGACTATAGAACAGGGCGTGCCCAATAGATCGCAGAAGCTAGATGATAGAAGCTAGATAACATTTGTGTCGTCATATCGTCAACGAAGTGTATAACCCTCCCGATGGACCGATGATATTTTAAGGGTCGCTCGTCCTGGAAGTTTAATAGGGAGGCTTATGTCAAGCAGTGGACTTCTAAAAGTTGATGATCGCCTTAATGATACAAGTGGGTACTCGTGATAGTGAAGTTTTCGTAATAACTTTTGTACTCCTTGTATTTCTTCACTTGTGTTTTCCTAGCCGAGTTTTCATCATAAGTCGAGTATCCATTTACGAGTTTTCACCATCTTAGTTTTCCCAAAATAAGTTGTGCTTTTTGTTCCAGACTGTCTCTATTTCCATGCTGCTTCGCTACGCCCACCATCAAATCTTCGTTTTCATTGGTAAGACTTTATTAATATACTTTATTTTACTAGTATATGGCTGACCGTGGCTTTTGGTCCTCTCCGAACTATTTTCTTACTGCTTTTATTCTCAATCGTATCTTCATTATATCCCCTTTATTTTGTAACATAACTGGCTTACACGCGCTACTTCACTCGCGTGATGTAAATTTTGATACCACTTCTTTTCAAGGATCCTTTTTAAAGGTTGTTTTGAAAAGGTGGTTTTGTTTATTTTTTATTTTGCATTTATACAGACCGAGTTTCAAGCAAATCGCACTAAGCGTAATTTTTTTTTGTTTTATATATGTATAGATTTTAACATCGGGACGCACTTCAATTGTACTAAATTTTCCCAAATTTACCTTATCAGATGGATATGAAAGATATATAATAACGAGGCAGTTCAACTTTTGATAATTTTAATTTACTTCTGGGCTGAAATACAAATACAAATAGTTTATTCATTTCAAAGTTTTAGGACTTGTGGTCTGTGCGTTTATTGCCAGTCAGTATGAGTCAACAATCCTACTATATTATAAATGTGAAAGTTTGTGAGGATGTTTGTATGTTTGTGCCTCAATCACACCCAAACGGCTGAACGGACTTGAATGTTTGCTGGAATAACATATAGGCTACTTTTTATCGGGGTACCACGCGAGCGAAGCCGCGGGCGGCAGCTAGTATTTTTATATTTATAAATAAATCTTTTCCATGTTCAATAATTCCGGTTCTGAGTGGGATTACAGCGTAATTGCCCGGCTCCTGTTAAAACTCGATGTAAAATTGCTCTTTATACAGTTGCCTCAAGTGGCTTTACAACTCAAGTGTAGCTGTAATAATTTGGAAGCTCCATTAAGTAGATTCACAATAAAAAAATCAAATACGGAGCTTACGTTATTTGAATAAAAAGTTGTATGCTTTAAAGACTGGTCCACAGTTAGCCTAAAACCAAGATGATTGGAGAGAAGGACATCACAGGCTAATAATAATAATGCGAAGTTTACATTGCACATGAATTGAACCCTCACTACGAAATTGTGTATAAATTGCCTTATAATAAGCACCAACTAGTCAAAGCTTATGATATTATTGTCTGTCTAGTGTATAGCTATATTTGTCTAGCGGTTGTCAAACAATTTCCGACACCTGTTTAGGATTTATTTGTTGTATAGTTAGGTACTCATTGCAATTAAAAAAGAGAATTCAGTGAAAAATTCCGAGTCGTGAAACGGCTCAGCGGCAATCTCTTTGTAATAACAATAATTGCGTATAGAGCCCGCGGCCACCGCCTCTGAAAAAGAAATAAAATACAAAAACACGCTGCGGATTTACCTAGCTAACCTGACCTGTGGCACTCGCACCTCCATTCAATGCAAAATGGTCTCTATCGCGTTCACTTATGATTCGGTATAGCTTCTCCAACCCTATTGAACTGTTCTAGATCCTAAAAATACAAAGGATCCTGATTTCATTTCGATCTTCCAATTTTATTTGACTGGTCAAATAACTTATTTCTCTGTTACTGGGAGTAAGGAAAAAACATATAATGCGTCCAGCTACTTCTCTCCCCGAGCTTGTCGTAAAATTCGACTACGGGATAGTATCTTCTCAAACATGGTGGAACATATGGGCGTTGGGCTGATCACCTGTCACCATGGTTCCACCATATCCATCTTGGGACTTTGAATCAGCAGTGGCTGCAAGTTTTCTTATGATTACTTGTGGCTCTGCCTACCTATTATCATACGTATATAATGTATGTAAGAAAAAATAAAATTGAGATATCGTGGTTGATTTCAGGTACCAAATAGTTTACATAAAATCACTGATTCATATTGAATTACATAATGTGAAGTGGAACTTTGTAAGCTAATACTGTTTCTTCTTTGCTCTTCTTCCCCCTCTTCCTTCCACTTTGATCTGAAGGCAATTAGCCAGATAGAGAATAATTTGTTATTTTTTTACGTTTCGCCAATCAGCAACGGAAGTCTCAGTATTAAAAAATCTAGAAGACGATATAGCGATACCTCTAACGTTTATTTTTATCTCTCTCTCTCCTAAGCATTACTATTCCCATCTGATAGTGGCGTCTGCTTTCCTCGTCTTTTCTTACCACTTCGCTCTAACGCGTCGTCCTGGAAAACATTGCAATCTGATAGATCTTTTTGTATATTATTAAAATACAAGCTTACCTGCACGGCTTTGCTTGCGTTGTGTAAACAACCCATTTTCTCTTCTTATTATTTAAAGCACCGCTTAAACCATAAGACCTAGAAGCATGAAAGCTGGAATATTCTTCCTATGGTATACGGGTGCCAAAGGAATTCCCGAAATTCAGCTCCTAGAGAAAGCAGCACGAAGATTAACTAATGCCTGATACCGTTAGGAGCGAATTCGACTCGCACTTGACTGGTTTTTAAATAATATCCCTTTCCCCTTATGGTGCAGCACTAAGTGTGCGCTAAGAAAAGATTTGCCGAAATTCAGTTCCTAGAGAACGCAGAGGGAAGATGATGTTTGTATGAAGAAAATGAGGATAAAGTCGTGGTGCATTCCATTAGTAGGTACTAGATAAAAATAAAATTGTCCTAGTGAATTGTCCAGGTTGAAATTGAATTAAATCATAAAAAAACCATCGCGGTGAATCTGCTAAGTGCTTAGCTGAGTTGAGTTTTTATTTTGAAATCTTTCTAGTTTTCATGGAAAATTAATACCCATTTTCCTGATGGTTTTTGTTGAGGATTTCATTTGTGGAATTATCGTTTGTATTGTTGAAATAAAAAAGCTGATGCTTAGTTTTGTGCAACTGATAAAAATGTATCTTTTTGGAATTGTATAGGTAACCTAAAAATTGTAAATCTACACTAATATTAAAAAGAGGAAATATTTTTTGTTTTTATGTTTGTAACGAATAGGCTCCGAAACTACGGAACCGATATAAAAAAAAATCACCAGTGGATAGCTACATTATTACAGAATAACATTGGCTAATAAAAAAAAATAGGGATCTTTACTAAAACTCCAATATGTGACCCGAGGTGTAAAAAATTTACCAAAAAATCTTAATTTGTTAAATACCCGTGTGAAGCCGGGGCGGGCTGCTAGTCTTGACTAAAGTGCTTGATGGCGATTTGGATACATCTTTGATGTATGGGAATGTCGTGTTGTTGTATATTCCTAATGTGTAGGTATCTGGATAAGTAGGTGGTAGGGTCCAGATCCAGAATAATAAGCGCGATCGATGTGACGCACAAATAAAGTTTATTACGCCACAAACCACCACAAGAAGATAGAAAGTCAGACAGGTAGAAAGTTCAGGAGACGAAAGTAAAGCAAAAAGCACAAGCACAGGAAGAAAAATTAACTTACATTAGCAAGCAAATCGGTCACAAAAGGCCGCGAGTTGAGAGCGAGCGATACGATCTCCGCGTCCAAAAGCCAGGTTGGGACTGAGACGGCGCGGCGCGTACGCGGCAGCCGGTGGCGTGAGACGCAAGAGGCGCGGGTTCGGCTCCCGTTACGGGAGAAATGTTTTGTATGTTCTGCAAATATTTCTTCCGGATCTGGGTGTTGTATTATGTGTTATAAAAAAAAGTATACAAAAATTCTGTCAACCTGGCAAAAAAAAAAAAAACCAAACAGTCAAGTGCGATTCGACTTCGCACATGAAGGGTTCCGTACCATCGTACATGTATATAAATGTGTCTTGTATGGGGCCATAGAAATACACACTGAAAATTTCAACTCTCCATATTACGGTTTAGTAATAGGGTCCCGTTGGCACCCTTCGGTTACGGAACTCTAAGAACAAAGCGAACCCAAAAGTTTGCTTGTCAAAGATTTTGCTTTGCTTTTAGGTAACGGAAGGGTGACATATTATGGAACGTAGTTAAGTTTTCTCTTGCTTCTCGCCCCGATCATGTCCTAAAAGTCGACTAAAGGGATATTATCCTCTCAAACATGATGGCCCATTTATATGAGCGATGAGCTGATCTCCTGTCACCATGGTTCACCATATTCATCTTGGGACTTTCAATCAGGAGTGACTGAAAGTTTTCTTATTATTACTTGTGGCTCTGCCGATGTGCGCGTGATATATGTATGTATGTACTAGCTGCAGCCCGTGGCTTCGCTCGCTTCGTATTCGGACAAAAAGTAGCCTATATGTTATACCAGCACACGTATTCCGTAAAACTTCCTTTTTATTTTAAATTTCTTTGTTCACATTTAATTGTATGATTAATAACAGCTTAATAATAACAAAGTTTGCTGTTTTAATAACTTTATTTTGAAAAGGAAACAAATAAAAACCAATAATTGAGATTTTTTCATTTTAAGTTAAACAATATGCTGTACAGTTTTTTTTAATGTTTGTTGATAAAATAAATAAATTAATAGCGCGTATGGCTTCCACGGGCTCTTATGAGAGCCTGAATCCGGTTTTCCATGCTCCCAATGATGCCATCAATAATTTCTTGGGGCAAATTCTCCCACTCTTCGACTAGGGCTAATTTAAGCTCTTCGGGGTTCCTGGGAGCTGGATTTTTTTGGTGAACCCTTCTTCCGATGAGGTCCCAGATATGCTCTATCGGGTTCATATCAGGAGAACGTGCTGGCTAATCCATTTGCGTTATGGCCACATCATTAAGGTAGTCGCGTACCACGCGCGCTGTATGGGGTCGAGCGATATCGTGCATCAGCACAAATTCATCGCCACATATGGGGCAAAGGGCATCACATGGGGCTCCAGGATCTCTGAGACGTACCTGAGTGCAGTCAAAGATCAATTTTCGATGACCACCAGTTCCGTGCGTGCTCCCAAACATAAGTCACCGTTTCGCTAAAGTTGGCCCGATTATAGCGTTCCCCTCGATACCTCTACATCCTCCATCTATGGAATTTATGCAAAAACGGCTTCCATCGGTAAATAAAACTCGTGCCCACTCTCCTGTCCAGTCCCGGTGCAAACGAGCAAACCCTAATCAGGCTACTCGATGACTCACCTTAAGTTTCGGCGCTTTGGCTGGCACGTATGACTTCAGACCAACTTCATCTATGCAAAGAAATTAAAATAAATCAGTTTTCCGTCTTGTTCGCCCAATTTTGCCGCCGTGTGTATGTTCCAAGTTACATTCAAATCCGTTTAGCCGTTTAGGCGTGATTGTGGCACAAATATCCGAACATCCTCACAAACTTTCGCATTTATAATTTATAGGATTGGTTACACGTGTTTTATATGTTAGATTTGTTTCAAATAATATTTCAGCCAGGTTGGATAACGAGGTCTTCCGCTAATTAATCTGATTAACTATATCCGGTCACTAGCCGGATGTAAGCTACAATAGTTCAAATAACTATATTTATTTGAGCTATTGTAGCCGACATCCGGGCATTACGGATCAGTGGATAATGACCGTTTCCTTTGTTTTTATTTTTGCCTCAAGGGTATGTCTCGGGTTTTTTCCATTAAACAACTAATAGTGTCACACATCCTGTGCTTTTAAATCAGTGTTGTGAAAAGATTAATTGACTTATGGGGTTTTAAGCTCCTTTCTGGCACTAGTCTTGAGCTTCTGCAAACTTTTTTTGGTTGTCCACGATATTTCCATCGACATGCGAGATACTTAGTAAAAGCACATAATTTTCTTTAAAAATCTATTGGTTCACGACCTGATCGGAACCTAGGAATGAAAGGCTGAGTCACTACACCAGTGCTTGATGATATTGCACTAATATTTAGGAAGTGATATAAGTGGAACGAGATTCAATAAATAGATCTTATTATGTGATATTTCCTTAGAAATAAGTTCCTTATTTATTTGTGGACACGAAAGATGAAAAAATATAAAAAATCGTATATTTTTACCTGTAAAACATTTATCGCACGAGTTCTTTTCTGGTCCAAAGGCAAAATACGATTTGTATCTAAGGCGCTTGCTTGGAAACTATTCAACCCACAGTATCAGATAAGGGTTAAGCTGTTCAGTGAGATCCGCTGGTCTCTATGACGACATCAGGGAAGGAATAACATACATGCCTTAAAATCATCTTTGTTCACACTTACGAGAGCACTGGTGGTCTAGTTGGTAGTGACCCCGCCTTCCGATCCTAAGAACGTGGGTTCAAATCCGGTCGTGTGCCAATGGATTTTTATGTGCGAAAAATTCATGTACGCTATATCAGTTCTCTCAAACGGTGAAGGAAAACATCGTGAGGAAACCCGCGGCTTAGTCAGCTCCGCACGTATTGACCATGTCTTTCCTGTGGACAAGGCCGACTTAGCTGAGAGGATGGGGTTAGCCTACTCCATCTTAATTCGTCCCGGGCACTACAGCGTCCCGTTTGTGAATGTAAAAGTTGCCTCCTGACGCTGTATAAATTATCTACTATAGATGGTAAAAGGCCTTAGTTAGTTCACACTTACAGATACCTAGAGCAATGTATGAACATATGCATATATCAGATATATTATCGATAGGTGCTTCAAGTGAGAAAAGTTAAGAAGTAAATCCAAAAGTATGTCTTAATAAAAATAAGCGAATAAAAAAAACTTTTTATTTGTATTTTTGTTACACTATCGGATTGATGAAAAACAAATTTTGTAGTTTAAATATGGGTTTAATTTTATTGAAATACTTAGAAAACCATTGTTCTTATTTACATACAAAATTTCAGGAATAACATTTTCACACATACCATGTCAGAAATAGTTACTCTGTTATTCGGTTTTAAAAATAACCAGAATATCAAGCGATCTAAAGGATATTATGAATCTATGGATCCGGGTTGGTTTCTATGACGACTCATCCCTTGCAGATACGAATGCCGATCTAGTAAACGGATTTCGACCTTGTTATAAACGCAATAGAGCTCATTTTAATATATCACGATTTATATTTATTTTCTCATTTTAGATCTTTATAATTGCGCGTATAAAAGTTCTATTGTCGATATTTCCGGGGTAAACCGTAGTGAAATTATATCCGGGTAAATACATGTGTGGCGTTACCCAACACGATCACGGATGAATTCCTTTCATAGTGGTAAAAATTCACAAATAGAAAGTGCTTTTTATATCTCTGAATAAAAATAAAATATATAATAAAATTGTGGACATTTCACACAGCGCCATCCAGCCCCAAGTAAAGCAAAGCTTGTACTATGGAAACTAGGTGGCTGATAGAATACTTATATACTTTTTTTTGTAAATACATACTTATAATACATAATACTACAACACCCAGACCCGGAAGAAATATTTGCAGAACATACAAACATTTCTCCCGTAGCGGGAATTGAACCCGCGCCTCTTGCGCCTCAGCCGAGCACTCGCCCGCCCTGCCTCCGAGGTCGTCAATTAAAAAATTGTACCTCTACTGCTTCTCTTCCCGAATATGTCGTAAAAATAGACTAACTAAGGGATAGTATCCTCCAACATGATGAGATACAATAAGCAAGTATTCCCAAGAAGGGTTGACGCCAGGCAGGCGGCCGGTCATAAAACACCTTAGTCAAAACTCTTACATCGATCTAAGGATCATGCTGTGCCGATCCCACATAGAGTGGGATAAGGACAGGAAGATGATGATGATGATCCCTAATGGGGTGGGCAGAGCCACAAGTAAATATAAGAAAACTAGCAGCCACTTCTGATTTAGTCCCAAGATGGATATGGTGAACCATGGTGACAGGTGATCAACCCATCGCCCATATAAGTAGTCCATCATGTTGGAGAGGATACTATCCCTTAGTCGACTTTTAGTTTGAACTTTATGTGATTAAAAGCGTATGATAACTGATTTGAACCACATCCAAAGAAATTTAAATTAAAAACTGGCCTAAAATCTTGAGAATTGTCTTTCAATACTAATCTATGGCCACTTTTTCATATGGGGGTAATATGTGTGACTGTGGGCGTCGCCCGTCCTACTCTGAAAATATCCTGGTCACTCTTGCGTATTTTCTGCCATCATACAAAGGTGTACGGAAATGTATACGAAAATCCTTTTGAGAAATACTAAAATGGATCGGAGTATTCTTTTGTGACGGAAATATTGTGGAGCACTGTACATGGTTCTTTGTTATTTGCTTTGTCTTTTTGTAAAACCCAGTCTGTGGTTTTAGAAAATTCTTTGCTGGTTTTTGCGATGCACTTTTGTTGACCATTCGGTAACTCTTTCAAATATTGCATTTATTCAGAAGTTTGTACATACCTACTTGACCAATAAAATAATTCCGATGAGAGATTAAATAAAACAATACAAAAAAATAAAACATCGTGAGGGAATTATTAGGTACGTTGTCCATGCGTCCGTTGTCAAACCTAAAAGTTTAAAGATATCAAGCGTAGTAGTACCTAGTATTAGCAGTAGCCCGCCTAAAGACTTCCAATATTCAAGCTCCGATATCAATAGACGCTAACATACGATTTAACTGAACTAATTTATTTAGTTAAAACAAAACAAAAGCATTGTCAATTCTAGGTATTTTGTACAAATTGCATTTTGCTATTGATATGGCACAAAATAACCACATATGATGGACAATGAGACCGCATCACAGGCTTCGCTTTGTTGAATTTAATTAGCATGGAAGCATTAAAAATTACTTTCGGAATATCGATATGAATAGCGAGGTACTCCGTACCAATACCATTCTAACAAAAGATTTTAATAATACTACATACCGTCACATAACAGTATATGACCTAGGTGGCGTGGGTGGGCGAGTTCTCGTCTGAGGCGCGGACAGGTGCGGATTCGATTCACTCTGCAGGAGAAATCTATCCTACTAATATTATAAATGCGAAAGTTTGTGAGGATGTGAGGATGTAAGGATGTGTGGATGTGACGATGTACGTTTGTTCCTCAATCACGCCGTAACGATTGAAATGATTTGAATGAAACTTGGGATACACATAGTATGTGTGCTGGAATAACATATAGGCTACTTTTTGTTTGGATACCACGCGAGCGAAGCCGCGGGCGAAAGCTAGTGTGCAAATATTTCTTCCGACTCTGGGTGTTGTGGAACCATTGTACTCGTAGATTCTGATACCCACGACACAGGGAATCCTAATGTAGCTCAGAACTATGCATGTGACCGTTAGGTGTTATTATTATGGTTATTTCTATGTATTTTAATTGAATATCGCATGTCATATTGGCGTACAAAGAGATTTTGTCAATTAAAACATTATGAGGTCTTCGTAATTGAATGGTGATTTCTATTCAGTACTTAACAAACAAAATGAATAAGCTGCTGAAACCATTTTTGATACTATTACAATACAAAATCACAAAATATCACATTATTATATATTTAAAGCTCCATCAACTTTTTGTAATTGTAGCATTGTTAACCGACTTAAAAAAAGTTCACAGTTCGGTGGTATTTTTTTATTATCAAACAATTTACGGCATTACGAAAGCTTCTAAAAAAGCGGTATTTCGAAACAATCCAACCTGCACGATTCACTCACCCTAATTAATAAAGCCTAAGAGGTTTTAATTCTAACTCCCGGAAAAAGGCTTGTTCATTTGCATAATTAAATATCGGAATTAACACAACCTTCCTGAGGTAATTAAGTGTTCAACAGACAGAATATATATTTTTTCAATCTTTGAATACTCTGTTATTTTAACTTGTAATTTGGATGTTTTCTTTAACTTCGCTAATGGATGATAGAAGAAACAAAACAGTATCGTGATGTTTTACTGATTTAATGAGGTACCTACTCTTATTTTAAATACACGTTCAATACGTTCATTATTAAAAGGGGTTACTGGCTGTTCGTGTGGTCGCGCTTTCCGGATTACGTTTCGTTTGTCAATGAGCTTTTTGTTACATGATTGTGCCGTTATTTTGAAATGAGGAACATTATTAAATTAAAACCGTTCAAATGTGACTCGACTCGCAAATTGAAGGTTTCAATCAATTAGATTTTTCGCTTTGGTAAGTACAGAGTTATGACGTGGTTAATAATTTTTTGAACATATCATAAGTAAGTTAAATTAGCACAATATAAAAAAAAAATACAAGAGTTTGTGTGTATCTTCGTAACGGCAAAACTTGGTAACTGTCAGACTGGTTCTCTCGGTAAATCAGCCTAATAAAATATACATAGTGTGTGTCCTGAAATTACTAGTTGAGCATTTTTGCTCGTGGCTAAAGAGACTTATGCGGGAGTGGCAGCCTCGATCACATTTCTTACAAACAAGGGACCCTGAGGATGTTACAGGACGTTTAACCTGCTTATGTGCTAAATGGTCGTCAGGCCTTTTCGTGAGCGACGATACCATCAGCCAAGGTTTTTCTCCAGGCGTCGCGATCTTCAGCCTCACTCTTCCAATTTATTAGAATGGGAAATTGGCCGGCTACTAATTGTAATCTAAGCTGATGCCACCTAAATCATCTGCATTTAATCTATCCATAAAAAAATGTTTGTTAAATATATCTATCTATCTCTCTATCTATAAATAAATAAATATTTGAGAACATATCACACAGCGCCATCTAGCCCCAAACTAGGCAAGGCTTGTACTATGGGAACAAGATGGCTTATATAATACTTATATACTTTTTTTTGTAAATACATATTTATGATAAATATTACAACACCCAGACCTGGAAGAAATATTTGCAGATCATGCAAACATTTCTTCCGCAGCGGGAATCGAACACGCGCCTCTTGCGTCTCAGCCGAGCACTCGCCGGCCACGCCACAGAGGTCGTCAATCAATAGATGTAAAGGCTGATGATAATGATAATGATTACGTCTTAGTGAATTTAAAGGCTATTTTTATGTGGGCACCACGTGATCAAAGTTGTGGGCGGATATTACGTAGTAGCTAATAAAACACAAAAATAAACTTGTTCAATAAACCTTTCACTATATGAAAGAGTGGTTAGCTAGGAGTACTAGTAGATGATTTATACAGCGTCAGGAGGCAACTTTTACTTTCACAGACGGGACGCTGTAGTGCCTGGGACGAATAAAGATGGAGTAGGCTCGCCCAGTACCTATTCCATCCTCTCAGCTTAGTCGGGAAAGACATGGTCAATACGTGCGGAGCTGACTAAGCCGCGGGTTTTCTCACGTTGTATTCCTTGACCGTTTGAGAGTACTGGTATAGCGCACATAAATTTTTCACGCAGAAAAATCCATTGGTACACGACCGGATTTGTACCCACGACCTTAGGATGGGAAGGCGGGGCCAACTAGACCACCAGTGCTCTCACCTAGCTAGGAGTAGAATGCACAAAAATACCAACATTAACACTTCGATAAACACACCTAAATAATTATTATCGATATCATACTTGCATCGGTTCACTCACACGGCTGTGCGCTTCGCAAAGCTAATTAATTGCCTCGTCCTTGCTTTGCCCTCGTCTGCGACTTGTGATATTATTGGAATCCCGAGAAGTGTCTACAAAGCGTTAACAGCACAGTAGGTACGATACAGGTGCATCAATTGATATACGAAAATTTATATCTACTATTCAAAATATGTATATACATTTTTGATACGCGATGATTTACGGTTCAAGATAATTTATTTCTCTTAAGAATCAACAATTCACTCATAGAGAAATCTTAATAGTGATTTTAAAGCACTGTTTTTTAAAACAAATTTTGTTCAGACCATGTTTGTAATGTGTTCTCAATTATGTATGTGACTGTTGGGTATTCTTTATTTTATTATTACCATGATCCACTATCGTTCTACAGAATCCTTCAATACAAATAAAAAAAAACGAATATATCATATTAGTAGGATTCAACTTAATCCATGTGGTCCGTTTTACTATTTTAATATCAGTAATTTTCCAATACAATATATAAAAACACGCATCTTTCTTTTGCACCAGTACTGTGAAATAATTGGAGTGCTCCGCAAAAATGCTTAGCTTCTTGCGTGCATAATAATGAATAATGATATTTTATTAGTTAGCGATTTTCTTTGTTGTGTCATTGGTGGTTTTGATATTTTCTCTAAATCTGTCTTTAAAGTCAATTAGCTAGTTAGTTATCCTATGATTAATCGACCGAAATACATAGTAACTAAGACGATCACTTAGCCTGGTCTAGGGAATGCAAATCCCAGTCGAGATTGGCAATTGGAGATCTTGCGTGACATGTCGGCGATCGAGATTGACAAATTTTAAATATCGTCAGGCATCTTTAAAAAAAATGCATTGCCAATTTTAATCAAATATGTTTTGTGTGGAGTGACGAGAATAGATAAGATACGGAATGAATACATAAGCGGAAGTTTGAAAATAGCGCCTGTGACGGATAAGTTGAGGAGTAATAGATTAGCATGGTATGGGCGTGTCATGCGGAGGGATGATGTCATGTGACGAGAAGAGTGGTAGATATGAGAGTGGATGGATAAAATGGTAGAGGTAGACCAAAAAAGAGATGGATGGATTGCGTGATATGAGTAAGAAAGGAATGAATAGATACTGTATTGACTGTTGATAGAGGGAAATGGAAGAGGAAAACATGTTGTGCCGACCCCACTTAAGTGGGATAAGGGCAAGGAGATGATGATGATATTGTTTAACTTTTAATTCAGGTTATTGTCTATAACTTGACGTAGGCATTTGCTTGCTTAGGTTCTGACGTCAAAATCTATGTCTTAGCACTCACCATTACAGTTATTAGCGTATTAGAGTAATAGTGGATTATACCTACTATTCGTTTTCAAAGTACATAGGTATATAATAGAAATAAAAAACCATAAACATTTATTTCTGCAAAAAATAACGATTATATCAAATACGAAAAACATTAATGGCAATAACATTTCAAAGCGTAGGTTTGTAAATCCTTTAAATACCTAATTAGCAATATTTTCTGTAAGACGATTTTCTCGGGAGATTTTTCCAATTATTTTTCTTCGAACTGGCTGTAATTTTCCTTACCAAGAATGCCGCATTCATACAAAAATAAGGCTAATAACGAAACACTTGAAGTACGTAATTTATTTCTAATGAAAAAAGAACTCAATTACAGTAGTATCACAAATATTGTAAGCCTCGGAAATTGTCTTGCTACTGAAATACGAACTAACGTGATGATGATATGTTATATAGAGATGTTACAATAATTATGTAGATACTTATTTTTTAAAGGGTTGGTTCAGTTATTATTTTAATGCTATTTAGTTCGGTTTTCACACAAAGCACGAAGTTTGCCGAGGCGCAAGTACATTACAGTATTTAATCATGGCATCAAATTCGTCTTGATATATAGGAATGTTTAGGCAAAGTACTGATAAGCTTTTGGAACTCAGTAAGCGCCGAATGCCTGCTTTCTACGCAAACGAAGCTCAAGATGTTAGGAAATAAGCGGATAACAATGGAGTGTCGATGCTCATCATGTTGTCGACGTCTTATAGCCCACGCCTCTCCCTCTTTATACCTAAATGAATTATGAGCGATTCTTTGATGTTATTATTTTTATAATTTACGAGCTGTTGCCTGCGACTTCGTACGCGTGTAGTACATTATTTTCTTCTTTAATCAATAGTTTTTGCAGAGTATGTACGCCAAAAACTATTTTGGGTTTTCTACCTTGGGTTACAATATTGCAATTTTCTTACGGATCCCTATTTTTTTTTAAATACATTATAGCCTATACTGGTCCCTGATATTGTAGCTTTCTATTGGTGAAAGAATTTTTAAAATCAGTCAAGTAGTTTCGGAGCCTATTCGTTACAAACAAACAAAAAATCAAAAAATCTTTCCTCTATATAATATTATAAATATAGATCAATCGATTTCATACTGAGAATATCTAATTGCTTTAGGAGGCTTCTTCTGCTCCTAAGAAATAGATTAAATTTATTGAGCTCTACAAGCACATAAAAACGAAAGCTTGTATGTATTTATCGTCATACTTGATGTCATATACGAGTAGCCTTATGTCACCCGCATCGCCAAGATGCATCATTTGAGATCCGATTTGTTAGAATCTGACCAGCCGTTTAAAAGCTACGAGGAAACAAATGAACATACATACTCGCCCGCTTCGCGTAGTCAGCTAAAATGTACAGTAACGATATATTTTGAAGAGGTGCTGTTTAAAATATCAACATTACAAGTTGCCTTTGCGTTTCCAACGAAGCAAATCCCTCTCGACTCCACTCGGATACTTGACGCTTCGAACAATACAGCGCAGGTAATTGGCATTAAACCGTGCTCGAAACGGCTGTTAGTGCAATTGAAGGTGAGCCCCACCCTAATTAGCTAGAAATACGAGAATAATTAGCTGGCGATGTAAAGGCCTATTTATATGGAAAACGGTACGGCACTATGAAATTAGGATTTGGCATATCTCAGCATAAAACCTACTAATGAGCTTTGAGTAAATCGTCTCTGATTCTGTAAAGATGGACAGAAGGTATCTGTGACACAATTGTAACGGTCTTATTGGACTTCGGAACTATAGATAAGTACTTTACGTATCACATTTTTTTCCAAAACTATTTCATAATCATGTTGAAACTCCAACTCAACAAGGCACACTTCACTGAAGTTGTATCATTACCGCAGTAAGAAGAGGATTTTGCCAGTCTTTATTTAATTACGTTAAGCTGACTTAATTCTCCGATCAAGTAAAATTTAACATTGCAAATTCTATATTTTACGGTTCATTTTTCAGGTTCCGTACCCGAAGGGTGCCAACCCTATTACTAAGCCTTCCTTGTCCGTCCGTCCGTCTGTCTGTCAGCGGGCTGTATCTCATGAACCGTAATAGGTAAAGAGTTGAAATTTTCAGAGTGTGTATTTCTATTGTCGCTATAATAAAAATAAAATGTATGTAGGTCCACAAGAATAATTTGTGTACATCTACGATGGTACGGAACCCCTCGTGTGTGAATGCGACTCGCACTTGACTGGTTTTTAAGACTTATCTTTACGAAGATGTCGTTCCCTGTTTTATTTTATGAACTCTAGTTCTTGACTTTTTCTTTTACAGCTATATAATTCATGGTTTAGAATAAAATTTTTGTCTAATATCCTGATAATATTTCAAATAAGGTTATTTAAAGATCTGAATATAAAATATACTTCTCTGCTGGACTGGGAGTAAAGAAATAACATAGAATGCGGCCAGCTGCTTCTCTCTCCGAGCATGTCACCATGGCTCACCATATCCATCTTGGGACTCTTGGATCAGGAGTGGCTGCAAGTTTTCTTATGATTACTTGTGGCTCTGCCCACCCCGTTAGGGATACATTTTTTTTATAAAATATTAATATTATGCGGGGCGTATGTGTTATAAAATATTTCCATTTTTAAACTCTTTAAACAGGATTCATTGAATCTCAGGTTCTAAAAACGGAGCCCATTTTATTAGCAAATAGAAGGCATATTGCACCCGTGTTATTTAATATCGGCGCGACTCGTCTTGCTCCCAATGCTTTACGGTAATATGAAACCGGGCAGTAAATCGCACCATTCGCAACGAAACGGGGAAAGCGAAGCGGAATTAATTTCACATGATGAATTATGAACGATGACGATGCAATTTACAATTTTTCAACTGCTACGAAAGAATATTGGATGGCAAATCTATTTTGACACTACAAATCCCGGCTTCTTACCTTTATTTTCGTCTGAAAAAATCCGTTTATTGAGATTGATTAATATCGTTGGAACAATTGAGAATGTGGACTATAGATAGTCGACAGATTTTATTAGATTTGAATACGAAATGATGTCAACGAAACGAGACAGACTAGACTTTCCTGAAGATCAAAACCGAGATTCGATCAAGATTAAACAAGATTGTTATTATACTTGGTCTTTTGGGACACCATTTTTGTACAAAAATTCACGGGATGTGTGACAAATCCATTATACGCAAGTAAAGCGTGGCGACACCCGCTGACCTCTCTCGATTTAGGACACGTCACCCCTTCACCCAGTAAGATGACATCAAAAGACGTGACAGCTGAGCGCTTATTTACGATATGGAAACTGTACGGGGATTATCCCTAGGTAGGTAAACAATCGTCTACAAAGCCCCATAGTTTGAGAGCTAGGGGTGGTTTTCTTATGCTTTTGCATGTTTGTGAAATAAAATTCAGAATCGTTCCGAGCAGTACAGCCGTCCCGTAAGTGTAGGTAAAAGTTGCCTCCAGACGCTGTATAAATCATTAGTATAGATGGTAAACGCCTAAGTTCTTTATTAGTATAATCAAGTGAAGTTATAAAACTTAACCCTCCTTATTTAAGTTTTGATTCTGAAGTCTGCATCTTACTAATCTTACTGATAATTAACTCGAAATCTAATCTAAACCGAGTAATCAGACGAAAAATTTGTGTTTGTGTGTGTATAGCGTCAGATATAATATGGCTTTCAGATATACCTACTAGATAATCTTCGTAATTTAAAAGTACATTAACCCCCGAAAACTCAAACGCAACTCAGAGTTGAGCACGTCTCAGCTCACGGTTTTTTTTACAGTTTCTGATGAAAATCTGTCAGAAAATAATAATCTTCATTTGAGACGTGCTCAACTTTGAGATGCGTTTGAGTATTCGGGGGTAAGAATTGTAAAATTTTAGTAATTTGTAAGTCTCTAGCTTCCTGTCTAATGTGGAAAAACACGTGAGCTATGTTAACGAAAAGAACATAAAACCTTTATATTATTACCTCCGGGTCTTTTTCTGCACCGTATCGCCACTTTCAACGGAATCCTATTCAGTTATCCCGTTTGACGGTTTTTGTTCAGTCCATCCGTTCGGGTTAAGCTAATTATTTAGCTCATTCCATTGTGAACTCTACCTTCCGGCTTTGTTTGCGAAAAACTTGATTTACCTTTACAGTAACGGGCGTCACTCACGGTATATCGCATCGTTATTTGAAACTAACTTAAGATTATACAATTTACATATTTAAAAATATATTCGCTATTTTTGAAATGCCTTGTAAACTGTAGATAAAGATAATCACAAACGGCGGTCTTATTGCAACTCAATAATATACAAAATATGCAGGAATTTTGAAAATGTATAAGTGAACTAAATTAAATAAACAATATGTGGTCCGGGTCATTTCTCAAATGCACTTAGACCAAAAATACCCAGATACACATAAGTCTTAAAAGTGAATGAACTCGATTCTGTTTTATTGGTCGCGTTTAAGAGCACGCTAACCAATGCTGTGTCGGTCTGGATGGCGTATCTCTGCGGGCAAGTCGAGTATATTTGTTTTAGTGGAATAGTTTAGAAGTGGTAGTTGTGGGCCGTAAGCCTTTAGGGCCCCCAGGAGGAAGAGCATATGAGTCGTCGCACACGTTCATAGTAAGCACCTACTGATTTGAGTTGCCATGACATGTTCCAACTTTTGTACCATATCAACTGTTTCACTAGTCCGCATCCTTTCGAGCATAGCGTAAGTCGATGAGTTAATTATTTGTCGATAAGTTATAAAACACTAAATTATTTTATATTTACTGTGATGATGACTCGATTTAAAAATTTACGAAATAAAATCAAGATAAACCACAATTCCGTGACTCGGTAGACTTAATTCACCTGAAGTAAATTGCCTGGGCGCATCTGTGTACCTACTAATAGTCAAACATTTACGATGCCCTATGTTTCATCTTGACTTCAAAATTGACGAACCAGTGTGATGAAAGTATTTAATGTGCGTCTCAAAGGATCTTTTAGTGCACTAAAATTAACGAAAACGAAATAAGAATGATCGCAGTTCTGGCTACCAAACCAGCATCTTTCACCAGCCATTATTTGGCTCGTGGGTCATCGAAACTATCCACATAGGACTAACAAGTCGGCAACACCGACTATATGAATTTTTCATGCGCGACGAGAAGTAATGGTGTCGCGCGAGACGTCGGATCATTCTTTACGAGCCGACAACGGGAAACCTTTAAAAATATACGGTTTATCTATTGCTAGTCTCTGTTGGAAACGCTGCGTCTGCACTCTTGCCTTTTCCTTGTCAGAAATTGTAAAATGTTTTTGAATATTCTACAGTGTATGTTTGAGTATAAAACGAAGCTGGTCGTCTGACTGAAAGGGTGGTAATGTACCATTTTTTGTCAATATCATTTCAATAATATGGCACATAACCCTGCAACAATTTTGTTTAGGCAATCTTTAATGTCTGATTTTTTTTGTTAACCATTTTGAAAGAAAAATACAATACTAGGAAAAAAATATAGTAAAAAAAACATTTTAAAACAAACTTTTATTTAAATGCTCTAAAAAGAAGAAGATAAACTTTAATCAAATCAAACCCATCAATTTATTGCATTACACAATTTATGATATAAAAGCCTGTCGTAAGATTTACCTATTAATAAATATTTAATAGTTAATTGATATTTTTTTGTAAATTTGTGTAACTAAGGGAGCATTCTTTATCAGTCTCGTAGTTACAAGCGCACGCGCACAAGCATAACAATATTTGCAATCCCTATCACTGTATAACAAGTTGTTATACCTACAGTAATAGGGATTTTGTTAAAACCTTTGAAAATAAATATATTTATCTATCTATTCTATTCTTGTTTATCTTACAGGTAAATCTAGCGACAAGCTTATAAGATGTTGTGCATAGAAAATGGAAATGATGCCGAAAAATATTATTACTTTTGTTGCAGTTGATTTGCTTCAAATGCTGGAGTTTAACGTGACAGTTTCATTCCCCGCAGCGCCACTTCTCACCGTTATTTTGGCGCTAGTTGGTAAGTTATTTCATTTTTAAATTGAGCAGCACTATGCTTAGCTATTTACATTTCAACTAGATCGCTAGATCTTCTTGCGTGCCCAATAATGCATGTTTTATCATTAATCCTTTGTCATTTAAGCATAATAACGGTTAAGCAAAATTAACAAGCTTTTGTTATACGTTTTTTAATTGCGAATAATCAATAATTTATTGCATTCTGTGTTGTTGCAAAGGTCTGATGAATTTAGGTAAGTACAGGATCAAATAGAAGTTCTAAGAAATCTGTGCTTAACGGTTAGATTACGACAACATTTAATACAAGTCTCACTTTTAAAATCATTATTTGGGACATAACAGAGTTACCGTTCATCGTGATCACGTAGTATAATTTCACAGGATTTTGCTACATAATTTCCGAGCTGCTACTATTAGCAATACAACTAAGAGGATAAGTGAGAAGTCAGCACTTACGTAAGCCCTTTGCGGTATACATAATGCTGTCTGAGTATCAAAGGCTGAAGTACTCGTCTAAAAGGAGCCGTTTTCAGTTTGCGTGCACATGATAAAAAAAAAATATTCAGAACAGAACAAGTTGGACAAATACAAGTAAAACGATGAGACTGCAAAAGTTTTACAACTGTGACGCAGTCTCAACGCCCACCTCCTAAACATGGGAGTTGGTTCTGAAGTTAAATTATCTATCTATAAACTATGTTACTACTATGATACGTGAAGCAGTTATTGTTTTCGGGTATTTCTTTAATGCTATTTGAACATGATTTTAACCAATTTAGGCTACCAGTAGCGTGTGTCCATTAACATTTTTATCATTAGCTTAATACAAAAGTTTTGCTGTTACAACGTATGGTCTTCTCCCTGAAAGATTTTATAAATGTTCGCCTGAATTAACTGAATTTGTATTTGTGACCTTAACTCCCGAATACTTAAACGCATATCAGAGTTGAGCACGTTTCAAATGACGAGTTTTTGACAGATTTTCATCAAAAACTGTCAAAAAACCGTGACTTGAGATATGCTCAACTCTGAGATGCGTTTGAGTATTCGGGGGTAAGTCAAAAGTCGGTGTCGTCTCCACTTCGCTACAGCTTCGCTGATTTATAAACATGTTTTATAAAAGTGGCCCCTTGTTGGGCGCCAGTTGAGGCCCAAAAGTCACATTTTCCTTGTCATGGAAGCGTTTATTTAAGTCATAGAAGTCCGTTGATTGCGTACGCTGTACGTGTGCGCGCGCTAGTGTCTACGTAATGGTGTAACCCCTTGTTGGGTGCCATTTTGCCGCGGGCTGCATTCTGTTTTATCGATGCATCTCGCTTCACCATTTTAGTAATCTATATTAAGGTTTTCGAGTGTGTGAGTGTCTTCATGATTCGTTAGTAGGTCGGTCGATTCAACAAGTAAGTCGAGCAGTGGCGCCTGTTGCGCGACTAGCGACAAAGGGGGGAAGGGGGGGGCGGGGCATCTGTTGCGCCTCGTAGACGCCGCTGCCGCCCACTCCAGCTACGCCCGTGCTTCGTCCACATAACGGAAGATATTTTTGACCCACTTCCGCACATCATTTTGCACGTTTTCTCTGTTACACTTGCACCCGACGGAGCTTGCAGTCCCTAAGTGCGAGCGGCGTCGTACTAGTTTCCACCTCCGATGCCTTGCCCCACATTCGAAGCTCTTTATTATTCATCCACCTCACTCATACATACCCGTAAAAATTGTAAAATGAACGTTTACATCGTTTTCCTTCGAACATCGTTGTAGTGGTGGAGAATCTCCCTCCTCCTCCCTCTTTTACAAGTAATAATTTAATCAGGGTTTCCTGAAAAACGTTAAATGTTATTTCTAGGGAAAAGTGACGTTTGTCTGCAACCTGTTTAGGGTAGGAAAAACTCTAATTAAAGTTCTGAACTTCTAGAAAATAGATATTTATTGTCTGTGACTTGTGCCCAACTGATTTGACACTTCTAACGGATATATTCACTATGGTGGTTACAAATTGTGTATTCTAATAAGCAAGTGCTTACCTATCTACTGCTTGCTACCCATAACAGCCACAGACTTGGATATTTGCATGCCTTTTATCGCTAACGATTTGTATTCGTGTCTGATGCTATCGAATGTGACTCATGAAACATGAGTGGGTTCCTTTGTAGACTTATGGGTGTCGTCATATTGTTAGATTTCTGAAAAATTGCTCGTTATTCTGAGGTATCTGAAGACGATGTGCGAATTCAATGACGTTGTAAACAGGCAATTATTGTAGTATCTTTATACTTTTGATGTTAACTTTATGCTCATTTTTTATTAACGATTCACAATGAAAAAAAAAATAATAATGTTTAGGTACTTAGCAACTAAACACCACTAAGGTTTGTGTTATTGCTATAATAGTTCAGTTTACAACTGACAATGGTAAAATGTTATGGTCAGGCTTATTACCACTCTTTCAGTCCTGATAATGTAACTGTCTGGTAATATCATATACCTTATAGTGGGTGTCTAATGAGGCTCTATATCTGTGGCGCACTTTAATCCTTTTCCGCACTGATTTTCTTATCAACAATCATTTGATTCTTCACAGAGCTCCACGTGGTTAAACGTGGACTTCAATGGGTGTTTGGAGGTTGCGTAAATACAAGTTCAATGTTCTTAGAAGCGTCTTTACTTTATGACGGTGGAATGAACTGTGTTTTTGTCTTATTAATACTGCAGGTATTCATGTTACTGCTACAAATATGATGATCTGTGCGCTCACAGCACAGGTCATTTACATCAGGGATGCTATGGATATGAAATTTCGGACCTGGATACGGATATAGGAATAATATTATACCATTTTCAGATACAGATAAGGTTACGGATATGAAATTATTTCGGATTACCCGTTAGTTACGGATATAAGATTTTTAAGAAATGACTGAATGAGAAAATCATTGAAAACTTGAAAGAGTTGGCCACTAGCTCATACGAACTTACTAACTGAAAACTTAAATACTTTGCTATCTCGGGGAAAGATACATAAATACTTAGGTAGGTAATGCCCAGTTATGCGTTTAAAAACTTGAAGAATTCAAAAAAATCTGATACAAAATCTATTGTTTTATTCTGATACGGGAATTCGTGCGTTTCCCTGTGAGTCAGAATCAGTTTAATTCTGTTCTGCAAATCAACCATGTAAGTTACAAGCTTTTAGAAAGATATTATGCTGATTCTGATTCACGGAGAAACGCAAGAACGGGTAAAACAGAATTCAGGAGAGGGTTGCAAAAGAAACAGCAAAATATCAAAAACTTTTAAATTCTACCAAAATATTTTGTCTACTAGCGGCTGGTACAAGTTCCTCAAAATATACTGAAAATGTAGAAATTTGCTAAGTTTGGTCACAGAGTTACTTTCGCATTTACATATAATATTAGTATGGAAGTTTTGATTAAATCTCTAGTATGAGTTTGTCATAGAATCAATCCTGCGATATTTGTTTGTATACAATAGCGCAGTACATTTCGGAGGAAGTTGTAAACCAAATTGCAGTTCGTCTGACTCAATTATTGCTAGGAGCCAGTAGTGGAGTTCTAATCTTGAAGTTGAGCACGTGTTTGCCCGCATTGCATATCCTCTGATTAATATCACCCCCCCAGTCTGTTCCGTACGGCTTCAGACAACTTTCAAATTCTACCACTACATATTGCACCGGTACGTTTTGCGAAACCTGTTTACCGTTTCATACGAGAACTACTTTATCTACGTCTGTGCTGGGACTTTGATTTGAAATTCAAAGTACTGAGGTGTTGCAAACTCGCAACGCTATTAGTATTAGTTGCCATGTAACAAAATAATCAACAATTTGTTTACTCCGAAATGCAACGAGACATCTTATCCGCTTAGCTGATTCTTTTAAACTAGTTAGGAATAAAACTCGTGTACTTTGAGAGAGCCAATATTATTTTTTCCAAGGGAAATTTTTATATGACGTTAGTAAATTGATAAGCTGACAAGATTCAATGAACTGTGAATAGCGGACATTCCTTTTCGCCGGCTTAAAAGTATTTATGGATCGAAAAATATGTCATCTTTTTAATTTGTTATCTCTACGAAGTTCCTTTTATTCGTCATTTCGGGGAGGCTTACGCTTTTTAAATTTCAATCTAGCGACGACGATGTTATCTTGCCTCCACTGTCTGCGTCGCTCGTGAACTCTCAAAAATCACTGCCGATGGGATTATATTCAATCCGTTCGCGGCGGACGGTCCGATGTTCGGCATAGTTAATAAGTTCTATTATCTACATCGCGCTTCTCGTTTCATGGACATTTCAATTACTTAACGTTAGATTAGACTTCAGACCATCTGACTATAATCTGTTAAACTTTTATTGATCGAGCGAGCGTAGTGAGAGAAGATCTTAGTGTCAACTTGGCTGATTTGGCGTTGTATGTTTGTTAGAGCATAACTTTCGAACCGTTAATCCAACCTGGGAAACTTGGGAGGTCAAATAGATGCACTATGAAGATTTCCTTAATCGATGAAGGGATTGTAGGGATAAAGGGCTCCTAAGGGGGTAAAAATAAAGTTTTAACAAAATTGTCGAGTGCCATATGAAAAGGCTTTATTTGTATATTTCAGAATAGTTTTTATTCTTATCTTAGGATGTATAGTTTTTTACATACAACGAAAATTTTACGTAAATAACGTATTATTTAGAAACCCGTTTTAACCTGAGTTCTCTTTAGAGTTTGTTGAAGTTGTGGTTAGACTGGATATTAGTAAGATTAGCGGTATCGTTTTGACTTGCAGTGTTTGCTACGTACCTTTTAACAAGTTAGAACATAAAGTCTTGATTTTGTACTGTAATCAAGATATTATATCTACTCTAACTTTTTATAGAATAGACAAATGTCTAATGAGAACTTGTACATAAATAAAGTGTGTAAGTATAAGAAATCTGAGGGCGCGAATGCAAAATTTGCGAATTGTGGACATCGCGTGCGGGATCTCAGTTCGGGGCGAACTACTAATATATTTTGAAATCTTTCTGGTTGTGAAATGACTGCACAATGGAAAACAATAGGGCCAGAGGTAGCGCGACGCGCGGGCCTATTTCAGGCGTGTTTGCGCGTGGCATCACGTCCGCCGAAAGCACGTACCCAAGCGTACTCTGAATACTAATGCATAGGCTTGTGCCAGTGAGTGAGTGACACATATCTGTTTCAGATCCACCACTCAATATCATCTATCAATTGATCAAAATAAACAATATTATATATATTTTATAGTATCTTTTCCAAAATGATGAATCACAATATGGGCGATGGGCTGATCACCTGTCACCATGGTTCACCATATCATGGCCATTTTCTTATGTTTACTTGTGGCTTTGCCCACCCCATTAGGGATACGGGCCTGATAATATATATGTGCAATAAGAGACATCGTGGGTTTGGCTTATCCAATCAGATACAGCCTTAAATATGATGAATTTTTATATTAAGAAACTACAATACCTACTTAAACATTTTCGCGAGTCTATGTACGAGTTATTAGTTTCCCATGTCGTATGTAGGTATTATGTCTTTTAATACATGAAGGCACAGAGCTAATCTTGTCTTTGTCAGGATGCTGTTCCATATTCTTAATACGATAACGGTAGGAGTAGGTATATTGAGTGAGGAGAATAAAATGACAGATCCTGTCATGCATACACTGTAATGGTTAGTTTTACAATCGTTTATCGAAATACTGCTCCAATTATAGAAACGATAGTGTATTACAACTCAAAATGCAGACGCTCCATGGTACACGTAAGGTGTGCCTCTGCGAACCGATTGCCGTCCGTTACGATTGTAATGTTGGCCCCCGAACCGACGTCGCACATGCACACCATCGTCCAGGTTGTGTCATAGTGGACGAAACGTCAACTGTCATTATTGAGTTCCTCGCCACTGCCATAAAATAACTGAGCCTTCATACATATACTAGCTGCCGCCCGCGGCTTCGCTCGCGTGGTACCCGGATAAAAAATAGCCTATATGCTAATCCAGTACATGTATTATGTATATTCCAAGTCTCATTCAAATCCGTTCAGCCGTTTAGGCGTGATTGAGGCACAAACATCCAAACATCCAAACATCCAAACATCCTCACAAATTTTCGCATTTATAATATAAGTAACATTTTGCTTATTGGTCTTACTAGGTAAAGCTCTATAAGAGTTGGTGACGATCGTGATGTGATTTAAAAGAGTTAGTCTAATCCGATCCAGATCTCATTCTCTCCCAAGCCTACTAATGCATGCCGAATAGGCATCGCGTCCTAAAATTGGATTCGCATCACACTGCACGGTATTAACGTCCATCCGAATAACAATCCCCAATCAAATGGAGTGCACCCGTTCCGCACTTTAATTCTGTTATCATATTGGGCTTTACAGACTTTTGCCTGGAATATTTCCAGGCACTCGTTTCGGACTGAGCAATTCATCAAAGTGACTTGAAATGAATGATATTTTGTACGTACCTATTGCTAGTATTATAATCCCTCCTTTTTATTATTTTTTAATTGAGAGCACTGGTGGTCTAGTGGTAGTGACCCCGCCCTCAGATTCTAATTAAGGTCGTGGTTTAAATTCGGCCGTGCACCAATGGATTTTTCTGTTCAAATTACATTGTATTTTCATTATTTACACTTTGGTCTGATAATTAAAGTTCTAACTTAATTTGATTTTTCTCCCTGTAAACAAATGATGAAGTTTCGTTTTGTCTAACACTGAAGGCTTTGGCTTCCGCTCTTCGAGAATTTCGTCTAATCCTCATAAATCCTCTAATTTTAGTAGAATAGTTAGAATGTATCCTAACCTAACCTATCATATTTATCAGTCATCCTATCCGATATTTACGCTACTGAAATCAGTTAATAAACACAAGCCGCAACTGACTGATCTGCAAAGAGCTCGGTTGTGGAAATATTATGAGTACCATAACCCAATTTATCTTTACCTGTTTGCGGCCGCGATTATTTAGGTACTGGATAATGATATTGGGAGCACGTGTTGAATTATAATTTCCGAACTGATAATCCTAATGCATGTTTTTTGATAACGATAGATAAAGGCAGTGGAATCAAACACAGGGGCTCACGTGCCCACCTACCTCGTACCTCTAGGTGTATATAGACTTGTTAATTCACGATGACACCTGTCTGACTTGTTAGAATTATTGGTAATTTATTGATTTATTTGCATTTGCAAAACCTTTGTTTCTTTAGAAAAGTACCATGGCACGAAAGTATAGGTTGAGCTAAATATAATAAAAATTAAGTCTTGCTCATGTTCATCTGCAAGTCCAATTTTTCAATACAGACGATATTAGAGCCTTATACTTGAGGAATAGTTTGGTAGTTCTATAATAAACAAACTAAATCAACATATCTGAATAATTTTACTAATCATAAATTCGAAAGTTTGTGCCATAACGACTAGATCGATTTCAAAGTTTGAATGTACATAGTATGTGACCTAGAGTAACTCTAGGTTGCTTTTTATCTGGCTACAACGCAAGCGAAGCCGCAGGTGGAAGCTAAGTTTTTTCTAAATTCTTTCTGCCTAAATCGTATTGCACTCTATATCGTAAAACCCTTGCCAATCACGAAAAGCTTTTTCCATCCAGTTAATCCTAAAATTCATAGCAATTTACTACGATCAATTCAAAATATTTCAGCAATATGCGTTATTAATTTGTGAAACTCTCGTAGATTTTCCTTGGAAGCCCATAATCTCCGTTAGTAGCGCAGGCTGGACTACAATGGATCCGGACACGATCGTGGATTACCTCCCCCCTGTTAGGGCGCCGGTGGACTTGGGATAAGAGAACGAGCACTTCGAATGAGTTCTTGAAATACCACTTCATTTCGATTCTTCTATTTGATTGATATAAAAAAAGGTTGCTTTTTAAGCGATCTTAAGAAACTTCTTACACATCACAATTAGATCAAGAAAATGATCAATGGAGCTGCACTTTGATTGCCAATCTCCATTATTATTATAAAGAAGTAAAAATAAATAAAGAAGTAAGTATTTATTTATTTATTTATTTATGTATGTTTGTTTGTAATCAATAAACTACTGAAACGTTAAAATTCCTTTTTATACAAGAAAGCTACATTATCAGTGCTATAATTTTAATGCTGTAATTTTATTCCTACGCGAGTCAAACTACACGGGTACAGTAGCATAATAATTTCATCACAACTTTTAATCTGACGCTCTTACGAAATTTCTTGCTGTACAAAGACAGTGCTTTACAAACCACACGCCTCAAAAACACATCAATACGTACACATACCCTGTGCATGTGGCTTTGTACTGTATTAAAATTTAAAACGATCCCCTAGCAAGGTTATGCTTCCGTTACAAGCGAATGCTTCAGTCAATAATCTCTTAAGCCCCCTCCCCCCTTAGGTGTACAAATGGGGATTTAATTTGCCGTACCCGTAAATACAATGGCACGACTATTTGTTTGTACCCGATGTCCAATGCAGTGGCGCTGTTGGTACAAATTTCAGTTGCAGATATTTGTTCGAGTATTCAAATCTTAGGAAATGTGATAGCTCTTAGTGGCTTCCCACGGTTTGTGATATTGAAAGACTTACAACACACACACAGACAGTCATACACTTCACCAAATGCCTCTTACCATAGTACTTCCCATTCTATGAAAAGAAAAAGAAAAGTAAATGAGTCTGTGCTACCATAAACATCCTTCTCACAATTCGGGCTTCGGTTCGCGTCCGTCTGCAACATCACAGTCCATACATCTGTCACCTTTACATATACATCTGTCTGTGGAGCACCAAGGAATTTTACACTTTTTACGTGTAAGTGCCGAACTTATATGCGGGCTTTCGATTCCTGGACAGGATATCACATAATTATTAAATACGGCCACAATATTTTATAACAGGTTTCAAGTTTTTTTGTTACAGTTATACAAATAACAAAACTACTTGATGCTAATATATAAAACCTTTTACATCGAGGGTGTCATTAAAGGTTTATAGCTACATATAAAAATAGGTGTTGATAATTTGATCAAAAACATGAACGACATTAGAGTTGTCCAAATTCTATAATCTAAACAATAACTATACTTTTAAATATTTTTCTAAGCAGGTATGGAATTTCGTACGTAGAGATTTGCATGCGTGGGCGAACAAACACAAAAGATCGAGCTTCCCTTTTTGTACGGATTGAACAAACGTTTTCACTATTAAATTGCAATTGGCGCTACCTTTTCATAGCACTTTTTATATATAGCTAAGGATCAGGTGACATTCTGGGGGTAGACATTGAAACCTGCTAGTACAAGACTGCTAAAAGTGTTTGGTGTGATAGAAGAGACGCTGAAATGCAGAAGCTATGCCTTAATTATAATCCTTCTTTCAACCGTCGAAAACTGACTAACAAATATGAAAGTATAGAGAGTACAGTATACGGCACACACGATGACAGTAAATTGAACGAGCCGGGCGCGGCAGTGTTTGCCGCTCTCATCAATCACCCGTGTGGATTTCATTTTAATGCGACGTCATCGGCGTCTCGTGTGGCCGCGGACGCACCGTCATCGCCGTCTATTGTTTCGCGTATGACATTAGACTAGACTGGATAAAGTCGTACATAGTAAACTGGACCATAATTTCTCACCAATTATCATATTTAGCGGTCTTTTGAAAGTCCAGAGTCTATCCTATACCAATTCGCAATTTTCTTCAATGACATATTATGCCATTTTAAATCCGTCTGTGTTTCGTGTGGCTGTGACCTAACAGACAATACGTTCACATCTTTTGAAGAGCCAATTCAACAATAAACTCTATGAAGCCCAGCAACCTACTAACCTAGCCTTTATTCAAAGCATTGTCTGTGAAAGTAATGACAGCATCAGTTATGTCGTGTGCAAAGAGTATTGTCGGTGCAACGTCGGCCTTCATACAAATCTTGTTGACAGCTCGTTCAACTGAATAATACCTTCTCTCCAAAAACGATTAATACACCTTTATGCATCCAGAAATTCTACACAGAAACATTCAAATGGTGACCTATTCAGCATTAAACCAGCTTCGTCTGCGAAAATAATGAGGCCATCAGTGTCCGTCACATGCAGGTAATCTGACGCGAGCACATTGTCGGCACAACCTCGGACAGCGATGCATATCCCGAGCGCTGACAGTACTTCATCATGCGACAGTGCGACCGAATAATTCACCGACTACCCGAGAACTATTAATGCACTTTCAGCGCACGTTTTTTACAGATTAAAACACAGTTGTAACACGATACAATTGTAAAATCTTTTTCAATTTGTTTCTTTGACAGTTGGAGAATAAATAATAGTGCCGGGCTGCTGTTTCTCGTTTTCCTTGTGGAATTTAATTTTTTTAACCACAACAGCGATGTGATTATTTCAATAATTTGTCTCGGTACTGTCGGCTTTGTTGGTTTCGCCCTCAACGTTACAGAATACACAAAGTATTGCTTCTCAGAAGTTTCACTTCAAGTATATTACTAAGATTTGTGGGTAACTAACAATGTAAGAAAAAGGTAGTGAAAAGAAATGTACTCCAAAATTGCAGTCTCTTTTAAGTATTGTCAGTGGTCGATCTAAGAAACCAGCATGTCAGTTGACCCGACAATAATTGACTGCTAGTTGATATGCAAAGGCAGTATGCATGCTAGAACATTATTTTAGTGTTAGTGCAATTATATAGTGAAGACAATAGCTCCTTTTGCAGGAGTGATTTGCAGTGACATAGGCCCGATAGTGTATTTATAGTGAAATGTAGGTTTAAGCCTGCCCTGTCCGACTCCGACACAGCTGGAAAATTAACCAGAGTGCTTTCTTATTGCATTTGAGCTCGCCTCGCTGCGTTGAAATGTAATTCGGTTTGATGTTCATTTTTGCCTTCTTTCATCTCTGAAATTGACTGGAGTTTTATTTTCTAAAGGCGGCTTTAAATGCTCACCTGTCCTGTTCAATTTGCCAAGCAATAGAATAACAGATGAGATCTTTCTGTTAAGATAAACAAAGCTCTCCTGATAACCATATTGATTTTGCTAATCTTGAATTACCAACAACTTGTTTTACACAACTTTCTCCATCAAGCCGTCCGATTGGCGATATCTCAGTAGATTGTAATATGATATTATTTTCAGTAGTTATAAGAGGAATTTCTATCGGAGACGACCGAACAAGTTTGTAATAAGAGTTAGTGCCTGGGTGGAGGCAACAATTCACCGTGGAGAGTTTTAAGAAGTTTCCCAACGTTTGTTTGAATTCTCCGTCCTCCTCGGCTGATACTTGGATCTCTCCACCTCTAATACTTTTATTATTTCATAATACACTTACTGCAATCAAGTTCTCATATCGCAACTTATTGCGTTATTGGAAACGTGTTCACGTATATTGGATACGACAATATTCAATTTTACTTAACGTATCATGCAAATATTTATCGTGGATATTGCATTTCCGATGTTGAATGTCATTCGGTGCGCGTTTTCGAGGAAGCAATAAACCAATTTATGACAAGATGTAATATCTGCGCTGAAATATGAAGCCTACTGGGCGGTATTTTAAATTAAATTCCAATTGCTTATCGATTCGGAACTTGAGATATTTATTTTGACCTTTTATTATGTTTTCATATATTGGTGTTCAAATTCTGCATTATACACTTGTGGCTTCACAATACAGCTTGATAGCTTAGTTTGCTGGCAAAAAGATTTAATAAAAATAAGGATAAAAAATACAAAGTCGCCAATTTTTCCATTTTAAAATAAAAATTGATAATGGACCACAGAGTATCTTCAAAACTATCGGACATAAAACTTCCGGTCTCCGATAACTTTCTTCTGAACTATCAAATCCAAATCTAATGTACCTCCTTTATTATTAATCCGCTGTCGGGAAACCCGCCAGAGTTCAGTTTTCAGCATTATCTTGGTTGAAAGCTGAAACTTCGCCCGTACGTTCTTTCGCTGCATCTAATTGAGAAAACTTTATTTTTATTCAGGGTGCAGTTTAAGAGATTAGTTGTGAGATGTTCGTGCTTTGTTCGCTGTGAAATGAGATTTTTTGCGACTTATTTTTTATGCACCGGTATGAGTTTTCCGCTTTGTTTAAAGGACATAAAATACGATGAAATAACGCTTTATTTTAATTCGTTTGTGAAGTGAAAATAGAGTTTTAATAAACCTGATGGCATCGTACCGCATAGTGATTTGTAGCACGGTGCTACGCTGTAGCACTACTACGATGCCGTAGCATAATAATAAAATAAACAAATAAATATTTGTGGACATTTCACACAGCGCCATCTAGTCCCAAACTAAGCAAAGCTTAGGTATACTATGGAAACCAGATGGGTAATAGGAAACTTATATATTTTTTTGTACGTATATATTTATAATACCCAGATCCGGAAGAAATATTTGCAGAACATACAAACATTTCTCCCGCAGCGGGAATAGAACTAGCACCTCTTGCGTCTTAGCCGAGTACTCGCCCACCACGCCAGCGCCACCCAGGTCGTCAAAATATTATTGGCTTTTGGCAAACTTTAGTCCAAAGATACTGTATGATAATTTCCTTGATGAATAATTTATGAGGCTTGCCAATAATTGCCCATAATTTCAAGCTTTGAGAAAACATAATAAAATATGTTATTCTGTAAACTTTTGATGCATAACAATCGTAATTTTGCTAAACGAATCAGTAAAGGTTTACGAAAACTACAACCGTCTTTGGGCCCCGATGTAAAAAGAAAATAGTGTCAAAGCCATTAGTGCTTCTATAAAAATAAGCTCATAACAACCTATCGTTATAAAACAATTAATTAAGAACGAAAATCTTACTTCTTACTTATATTATAAATGCGAAAGTTTGTGAGTTTGGATGTTTGTGCCTCAATCACGCCGAAACGGCTTAACGGATTTGAATGAAACATGGAATATACATAGTACATGTACTGGATTAACATATAGGCTATTTTTTATCCGGGTACCACGCGAGCGAAGCCGCGGGCGGCAGCTAGTTATTTCTATAAAGCAGATTTTGGTGGACATTTTACAAATATAATTATGTTTACATACATACATAAAATCATTGCCTGTTTTCCATAGGGGTGGGCAGATATCACGGATCTCCATTTGCTACGATCAAGACATACTTCTTTCGCTTCATTTACTCTCATTACATTATTCATGTATGCTCGTCGGCTATTGTGTTTATACTTAGAGAATATTATTAATTCTTTTAAGGGTTCTTTACCTGAAGGGTGCCAAAGGGGACCCTATTAGGTACTAAGCCTCGTGGTCCGTCCGTCTGTCGTCCGTCTGTCCATCCGTCCGTCTGTCCGTCTGTCAGCGGGCTGTATCTCACGAAACGTTATAGGTAGAGAGTTTAAATTTTCTATCAAAATCTCATGAAAAAAAATAAATGGGGCCATACAAGAAACATTTTTTTACGTTTGTAATCAATTATCGAAGTAAAAAGTACATAGAGTACACAAATAAAAGTCATTAAAAAGTACATGTACGGTGGTACGGAATCCCTCGTGTGCGAATTCCACTCTCACTTGACAGGTTTTTTACAACATCTCAATTTACAATTTGCCGCAAAAATCCCCGTCCTTTCCACACCAATCCAAATACAAACATTTTGAGAGTGGAAGCTATGTGGCAATCAGGTGTCCATTACGGTCAATGTTGGGAACCTATTGCCGCACTGCCCAGGGAGCCTCGGAGTAATTCACTTAGTAAGATTAAGGCGACCGGGTTTACACCTTGTGAGTACGTTGACACTTATCTAATGTGATTTCACACTTCGAACCAGAGCTTTTGAAACATTTGTTCTTTGCTATAAATCGCTACTTCATCGGAAAGATGTTGGAGAGTCGTTTGGGCTCATAGAATACAATTTAAAATCGGTTTTCATCTCTTTTTTTTACACAGTAATAGTAAAGTTTTAGTTTTGAACGTGATTTTATTTGAGTGACAATCAAATCAAATAAGTTAAGTGTAAAAAAGTGTTATTTCTATTCGAAAGATAATGAGGATGTGAGGAAGTTTATATGTTTGTGCCTCAATCGCGACGTAACGGCTGAACGGGTTTGAATAAAACTTAGAAAAATATCTGATGACCTGGAAAAACATATGTTTAAGCTACTTTAAATTTGAGTTCAATACAATCAATATAACAATTATCAATAACTAATACAATATAATGTTTTTGTGCCTGACTGACTTATTAACGCACAGCCTAAACCGTAGGTCCTAGAAACCCTCTTATCGTGTAACTGTACGGTGCACTAAGAAATGATTTCCCGAAATTCACTCCTGAAGGACGCAGCGTAAGATTAAGTTTGTATGAAAAGAAATATAATAGAAACATTTATATGTAAAGCTCATGTAAAGATTTTCTTCAATCGACTTGCGAGTTACAACGATTCGCCACGACAGAGGTATTCTAAAACCGATAATCAAACCATTTCCCCGAGACCGCAACGAAACCGCGGCATAGTATCTATCTTCACACTCGATTTTCCCGGCGCGCAATAACCTCTGTAGCCTGTTGAGGCTGTTGATTTTACATTTCCATTTTCTTGGTCTTTTCAGAGGGTCTCATCTGTATACACGCTCGGGGGAACGAATGTTCTACCTAATTAACTTTATCATAAAGCGCCGGTTATTGCCTTGTCGGCCGTCCGACGGCTTAATCGGAAACTCGCTTCGATGTTATAGCGCGGGATTTTTCGCTCGGATAAAGGTAAGTAAGCTCACTGAGCTAGTATATTCACTCGGGAAGCGGGGAACCGGCACGATCCTGCTGCGTATGTTGAATAGATATGCTATTTAAATATGTAGATACACCGTTTTTCCGAGGATATCTATCTCTTACTTCTATACTGGATTGGGAGTAAAGAAAAAACATAAAATGCGTCCAGCTGCTTCTCTCCCCGAGCATGTCGTAAAAGTCGACTAAGTGATAGTATCCTCTCCAACTCGATGGACAATATATGGGCGACGGGCTGATCACCTGTCACCATGGTTGACCATACCCACCCTAGGACTCTTTGAACAGGGGTGGCTGAAAGTTCTGCCCACTCCGATAGGGATTGCGTGATAATATGTATGTTTGTAAATGTTATGGAGTTGTCCAGTAAGTAAAAGTCTTTATTCAGGCTATGTTGCCGCTTAGTGCAATGAAAATGAGAACCTATCAAACTGCTATCTGCATTTCATTTGCAGATACTGCTATATCGAGAGGTAATGAAAAAGTACGATTTTTTTAAAAACAATATTCTTATTCTTATTCTTAATTCGGATAAATACACATGCATATCAAGTTAAGGTATTTAGTTTGTATGAAAAAAGAAATACATTAATTGAAGAAATTAATAAATGTGTTAAAAAATGTTTATTTCGATGGTCTGACTGAACAGCGTGTCGAAGTTAATGGATATCTTCGAGGGCACGGTGTATATCGTTACGTTATCATTTATACAGTGCCTTAGAGGAGCCTATTTGAGGCGCTTTTACCTATATTGTGTAATGTGGATTGTTGTGCTGATTTGGAGGGTATTTTTATGGTAGTTGATGAGTGGACTTTGTACAACAGTACCTATATATATAGTACAGATACCTATATTAAGTTGTTTTTTTACAATCATCATCATTTTCCTGCCCTTTTCCCACTATATATGTTCTCGTCTTCCATTCCCTTCTGTCAAACATCATCTCTGTACTCACTCCTTTCTTTACTCAATTGTTTTTTGATTCGACAATATTGTATTAAAACATAACCTTAAAGGAAAGGTGAAGAGTATCTGCACGATTGAGCTTCTGTAGTGCACATTAAATCCTTTCACCACACTGTTTAGAAAGAACTAATGACAGGACTAGTACCTGTAGTACCTGAATTCAGTCTAAATGCGCCCTTAGTGCAACTTTGCAGATGACGTTATAGTAATTTGAGATCGGTTCTTTGATAATACGAGTAGAGGCTATTATTTGAGTATTCCTGATCGGAAGCTATTAACATCGTTCCATCTTGTAAAATACATAATAGAAAGTTATACTCAATATCTATTGTTAGTAAAAGTTATAAAGTTTTCTTAAATATTAAAAGGTAATTCATTTTAATACTTTTACAGCATGATCCAAGGATCATGCTGTTTCGACCCCACATAGAGTGGAGTAAGGGCAGGAAGATGATGATGACTTTGTTGATATAAATACTTACCTACGCATAAAGCATAGTGGACTGGATGCGTCAAGCCGAAGATAGAATAGAAAAAAATATACCTACATATTTCACGACACAGTATACAGAGAAACAATAAAATGAATGAATGAAAAACAATAAAATGAATAAAGTGTCGTAAATAAGGTCAACAATCGAGTATGCTACTGCAGTGCATTGACCGCACTGTGGCGCTGGTTTTCAGTGGCACCAAGAGTAGTCAAGGACTAACGACAAGTTTTACATTTACGTTTCGTTGAAAAATACCTATTTTAAACTATATTATTTTTAGTATACAGAATACAAACAAACACAGCGACGCTTCAAATGAAAATAAAAGTATTAGTAGTAACTATTCTAAGAGATCAACATATATACAAAAAATGTAAATACATTTTTTTTAAATCAACAAACCATAGGGTACGATGGCGCTTATTAGGTGTGGCCTATATAGGTACAGCTGTAGACTGTTATTGGCTGATGATCATGATGCCTATGTTTTTTTTTCGCTATGTAGCTTAATAAAGTTGTTGGCCTACCTCAAAGGCCGGTAACGCACTTGGAACTCCTCTGATGTTGCAGGTCCGTGGCCGGCGGTAATAACTTACCATCAGGTGAGCCGAATAAAAAAAAACATAACCAAACTCTCAGTTCCTAGAATTTCTCGAAAAAGCGACTCTTGCCACAGAAAATACAGTAGTAGACGCGCACTCGTGTCCGCCCCGAGGTATAATTAGTTCCGTGATCGTCTTTCCGTCCGTGACAGACGGACGGAAAGTCAAACAACAACACAGTTATCGCATTTCGTCGCGAACGATCTAGACTCGAGACGTGAGCTTTGAATGCTTAAAATTATCTTAAAAATGAAGTATATTATAAGTATTAATCAACCTTAAAAAGTTCGCAAAATGCACGAAAGCACTTTAATCCGCCATACTAGTTTAAAGCACACGAGTAGTGCAATCTGAGTCCTTTAGTTTCTAGCTTTACTTGGTTTGGGGCTTGATGGCGCCGTGTGAAATGTCTAGCAATATTTATTTTATTTATCTTCATAATAGTAAAATGATCTAAAATATGCTTTTCAGAGCTAAAGCTCTTCGTTACTTCGTTTGTTGCAGCTGTATTATTATTACATATTTGTACGCTCCAGAGACCTGGAGTCAAAAAAGGGCAGAAAAAGCCTTGCTTTGCTCTGCAACATAATACGTAATTTCGTAAGTGTAGATCTATTAACTATAGGCCACTTTGAAACTTGGTTAGTGAAGTGACGAATCTTATAGTCCAGATGTTGAACTGTCAAAGTATCAGATGCGTGCCGTTTTAGGTTTCAGCTAAATACGACTTCGGCTATTGTCTGATTGATGAGTATTTTGTACATACAAGCGTGATTACGTGATGATTTTTAGAATTTAGTATATAAGTATTTATATATAACTAGCTTACGCCCGCGGCTTCGCTCGCGTGGTATCCGGACAAAAAGTAGCCTATATGTTATTACAGCACACATACTATGAATTATATTCTAAGTTTACATTTATAATATTAGTAGGATTAGTAGGTTTGTCGTAAACTTTTGTTTCTTAAGCTTAGCGTGGTTTATGTCCGATTCTATAGTCCACTAACGTACAACAGATGAGTTCCAGAAGCATCGTTTTTTTCTGACAAAAAAAAATGGTGTTTTTCGACGGTTATAAATGTAGCCATGGTGTTGAACCATCCGTCGTCCATTCCTTATGTATACATACCTACATAATATCACGCTTGTATCCCTAATGCGGTGAGTAGAGCCACAAGTAACCATAAAAAAACTTGCAGCCACTCCTTTATTCAAAGTCCCAAGATGTGATCAACCCAATCGCCCATATTTAGGTGGTCCACGGTGTTGGAGAGGATACCTTATATGACGATCGTCGACTTTTACGATATTCTCCGGAGGTTAAGCAGCTGGACGCATTCTTTAAATATAGGAATCGGTTATTACAGTTTTTTGTACATAAACAATTTATATTTCTATCGAAATGTTTCCAAACAAATCGTCATTATTAACACTTCATTTATTTTAAAACAGATAAATTCGACGCTGCTAGTTATTTAATCAAAGCGCTCGGAGGTCATTTTGAAATATAGATTGCTTTGACCTGTTCATGTTAAGGATCAAACTCCGCTTTGAAGCGTGTAAACGGTAAAGAATTAAGGCAGTTTGAGTAAATTGGCAACGTCCGGCGTGCACCGGAAGCGGGCGAGCCGCCGCACAAGTTTTGATTATACAACGCCCTCTCGACTGTCGATAGAGTAACTAGTTTATCGGGCGGCGGAGACTCTTTTTTTTTATTGTTCACGGTTTTGTTTACAAGCCGTGGTTTTTTACTGCTATGCGATAAGTTCGTTCTTGATGGCTTCTTTTCAAGTGACTTAAACAGAGGTCGGTATTTGTATCTGGAACTTGTAATATCTTTCTAATGGGAGCACTGGATTTATAGTGAGTTTTATTCTATGCGCCGGTCGTGAGCACTGATGCATACATTTTTTTTGTTTAAAGCTTCTAAAACTATTAGTAGATTACCCCTTAATATTTCTTAATAGAATAAAAAATACTTTACTGAAAAACGTTTCAACATCATCATCATTTAGTTTTATTTCCCAATATGTATTATCATATAAAATGTAGTAAAATAACGGAAAGCAATAGTTGTCCACTTCTTGATTGCAATATTTCGCTGTTGTCGCGAAAGTCATTGCAGCTTTAAATCGAATCGTGCGATATTGCGCCGTCCCTGGTGACTTCTACTTGTTTTTCATTTCGCAATGCATACAATGTTCACTCTGTTTTATCAAACTAATAATGCCAACTTTATTATTCTCACGAGCACTGGTGGTCTAGAAAAATGTATGTGTGCTATATCAGTACTCAAAGAAAATTTACAAAGAGTCCCAAGATGGATAATTATGGTGAACCATAGTGACAAGTGATCAGCTCATCGCCTATTTAGATGGTCCATTATGTTGGAGAGAATGCTATCTCTTAGTCGACTTTTACGACATGCTCGGGGAGAGAAGCAAATTATTCATAAAAAATTCAAACCGGTAAATAAAATAGGTAATTTTTTTATTGGGTTTTTTTAGCTAATATCTAAGCCATAGTAGTTACATCAACACGTCAAATTACTCCCTCAATCTTCCAACGCACACAAGATGATTTGCGTGTCTCGTTGGCGGATCATTCAATCGATCATTGACGGCACATCCCATCACGACGGACAAATAAGTTACAAGTATGATGTATCGTCGTGATATATCATACCTATTCCATGCACTGCATCGATGCCACATGCAATTGGATACCAGACGACACGGAAACTGATACGAATACTTTGGAATGGAACTGTGCTTGGTATTTTGTTGTGGACTGGAAGATATTTGAAGTACACTAGAGATCAAGTCTGTGTAGGAACTGTATTTTGTTTTCGAATGGAAGCTTGTACAGCTCGTTTTTTCTTTATATTTTGGTCGTATTGGACGCTGAGTTATGACGATTTTACGCTAAAAGGTTCAGCGTATGACTTTCAAGTTTCATATTCTTTACTATTTCAATATTTGCTAGCAAAGGCTTTGAAATATGAAAATATTGAAATTCAAGCGCTTTCGTGACCGAGAAATATGTCGATAGTGCTACGATATAGTGGAATATTTATCACGTATCGTAAGTTCCTTTAGAGTTGTAGCACCTTGCTACGGAACTCGTAGCATTCCCGCTACACGATATTAAATTTGCGAACTGCATATTCGTGCTTTCCGTCTGCCATATTCTACGTAAATATTTACTTGTTAATAAAATTCATGTCATAATCGGCGAATTCTGAGGAAAATGGCGTGTATATAAAAATCGAAATAAATAGAATATATTACTGAATATAATCATTAGTTTATATATTGATTTAGATGTAAAATTCGTACAGGATGGGTTAAATTTGGACAACTCGAGTATCTTAGAACATGCTTAGACACCTCGATGAATGAAGTATTCTCAAAAGACGCGCCTTAATCAAGTCAAACCGTAAAGTCAAATACCAATCAGAAAACCAAAGCCCAGTAAAGAAATGTTATTGACACTTTACTTAAAACGGAACGTTTTGTATCTATTTCTGGCTATGATAATCATAACACGAGTATCTACAACTAAGTTAATTTATTGATCAAACGTTTAATTAGAAGGGGGATAGGGAAACCCCCGGCAGAGTCGATCATCTGCCGCTGAAGAGGTTAATTTCGATAATCCTCTTTGCGCCGAAAATCTGCCGGTCGGTTGAGGTCGGTTTATAGATTATACGATACGGTTTAGGCAACTAATTATTTTGAACCGTGAACCGTATATGTCGAAAGCCGTTGTGGCCTAGACCTAGAGGGAGGTATTTCAACTTTTGAACTGACGGTCAGCCGTTGGAAAGTGGTTGAACCGCCTACTTTATTTTTCGCGGTTTTTACAGAATATGTAATGGTTTTATTTTATAAGCTTGATCGTAATAACCCGAAATAGCTATCATATATTACTTGCATAACTAGACCGTAAGTAGTTCATATCTATCTATAGAGAAAGACAATCTTACTTATATTATAAATGCGAAAGTTTGTGAGTTTGGATGTTTGTGCCTCAATCACGCCTAAACGGCTGAACTGATTTGAATGAAACTTGGAATACACATAGTACATGTACTGGATTAACATATAGGCTATATTTTATCGCTTAGTGAAGCCGCGGGCGGCAGCTAGTGGTCTATAAATCTGTTTAGTTCTAAGCTACGATGTTTATTATTTACGGCCTACTTAAACCTACTGCCTTTCCGCAAACTTATATACATTATAGTTTTTTTTACAATTATCCGCTGATTTAAAATTGCATCAAATTTTTCAGAGAATTTTTCTCGATATTTTTCCTAGGAATATCGAGCAAGGTGATTAGATTGATGGAGTTTATCTGGGGGCGCGACAACGCCTGTAATACTGTTAATGAACGGAACGAAATCTACGGAGGTAGGTGTAAGGTGGCTACTTCAGATCAGTTTTCCGTGCAAGTGCAAAAAAAGGTTCTATCCTACTCTTAGATTTAAAATTCAAAGATTCAAGACTGGGCACAATGACACCCACGTTAAAGATAATCAAACAAAACTAAAATTTTAATAAAAAAATCGAGTCAGGCCATTCCTTAGAAGATTAGGGCTACTGCAAAAATATTTTGTAGAATAGTATTTGTGCTTTTAATATTTCAGTAGGAACTTTTCTTTAGAAAAAGTGGATAAAATACTAAGTAAAGTAAAGATAAAATACTTAACCTAGATTTCTTAGGATAAATTAATTAGATTTCTTATTATCATTATCGTTTTGTTTAAAATAAATAATCTTTGATGAGAGTGCCAGTGTGCTAAGACTAGGTTCTAAAAGCTTACCTAATTTTATACAGAGATTTGGATGTCGAATACAATAATGATCACCATAACCAATATATGAAATTAATTATATTTATTTTGTATGGCAACTTGCATTAGTTGTGGACCAAGAATTTTCCAACATGTTTGTTGCTTGCGTTGCACATCTATTTTCGTGCTATCGAATGAAGACTAGTACCGTATACTGTGAGAACTTATTAGTTGTGTGAGCGAGGCCGAGGGCAGGTAGGTCACCGGACGTGCCCGCGGTCAAATCAACATTTGCCGACAGATCGAATTACCGACCGCGTCAACGTAATTGATTCACCGTCGGGCGGCGCGCCTTTTTGTCTCTCGTCCGACGAAAAATGCAAAATCCACCGCTAATTCAATATCCTCACACTCTCCGAGTTTTAATCTCAGCTTGAGAATATTGCAAAATGCCGTTGCAGATTTTACTACGGTTAATGTACTGTTAATATTTGCAACTGTAAATGATTTAATTTTCATCACAGTTTTTAACATTTTGAAGGTTCTAATCTAATATCTAAACTCATTTCTGTCTCTGAAACCCACATTACACTGCGAAAGAGATAAACGGGGACAAATCTGGGTGTAACATAGAACACTTTTAGCCTTATTATAAAAAAAAAATCGCTGAAAGACTCTATAACCTCGCTCAGTCCGCTTCGCTCACTCGATTAAGATAGAAGCATTGTTATGAGTAAAACGGAGTAGGTATGTACGGAAGGCGAGCCTGAAAGCTGTCGCCAGATTAGCTATCATCTCGTTAATATGCCGTGTCCCCAAGAGGCTTAGCTCATAAGGTTCCATCACGGCAGACGGCCGCGTTCGAGGACGCATGCGGCGACTCATTGCCAATTTGTGTAACATGAGATGTGCACTTTAATAAAGCCTATTGTACCCGGCTGCATGGAGATTAGGGGATGGGAGGAACCGACATCGAGCTGCCACCATACTAATTTAATACGAAAAGCAAATCAACTTCGTTTATCTTTAACTCGTAATAAAAAAAAAAGATTGCATGAACAAAAAATTGTTGTGTTTGGGTATTTCGCCTGTATTTTCATAATGGCTTAACCGATTCAGCGATATATTTTCACTTTTTGTATGACAATAAGTAACACAAAAGTTTTTTTATTGCATAAAAGTTAAATAGGGCATGAAAGTCTTTATAAAAAAGCTGATGGGATATGATATTGGGCGCACTGATTGTGGAAATCGGTTTAAAAATAAATTGTCTTAACACATGGCCGGAAACATATCATATATATAATCATATCATGCAATACCCACTCAGTTTCTCAATGATACCTACTACACTGACATGTACCAAAAAGCTTTCGGAAGCAATTTATTGGCAATTAAAAACCTTTGTGATTGACCTACTTAATTGAAAATGCATTTTATAGAGCAGCATAGGGTACCCATGAATGAGGCGTTGTAAAGTCGGAAAATCAGGCTTTTGTGAAAGAGCAAAAGTGCATTTCATTAATTTCACTACACCGATTCTTTAGAGCACTGGTCTAACGGTAGCGGCCCTGCCTTCCGATCCTAAGGTCGTGGGTTCAAATTCAGTCTTGCATCAATTGGTTTTTCTGTTCTAAATCTGTCGATTTAGAACAGAAAAACACATGTTTTCGGACTTTCTACGGTTCTACGACATGTCTGTCGTAGAACCGTAGAAAGTCCGAAAACATGTGTCAAGTGCACGAAAGGAGCCTTTGAGGCGCACTTTAAATCATTTCACCACACTGGTTCGAAGGAATTATTTACACGACTAGATAGGTAGACCGATTCTTTTATCAAACAAAACAAAATTCAACAAATCCTCGGTTGCGTGGCGCGCGAGTGCCTGTCTGAGGCGTGGGAGGTGCGAGTTTGATTCCCGCGACCGCTTGCTTGTTGTGCAAACATTACTTCCGGGTCTGTGGTATGGTGGTGTACTATAATATCATAGTTTCTGATTCCATTATTGTGTAATGACACATTGATTGTGGAAGGTCCTAACTATGTATGTCAATATTGGTTAATACATACATACATACACATTATCACACCCGTATCCCTAACAGGGTGGGTAGAACCACAAGTAATCATAAAAAAACTTGCAGCCACTTCTGATAGAACACTCCCAAGATTGATATAGTGAACCATGGTGACAGATGATTAGCCATATAGGTCCATCAAGTTGGAGAGGATACTAAGATATTGGTTATTATTAATTCATTAATCAAAAGTCAGTAACTTCAGATTGAATGAGTTCAGTCGTGGTTGTCATAATGAAAGAATAGCGTACAAAAGAGGAGACCCATATCCAGCTGAGAGTGGATGTAGGATGATGGTGATGATGAATTTCTTTTCACAAAAAGCCGGATTTGACCGGATTTTTCTTTCCAAGTACAGAGTTTCACAACTCTACCGGTGTGCATTAATAAATTGACTGAAACGGCTCCTAGTGTTTACTTAATTAAAGTAATGACATTTTTACTCTGAATAAAATGCTCCATTGATTTTGTGGTTCCACTGAAAATGATATGCAGTGTGGTTGATGTTGTTTAAATAGGAAAACGATTCATCATCGGTGGGAATTTCATTTCTGCCTTTTGTATAATTATCGAGTTTGGTATAAAAGAAATAAAAGTGTAAATTGCAGTTCTTGGGGGTGAAATAGCGGGTAGGCTAAATGCTTATGCCTGTGCTTATTGCCTATGAAAACTTTTGTTTCATTTCCTAAATATAAATACGTGGCAATACGTCCTCATCTAGTGCACCTGTTCAAAGTCGCTCTATGGAAAGAGCTATGCTCGGAGTTACTCTGAAGGATAGGATCCGTAACGATGTTATCCGACAGAGAACCAAAGTCATCGACATAGCTCTGAGAATTAGCAAACTGAAGTGGCAGTGGGCTGGTCATATCTGCCGAATAACCGACAATCGCTGGAGTAAACGAGTTCTTGAGCGGAGACCGCGACTCGGCAAACGTAGTGTAGGACGCCCTCCGGCTAGGTGAAGTGACGATCTGCGAAAGGCTGCTGGCAGAGACAAGCTGTAGATAGGGCGCAATGGCGCTCATTAGGGGAGGCCTATGTCCAGCAGTGGACTGCTATTGGCTGATGATGATAATAATGATGACGTTCTCATATTTTAAGTGGTAGAGAAAGGCGAAACAAATGCCTATTTCCTACCCTGCCGAGTCAAGAGTTCATTAAGGCAAATTCCTGTAGCAGCCATCAATTACAGTGTACAGGTCACGCTAAGGTTTAATTTTATGGGTTCAAGTCATTGAATCGCTCCCTCAGGATCTGGATCATTAAGTGGGTAAATGGTTAATGAAAATAGAATGAGCACTAAACATCGAGGCGGAATTTCGCCAGTCACCTAGCCGTCGTTAAATGTTGTTATCGTCGCGATTAAGTAACAAAACAACTACGTTCGAGGCGCGGTGCCTGAAGAACAGCTGGTTACATCAAGCTACGTTAATGTTGACTGGATAGCGGTGGGCGAGGAGTGGTGAACAAGATACGCACAGAGCTATAGCACATTGTTATCCTACTTATATTATAAATGCGAAAGTTTGTGAGGATGTGACGTTGTATGTTTGTGCCTCAATCACGCCCAAACGGCTGAACGTATTTGAATGAAACTTAGAATATACATAGAATGTGTATACTTTTTGTCCGGAAATCACACGAACGAAGCCGCGGGCGAAAGCTAGTTATAATCGACACAAGTACTTGTTAGGATCATTTAGGTGGGTGGGCAGAGCCATAAGTTTTCATAACAAAACTTGCAGAACACCTGATTCAAAGCCCCAAGATGAATATAGTTAACGATGGAGACAGGTGATCAGCCGCGTTCATAGATGTCCCATCATGTTGGAGAGGATCATTTATTATATGAGAAGAAATTTATTAATAGTTTTTTTTTATTATTAATTAGTTGTAAATAATCTAGCTTTTATTTAAATAAAATTTCAAGCATCAGAAGAAAAAATCACAGCAGGAGTTGGTCAAATTTATTTAAATGTTTTTTTCACTATGGCAGTATGGGTAGTGTCCCAGTTAAAAAATACACTGTATACTGAATTGATAGGTATTGAAGTTAGTCCTTTCAGTGAATAGTAGTGAGTTGTGTGTGGCGTAGTAGTCAAAGTCAAAGTCAAATAAAATTATTCCATAAAATCACGGGGATCACTTGGACACGTCTTAAATCTACGTTGCATTTACACCTGTCCGTAACGCGACCAATAGTGGAAGATACAGACAAGAAACCACGCTTGGCAATTTTTTTGGAAAATGATCCCTTTACCAGTAGTGAGTTATAGTAATAGTGAGTTTGCTGTATTCGTGTTCGCCTGTGCCAAGAAGGTATTGCAGAAAGCCTAGAGGGGCGCGCGGGGGCAACGTCGCGAATAATAATCTCAGTTTACGACAGCAGCCGAGTAAATCAATAAAAACACTAATAATGCAGACTTAATCCCCGTGCAACGATTACCGGCACTAACGAGCTCGTAAAGACGGATCTCCGATGCAAGGCTTAGCCGAAACGTAAGCGCCGCGGGGCGGATTTCCTGATACACTGTAATCAACTATTACAATAACCCGTGGATCATACATTATGGTCTGATGACTCAAGTCTAGAAGATGATCATACATAAAACAATCTATTTACATTAAAATTCATTCGAATACTTTATAGTGAGTTACACTATTTTGTTATAGTGTGCTTAGTCGGCCAGCTGAGATGATGGTTAGGTGCTGGGCAAGCCTACTCCATTTAAATTCGTCCCAGGCACTACTGCCAGCGTTCAGTTAGCGTAGGCAAAAGTTGCCTCCTGACAGAAAGAAAGAAATAATTGCCAATAATTTGCCTTATTTTTTTCTTATTGATTATGTTATAGGTTTTCTTATTGTAATCACAATGTAAATGCATGGTTCATTTCCAACCGAAAAAAATAAACATGCTTGTGATTATTACAGGCATATTTCAAATGCACTGAGCGAACGTGAAAAAAGGAAACAAAATTAGTTGTGCACCACTATCCAATTTTTGTCTGGAGCCCCGTGCGGTGGTCCATTATTCTCAATTTGCGCGGCATAGAAGCAGGCCGCGGCGCGACGGGTGTCCCCCTTGATTAAACCAGGGGATGTGAGGAGTCGCTATTTGTGTACACTCCGGGTAGACTTGCTGCACTTCTTAGACCGGTGTACTCCTTGTGAAGTCAGGTTGATGCACTGCAAAGAGGGTAGTGTATTTTTTATATTAGTAGGACTTTAACCCCCGAATACTCAAACGCATCTCAGAGTTGTGCACGTCTCAAGTGACTAGTTTTTGACAGATTTTCATCAAAAACTATCACCGTGACTTGAGACATGCTCAACTCTGAGTCGCGTTTGAGTATTCGGGGGTTAAACTGCTGTTTTGAACCATGAAATAAATGTAGCAAAAAACAGTATTGCTTATGGTGTGAGTAATTGAGTTTGACATTTGTATAGAACTGATATAAAATGAGATTTACAATTCAGCAGTCTCGTAATATGTTTTTAATTTATAAGTAACACTATCCAAATAGAATGAATATGGAATCTGATGTAAATATCAACCAATTACCAATGCCAATCAATTCAAATTAACTGGATTTTTAGCCCACATTTACCCGTGAATATGCCTGTAACCTGCCAACGTCCCGTGTATGCAAAATATTAAAACAAATTCAAGTGGCAACATCGATAGAGACGTGCGTCGAATACAGACCGTCCCGGAGCCGGACCGCCTGTAGTCCGCTGCAGTTGACAAGCGATACGGGTAGCTCGCTGTCAGTACGCCATTTAAATCGCAACCTGCGTCAATGGACGCGGCATTGTTGCCCATTTACTACACACTTTACAAATAGTATTTTTAATGACAAAAGAAAAGGTTATTCGGAACATTTAAGAAGCTTGATACGCTTGTTGGTACATGAATGAATGTGAATAAATAAATTATTTACTAAAACTTATGTTCGATCTTTACCAATAAACATAATTACCTACAATATAATAAACGAAACATTATGATAGAAATCACTTTTGTCGGTTCATGAGATAAATTCAAGTCTTAGAACACCGCCAATAGCACTGTTGGGGTCCCATCGATAAGTTAGTATCTATCCGTGATCTTGTAAAACAATTCGGAAAAGCCTTCAGAAGCAGCTTGTAAGCGTTTCCCGCTGAAGTTGTTGTTTCATTTCAATAGGCCATCATCGATTCGAGCGCGCGTGCCTGCCGCCGATGTTCGGTGATCTCCGGCGACTCTCGGAATTAAAATTAATAGCGGACGGACCGACCCGGTCCCGGTAATTTGTTTACTCGTCTCGTTCCGGATTACGTCGCATGCTCCGCTGAATAGGTAACTAACGGTGACTTTCATAAGCACCCCGCTTTTATGGCTGATGATTGTTTTAGGAGCCGAGAAATTAAAAGTCGCTTTGTTTTTTAATATTTTTAGATTGAAACTGAGTGGATTTTTGCAGGATTTCTGGTTTGTTTGAGAGCACTGGTGGTCTAGTTGGTAGTGACCCCGCCTTCCGATCCTAAGGTCGTGGGTTCAAGCCCGGTCGTGTACCAATGGATTTTTCTGTGCGAAAAAATTATGGGCGCTATACCAGTACTCTCAAATGGTGAAGGAAAACATCGTGAGGAAACCCGCAGCTTAGTCAGCACCGCACGTATTGACCTTGTCTTTCCTGTGGACAAAGCCGACTAAGCTGAGAGGATGGAATAGGAGCTGGGCAAGCCTACTCCATCTTAATTCGTCTCGGCACTACAGCGTCCCGTTTGTGAAGGTAAAAGTTGCCTCCTGTAGCTGTATAAATCATCTACTATAAATGGTAAAAGGCCTTAGTGTTTCTGGTTAGTTTCAACGTAGTTGATGAGGTTAAACAAAACATCCCAATTTAACTTTAAAAAGCTAGTTCGTAACTTTCATAAGCTTTTTTAATTAACGTTGGATGAGTTTTAGGGCTTATAATCTAGGAAGTTTTCAGAATTCAGAATTACTCAAATGGCTTCTTAGGGTTTTCTAATTTTGGATGACAGATTCCACCGAAACTAAAGGCTGGTGTACATTACTGAAAAAAAACGATCTATGGTACTACTACTATTACTGTACGTGTCTTGAACTAGCATTTTATCGAGTGAAAACGCTAGACATTTGTATGTTGATATAAACAGTGGTGGGTACGTTTCACGTAGCTCGGATTATAACTCAATACAGCGCCGACAACTGTCCGGCGCCGAGTCCGGGCGTGCCGTATTTGCATTTTGATGAGCCCCGACACTGATACAATAAACACGTTCCTAGTATCGGAAGTCCGATTGCTAACTTGGAATATGCGAGGTTTGGTGTGAACCCCGACATATTGCAATACAAAGCGCATGAATATTGCCGTAATAGACGTGAATTTATGCATAATTTTGAAATGCTTAAGATAATTCCTGAAACGTTTCGCGTGATTGGTTGTTACCAGTTAGTAGCGGATTTGCTTATCAAAAGCGTTAAAACTCTATTGGTAGTTTATGAAATGTGTTTATTAAAAAAAAATGAAATTTTATAATTTTTTCTTTGGTTCCTTAGACACGATAAGAAAGATAACGCGATTAAAAAATCTTGAAAAATCCATGTTTTGAGTATGTTTTGATCTAGATCTCGAGAACCCTACTATATTTTCAGATGATATTTCACTTTGATAGGTAGGTAATAACTATTTCTTTAATTGTTGAAATTGATTATTTTGATTCATTTTGTAGTTTTCTTGTAATCAACAATTATTTGATTTCTATATTTTACGCGGTCTCACTCTTTATCTTTTTTTTATACACCCGAAATCCGTAGCGCTATCTTTTTTTAAATCGATCTAGACGCGATGGTATGGTAGCCTCTGAACCTACGCTTTGCAATCAAAATTCTCAGATCTGTTGGAGAACTAATAAATAAATAACACCCAACAGTCACATACATAGTCCTGACGCCACACTAGGATTCCCTGTGTCGTGGGTATCAGAAACTACGAGTACCATGGTACCACAACACCCAGACCCGGAAGAAATATTTGCAGAACATTCATACATTCCTTCCGCAGCGGGAATCGAACCCGCGCCTCTTGCGTCTCTGCCGAGCAATCGCTCGCCACACCACCGAGGCCGTCAATATGGCTTTGAATATTATTGGCGTCTCATACATGAAAATTATTGTCCTTGTAGAGTAAGCGAATGCTTTCTATAACATTATATCCTTATTCAGTTTCGTATCAAAATCTGCATAAAATGGAGGCGTGGAGCATACGACCCGTCTCAGGCGACGGCGTTTAACCGTATCATCCGTAGCCCGGTCCGCTCAATTAACTCTTGCTGTGAATAATAGCTACGCTTGTTCGTCGCATGAATATGGAGATTTTATGAAGTTTCTTGTGATACTCATTTGAAAGCAACCGAAAGTCAGTTACCACGTGTATTAATGTAACTTGATTGTCCTCTGACAATCTTGCTCGCATCGTTTGCACTACCAAAAAAGCTTTAACTTGAAAATCTAAAACTTTTTAATACCATCTATATGGGCGATTGGGTGATCACCTGTCACCATGGTTCACTATATCCATCTTGGGACTTGTTATGATTACTTGTGACTCTACTCACTCCATTTTCCACTATCTCTCCATATTGCATGCATGCTTGTGCGATTAATTCAACAGTCTATTAGTTTACGGGTTCCTTGGTAAAGCTTATTACCTAAATTGAATACGATCGAGACTTCGCTTTCAGCTATTCAAGCAGCTTACTGAATCGAAATGCAACTTCCCGTAGACGCGATATGTCTTGATAGGATAATCTAATCAAAGGACATGATATATGCAACTATGAACTTGTTTTAATTTGACATCACTATTTATTCATATTCATTATAACTTCGGTGTTTCAAGTTCAATATATATAGATCTATGGTGAAATCGTTATGACACTATAATATAAAAAAAATAAAGTAACCTATGTCTAGAAAAGAAAACGACTTAAAGTCGTCGACCTAAGAATCGCCCTTGAAGTATAGTGGGAATGTCTATGTCTAACAGTAGACGTATACAGACTGATGATGATGGGCTCAAGTGTGGATCCACACACTCTAGTTTTGTCATGTTCTCGTCCTGTGGTGTAATGTAGAATCAGTATATTTGTCTGGTGGCTGTATGTCGCCGTTTAATAAGCTCCTAGAGGGTGTTCTCGGATTTCGGTCGTTAGCGTGTAATTGCCGACACCTAATTAGTCCGACACCCGACGACATGGCTCTAGTGTCGCGTTCACACATGACCCACGATATTCGACGCAGTGACGTCACTACTGAGATGCGCTCTTGCATCGTCTTTGTCTGGTTTGATTAGTCTTGTCTGGGGAGGTAATGTTTCCTCTGCAGGTGTATGTTTGATAAATATAACATGATTTTCGTATTTGCAGGAATATTAAACCTCCTAGTTTCACGATCCTTCGAAATGTGTCGCACTTCGTCTGTATTCATCAAGAAGCTTTTATTAACATTAATCTCAATATGACCGATGTTATTTCTCTTGAAACAATACTAATAAACTGGCATTATTGTTTTGATTAAGATTCTGAATTAACTTCCTCCTGCAGTTTATCTCGCTTAGTACCCGGGTAAAAAGATGCCTGTAAGTTACAAACAAATTCCGAGTTCCATTAAAATTAAATAAATATCACCCAACAGTTACATACCCACACTAGGATTCCCTGTATCATCGATATCAGAAACTACGAGTACCATGGTACCACAACACCCAGACCAGGAAGAAATATTTACAGATCATGCAAACATTTTTTCCGTAGCGGGAATCGAACCCGCGCCTCTTGCGTCTCTGCCGAGCAGTCGCCCGCCACGCCACCAAGGCCGTCAAATGCCTATGGATATCCTCATAAACTTTTGCATTTACATAAATAGGATAAAATATTTAATCCCTTGTCAACAGGTATGGAGGCGATCATGTCAGAGTTCTTCAATGATACTACAACAGCCTTCTACATCATTCTAATCGTGTGGATAGCCGACCAGTATGATGCGATCTGCTGCCACACTGCCATCGCCAAGCGACATTGGCTCAGGTAAGTTTTTTAATTATTATGCCTTCAAAAGCTACGTTCAAAATGGCTAGATGATCCTCCTATACTTGTAACAAAAATATATGGTTTTACTCCTCGGCTCGCACTGGTTTTGAGAACCAAAATGTGTCAAATACCCCTCAAAAAAGCTCCTTTTGGCATTTGACGCATTCTACTTCCTACTTTACACATCTCTCAATCTCTATTAGTTTCCTTTGAATGATTTAATTATTTCTTTAAATAATAAAATAAAATATAACAATACACAATAAATGTTGCTACTAGCAATAAGGTTGAGTAACTATAAAACATTTCCAGGCATTTAAAACACCTTATAATTGTGGTGGATGCATAATTGGCTGACCAATTAGCTTTGGCCGCGTACGTTAGTTTATTGAACCCCGCTTGGAACCGACAAAATTAATTTGTTTATTGAAAGCCATCAGCCGACGCCATTTTAGTTATAGTAAAGAAATATCGTACATAATGGCGTTTTGATGAATCGGGGGTATGGTAATTTTATTGACTAAAATAATCATTAATATTTTACCAGTAGTTGGCAAATTGAATTACTGCAAAATACCATATTGAATACTATTCTAATCTAAGCGCTCGTGGCGTAGCTTAATTAGACGTTCTTGATAAATCGTTGAAGTTAAGCAACGTTGTGCGCGGTCACAATTTGGATGGGTGACCGCAAGTGGCATTACGAGCTGAGCGCTTCTGTGCTTCGGAGCTTCGGAGCTTCGGAGCTTTGGAAAAACTCCGTCACAAGAGGTGGCCACTAGCTCATACGAACTTACTATTCTAATTAATCGAAAATTAACCCTTCCAAAACACAGAAAAAAGTAGTTCAAAACAACTAGCTGGTTAAGTACAAATTATGCTGCTTAGCTTGAGGCTAGATGGCGCTTTGTTAAATGTTCATCAATATTTATATATTTCATATTAATTTAAATAGAGATCCGTGGTCTGTGCCTAACCCTATAGGGAACAGGCTCATTTATAAGCGTCTTAAATCTACGTTGAATTTACGCTTGCTCGTAACGCGACCAAGTACTCGTATATACAAAAAATGTATACATTTATGTATGTATCCAAGTAAATTTATCTACTTACATCACAAAGTCTGTCGAAAAGTCCTTAAATTCTATTAAATGCTCCACGTTTCGATTTATTCCTGTAAACATGTAATAATAGGATCGGTTACAGTAAACGCAGTCCGCCGGTCAGTCCAGGTGATAATTAAATTAATCCAACTGGCTTCGCAAGCCAATGAGTTTGGACATCGCCGCCCGCCAGCAGTGTGGTTATGGAGCGAGCTTCAATAATGACTCTATCAAAGCTGTGCTTTTGTGTGCACTGATGTATTAAAATATGAATAAACAAACCAATGAACAATGGTTTAACTTCGTTAATGGCTGCAACAGAATTGTTGAAGATGATGAAATCAATTTTAATGGCCTTTAAAAAGATAGTATTCTCAAACGATGAAGGAAAACAATTGATCAAAACGCAAACGAAATATTTTTTTAAACTAACACATGTGCCTACATGCCTAATAAATAATACTAATACATGCCTTTGAGGAGCATGTTAAATCCTTTCACCACACTGGTTCGAAAGAACGAGTGACACGACTAGTATGACTATTAAAATGTATGTATTATATCACTCTGTATTACTCACTGCTGGGTATCGCTTCTTTTTTTCCAATCGGATCTTTTATGGGCTAATAGTTGCGTTGCCTTTTAAAGTTTTTGACCAAGTCTGTAATATACAAAGAAAAACTCTATTTCAGTTTTATTTCTGGTTATATTTTTAATAATTATATCCTACTAATATTATAAACGCTAAAGTTTATAAGTATGGATGTTTGTTACTCTTTCACGCCTAAACGGTTGAACAGGTTTAAATGAAACTTGGAATATACATAGTACATGTGTTGGATTAACATATAGACTATTTTTTATCCGGGTACCACGCGAGCGAAGCCGCAGGCGGCAGCTAGTTTTTAATAAATTTCATCCATTGTCAATATTTTTACTAAGTTTGATATTATCTATACATGAAACAATAAACAATTTTTGCAAATTTGTACACTACTGAAGCTGAAATGTGGAAGGTAGCTTTTATAGCAAAACTACCTACTAAGGTGGTATTTTTCGAAATTCAACCTGTAAAGGGTGATGAGATGAAAACGCTTGCATGGAAATTTTTACCGCGTAGTGCGATTTGCTTGTAACTCAGTCTGGGTTCTATAAATGAAAAATAATTGGACACATGTTTAATGATTTTTCAAACCAACCCATAAAAATGGGATGTCAAAATGTACACTACGCGAGTGAAGCCGCGCGTGTAAGCTAGTCACGAATAAAACAGCAACGTTCCCCGTTCCTTACATTGTGATTCTGTACACAACCGCTATTTGCCCATGACTCATTATTTCACGTAGCATTCCTTGTGTTTACAGAAATATCGTATCGCCTCTTTTCCTTCAATGTTTACCTATTATTTGATTGATGCAGTAACATGGCTCGGGTTTCTTGTACTGTTCTACTTTGTATTACAAGCAAGTTTTCTCTAACAGGATATTTGATGCAGTACAATGTTTGTATCCCATTTCTTGGGAGTTTTATAATGAAAGCTTTGAAAGCTATATTATGAGTAGCTCCTTGTAAAAGCTTGTTAACTTTTACGGTTAATAAATAGCTTGCAATTGAATACATAGAAATAAAAACTTTTAGGTTACAATCAGTTTTCTATCCGAAATCACTCCACTTGACTAGACTACTTATCTACGCTTCATCAAAAGGTGCCAAGTGTAACACACATACACATTATCACGCTCGTACCTCTAATGGTGTGGGCAGACCCACAAGTAATCATAAGAAAACTTGCAGCCACTCCTGATTTAAAGTCCCAAGATGTATATGGTGACAGGTGATCAGCGCATCGCCCATATAGATGGTCCATCATGTTGGATACCTACCATTCCTTTGTCGACTTTTACGACATGCTCGGGGAGAGAAGCTGCTCGACGTATTCTATGGTATTTCTTTACTCCCAGTCCAGCAGTCAAGTGATTTAAGAGTGTAATACACGTGTGCACGTTAAATAAGCGTCTTATGTATGTCTGTATCGACCGTATCCTTTTTAATTTATGCATCTTCGTTAGCCAGCCGGGCACAATAACTCTTGCGTTGTTTGCACTCACTATTTGTCAGAGGCGTTCTGTTTTTACGCGTATTTCCACGGCCGTACCACAACCGAACTCCACCCTTAATCGAAAGGCGACCGAGCACGAATCAATTTGGTCTCGCAATAAGGACTGCCCGCTATTAAAACAAGCTCAAATAAAGCAAATTGAAAATGGCACCCCCCTTCTTGAGAAGGCTAGTTCCCCCCAGCGGTCTTTGAAAAAACAACGGTTCGTCGTGCTATACATTTCCATACATATACAAGTCGATGAACTTTCAGTGTAGTTCGCATATCTTTGTAATAGCTGTAATATAATCTAAATAGAATATATGAGTATAACATGGCATGTGGGTGGTGTGTGAGTTTATTTTAATTTGCCGTGCTAGGCATTACTTGATGATACCAACACCTAAGCTACTTATTGCAAACATTTTATATTTATTCAAAGATTTCATTTCTGATACGGTCTCTTACGTGGAACCTGGAGTAAAAATAGTTCTGCTTCATTTCATCATCATCATCACAGGTACTTGTCCACTGCTGGGTATAAGCATCCTCCCTCAAGCTTTACATCCAACGGCCTGGACTTATCTTGGCCATCACCATGGCCTTACACCAAATCTGGTCAAGTTTCATGCCCAACGCCGCTCACTCAATACGTTCTCCAATATTTGCTGGCTTTGTCCAAATAGAGATTAATGAATTCCGCTTAAAAACAGAAAAAAAATATTTTAAAATAAGTTATTTTTCAAAAAGAAATGTGATAACATTTTTTGATTATGTAACAACGAAGGCATTGAAGCTCTCATGCGTTTTTTATAGCTAAAATGTAATGAAATTAAATGAAATATTTGCCAAAAGCATGGTCATAGAGCACTTAGGTTATAAATAAATGGTTTCACACACTTCACCATTAAATACAGCATGCAAACAAAATTAGTTTTTAAATTGGAAATAATAATGATAATAATATAAAAGTTCATATACAAATGTCCTAATAACACCGTCACTATGTCAGCTAAAAATCTCAAATCAAACTAATATTACTTAATCATTACATGTCATATCACTGTTTTTGTCATTTATAAAAGAAAAATTATGTAAGAAATAAAAATAACGCTGTTAGTCGATGCTTTCTAAACCGGTCTTACTGTTTATGAAACGTTTTTAATTAAGTTCTTTATCAGGAATACGTAGCCTTAATCACGAGATAAATATTTCTCCCTACAAAATGTATTCACTATGCACATCTTCTTACTCTTTTTAATATGTGAAACATGATAAAATTGAAACATTTTGCAATTTGCTATTATATAGCTTGTGCGGTATTTCAAAGTAAATAAGACGAGAGAGCATCGCTAAGTTACTTTCATAGATTTTGCTTTGAGAGGGCTCTTTGAACGAGACACTCGTTTTTAATGTCTAGTCTAAACATGTTTTCTTGATCTGGAGATGCACAGAGAAATCTGATATTTTTTCGCAATATTATGTTGGCTATATGTCAAATAATATACCTGTAGTTTCTATATTTATTAAGAAACTAGATGACAGCACAGGTAAAGTTAGCACGCGCTATCGTTGCGTTTTGAGCTTTACCCTGGTAATTTCAAGCAAACTAAAGCTTTTCATTTATAGATATCTTCATTGAAGAAATTTATGCCAAGCTTATTTTAATAATTTCAAAACATTGATATCTTACCATCATTTCCAATCAGATTTAGGACCATTTTGTGTTTTCTCCTCTTATTTTGTCGCATCTTTATATCGCCGTGGTATATTTAATCACACCCATTCGGATGCTTTAATAGGTGTTAAGAGTGGGTTTCCGGAGGGTTGGGCATTGCGGCTCGCGCGTGAATTGTGTGGTTTTGCGGTGCCCTGATTTCGGCCACTTCGTATTAACGTGCTATTTCCAACTGGGTGAGAAGTGCGAAAAGCTAAAAGTTCTTTTAGTATAACTAATATTTCTTTCTTATGTAACACTAAATAGTTTACTTGAGAAACTGTAGTTTTTTTTCTTTCTTCTTCTTGAGTCGCAAAGGGTAGATTGTTGTCAAAAAATGTTACATGAGATTGTGAGGTTCTCGAATGGCAACCACGGTCCAGGAAACGAAGTGTAGGTACCCATAAGGACCGATGACATTGTGAAGGTGGGATGGAGGCAGCACAATATCCCGAAAGGATATTGGGGAGGTCTATATCCAGCGGCGGATTTAGGCATGATGTACACTCACTCACTTATTATTAGGCACTCATTTGTTTTGAAACAATGATAACTTCAAAATATATAAATAGAATGACTAGAAATTCTTTAATAACAATAGAAAGCGCAGGTGTTCAAATTAGCTCTTTATCATGTTTGAAATATTTTGATGGTTACAGAGATTTGTATAAGTGGTCTCAAACTTTTGGCCGGCAGTGTATAATCATGAGATTCTTACCGTTTTTATAGAAAAACTATTGTGAAGTTCACACTACAAACAGGTTTTATCATAACATACGCATACATACATGATCATAATATACAGAGTATACGTAGCGGCAGTGCTACGCGGCTACGACGCTAACGTCTTGCGTAGTCGCCTACGACTTTCATTGCTAGCCGGTTTCTACACAAGCAACATTTCTTAAGTGCTCTATTATGAATGAACTATAACTACAGTTTTAAGGGATCCGTACCTGAAGGATGCCAATGGTGCCCTACTATATTAAGCCTCCGATGTTTGTCCGTCGGTCCGTCCGTCTGTCAACGCGCTGTATCTTATAAAATAGGTAAGAGAGTTGAAATTTTCAGAGTGTGTATTTCTATTGCAGCTGTAACAACAAGTAATAAAAATAAAATAAAGGGCTAAAAATCAGCTATACAACGAGCCAGATGTTAAATATAGCAGCTTTTCTATAATAAAAATAAAATAAAAGTGGGCCCCATACAAAAAACATTTTTTAATGTACGACGGTACGGAACCTTTCGTGTGCGAAATCGACTCGCACTTGACCGGTTTGTATTTTATACAAACGATGATTGTATGCTACTGGTTACAGGGAGTTGTTGCTCGTTATAAAACTGCAGGTGTCACAGATCATCTTCTAAGTGGCTACAAAGGATGTCTGCAGCGGCAATAAACAAAACTGAATAACAGTCCCCAGCTTGTAACTGAAGCGCTCGTGGTGTAGCTTGCTTAGGCGTTCTTGATTGATCGTTAAAGTTAAGCAACGAGTGGCACCAATGAGTGGTCACAATTGGGATGGGTGACCGCAAGTAGCATTACGAGCTGAGCGCTTCCGTGCTTCTTTAGGCCGAGGCCTCAAGGCCTCCGTCATGGCTAAACGATTTAAAAGTCGGGACCGACAATTTAACGTGCCCTCCGAAGCACGGAAGCGCTCAGCTCGTAATGCCATTGCGGTCGGTCACCCATCCGAATTGTGACCGCGCATAACGTTGCTTGACTTCAACGCTCAATCAAGAACGTCTAAGCAAGCTACGCCACGAGCGCTTCAATGAAGATTTGAATTAGACATGGTATTGTCATAATACGTGTGCTATCATAACATACTTTTTATCTTGGTACCTACAACGCGAGCGAAGCCGCGGGCGCAGGCAGCAGGGTGCATCATAAAACAAAAAACAAAACCTTGAAAAGTTGTTCCCCTTTCTACTGTCCAGCAACAAATCATATCTGTGATTTACAGACATTCATCCACTTCAAAGAGCCCCAGCTAAATTATAGCACTATTTCGGTTCTCTTATAATAAAGATCTGGTTCTATATTAACGCGTATAGCGTAAGAAAACTGACCTCGGTCGAGTGAATAAACCTCTAATCGAAGACGCGGGGGTGCGCCCAGTGCCGGGGCATAAATCAGGCCCTGGGGTCTATTTCACCGAAAGCAGGTTGGCCGGTAGACATTTCTATACAGCTATATTTCCATAGATGTCTGGAAATCCATGTGGACGAAGTTAAATAAAAAAGATGTATTATTCTTGTTATTAATTATTAAAAATTGTACCTGAATTGTGTGTGCGGATCGTGAATCAGCTCATGTCTATGACAACGAATATGGACCTTCATGATTTTACTCGCATAGGATTAAAAAACACAGCCTATAGCACTCAGGAATAGTGTAGTGTTCCAGTGACGGAATTTTCAGAATCGATTCGGTTGTTTCTGAGATTATTACCCCACCATAAAAACAAATTTATTTATAATAAAAGTGTAGATTGATAAGAAAGTATTTTAATACCGTTATTACGTCACCTCATTGCAATCAACTGGCGTTCTTTCTATAATTTTAATTCAGGTACGAATTAATATTAGGAGATAATTAAATAAATTTACTTTTCCTGCTATTGCTGATTTCAAAATGTAGTATTTTCTGACAGAAATCTGTGATGGCTGGTTAATCTCAATAGTGTTCTCATTATAAGCGCTAGAAACTTTCTGCCTACCCCTTTTCTATGTAAGCTCGGTCCGACGCCCCTCCGAGCGCCTCAGCCTTCAATTTGGCACATCCTTAAAATGACACACGAGTAGAGCGCCGTCCTAACGACACCCGCGTCAACTCTCACGCCGGGCTTATAATACGTACGTATTATTGCCTTTTTTTATATATATTTTGTAATGAGGGAATGGGGAATTACGTGGAGTTTCGCGATAACGGTGTCAGGTTTGGAAGTAATATGCTTGGGGATTTTCTTTACGTTGGAGATATTGGTATGCAGTGAAATATGAAGAGTTATGGATTCTCTATCATCTATACTACTTACTTACTTACTTGCTTCTCTGCTGGACTGGGAGTAAAGAAAAAACATAGAATGCGTCCAGCTGCTTCTCTCCCCTAGCATGTCGTAAAAGTCGACTAAGGGATAGTATCCTCCAACATGATGAGATACAATAAGCAAGTATTCCCAAGGAGGGTTGACGTCAGGCAGGCGGCCGGTCATAAAACACCTTAGCCAAAACTAGACGACCCCACATAAAGTGGGATGAGGGCAGGAAGATGATGATCATCTATACTACTTACTCTTGCCACAATTTTTTCAGAATCAGTGTGGTCAAAAAATGTGCATCTATGATGCTCCTTTCTGTAGGTACTTGACACATGCCATCGAACTTAGATATAATTATGCCATTCCAGATATGGTTGATAATGCATGAAGTTAGAAAAATAAATGGAATTCGATACATCGATGAATAAAAGAAATCGTCATTACAAAAGACAATGCAAGCATTGAACATTAATGTCAGTTAAAATCTATTTTTTTATAGATCGTGACTGAAAATCGAAAAAAGGTGAAATTGGATGCGTGGACACGATTCCTGTAAAAGGCATAAATCCGAAAGCTTTTTGCTTGATTTGCACATGCAAATAAGTTATTTTATGTTTTATTGGTGAATGGTTTGATGGAAACAAACTGGTCAGGCTTTTTGCATTATAAAAAAATTAGGCCATGGCTATTGATCGTAGTTAATAGAATAAGAAGAATCTTTATGCATTCACTAAAACTTCGAGAGTAAATGCTTTCGACTTTGAGAGTTGAGACTTACAACGGTCACAGCTCTAATTGTCTGTGAGATATTCCCAAATTAACTCCTTGGAGGGTCCAAAAATAGCGGCCAAACATAGATAGGCAAACTTGTCGAACATTACTTCTCGTGAAAAGGTCGATAGAGTGTCGCTAAGGCCTCTCTAGCCTTTAGACAAGTGCATATCAAAGCGTAAATGTGAGACGAAAACGCGAAGCATTGTTATCAAGCGCCTTATGTGGGTTATATGCAGTTGATAAGACCTCTTATCACCCACTTATCGATCCCCCTTTGACTTTATCAAACCTTATTTGGATTGTAATAAATCTAATGATAAATAAATATTTGTGGACGTTTCACACAGCGCCATCTAGCCCCAAACTAATTGTTGTATTTTTTTGTAAATACATACTAATAATACATAATACTACAACACCCAGACACGGAAGAAATATTTGCAGAACATGCAAACATTTCTCCCGTAACGGGAATCGAACCCGCGCCTCTTGCGTCTCAGCCGAGTACTCGCCCACCACGCCACCGAGGTCGTCAATATCTACTTATTATGATTATAACGCTTAAGTCTCTGTGAAATTAAAACTGATGTGTAACTTTAAGACCATACGCCGATTTTGACTGCTACTCTCTGCCTGGATGTCTTCCGCACAGCATGTAATGTACTAAAATATCCATTTCTAGTGGACATAGACGCTTGTCTAAAGGCACTGCCCGTGGAAAGCAATCAGGGCGTCGTCGTAGACAAACTGTCGGGGCGGGCCTTAATTGGCGGTCGCGGAGATTTATGCGGGGAGCCGATCGTCACTCGGCCGGCGATTTCGCGCGACCACAGCGACCCCAGCCCGCCGCAACACGGGTTAACGCGTTTAGGTCACGTTTTCGACTTAGTAGCGATAGCGGTGGCGAGAGAAACGCGCATAGAAATTCAGTGCTTTTTGTCTAACGCTGCCGCTTTGGTCTCCGCTGTCTTCGAAAACATGACCTTACATTATTGTATACGGCCCTCAGAATTAGAATATTGTGAAATGTACCTGTAAATATTTCTGATCATATGTTAGATTATATTACCTCCATCATGATGAGATACAATAAGCAAGTATTCCCAAGGAGGGTTGACGTCAGGCAGGCGGCCGGTCATAAAACACCTTAGCCAAACCCCACATAGAGTGGGATAAGGGCAGGATGATTATGATGATGATATTAGATTACTATTATCGCAGACATGCAAGTATTTTTAATGATTGCTCTGAATTATTATAACTTTCGATACATAATAATAAAGTCAGTAAAAATTATAGCATGTAATACCAAGCACACACCATCAGTCAACTGGTAGTCATTAGCTTCTTCTTTACTGTCGTTGTATTAACATTAGAGATTACAAATCCACGGCAATATTTGAAAAACAATAAATACTACTAAAACACCTTTAGCCGCTGTAATATACAATGTCTGGATATGAGTGTAGAGCGATCGCGTTCAATCAAGCGTGCGAATACGCCTTGACGTCTGCTGTAACACGTTAATTTCGCTCGAGCAAACGTCGTGGCATCAGCTAGGTGTGACAATTGCTTATTATTACCACTATGCTCATGATTATAATCTTGAAGAGAAGAAATAATCACCGTTTAACTTGCATTTATGGATACATTTGTGATTTTTTGCTAAATTGTTATCCATTATTTCGGCAGATTACAAACGACGACTAGTCACAAACTTATAGGAAATTGGCATCAGCTAGCTGCTTGGCTCCCGATATACCCGGATTCAAAGTGGCCTATGTTTTCCAGAAAGAGTTTATTCACCTCTGTAGTAAATTTCATCAGTTGAACGGGGCGTGATTGAGGCTCAAAAACTTTCAGAATTATAAATTAGTCTCTAAAATTAAAAAGATTACATATCGTCACTGGAAAGGCAAATTTACGTAAGCGCCAAAAGGTCATTTCGAGAAAAAGCCGTTTAAAGTTTTTTTTTCGTTTTTTAATCATAACTTTTTACCTAATTATCGAATTTTGATGACGTCAACGTAAGACTTCATTCTTTTTTCATTTTCTATGTCCAGCAATTCATATTATGAATTGAAAAAAAAAAACTTTAAACGGCTTTTTCTCGAAATGGCCTTATGGCGCTTACGTAAATTTGCCTTTCCAGTGACGATATATAGGTACCCAAATCTTGAAGTGGTCTATGGACACTAATGGGCAATTTAAGTATTTCCTTTTGTAGAACATCAATTAATGACATACTAGTATTTTCTTCCGCGTCGCTTACACTAAAATTGCGATTCTACGCTGTGCGTTCATGCGTCAGCATTGAACACGAGTGACATGTCAACGCACATCCTACGACTGACCACGCTCGCTGTCACACTGGAATCAGCTGATGTGGGGTCGCGGGATCGGCTTAGTGTCACGCACCGTCATTGATCATAGTTTTTTTTTGTGGTGAGGCTGTATTGATAAAAAATATGTTTTTTTCTGGGTATGTAGGTCTCGCGCGGTTAGCTATCTCAGTACTTCTTAAGTTACTATTGTTGTCTTGAGCTTAGTTATCAAAATATTTTGTTTTTATTTTAGCTTCGTTGAAGTTCACATGTTTATATTACAGGTTTTATAGTTTCATTTTGACTGATATTTTGGTGTACAATGACATAAATGCGATATAATGAAACGGGTACGGGTAGTTACCCGATTACTGTTTTTTTACTAACTAGTGTTAGTAATGTGCAGATGTATCTTGTGAAAAGCCGCTGTTGCAAGCTGTAGAGTCCAGTTTCCAAACCGACTCAATAAATTATAAAACATTCTTAGTTAAATTTTATTTACTCTACCGTAAAAGGTGGTTCCTGGATGAGAATTTACTTATCCTTACTACCACCAAAGTCCATCCAATAACGTCTCTAATGAGTGCGAAAGGCGACGATTAGTCGGGATCGCCTCTCCGGCGCCACGCTAGCACGTCATCTGTAGCCGGCGCCTGCCGTCGGCTCATTTGCATCTCGACAGCGCGTCAGGCTGTTCAGACGAATTTACCATGAAACGCGGCTAAACGAGTTGAACTGCTAATGTCATTCATGGCTTATTGGAGCATGGGATGCTACTTGCTACGCTGAAGCTTTGCAGAGACACTGAAAAATTCTTTTTAAATAGATTTTTTTTTAAGAAGAAAGAATTTTGAAATATTAATACATTATGACTTTTACTCGTGTCACCTAGTTATTTTAAAATAGTGAGGGGAAAAGATTGAAGCGCCACAAACAGGCTCTTTTCGTGCACTACAGATCTTTGTTTGGTATTTAAATAGATCTTTTATGTCAGTTCTTAAATGAAATACCAATCACCAATATGTTTTTTAGATTGGATATATGCAAGTATATTTATCATCATAATCTATTCATCTATCTTTTCGTGTCACTAGTTCTTTCGAACCAGTGTGATGAAAGGATTTAAAGTACGCCTCTAAGTCTCCTTTCGTGCTATAATCATAATAAATATCTCTTCATAATAAAAATTATGCATTAGCTGTATTGAGAAACGACTGTTCAGGGTTTACAAAAAAAGCTTGGATGTCTTATTAGGAATTTCACTTTACTTATAACGTAATACATATTCCTAAGTGGTAATGAGACTCCATCGTCATACCGTTTATAATGTATTACTTAATTTGTATCACTTAGTTTATAGAATTCTATGCCAATGAGGGTTTAAATCAATAGACTGAAATTGATGTAATTAAAATGAAATTACTCAAGCTATTGAATATTTTATCATAAGACGGGAAGGTGTCGATTGAACTGTTACAGTTGAGCAACAAGTTAAAGAAACAATAATTATGACATGATGGACCATCTATATGGGCGATGGGCTGATCACCTGTCACCATGGTTCACCATATCCATTTTTGGGCTTCAAGACTGGCTGCAAGTTTTCTTATGACTACATGTGGCTCTGCCCACCCCATTAGGGATATGGGCGTGATAATATACATACATACATACATCTAGAAGCCTTTTAAAAGACATTATCCCGAGTGTCATTTAACAGTAGTTCATCTCAAACATTATCCTTTATGGTGATGTCCAAAGCTCGTCTAACGAGAGTTTAATTGAGGGAGCACTGATCCGGATAACATGATTAGGACCGCACTCCAATTAACTTACATAATGTAATTGTGCTGTTGGGTTTCACGTGTTTTGCTCGTTATAATCCTCATCAAACCTGTACTGCTGTCATGCTACTGGGTCTTTTGAACCAGTGTGCTGAAAGGCTCCTTGCACAGACCTGTTTTAAGATCACAGATCTAATTAATGATTTAAGCTATATACTGATGTTGGTATACAGTTAGTTGTGTAGCTTCTGGTGTTTAAGAACGAAGGTAAACTGTAGATGTTGCTTATATAAAAACATGATGGCTTATAGCGTCTAAGTCACATCCTGGTCTCACATCTAAGGAGTTAATTATGCAGTTATGTAAATCTCAATTATTGGAGTAGGTCACATGTCTAAACATCTTAAGAGGGATCCTCTTAAGCATGAAGGGGCTGTAAAGCAGACACTTGTGCCGTCAAGTGCGGTGGCAAAGTATCTCGCGGTTCATTTGTATATCATTAGCATTGCGTACGGGCTGGCGGGCGCACGTCCCGACCCGACTTGCGTCGCTGTCGCCCGATACGCACTGACATGCTATTTTCATAATCGACAACATCGATCAACACATAACCACCACGCAAATATGAACTCTACCCCCCACTATACTAACCACACATTCAAACGACGCGACATATGTTTATGCACCACGTCAAAAGTATTTTAATGATATGACAAATTGACAATTTCGATAAGTCTTCACTGAAAGGGGAGCGGCGAACGATCAAGACATGGTTATTCATAGAATACAACGTGTGATCGTAAATAACAATTTTCATTTTAACAGGCAGTCGTATGTGCACCTTTTGTTGAGTATTTAACAGTTTTTGTTCAGCACTCTAAACATTTATGTCTAGTTTGACAAAGACTGCTATCATCGAGGTCATTCGAAACCTGCCCTAAAATAAAGTAATATATTAGATCAATTTGTAAGAAATTCGAGTTCCCAACACATTTTAGTAACAGCTAGTAAGGGTTGAGCTACATATATTGGTGAAAGCGTGCTTCAGCACCGCGTAAGTTACCTTCATTTTAGTTTCACATCTGTCATGTCAAATTTAAATTTTCAATGACGATCGGAAGCAATTTACATTATGATTTTTTCTTCAAACGTGTTTTAGTATGACCGCAATGCTGAAGCATTTACATATGAAGTTGAACCCTGTAGTAGATGGCCTGTCGTAAAGAAGGCGCTCAAACACTGGCGGCAAACAGAGGAGCGGCGGACCGCGCCCTTCCGCAAACACCACTTGACCGATCATCCTTACGATGCCGTATTGAACCTAACTTACGATATTTTCATGCATTTCTTTCATAACATTCTATATCTATATCAAAGTCAAAATACCCTTTCACAGAAGACATGGGATTCAATTGGATCGTGACCCGTTTTATCTATAATTCCAACCAACCACTGAAACAAACACACATAATGGACGCTTGTATGTTTTCCCGATTTATTAATAAAATACGTTACAATAGTCGCAATATTAAATTGAACTGTAGTACATAATTCTACGTAAAGCCTATTAAGAGTTTAAATGAAATCCGCAACATTCCGACAGAATTCCCGTGAACAGTATCGACAGGCATAGAAACCTGCACAATAGCAAACAAAATTCCACGCGTACCTGTCGGTTTACGTAAAACTTATTTTAATAATAGGTAGGTACTTGACTAATTCCCTATTATGAGCTTTTCCGAAAGGATATTGTTCCGAACGGACAGCATTGTGTTTTTGATTTAATTATGTCAGTAGAAATTCAACACATATTTTGTTTTTGTAATTCGGAAAATCTTTTACACGTGTAAAATTTTAGCTGTGAAAATGTTGAACCTTTCCTAAGCTTTGTATTGTGAAAGTTGAAATGAGCTATTGTTGTAGTATTAAAGTAGGTAAACATCTTTTGTAAAAACATCTTTTGATAAAGTATGTAACAAAATAAATATGAATACCAGTTTAAACTTGCTGTAAGAGTATTACTGATTCCGATTCCAAAATATGTAGGTGCCGTATTTTTGCTGGAAATATTGGAATATAAACCAGCACTGAAAATCCCCGGAAGTTCAGTTATTGGTACGGATTGACTGTCGAAATAGCAGACATCGTCCGTGAGCTTCCGCATTGTATTTTGTGCATTCATTGTTGAGGGAGCTCTGGTGCAATTTTTCACAGTATTTGCGGCTCGAACCGCGCGACTCCGTTCCCTATGATTTCATTATTTGCTTTCAATCAGCATTGTGAGCCGTCCGCTCCCCGCGACTCCATCCGAAGCGATTTTTGTTTGGTTTCGTTTTCGGATGCTATTTGTTGTCGAGTTTCGAAGATTTCTGCTCTATCACAATGCCTTCTCCGCTCGGTTATTCCACTTTAGAAAAGTTTTCCTATGTTTTGAATTTAAGATGAAAATCAAACAGCGTTCACCCAGTAGTTGGTGCTTGAAAACGCAATATCAATTTTATTCAGTTTGGTATTGCGTGATCTGAAACAGAATCAAACTTTTTCGTGGTCCTGATATGTTACCCCTGATTTATAATATTGCCAAGTCCTCGAATATGGCATTAATGCGTAAATCAAATTGAGGTATGCTAAATGCTAAAGATATTCTATCTTACCCAATCTAGGAAGTAAAATAATACCGACAGGTTTACTTTACCTAAAAATGCCTTATTTCAGTGAATTTTTCGTGGTTTAATGATTTCTTTACAAAGTATAGAGAATGTAGGTAAAATGAGCGTGGAATATTGGTAAAGTCAGCAACCGGTACTGGCATTGTTGTGGTTGTGTCCAAGTTAAACGAAGATACCTTAGGAAGGCGCAATTGGAAAGAATCCCACCAAACGTTTTTGTGAGAATTTTAAATGTCGAATATTTGCGCAACCTTTCATATATTTTGTTGTAAGAACTGTTTTATAAGCACCATACAAAGAGTTTGAATTTGTATGGCCACATCTGGGGAGTACTTTTGAAATTTCACAAAGTTGTTATAAACTTTCTATAAGTAAACAATAATGTTTTTACCTCATGGTTGTTTAAGAATTTTATTGAATAAGTTTTGATTTGTTTTCTAATGAAACAATTTTTTTTGTGTTTTTATTCTTTGAAGTCTGGTCACGTGTTTTTTTCTCAATTGTTTGGCATTTATATTATTTTATACATAACGAATATAAAAAATATTTTTTTTGGATGGTTGTAAAGATTTACAGCCTCAACTACGAATTATTTCTCGAATCGCTATTTACTAATATGCAGATTCTTGAGCTAAGCTTCAACAGAGTACAACCAGAGTGCTTAGTATATGACCGTAATATTATATTCCATAAAACGTTTGCCGCACTTCCACAGCAGACCCTTACGAATTCAGGGGTGCAAAGTTATCAGCTTTACCGTCTATGGTCCATGCATAAAATCTGCGGTTCGCGTCGCCTCCATTAAGGCCCGACATACGACAATTGTTGCCGTTTAAGGATCGGAAGTCGATTGCAATAACGATATTATCGTTTAGTGTTATGCCCGCTGACAAGGAAACGCTCTCTAGGCGGTGAACGCCCCTAGACGCCCGCGGTGCTTCAAACACCCCACCTACTCAGCCTCACCGTTCTTACACCTCTGTTGCTAACAATAGCTTTTTATTTTACGTGCTGTATTTTCTTATGATATTGTGTAAATTTATAAGAGTGAAACCTATTGTATTTAGTTTAATTTTATTAATTCTGTTACATTTATAATTTTATATTTTGTTATGACTACATTTCGTTGTTACAACCTAGGTTACTTTGGCCCGATAGATTTATTTCTTAATTAGGCAATGCCAATAGCACACGTAATACACATTTTTATAAAACATACAATACAGGAGATTTATTCTTTATAATGTGCATCAATCAAAGGCAAAAACAGCATTCTTAATAAGTATTCAGCATTCATAGATAACTCATCCGTGACACATCCGAGTAGGTCATAACTGATAGACGTTGAACCTGAACGAATTACATAACCGTAAGCAACATACCTATCTCCGTAGATTTTTGCTGTTGGTTTTAAGAAAACTTACCCGTTTGCTCGACAGAGGGCTTCCACAGTTCATGGTCTAGTTTCGGTATACAAACAATAACAGTGCGGCGCCGGCGGCTCCTCCGGCCTCTGTTTGTGTTTTACATTTAGGAGCAATCGTGGCTTGATTTCTGTACTCAGAGGCCGCGGCGGCTTCCAAACTTAATAGGGTGTTTAGTTTGCAACGCTTGAGTGATCGAACCGAAACTGCTCAAGTCAGGATGTGCATAGGTATCTGTTTCAAACTTTCATCCAAACACCGCCCTATTATTCGAAACCCTCACAAAAACTTGATTCAAAAGATTTATGTTATACTAGCTGCTGCCTGCGCCTTCGCTCGCTTGGTACCCAGATAAAAAATAGCTTATATGTTAATCCAGTACATGTACTATGTATATTCCAAGTTTCATTCAAATCCGTTCAGCCATTTAGGCGTGATTGAGGCACAAACATCCAAACATCTAAACATCCAAACTCACAAACTTTCGCATTTATAATATAAGTAAGATGTCCTGAAAAAAGGAGGTTCCCATTCCCGTCGGTTTATTGTACTCTTGACCTGTTCTTTTTCCTAGTAAAATAACAACATATTCGAAAATTATTCTAACCCCACGTGTATTGGCGCAATATTGAATTTCTCTTATCAATAGATATCCTTCCTAGAAGCTGACATGACACGCGTCGATCTGGGTGCGTCATCGGACGTCCAACCGCGCGACGCAGCGGCGCCACCCCCTTCTGCGATCATTGCTCGCCATTATCCCTCCCGTATTAAGCCACTTAGCTCAATCATGATTAATGTTTTACCGAACGCGACCCGACCCAATGCAAATAGAAAAGTTATTTACTCTGGACCAGGGATGTAACGAAGCCTCAACTCCGGCGCTCACTTTGAACTCACAAACTCAGACTCATCATTTTTGTTTTGTAGCATTTATATTGCGAATCAAAGTCAAAGTCAATTTTTTTTATTAGGTACTTAAAATCACTGGGCATTAAATATATCAATTACTTGGGCACGTCTTAAATTTATCGGGTTTCAACCTAAATGCTTCTATCAATTTTCATTCTCAATGGAAGTAATAACGGTCTATGATTGTTTTTGTTAGGAAAATAATACATCTTGCAGTAGTTCCAGTGCTATACACTACTATGGAAAGTTTGTCGAATATTTTGGGAACTAAGAGCCGCAAGCGGTTTTGTCATGCCTGCAGCTGTATAGTGTAAAGGTCAATGGAACGAAACTTTGTACATCCAATTCGAGCAATCTTCAACAAGCATAGTCTCAGTCTTCAGTCCCAAAGTCGCCAGTAGCCACATCCCTATGCCGGAGTCGTAATTAGGCATTCACGTCGAGTCGCTGTCTCGCTGCGGGCTGTCTCGGCTTTGTCGAAGACCAGACCGACTGTCTGCAGCTCTAAATGCGTTCTGTTCATACCATCAACATGTATTTTTTTCCCTACATCGATACACGCGTCTTCGGCATTGAAGTACGCTAATGAAATTCGCATAAACATCTTATTAGTCTTTTTGTACTTATGAGACGCCGCCGTCTAGGTTGGTTGATTATCTCGGCTTTTGAATTCATATCTGTTTCCAATTATCCAATCAGACTAATATATACCTATACTTGTACTAATGAATCCCTTTCAGAACTGTTCATCATTCTCAATTCTGTACATCTTAGATATCTTACCATGCGCAATTTACGTCTTCTAGTTGTCTGATTTTTCGAAGATTTATTTCAAATTGATACAGGTAACCATCGTCCAACCGCGTCCGACTGAATCACAATGTTAAAATCGAATAAAACGGAATTACGATGTTGCCGAGACGGGGTGTCGTTTCTTGAAAACGCTAATTAAAGGGATTAAACGGGACTGCTCTCGCTTCAGATAACAGCCGTCTAGATTCCGAACCGGCGTTGCGGAACTTTCTAAATTGTGAACTGGAATGAACCTGCCCCTTTAGTTGGGGGTAAAGGTGCGTTCTCAGCCAAAGCATATGCACTGGTTTCTCTGCATTCTGCTGGTACAAAGTTATGGAACCAGTGACTTTGAGCGTCTAAATATGTAGAACAGTTCTAGAGAAAGTAATACATATTTAAAGTATATCTTTTTGAGATATGTATTTCTTCAACTGAAAAAAAAAACGATGGAAGGTTTGCAGTGGCTTTTCAACTGCATACATACATATTATCATGCCTGTATCCCGAATGGGGTGGGCAGAGCCACCAGTAATCATTAGAAAACTTGCAGCTACTCTTGATCCAAGAGTCCCAAGATGGATATGGTGACAGGTTCATGTTTCTCAAAATTTCATTTTAATTCACTTACACTTGTTTTGTGCAAACTGCATAAAATAAAATAAATTATTAAAGCTTTCAGGTTCTCTGAATAAGCATTCTTAGAAAGGCAGTAATAGAACCATTTATTTTCATACTAGCTGCCGCCCGCGGCTTTGCTCGCATGATACCCTATAATGGTGTAAAAAATAGCCTATGTTATTCCAGCACATGTACTATGTATATTCCAAGTTTCATTCAAATCCGTTCGGTCATTATGGCGTGATTGAGACACAAACATACTCACATCGTCGAATCCTCTCAAACTTTTGCATTTATAATAAAATTACATCAGTTTTGTAACTTGTTTCCTAGTCAGAACGTAGCCTTAACGACTACAGGTATCACTTTAAGGCGATTATGCTAACTGGTGCATGTTTTCGTATTGAGCATCGCTGTTCATTCTAGCTGAAGATTCGTGCTATTTGCTTGCTAATTGGCTTCTTGATTCTTACTGCAGTTTTTATATAAGTAAGTTCGTATGATTGGCCAACTCTAGTGACGAAGTTTTTAGGTAGCCTAAAGGCCTCCGTCGTGGCTTAACGACTAAAAAGCTGGGACCGACAATTTAACGTGCCTTCCGAAGCACGGAAGCGCTCAACTCGTAATGCTACTTGCGGTCACCCATACAAATTGTGACCGCGCACAACGTTGCTTAACTTCAACTATCAACCAAGAACGTCTAAGCAAGCTACACCACGAGCGCTTCATAGTTGCAGATTCTAGCGTGCATAGTTTTTATATAGAAATGTAACTATCTAATACTGCGTCTTTGTTCTCGTAAAAAGTGCTATATGTGCTATCCTAGATCACGTAGTAATCTATCTCAAATCTGGTCTGGGACCTTATTCACTATAGCCAAACAAAACGTAACGCGGGCAAACGTGGGCACGTTTGTCGAATCACCGTGTTATCACATTAGAAATGACAATTTTGTATTGCAAAAACGAAGATGAATATGGTGAACCATGATGACAGGTGATCAGCCTATCGCCCATAGTGGTCCATCAATTTGGAGAGAATACTATGCCTTACCCCCGAATACTCAAACGCATCTCAAAGTTGAACACGTCTCAAATGACAATTTTTTGACAGATTTTCATCAGAAACTGTCAAAAAATCGTAAGCTGAGACGTGCTCAACTCTGAGTCGCGTTTGAGTATACGCGGGTAAGTCAACTTTTACGACATGTTTGGGGAGAGAAGCAGCTGGACGCACTCTATGCTTTTTCTTTACTCCTAGTCCAGCAGAGAAGTAAGTACATTTACATGACTTAAGCGATTATTGTAACACGAATATTAAAAACATTTTTACGGCAGACCACAAACCACGGTCATGATTATTAGCAACAATTTTGCATGACCTACCCGTGTTGATTATCCAACCTGAAGTGTGACCCGGCATTTCCTAAAACGTGACCGTCTGCGACCTGCTTAATTGAGTGGGTCTGTCATGGCGCCAAACTGATTGCAATAATTGCAACCCCCAAATTAAAATGATCATTCGTAGTTTAGGCTGATAAATACAGAGCTTTGCTTTTTGAAAGTACTAGTATGACGTGTCACGCAGTTCTTTCGAACCAGTGTTTTGAAAGGAGTAAAGTACTCCTTTTGTGCACTTTACACATGTTTTTTTTTGTTTTAAGATTCTACGGCATACCAGTTTCCGCAAAATGTTTTTCTTCGCCGTTTAAGAGTTCTGATTTTTCTGATATACATTATTCGAACATAAGAATCCGTTCTCGTGCGGAAGCGAAACTACGAAAAAACTTGTATGACAGCGTTTCACCAATTTTTGACTTTCGTTGATGAAAAAAGAAAAACAACATTTTAGCAAAATCCCGGAAAGATTGCTCAAAATTAATAGCCGTAAAGCTTTTAGAAAGGTTTACTTTGCCGCACGTGAACGCGTCGTTGCAATAACGCCCTTAGGATCGGAAGTGCTCTAAAGGAGAAGTAGGTACAATTTTAGGTAGCATGTACGTAATGACTGGTAAGGATCCGCAAAGCGCCGTAAAGACTCCTTTCATGCACACTCGACTAATTTGTTAGTTTATACGATTAAATTAATTTGAGAGAAACGCAACACTATTTAGAATATTCCGCGTAAATTAGGCAATTCACAGTCACGTGTTGTAAGGTCTGATTCAACCTGGCGGTGATTTAATTAGTCGTACAGAGGTAGCTTTAATGCTGTCGCGTTTGTAGTGATGCTATGACTTTGCTCGTTTCAAAACCTGCGCTATTTGTTAACACTTCGTTTTGGTGTCGCTTATAGACAAGTTTGTAAACATCTAAAAGAGTTTATAAGGCGTTGAAGTTATATCAATTCGAAGTTTTTAGATCAACAAAAATAATTATTTCTGTAAATATTAAAACATGTGCATGAAAGAAGCCTTCGAGGCGTACTTTAAATAATTTCACCAAACTGGCTCGAAAGAACTTGTAACACGACGAGGAGTATTGTAAACATTATTATTTAAGAGCCTAGAGGATCAGGAGATAAATGAGTTTCACCAAGCAATATCCGAGCCTATCAAGATCTACATGTCCGATCCGCTGACAATGGTATACCATCAGTTGGTAAATCCGCTTGGAACTATTCAGTGCGTCGCGAACGCACCTGGCTCCAACACGTTCTCGCTCAATTCACGTCACGACCACGGCCGTTTTGTTTGCGCTTCCACTCGCTTTAATACCTAATTTGTCGTGAATGCCGCGAAATTGCCGGTATTGCCACACTGACATCTCTAAGCGTGGCTTGTAAACGTTCAGTGTAGTCGCATTGGAATGTTGAGCTCAAAGCGCGATGCCAGCTAATTACACTGTCGGCTTTATCGATGAAATAATCATGCGAGGTAATTGGTTTTTATTGAAATATACTAGGTGCCGCCCGCGGCTTCGCTCGCACCACGCGAGCGAACTCTGAAAAAAAAAATAGCCTATATGTTAATCCAGCACATGTACTATGTACCTATAGTCCAAGTTTCATTCAAATCTGTTCAGTCGTTTTTACGTCAAAGAGTAACAAACATCCATACATACAAACTTTCAAACAAAACAAAAAAAAGCATTTTGTCCTGACACGATTCACATGTTCAACAACTTTAGTTTCTTAGAAATATAATTAAAAAAATCCTGTTAAATTTTATGATTCTAAAAACTCTATAGTAAGATGTTATCAAAGAATAAAGTTTACCTGTACACATTTCACAAGATAATCTCGAACACAAGGGTGAATAAACTGCAAGTAAAAATCCAAAGAAAGATGTCTTATATTTTGATAAACTGCTTGTAACACCGGAGGTCAGTACACTTACAATGAAATCGCAGACAGGCCTGTGTCTCTCTAAACATACTTAAATCCTCATCGAATCCTTTTAGTAGTTCTAGAATTTTTAGGGTAGGTAGTAATTTTTATGGTATTAATGAACCCGAAAATGAAATTTATCAATCTAAACCATTTATTTTCATTTCTAGTCGTTACATCATAGTTTTGCTTTGAATTGATTTTTTTCATGCGAGTAGCTAGCTACATTAGTACAAACCTGTGACCTAATCCGATAGACATAGATAATACGAAAGTATAGCAATAATAACAGATGAAATTGAAAAGTTTGACAGTGACACTCCTGTCCCATTATAGTTGTATAATCTGTGGAAAAGGGGCCCCTTTGTGCGGCCCCGGCTCGGAAGTAGCAATTTTTCCGTGACATCCGGCGCCCCTGCTGCGCCGTCCATGCCACTCGGGCCGTTCTTACAGAATAATAATGTAATAGTGACGACAGCCAGGGAAATTCACTTGTCTGTGTTTCTTATAAATTATAGCAAACTAATTGATTTTCTGAGTTTATGGTGTATAAGAGTTTCAAAGTGGTAATGTCTAAAAAGGTACCTACTAGTAGTTTAGATATTTAATTTTTTTATTTAATTACCAGTACGTGTTTATCTATTGAATGATTTTTTTATTAATACTTTTAAGACATGAAAATGAATAAGAAAATAATACTTCTTCTTCTTCTATCGTGTCAATGGTTCATACTATCTTGGAGAAGAACTAAGCCACTTACAAAATAGTACTGAGCAATGCGTAGCTACTTGAAGATGCTACTTTTTTCTTCGTTTCGCTGTCGCTCACTCTGTAACACTGCATAAAATATTATTTCGTTAGGTAATGCTATTCAACAGTTCGCTTCAACGCTTACTTAATGACTTGTCGACTCGTTTTCATGAGCCATAAACTTTTAAAAACGATTTCATTTCATACAATTTACACTTATATCTAATAAGTTTAGTTTCTACAGGTTTTATATTTACATACTGTTGTGACTGTTGGGTATTATTTATTATTATTATATTGACGTATTTTGTAGTAGTAGTAGTAGTAGTAGTAGTAGTAGTAGTAGTAGTAGTAGTAGTAGTAACTATTACTACTACTAATCGAGTCAATAGTTCTTTCGAACCAGTTTAGTGCGCCTCAAAGGCTCCTTTCGTGCACTTCGTAGCTTGTTTAGTATTTTTTGAAGCTCACGTGGAAATACCAATAACTTGAGTAAAGTTTTATTTAAAAGGCATTTATAAGTGCGACGGTAATTATTAAATTTATCAAGTTACACCACTCGAACCGACCCACTAACCAATAAACTACAAGAGCCCTGGATCCGTTTCCAATTCTAACCGAATACTTTCGATTAATTTCTCTTGTTCGACAGCCCGTTTTAATTTACCCAGCCCACTAAATATCCCAAAACTCGAGAAACAAATACGTGATTATCGACTGTGTGATCCATAATATAAGGTCGATATCGGCCTGCATTAATGCTTTTTTAAGTCGTTTGTTTTTGCAATGAATTCGAGAAGGACGCCTGCAGTGGTAAATAAACAACGTACAGGGTAGTCTTCGTATGAATTATTAAAAACTGAAAATAGACTAGTGAATGAGGCGACATACGAGTATTATGATCAAACTATTAGCAAGTAGTTTGGTAGAATTTATTCCTTTTATGAAACATCTTTATATTACATTTGTATCATCATACTCGTAAGTATCTTTGAATTAATAAAATCGAAGCACTTCTTCTTAAAGTACTTCATCGAAACAACCTTCTGTCTACATTACAGGATAAAAACAAGAAGAAATAAAAATAATCGCTAATTAGTAACCTGGCAACAAAATAGGGATTATTTTGTTTTTGTTGACTCAACAATTTTGTTATTGTCTTATATTTTATATTGAAAAGAAATTTTATTTTTATAAGACTCTTATCGCGCTTTCGTTGTTAGATTTTTTTTTAATCCTTCATAGGTACTACTTATATAATATTATAAAGAGGAAAGATTTTTTGTTTTTTTGTTTGTTACGAATAGGCTCCGGAACTACTGGACCGATTAAATAAAAGTATATTTTCAAAAAAATTAGAGATTCGTAAGAAAATTGCAATATTGTGTAACCCAAGGTAGAAAACCCAAAATAGTTTTTGGCGTGCGCTGCGAAAACTATTGATTATATAACAAAATAATGTACTACACACGTACGAAGTCGCGGGCAACAACTAGTGAGAAATAAAATAGATGCCTTCAGTTGCCTCGGTTGTAAGATAAAAATCTGATTGTGTGGATGTTTGTCTCTCAAACTTTTGCAGTCTCATCGTTTTACTTGTAAAATTTGTCCAACTTGTTCTGTTCTGAATAAACAATTTTTTTTAATGTTCAATCGCGACTGACCGGATTTGATTAGAACTTGAAATATAGGTACATACATAGTACGTGTACTGAAATAACATATAGGCTACTTCTTTTCATACGCGAGCGAAAGCGTCGCCGTAGAACTATATATGTACTTGTTATATCCTCAAACATATTTTTATTTTAAACGTCTTTAATTTTTCCTCTAGAGAAATTTAGCTTTTCAAAAGTTATAGCTTTTTCAAGGATACTCTGAACGCATCCCCTAACACATTACATTACTCGTGATATGTACAAGTTGGCGCCTGAGGATCACCCGTAGCCATGACGATGCCCGACCTCTCGCCTGTTATTAAGCCGCTCTCAAACAATATGCCGCAAATTGAGTTAACTCACTAATAATGGTATCGTGAGGGCGATCCATTGAGGACGGAGCCAATCTTTCCTTTCCCCGCCGGTATAACCACAGCTTTGGAGGAAACGGCTAGTTGACTCACACATCGCTTTTTGTGACTCATCATCATCTTCCTGCCCTTATCCCACTCTATGTGGGGTCGTCACAGCACGATCCTTGGATCATGCTGTAAGAGTTTTGGCTAAGGTGTTTTATGACCGGCCGCCTGCCTGACGTCAACCCTCCTTGGGAGTACTTGCTTATTGTATCAACCTCACACGGATTTGCTCGTTTGGTACCTGCGTGGACCCTATGTGTTATTCCATATCATAAACTATTTGTATCCAAGTTTCAGCTAAATCCGTTCGGCGAACAAACACACGCTAACTTTCGCATTTATAATATTACTGTAATAAATTACTTTTAAGCCCGTATGCGGAAATCTATCTATTTAGTTTTGTCACTGCACTAGTTCTTTCAAACCAGTGACGAAAGGATAGAAAGTGCGCCTCAAAGACTCCCTTCGTGCACTTCACATATGTTTTCGAACTTTTAACGGTCTGCAGAAAAGACAGTCGAGAAAGTGTATGTTTAGCAAAATTTTTGTCAATTTTTTTATCTAAACTATGAAAAAATCAATGCTTATCGTGTCCACTTCATTGTGTACATAACTTGAGAAACATTTTAATATGTAGAAATTATGCGTGAGAAGAGATACCCAGCTACACTCTCTATGGGCTAGTGTAGCCTCATTTGATTTGCCGAGATTAATACCCACAGTCTTCGTACAAACTGTCCATTTTTCGGAGCTCGCGTTGATATTATGGTACACGACAAATGGGTGAAAATTTTATGAATATAGGTGATTTATTATTTTTGTTTCACAAACCAAAATGAGGCCATACAAATATACTTTTTTAGTTTTTTTTAAACAATACTGAAGTCGTTTATAACTTAAACACGCAATACTTGAATGTAATTTTATTCAGCTTCAAGCATCGAGCATTTTACATAATCCCAGCTCACATTCCGAGCGAGTTGGTAAAGAAACAGACGATTCGCACCGCACCAAAGCCGTTCTCCAGATATTGCACTTTAGTCTGCGCTGTTATGATGAAGCATTGCTTGCCTCTACTTCACTACCATAGTGCTTTCATCGCCCGAACGTTGCATTGTTATTTCTTAGCAAAGTGCTGAAATATTGCGCCTGCGGGTTTTCAAAACTGCCACAGAGCGGTGACGCGAAGAATATAATCCTTATTGTGTGCACTTAAGGAAGCTCGTTTGGATCGCTCGTTTTGGATTTCATTTTTCGACTGTTCGTCGGCTTACTAAAATTAAACTCTGTCTTCTCGAATATAGAGTTCAAGTTTGCTTGTGGTCACTGTGAGGGGTGCAGGTGCAAGCAATCTCAAGGCAGTCGCGTGAATCACGCCTGTTGCACAGCGCCGCATACATCTTGGCTCACTCAGTGTCATATCTTGTTGCTGTTTTTGCGAACTTCGCCAAACTCTGGCACTTTTTGCAGCAAAATTATTCAAGAACGGCTTCCTTTATGATGCATCGCAATTGTTTAATGTGTTGTTTTCTAGAAGTTTCTGTAGACAGTATTTTTTCCAAGAATTATATTTCAACCTTAACTGGTTATTATCTAAAGAGAAGGTTGATTAACACCGTCCCACGTGTGGTGACGTGGCGAGTCCATTAAGTTCTCAGTGTCGCACACAATAGGACAATAGCTGACGGCGACTCTATGTAACGCGATACCATTGAGCTTTTATCCACCTTGTCTATTGACGTATTTAGACCTACTAGATCTAACGCAAAACCTCAACAATATTTGTTAAACATCTCGATACGTTTATAAGCAAACGCCGTAGAAGCTAGACACCAAATATGTACTTAGCAGGCAGGAGTCATGCTCAAAGAACTCTAAACCCGCTCGCTCGAAAACGCATTACAACTTTGCCATGAAACTAGACGTCAAATACTATTAGCTGGAGCCAAAAGTCTATCACACGGCATTTTGAGCCACTCTCGAACAGCCAAACCGAAAAGCGTCCTCAAAGTAACTGCACTCAATTCGATTCGGCTGCTGCGTCTCGAGCAAACATCTCAGGAGCACCGCGGTGTCGCGCCAAACATATCGGTTACCGAGGCAGGGCCGGGTTGCGCACCTCGTATTTGTACGAGCAACGAGCAAACACCCTCCATGGAAGGGGTGAGTTTGAAAAAATGGAGAGACGCGTCCCGAATAAACACAAGAGAAATAACGACATCAAACAATAATTGAAATCATAGCTTGGGCGACGCTGCGTCGGTTGGGGAGCCACGCTAATGCCTCGTTCGTGGCGTATACGTGCCTACCGCTCCCGCTATACATGACAAATAGACATCATGACTCCACTTTTATGAAATAATGTATAGCCAATGAAGTAATCACCATCAACAATTCACAATGGCCAATATTGACACAGAACTCAAATAAAAATATTGTTTCTTTTGTGTATTTTGAAGTATTTCCCTACTTATTTGTTTTTACAATAAGCTTAAACTTGTGTGAAGACAGTACAATAGAGACGGACAAGCGGCATTATTTATAAGCTGCAGCAGGTGTACAGTTTGAGTTTCCATACAATAAGAGCGACCGCCGCCGGTATTTGTGAGAAAATGTATGTGTACATTGGAAAAATCTATTGTTCGTAACTGAAGCTTGTGCTATGTACTTGCTTACTTTGTCACTTGTTCTTTCAGTCACCCTGCGAAAGATCGATAACCAGATTGAAGTATGTATGATGGCTTCGAAAGGGACCCTTTCTACTACTAGTCGTGTCACCAGTTCTTTCGAACCAGTGTGGTGAAAGGATTTTAAAAGGTGCGCCTTAAAGTCTCCTTTCGTGCACTTGACACATATTTTCGAACTTTTTAGGTTCTACTATATGCCGGTCCTCACAATGTTTTCCTTCACCGTTTTAGAACTGAAAAATCCATTGGTGCACGCTCGGATTTTAACCCACGACCTAAGGATTGGAAGGCTACTACTAGACCACCAGTGCTCTCAGAGACCCCATGAAAATTTTCGTTCTAAAATGTGTTATTTTATCCGGAATCCGGAAGTAAGTGAGCTTTTTGAATGTTTGTGGTTCAATCACTAACGGCTGAAAGCATTTAGACAAATTGGAATTTACATAGTTCGTGATCTGGAATAACATAAACGCTACTTTTGTTCTGGTACCTTGCGAGCGAAGTCACGCCCTGGATCTAGTTAACAATACATTATGAGTATATTTAGCTATTCAATTTGATACCGCAAAAATAAGGAAAGAAAAACAAATAATCTGACACTCGAATTGAAACATGAGTATGTAATGTATACAAACATTAATTAGTGGCAAACCTAAACTAATAACAAGTCACAATAAAGATTTATCGGATAATTAGACACAATGATCCCTTCGGCCTTTGTTTACTTTGCCGACTATTGTTTTGTAAATAAAAAGATTCAACAAATACTTTTGGAATCTCTTATTTTTCTATACACCTAAATCTTATACTTGTACGTAACACTGTTAATAAATAAATAACAGTCTACCAACAGTCACTTACACATAGTTGTGAATACTTGCTTCTGAACGCCCATACTTGGATACCCTATGTCGTGCTCATTTGAAGCTAAGAGTACCATGGTATTAAAACAACCAGACCCAGAACATGACCCAGACCCAAGTAATGCCCGATCCATGGTGGCTTTGAAAAAAAAAAGCTCAGTGAATGTCGATTAAAAAACCAGTATGTTGAGAAGAACAAGAGTTTCTGACTATCAATGTTTAATCTTATAAATGCGAAAGTGTGTTTCGACATTGTTTGGTTTGCTTGTCAGATCGACATGATTTTGTGGACGCTAGAGAGTGACAAGGCTACTTATTTATTTATTTATTTTATTAGAGTCACCAACATTGTGTATGACAATTCATTTACAAACATTTAAAGCTTAAATCTAAACATGTCAAAAGTCACGATTATGACGTTTATACAGTAGACAATATCGTGCTATTAAGGCCGTCACATACGTAGGTATAATATACATTATAGCAAAGCATATTACGATATATTATGGTATATTTTCTATAGAAATCTTATAGTGAACACAGACGCAGCTATAATATATACTATACAAACAACATCATACAAAATCATAGTATATTCATATATATTATAGCAACGTCTCAATTCAATTTCTTGTTATATCCGGGTACGTACCTACGGGCCGCGAACAGAAGCTTGTTGGTAAAATAAAAATAGTGAAATGGGCTTGATGATAATGATATACCTAGAGCGCCAAGTAAACAGGATTAAATTTCGTTTCATTAACGACGTCGATACTTCATTAGCCGCCTTAAATGAGATTAAATTGTTTGTTTAATTTGCTTCTCTGCTGGACTGGGAGTAAAGAAAAAACATAGAATGCGTCCAGCTGCTTCTCTCCCCGAGCATGTCGTAAAAGTTGACTAAGGGATAGTATCCTCTCCAACATGATGAGATACAATAATCAAGTATTCCCAAGGAGAAGAAACGTGCCGACCCCACATAGATGGGGATAAGGGCAGGAAGGATGATGATGATGATCTATAGATTGGCCACTATCCCGTGATATAAATCAGACCGTTACCGTTCCGGAAAATAAAGACAAAATTCAAAAAGCAAAATTTACAAGGGCCTATTTGATATTTAGAAAACTATGAATTATAAAAATATATTTCCTTTAAAATGTTAACTAAGTTGTCGGAAAATAAAGATGTATTATTATTAAATGATAGATCTCTCAACCTAATAGCTCTAATTTTGTTTCCCTCTATTTTTATCCGAAAATGTAAATATTTAAAATGTTTTTCTGTTAGTTTTCAGTGTAGAAGTGGGCAAGTAAAATTTAAAACTATTCCGAACTTCCATTTTATAGCTTTAGCAGTTGCTGAAACAATCAACGAATTCGCCCCGTAGCGTTCCGTTTCACCATTTTGATTCGGAACCCTAATAACGTTGTAATTAAATGTCATATCGAAGAAAACTACACAATGCGGATGTGATGACAAACTGAACGAGTTTAGGCGGCGGGCCGTATCCAGTGTCCGCTCCGGGCCGGCTCCGGACGGTAATGCCATTTCCGGGGGCCCCCGGCCCGACAACAGGATTAGGGAAATCGGGATTTTAATATCACCGACACATGTCTTGGGGAAAACAGACTTGCCCTCTTTGGTCTTCTGGTCTGGTACGAGTGGTGGCGAGGCGGGTGGGTGTCAAAAGTCAAAAATAGTTTATTACGTAAAATCGTTAAAAAGCACTAAGACCATTAACCATCTATACTAGATGATTTATACAGCAGCGTCGGGAGGCAACTTTTGCCTAAATAATATTTGTGAACATTTCAAACACAACACAGCGCCATCTAGCCCCAAACTAAGCAAAGCTTGTACTATGGACGCTAGATGGCTGATCGAATACTTATATACTTTTTTGCATAAATACATACTTTTAATACATAATACTACAACACCCAGACCAGGAAGAAATATTAATTGCAGAACATACAAACATTTCTCACTCGTCAGAACAGTCGTTAAGCCATGACGCCTTTAGGCGGCCTTAAAACTCCGTCACAAGAGTTGGCCACTAGTTCATACGAACTTACTTACTCGCTTACCACGTCAGCGCCACCGAGGTCGTTAATTAACGGGACGCTGTAGTGCTATTTCCTTAAATCGACTTAAATGTACGTTGTATATAATTTTACGCCTGTTAGTAACGCGAGCAAGCGTGAAAGATACAGGCAAGAAACCACACTTGACTATTTTTGTAGGAAAATGATCCCTTTACAATCATGTTTATGAAACGAGTGTACGGCTGAGGCGCGGTTTCGTTTACTCATACTCAATGCTCAGAATAATTTATTTATTGAAATCTTTTTATATCTTAAATCTACGATTCCCGTGATGACCCAATATAAATTTTCTTTTACCAAGCCTATTAAAATCAGCCAAAAAAAGAAAAAACTAAAGTGTTTCCATCTTTTTGTTAAACACTAAGAGATTTAATTTTAAGCAGTGTGTAACAGTGTTAGTAAGGCCGTAAAGTTTAAGCTAAAAATGATTGCCTTCAGATTATTTTAAAATTTGAGACACGCCGTATTATTGGCACGTGAGCATTCGAGAAACGGAAATGCAGTAAAGAACGTTTCGTCGTAGCGGGCACGTGACCGGCTACGGGCTCTACGGTGCTACAAACCTCTACGAAACTCTACGAAGCTAAAATTGACGACCTCGGTGGCGCGATGGGCGAGTGCTCGACTGCGACGGGTTCGATTCCTGCTGAGGGAGAAATCTGGATCTGGTTGTCGTGATACCATGGTACTCTGATACCCAAGACATAGGAATCCCAATGTGAGGTCAGCAAGTGACTGTTTTTTTTTAATAAAAAAGTACACCTTTAATGTTCCTGACAAACCGCTATATGGCTGATACCTGCGTTTTATATAATAAACAACGTGATTAGAATTAAAAAATAAACATGAATTTCAAACTTCGCAATAAAAGAAACGTGAGTTTCCTCAGAGTTCTCATTTATTGTTACAGGAAATTAAAGCACATTTTTTAAAAACCGTACAAACGTTTTCAACTTTCGCGCTTGTGAAGTGGTCTTGCCACACAAAAACGTAGTTCCACCGCTCCAAACTTCCAAAGGCTTCTGTTGCTTGGAGTTGGGAAGTCTTACAGATGCTCTCCATCTTTAGACGTATTGCCAAATTGTGAAACTCGCCGGAACACAAATGTGCCCCTTCGAATTGGACCTGTAACTTTGAAGTGGCTTTATTATGGCTTTTGTATGACTACTTGACTGGCCAGAAGACTCGGCTTGGCGCGGACTATACTGTAATTACTTGTATTCGCCATTAGTCATACTTTAGCGAAACAATAAATGTGACTGGCTATTTTCGTATGGAATTCGAGAATGTCTTTGAATTTTCTGGGTTCTACGTCATGGTTTCCTCACAAAGTTTTCCTTCACCATTTGATATAAATCCAGTGTGCACCACTGTATTTAAACCCACGACTATTGGATTGGAAAGCAGGTCACCAGTGCATAGCTAAAAGGTAAAGTTGTAAGATCTAGATTTAAACTTATTTTGCAGTAGTAAAACTCCAGATCAGCATGTTCCTTGATATTATATTTATATCTACTTTGGTAATCCTGCGGCTTCGTTCGCGTGGTGCCCAAATAAAAAGTATTTCAGGTGTTATTCCACGGATTATTATTATTATTGTTATTATATCTATTTAGTTTCATCTTGATCCGTTCAGTTGTAACGCCGTGGTTTGCAGATATCTTATAAATTTTTTGTATTTACAAATTGGTCTCCCCAATCATCCTATATTCGAATCTTGATGCACTGAAACTATGTAGAGATATACGAATCTAGGTGCAATGAAACTGCAGAGATACAAATCCAGGTGCAACGAACTATGTAGAGATATACAAATCTAGGCGCAACGAAACTGTAGACATACAAATCTAGGTGCAATGGAACTATGTAGAGATATATGAATCTTGATACAATAAAACTATGTATGTAGATATATAGTTTGTTTGATTCTACGAATACTATAAAGAGGATAGCGAGAAGCGAAGGCCAAGTTGGCGACCGCATTCATCGAACTCTAGTTTCTCACTCGATTAGCATTGACACCAACTTGCTCCTGTCCTGCTACCTTTCAATACCTACTATGTACCCACTACCCAAACCTGTGCTTCTGTGTTACTTTACTTTTAGTTAATGGTTCTTTCGGGTGGTGAAAGGATTAAAGTGACATCAAATTCAATCAAATAAGTTGATTTCAAAATGTAACTAGGTAAAAGCCACTTTTAATTATTAAACTAAAACTATTATTTATGTAGGTTAAGCCTAGTACAGTAGTACCATAATAATTATGCGCCTCGGCCAATTTCGTACTTTGTATGAAAACCGATTTTTTTCTGAATAGGCAACTAATAAGAACTGAACCACATCTCTATATTACATATCATTATCATTTTAGTTCGTATTTCAGAAGCTAGACGAAAATTGCCGAGGCGCACAATATTTGTGGTACTACTGTACTTACTCTCTGAGTGACTCTAGTCTCTGAGAGCACTGGTGATCTAGTGGTAGCGGCCCCGCCTTTCGATCCGATACGAAAAAAAAATGTGCGCTATACCAGAACGCTTAAATGGTGAAGGAAAACGGCATGTCGTAGAACCTAAAAAGTTTGAAAACATGTGTCAAGTGCACGAAAGGAGCCTTTGAGACGCACTTTAAATCCTTTCACCACATTGGTTCGAATGAACTAGTCTAGTAGTACTTAGTAGTAGTAGTACTTTGTAGTAGTAGTACTTACTAGTATTATTTATGTAAAAGAAAAGAGGTAAATGGTAGGAAACTAATTGTATCCACAGCCACATAAAACCCTATTTAAGTAGGCATTCATTAGCTACCTTCGCCTACATATTAGGTAATTGCACCTAAAAAGGCTCCTTTTCTTGTCTTAACATGTCCTTCATTTTATTTTCCAGTTTCCAGGTGTCTATTCAAGATGTTTTTCTACGCCGTTTGAATATCTCATCGTCATAGGATGAGACACATTAACAAAATAACTTCAATGAGTACTTAAATTAAGGGCACAAGCTATGACTCGTCACGGAACACAGTAGGAATAGGAATTATTAGAAACTAGCTGCCGCCCGCGGCTTTGCTCGCTTGTACCCGGATAAAAAGTAGCCTATATGTTATTTTAGCACACACATACAGCATTATATAGGTATATTCCAAGTTTCATTCATCAAAAGTTTCATCTCGTTCAGCCGTTTGGGCTTATGTATGTATGTTCGTATGAGCTAGTGGCCAACTCTAGTGACGGAGCTTTTGGGCCGCCTAAAGGCCTCCGTCATGGCTTAACGACTTAAAAGCTGGGACCGACTGTTTAATGTGCCCTTCGAAGCACGGAAGCGCTCAGCTCGTAATGCCACTTGCGGTCATCCATCACAATTTGTGACCGCGCATATCGTTGTTTAACTTTAACGGTTAATCAAGAACGCCTAAGCAAGCTACGCCACGAGCATTTGGGCGTGATTGAGGTACAAACATACATTGTCACATCCACACATCCTTATATCTTCACATGCTCACAAACATTCGCATTCATAATATTAGTAGGATTATTATATAGATAGGATTATTATATAGATAGGATTTTGGAGAGCACCTAATTGGTACTGTAGGTATAGCGCACACAATTATGATCACAAAATTCATTGATCACGAAGATATTCGATCCTCTGCTCCTGCCTACACCTAGGACATATAACTAAAGTTACGTATAATCCGTCTGGTATGTGGTGGTATGATGAATGCGACAGATACAACTACACATAGTAAGGACACGCGACATTCCTACCTTAAGCATTATGACCTATTAACTTAATTACACGTACTGTGTTGTAACGCATTAACTATGCTTATATTAGAGGCTCATAGTAATGCGTAGATTGACATTGCTTTTACGATGTAATTTTTTAGAGTTCCGTATCCAAAGCGTGCAGTGCGACGCTGGCACCTCGGGTACTTGAGCAACTCTAGGCGCGGTCAGTAATTAAATAAATAATAAATAACGCCCAACAGTCACATACATAGTCCTGACCCTAAACTAGGATTCTCTGTGTCGTGGCTATCAGAAACTACGAGTACCATGGTACCACAACACCCAGACCCTGAAGAAATATTTTCAGAACATGCAAACATTTCTTCCGCAGCGGGAATCGAATCCGCGCCTCTTGCGTCTTAGTCAAGCAATCACTGGCCACTGAATGAAGTGACTTTTTGAACATTTTTTTGTAGTGTTTTTATGTATTTCTGTTTCAAACGATGTAAAATTTACTTAAAATAAAAAATTAAGGGGGTCCTGCTTGATTTTAATAGGGATCGTCCTGCCACCTATAATAGATAGCATACAAGAAACATTTATGTACATTACGATAGTACGGAACCTTACGTGTGCGAATTCGACTCGCACTTGACCGGTTTTATTATAATTATGATTTTTTTTATCTTTCGCAATATGTTAACATGATTATTAGTTAGAAGGAATCTCTTTTAAACGCACTTTGGTCCATTCATCACACTGGTTCGTAATAACTAGTGACACGAGTTAGTTGTAGTATTTAGTTATAACGAGCTTCAATCGTGTATAATAAGTAAGTTTTTTGTGTATTTACATAGTAACATGGAGCCATACTTTATTCGTTCTTAATATTTTGACAAAACGTACATTGCGTGTTTTTATTGAACAGTTCTGTTTTATGATTACCAAATATATGTAGCTTGAATAATGGAATATGAATATGACACATATATGTATATAAGACATTGCTTTATTTTTTATATCATCATCATCATCTCCTTGCCTTTATCCCACTTATGTGGGGTCGGCACAACATGTGTTTTTCTTCCACACCTCTCTATCAGCCGTCATCTCAGTATTCACTCCTTTCTTACTCATGTCAACTTTCACGCAATCCATCGCATCTCTTTTTCGGTCTGCCACTACCCTTGTATCCATTACTTTATTTCTTATATGTCTAACAAAAATAAAATAGACCATCACACAAAGGGCATTAAACCCGACCCTGAGCTGAAATTCCTGGCAAGGGTCAAGGAAACATCCCGCAAGGTCGCCATGCACCGAATGAAACTTAACTACCCACGACTTCAAACCAGTGAAATGTCGTTCCGTACGAAAGGTTCACTACTGACGATACTAGACGAATTGCTATTATAAATCTGATTTAGCATGTGGTGAGCGACAAAACCAATGATAATAACTCAAATCGTTTGCTTCAGTCTTGAATATGTTGCTTTGATACAGCAGGTACTTTGATACAGTTCAGTACTTCAGAACTCACTTACCTCTATGTAGATGGTCCATCATGTTGGAGAGGATACTATTCCTTAGTCGACTTTCACAACATGCCCGGGAGGATAAGTAGCTGGACGCATTCTATGTTTTTTAATTACTCCCAGTCCAGCAGAGAAGTAATTGATTATTCACATTGCAAATCATTGAAAACTAATTGAAAGTGACACAGGCCTGCCCCCGGCATCCGCAACCCCGGAGCGGGTAACGAAATGAAATTCCAACCGCATTCCGCGAGACAAATGCGTCCACGATTATGACCATCGACACTACACAACAACTACAATGAAACAGTGACTACATATTATGCCCTACGTCTCTTTGCCACTTCTACAATTATTGGCCTTCTTCTGTCACTGATGAGAGCACTGGTGGTCTAGTTGATAGTGACCCCGCCTTCCGATCCTAAGGTCGTGGGTTCAAATCCGGTCGTGTACCAATGGATTTTTCTGTGCGAAAAAATTATGTGCGCTATCCCAGTACTCTCAAATGGTGAAGGAAAACATCGTGAGGAAACCCGCGGCTTAGTCAGCTCCGCGCTTATTGACTATGTCTTTTCTGTGGTCAAGGCCGACTAAGCTGAGAGGATGGAATAGGTGCTGGGCAAGCCATCTTAATTTGTCCCGGGCATTACAGCGTCCCGTTCGTGAAGGTAAAAGTTGCCTCCTGACGCTGTATAAATCATCTACTATAGATGGTAAAAGGCCTTCTTGTGTGTCAACAGTACAACTACTTCAATAAGATTTAAATAGCTTTGCCTCCATCCTCTTTGCGTCCATGAGAGGTCCATTGTTGATAGAACTTTCCGAGCCAAACGAGACTACTGCTTTTTTATTCTAAAGTTTTATTCATGTTGCAATTGAAAACCCTGGTAACAGTTTTAGTAAAGTTGGTGTGGGAAAGCTTATATCTAAAGCTTTTGAAACACGGAAGAAATAATATTTGACTTCAATTTATGAATTTATGGACTAACATCTCAACATTTTCTTTTGACGCTTAAGGTAGCAAAGCATTACATTTTTACTGGCTTTTTACTGTCAAAGATTTGAATACGAAATAACCCAATTTGCGTTGAAAGGATGAAGTCTAACCTAATCGCGCTCATCCTTTCATATCTTTCGAGCCATTAGTCAGAAGTTGCGTTTATTAATGTAATATTCACGAAAAGGTAAGGAAATATAATTATTAACATTATAAAATGAGCTTTGCAAGATAAACTAGTTATGTCGACTCCAACTTGTAAACCAAATTTCATACAGATTGGATTCACGGATCGAAAGTTATGCTCTCACAAACATATAAACATACAACGCCAAATCGCCCAAGTTGCCACTGAAATCTTCGCTCGCTTCGCTCGTTCGATCAACAATATCTTGCTGCAAATATTCACTACCAATAAGAAAAACCTAAACCAATCAGATTGGGTCGACGTACCACGGAATAATATTCCAAGCATTCGCTGTTGCTAGCAAAATATTGTAGAGTCTTGGTCGTCGCGACAGCATCCCTAAATTATTCTGAACACACAGTTGTTCATCTACAAAAGAATAGGTACACATAATGAGACCAGACTCTATAAAATATACGAAACCGTTATGTACGATAATTTTATGCATTTATGTCAAATTCACGCTGAGTCTGTAGCTTATAAAGCGATTCTTGTGATTTCAATGAAAATAATACAATTATCTAAGTCTTTGATCTTTCAACTACATAGCTAGTATCCCTAGAATATTAACCAGTGTTTATAAAATCGTACATAGTTTTGACGTTACTGTATATTTTTGTACTGCGACCGTTCTCTCCATAATATTGTGTTATACCTTATCGAATTTGCATGTTTTTACTGAATAACATTCCTTTGGCGCAGTCGAGATCAAAGGCCGAGGCGAAAGTGATTTCGCACCGAGTTACTTGAACAAGATTCAGTTTCGCCCCTGTCTGATCTGCTATCTGGCTTCTGAATAATTTTTATCTAATAAGGAAAATTGTAAATGGCCATTTGATGCTTTAAGAAGCCTTCAATCGATGCCCAATATAAATCTTTGAATGACTTTGCTTGATTTATATAATGTCGTGTGATTATTTATCACGTGATCTGTTCAAAATGATTACTGAATAGTAATCTGATTGTAATACCTGGAAATGTATACAGAAAAAACAAATTGAAACCATGGGTCTACGTATAATTCGTGACGTCATTTACATTTTCCATTACCGGCGGGCGCCCGATAAAATATTTATGGACGAAATAACATTAAGAAAACGCCGCTTGTTTCTTTCGACATGTATGTTTAATGCGCTGATAATCTCGAGTCGTTTGATGTGAAAGGCGACGCCGACGCCTCGCAAGCCGCTTAGCGCTGGACACAGCGTTTCCACTTCGCTTCCCCACTTTAAATTATTCCAAACGCGATCTACCGACGAAATTGTTACTTAAGAACTTAATCGACGCATCGCTCTTTGTCTTTGTTACGAATTGTTTACACAAAACACCCGTTTCATTTCGTCCAATTCCGAATTCTGTTGTCCTTCTTTCTCCGTTTTGTAACCATCTAGCGTTTTAAATTTGTTTTTAGCTAGAACTTGTTTTAATGGCTTTTGAAAATGGATATCTGTCAATTTTATTTCGTAGCTCGGGATATCCGATGTTTTGATGGAACTATGTAATATCGAGTTTTTTATTTGCACTGCACGCACAGGCAATCAAAAGTTGAAAAACATTGTGGAGTTTTATACAATTATGCATTACATTTTCAAATTGATTAATGAATCTTAACTCTTCGCTCTACAACGACTGAATAAGTATCCTAAATATAAATAGTATTTTATTAGAATCAACATCAGCATAGGCTGATGTGATGATGATATAATAGACTTATTTTTATTCAAATGAGTTTCATAAATCAAAATTTTATAATCATGATCATCATTCGTAACCCGATTTCACCCACTAGTAGGTATATGCCTCCCTTTGTGTGTGCTACAATCCACGGTCCATTGCAAGTCTCATCCAGGTCCGGTCTGCAACGGATGCTATATCGTCAGCCCATCTCGCTGCTGGACGACCGATAACCCCTATATAACCCCTTTGTAAACATAAGTGCCAAAATTTTATACTAAAATACTATTATTGTAGCGTTAAATTCACAGACGCATCCTCTCATGTTGAATAGACGTAAAGGAGATGCGATTAACATGTTAATACGAGCGCTACGCTAATTAGTCTTGAGATTAATCCCAACCTGCCGAGGATTATTCAAACACGATGATACGAATCCGTTTGCATGGCTTCTAGTACAATGAACATCGATGTCGAGAATCGAATTTAAACTCTACCACTACTCGCACACACTCTACACTAGGTCTAGAGTCAGTGCAGTGAAAATATTAAAGTGCGCATAAAGAGACTCAATTCGTGCACTTGGCACTAATTATTTTCTAAGATTTTTAGGTTAGATTTTTTAGCTAGTCAACGATATGCCATTTTTGCCCATAAATTTATCGAACAGAAAAATCCATTGGTGCACCACTGGATTCGAACCCACGATGAACCGAGGATAGGAAAGTAAAGTCACTACCTCTTGCCGACCAGTCTTTTCTAAACTCTTATGATACAGATATGGTAACCGGTACCAGTACAAAACTCGAGGGTTTTACTAGCCATTGTAGAGTTTTTTATTCTAACAAATAACATGATATAAAGCCAATTCACGTCTAAGTACCTACTAAATTTTTTATTTATAATTTATCTTTAAGTTAATTCAACTTTGTTGCACCGTTGTGCTACTCCAATCTGTAGTGCCAGAAGCAACACGTACGACATCCTCTCAACAAGTTACACAATACAATGCCATATATATCATTGAATATCGATTTCAAATAAAAATGCAGCCTTTTCAGATAACGAGGTGACATTTCCCCTTTTTCCGGCGGGCCGTTTGTCGCCCTCAGAAGCACATTTCGAATTTATACAACGAAATAAGCGGAACGAATCTTTGCTCTGCTTGCTTCAGGGTGATTTTGTTACTTTGTTACAATTAGTTTATATTTGTAACCGTTATGTATGACGCCTAGTTATATAAATAGCTAAAGCCGGGTTTCCACCGCGAAAGGCGTAGTAATGAGCGTGAAATGAATATTACTTTTATGTTTCATGTCCGTACGTACAATATCTTGTTTTCATTTGAGAAATTGCTTTATTATATATTGCTTTATTTATAGCCAATTAATTAAACAGACTACATATTAAAAACTACATTTAGTTGATGGAAATAGAACGAAATCCTCTAAAACATCGTTAATATTACAAACCTTTCATAACTCGCCGATAAAGGATTAAAATTTCTGTTCTCATCGTAAATTTAAAAAGGTCGCGTATTTACGGCACATGTGTCTCGTCATTCCAATTTATGTTTAACCCTTAATTGGCGTCTATGAAACTTACGTATATGGTCGCGTGGGGCGTGCAGCGTGCAAAATATCATTTTTATTTATGTGAACATTTGAACTTACATATTGATCAACTATTAAAAATATTTTTAATAAAACTAATAATACATACGTACATATTGTCAGGCCCGTATCCTTAATGGGGTGGGCAGAGCTATGGCTCGAAGATAGGGCTAATACATACATACATAATATCACGCCTCTTTCCCGTAGGGGTAGGCCACGGATCTCCATTTGCTACGGTCCTTACATACTACTCTCGCTTCATTCACTCGTCGGTTTAGGATACTCTTGACCTGGCCTTTCTCAAAACGGGCTAATAATAATAAGAGTCCTGCCCTGCTTTCGGCAGCACCCTAAGTTTTAAGTTTTTTTTATATTATTTATGTTTTTTAAATATTAATTGTAAAAAAATAAGAAAATAAATAAGTACGCAGAATATTCATAATAAATGAGCAGTACTGAAAATGTGAATGAATTTCGACTACGTCTGTAGGATAAGGGTTGCAAAGATCAAACACTGAACTCCCAACAGGAAATACGTTACAAACATGGGTTCCGCAACTTACGCCATTCAATAAGCTCCTAATGACATCCGCTCGGAGCGCGACGTTCGACACTAGTGCTAGCTTATTCACAATAACTTGTGCATTCCAACGAATATTACTGTTTTTCAGCTTTAAAATCCAGAAAAAAATAGTGTATTAAGATCTCTATGCACTAGGTATATACAAATAGTCATCATTTTCAACTAATTTCGTAGTACTACTACTACTAATCATGTCAGTAGTTCTTTCGAATCAGTATGGTGATAGATAGAACTAATTTCGTCCCACTGCTGGGCAAAGGGGTTCTCCATACACTTCCAGACATCCCTATCCTGAGCTTTTTCCACCACCCTCTTAAGTAGTAATTACCAACCTTTATATTTGGCATACGTTACGAACAGCTTCGAATATACATTCATAGAATGCTAGAAAGGTGAAGTCACTTCACCTTTCTAGCATTCTATCGTTACAAAATATTTTATGTAAGAAATATTATTCGCTCTCACTACTTTCTTCCATCTTAGGACTATCACCTTCCCGGCTTAAAACACAAAGCAAAAATTTTGACAAATAAACTTTGGACAGTACTTTTTACTTTTTGTGCTCGAACGGATCTTTAACTGTCCGGTAATAGAACATGATCAGAATTGAACCAAAATATGTTGAGTAATATCGAACGCAATACCTAAAGCATTGACATTACTACATTACTTTCTCTAAAGTGCACGGTTCACTATACTACTTACACTGTCTCTTACTCATTGAGTTAGAAGAATGGAGAGATTCACCATGTATGGTAGTGTACCAGCCAGTTGGGCACACGCTATAAAGTACCTACTTGTTGCACACCACCTAACGAGATAGTGTTAGACAATGCTTTATGGTATTGCCTTAAGCTTACATGGTGGCCATTTTGTTGAGGTTAAGCAACTTCCAACTAGTTGTTTTCCGTTCTCATAATCGCAGAAGCGTTGCAGAATTATACACTACTTAATAAATTATGTAGATAAATAAATTTATATTTGTGCAAATTCCATCATAACCGCAGGAGTGTTGCAGCATTTTACAGTCCTTAATAAACTATGTGGATAAATAAATACATATTGGTGCAGATTTCATGCAACGATATCTAGCTCCAAATACTTTGGAGCCAGCTAACTGACAGGCATGTTTATATTGAAACATCCAGACATGGAATAAATGACTGTGTTCATCACAATAATATTTCTTCTAGAAATAAAATCTACAACCTACACCGTGAAAATGATCGACGTCAGTCAGTCATTATTGAATTTTTAACCCTATCAATTGAACGAGTTTGCCATCCCAGAATAAAAATTAAGTAATCGTATCGTTTTTCGTATCGATTAAAAGGTCTTGAAAATTACGTTCTGAATGTAGATTTTAAGCGGTTGGGTTTAAGTTTAATTATTTATTGTATTTTTGTTTTGTTCACAGATTCTTCTACCTGTACCACTTCTCGTTCTACGCGTACCATTACCGCTTCAACGGACAGTACAGCAGTCTGGCACTTGTCACTTCGTGGCTTTTTATACAGGTAAGACCTTACATTCGTTTCCGACCGACAACGTACCTACCTACTTATTTTCATTGAGATAAGTCACATGCAAACTTTCAAGGTTGCGCATCATCTAAATATATAAACTTTTACGTTACTGACTGACTGATGACTGACAATCAACATTATAGTCTTTAAAGCATGAAACTTGGAGGTTATATTCCTATCATGATGTAGTGATGCACTACAAAAGGAATTCCCGAAATTCAACTCCTAGGGAACGCAGCGGGAAGATGATGTTTGCATAAAAAAAACACAACGCGAACAAAGTCACGGGGCGTTCCTCTAGAAATATGATATTACTTTTGTTTTTTATTCGAAAGAGTGTAGATGACCACTGACATCTTACTGACATCTTGACATTATCTACCTGTTAGTTTCTATAAGACGGCACTTAGGAGTTTCAACTTATTTTTCATGGAAGTCTGTTTCGTTTTTAGTTTTATTTTTGTAATATTTGTTACTTAGACCTAGAAACTATGTATTTAAATTTTTATTAACAAAATATAATAACAATGCATTAAATATGCATATTGCAATTTACTTGAACTGTGCCTCTTTAAACTTATTTCTATGCGTGAACCACATAAATAAGATTTTCATTTTAACTAGCAAAGGTTGATACCTGATGGCCAGTTTGTGTTATTCCACGTCTGAAGCGACGGTATGACCTACTGTCTATTTGCCTACACTTTGATGTCGACCGGTCAGTCCGCCGCGGGCGGTGCCATTTCCGCAACGCTCTGCTAACAGCTCGCTTACACGGAGATAGCTACTTGCCTAAATGATTCGCTTTAGTTACTTGGATTTAGTACACTTATGTAAAAAAATAGTGTGTAGAAAAATTATATAAAGGCCTTGAAAGAAATCTTTAGGATATCCACGGTGGGTGGTATAACCACGGTAAATACCTAAAAAATAGATAAAAATAAAAGCTTTTCATTCTGAAGGTATTTCCTGCCTGTGCAACATATCATAATAATTCCTAAAAACCCGAAATTGTAAGAACTTTCAGGGCATCTTTTTGTTCACATAGGTGACAGAATACCATTTAGGAATCAATGTCGCGAACGACGAAAAATGTTCTTAAGATTTTCTTTTGCTCTCTTTTGCTCCTTTCAACTCTGATCTAACAACCAGCATAATCGCTATTCTCATACATACTATCATCATCATCCGCAATCTGACTTCACCCACTGCTGGTTATAGGCCTCCCTATGTGTCCCATTCTCCAGTGTCCGTATAATACGATGCAAGTAACTAATCTTATTATAAGGACTCACTGTCTTCGTGTGAATGTGCTTTAATAGATAAACTGTTTGCATGAACGATATTAGCTTTCCGCTGACATGGTCAGTGGTCACCGTACTAATATCGCGAGGGACTGAAAAACTTTGTTTATGTGCGCTGTCGCCAAAGAGCTTGCCCGTTTCATAAACTGTAAAGATGAGTACCATACATAGAAACCCATAGAATCCCACGAGGTACCTAAGCTTTAAGAAACACGATTTATCCGTAACTACCGTAAATCTAAATTCGTCAGAGTTACACATATAACTCTGACGTTACTGATTAGATGTCTGACTAATTGGCAATCAACGCACAGCCTAAACCTTAGTCTCAGAAGCATGAAACTTGGAGGGTTTATTCTTCTGGTCTAGGTGTGCACTAAAAAAGGGATTACAGAAGTTCCACTCCTAAAGGATGCAACGGAAAGATCAAGTTTGCGTAAAGTAAGACTACTGGGACATAATCGCGGTACAAATTTTTGATCGCTACTTCTGTACGTATGAACCCACGATGCCATTCCGTTGATTAACATTTTGTTTCATTAAAATAACAGTAATTTAAAAGCACATAACGTCCAGTGCAAAGTGGCGATGACACAGTTCAAATTCCGGGCCACACCTGAATTAGACTAGCGTGGTAGTCAGTGGTGTATACACACACTAAGGGACGTAATGATTAGAAATATTATTTTATTTTGTAACATTAACCCTCGAATACTCAAACGCATCTCAGAGTTGAGCACGTCTCATGTGACGAGTTTTTGACAGATTTTCATGAAAAACTGTCAAAAGTCAAAGTCAAAAAATTTTATTCCATAAAATTACGGGGATCACTTGGAAAAAAACCGAGACTTGAGACGTGCTCAACTCTGAGTCGCGTTTGAATATTCGGGGGGTTAGTGTTTGATAAATGAATAAATATTGCTGGACATTTCACACAGTGCCATCTAGCCCCAAACTAAGCAAAGTCTGTGCTTTGGGCACAATATGGCTGATAAAATACTTATATACTTTTTTTAAATACATACCTACTTATAATTTATAACAACACCAAGTCACAGAACAAACATCTACATTATGTTCATCTCATAAATATTTGTTCTGGAATGGAATTGAATCTACAAACTACAGAAGGGTGAGCTCTTCCAACTGAGCTTTGAGGACAGTCAATAAAAAAAAGTCATCTTTCTAGGTCCAGTTGTGGAACTTGTTGCCTGAGTCGATCCGTCATGCACCTTCAGTGCATTGCTTTAAAAGTCGTGTCAAACCCCATTATCTTCAATCTTCCACCTGATTTATTAGTGTAGCTATGTAGTTTTGTTCATTTATTATATTGTTTATATTGACTCAATTATTTTATTGGTATTTATTTAGTGATGATAACACCATCGCCCATTCTTCTTTTATATCCTCTCCATCCCAAGGTTGTGGAAGAAATTGCTCTTAGCAATAAGACCGCCGTTTATGTATATCTGTTTTTGATTTTTCTTAGTACCTAAGTTTTTTGTTTTTTCTTGTTTTCGTTTTTATTGTTGTACCTAAGGAGTTTATCTATCTATCTAGAAGCTCAACGTAAAGTTTCTAAAACAGACCAAGCGCTTGGTGAACCCGCTGTTGTTTCTTCATATTACAAACCGATAGGTGTTCAGACAGGCGGGAAGAAGCTAAATCTGACGTTTCACGGTACACTTACTGACTGCGAAACTCTCGTGCCCTTATCGACGTACCGCAGCTGAATCGACACTATTATTTTTTGCCAGTTCCGTCTGTCGATCAATCCGTCAGACTATTCGTCACCATCAACTTGAAACTTTCTACATCCTCATCCATATTTATCGAGATTGATCTCGTACGATGTTTTGGAGAAAGGCCAGGTCAAGGGTACCTTAAAGTATGAAGAAACACATTGTCAATAATCAGGTAGCCTTTCTAGATACAAGTAGATCAATCAATATCACCAGGGGCCTTATTCACTATGGCGCGTTTGTGGAATCACCGCATTATCGTATTTTATATGACAAATTTGTAATTGCAAAAACGCGACGCGGCGCATTGCAAGCTAGTTACGAGCTGCCCCCTTATAATATTCTCGGATGACCAACAAAACGTAACGCGGGCAAACGCTTGCATGATTGTGGAATCATCGCGTTATTGTATTCTATATGAGAATTTTCACAAACAAGTTACGAGTTGTCAAGTTTCTTTTAGTCATAGAGAATAAAGCCTCTGTCTAGTTTCGTTTGGTCATAGTGAATAAAGCCCCAGTAATAGTTTCACATTTAGATACAAGATCTGCCCCGAGTTCGTTTCGCTACGGCGACACCGTGTCAAAGTTTTGTCAAATGTTTCCCGAGACAATCCAAATAACATTCGTGCGTGTAATATTTTCCCGTGCACCCTGGGGACACTGCCACAGAACAATAACAGAAATACAACTTTGCAGAAGAGCCAATATCTAGAAACTATTTTAGGGAAACAGGCATGTTTTTAATGCTACGAAATCTAGTAAAAATACTGTGTCCATGGTCTGAATTAGTTAACACACCAAAATGTATACTTCTCTGCTGGAGTAAAGAAAAAATATGCTGTTTCTCTCCCCGAGCATGTCGTAAAAGTCGACTAAGGGATGGTATCCTCACCAATATGATAGACCATTATATGTATGTGGGCGATGGGCTGATCATCATGGATCACCATATCCATCTTGGGACTTTGAATCAGGAGTGGCTGCAAGTTTTCTTATGATTTTTTGTGGCTCTTCCCATCTCATTAGGGATACGGGCGTGATAATATGTATGTATGTATATAGCAAAATATCGACGACAGAAAGCGGAAATGTCGTATCTCAAAAAATGGCCTAAATGACTTAAAACTTGATTGTTGATAAGCAAAAAAAGCCGCGTCGAATGGTCTATGTCTCGTTTTTCTACGATGAAAAATATTATGATACGCCCTTGTTTTTTTCCTAGTTTTTTACTGTTCACACGACTAATTGTTGTAAATAAAGGTTTTTTGGCTCTGGTGTAAAATTGAATATTTTGAGATACGACAAAATCGCTTTCTTCCGTCGATATATAAAGTGACCGACTTGGATCCTCTGTCAAAAAGGTGGAATATTAGTTGTTATACTGCTAGCGCCAGCCATAAAACGGCGCAACGACGGCACGACTGAGCCCGCGATGACGTACTTAAATTACGTTGATTTCTGAGCTGCCCGGATTTGAAGCCACTTTCGACGGATAATAAACCGGATAATTTAAATTGCTTTTCTTTATTATGAAACCAAAAAAGGTGAAATATTTAAGACAAGTTGTCATGATGACCAAACCTCTCAGAATAAGTAAAATGCTTTTTTGTTGATGGAGTTCTTATAATTGTTTCTATTTAATGTTTGTATCGAAATGCCTCTGACCAGCCTTAGTCATGGACTGCCAATTCACATGATGTGGAATCAGGTTTTTACTACCAAAACATATATCCCTTTCCTCATAAAAACTCTTTAAAACATGTAATTCCACATAAGATTTCGAAATATCGGCAATTCGTCGCTTGCTCCAAGTGAAATAACATCCCTCCAATTTGGCGTGGCATAGGGAGCTTCCAATGCATGTTTCGTGTCTTAGCGGATCCACTTCGGCGTCGATTTCCGGTCGGTGCGGGCGCTCGGAAGCTAATAACACGCCGGGCGGACTTCGCCTCTTCGCCCCTGGATGTATTCAGAACTTGCGTCTACAAATTGTAAGAAGAACATTCTCATCATCATTCCCAGTCTGCATATACCCGCTGCTGGGGCCTCTTTAGGCCGTATTTGATGCCATTCAGATAGATAGATAGATAGATGAATAGATAGATAGATAAGCTCTTTATTATGTATAACAATGAAACGAAAACAAAATAAGAAAAACCATAGGATTCAACAATTCATATCTGGGTTCAGCCAATCGCATCCAAGTCTTTCCCCCCTATCCTCTCGATTTCGTCGACCCATCTGGCAGGTAGTCTGCCGTTAATTATTCGACGCGAAGAGTGTAAAAGAGAGAGATATGAAAGTGGGTACAGTAGTACCACAAATATTGTGCGCCTGGGCAATTTTCGTCTAGCTTCTGAAATACTAACTAACGCAATGATGATATGTACCTACCTAATATAGAGATGTTACAATAATTATGTAGATATTTATTTTTCAAGGGTTTGGTTCAATTATTATTTTAATTATATGTTCGGATAAATTCGGTTTTCATACCAGTCACGAAGTTTGCCGAGGAGCACAATATTTGTGGTACTACTGTACAAGGGTAGAGGTAGATCAAAAAGGAGATGGGTAGATTGCGTGAATGGTGATAAAAGGAGTTAATACTACTCGTTAGATGACGGTCGATGAACGGGAATGGAAGAAGAAAACATGTTGTGTCGACCTCATTTTTTAAGTGGAATAAGGGCAGGGAGATGATTATAAGCAAAATAAAAAGCATCGTCTTTTTCTTATTTTACGGAAAGGTAGCTTTCGAGGCGCATTTTAACCCATTCATCCACTTGATGTCCGATCGTCAATTTACGTTGACAATTTATTGATAATTATATTGATAGGTAAACTATGAAACCTTTGGCTCAATTTAATACACCCGCGTTCATAATGTAGTAAAATCATGCTACTTGTAAATAAAAGTTTATAAGTTTTATATAGACTGAAATCCATCCTGAGTACGTCTGAGTAAGCCAATAAAATCTATCTCCAAATGTCGCGCATGGGAATGTCGATGTATTTACATTTATTTTAGCTTATCCTAAATCACCAAACTGCACAAAAATAAAAATAGGAATGCTTTTTGGTTGCAATAAGTAAGTAATGTTTTATAGCTAGCCAATTATGCTTATCAATGAGCCAAATAAATACATCTACGATCTCCGTTTGTATACGTATATGAAAAATCAAATGCGCAATACCATTTGTATTTGCATAAAATGCGAAATCCTGATTTTCTTTTCATCGAATCGCAAACATTTTCCTTTTAAAAAATACAATGGAATATTTTTCCACTGTTAAAAATAAAACGATATTGTGTGCCGATCGTGATTTCTAAGGGCAGATGTAGGACCTAAGAGGCTTTGCAGATACAAAGAGCCCTAGCAACCTTTGCTACCGTATATTTCTAATAAATGCTACAATAGTAACAGGGTCGTTCTCTCGTTAGCAAAGGTATAAGAGCATTACAATAGATAAATGTGCTAAAAACGCTATTTTCACGAGAGCTTACCTGCCACGAGTTTTCATTTGATGTACCTACTTGAAATTGTTATGATACTAGGATTATTTCCCGCTTTTCAAACGTGCTTAGGGGTGTGTAGCAGGCTCTACCAGATTACAGCCGGGAGGGCGCCGTCGAAAACACGGAGCAGCCGGAATGCAAAGTGGAGGCTTATCTTATAATCATCGAGCGTGTCAACTTATTAATAAAAATCATATTTCATGAGGTTGCCCGCTTTCGGCCGGCGGCGAAACGCGGCGCGCATAATATTGACTTCAACGGAACCGTCTGTTTTTATTCATTAGAGTTATAAAGTTATAAGTTCCATCTAAGTAATAAAAAAATAGAAGTGTTATAGATTATCCTACTAATATTATCAATCCGAATGTTTGTGAGAAACTCTAATGTCAAAGTCAAAGTCAAAAAATTTTATTCCATAAAATCACGGGCATCACTTGGACACGATGAAAATGAAACTTGGAATAACATATGACACGTATATTTTATCCCAAGTACAGCGCAAAGTCGCGAGCGGAAAGTAGCGTCACAACTATGGAAGACATAAAGGAAAACTCAATTCATTTTGCAATTGCGAAGTTTTCATCGCTAGGTGCTTGTATTAACTGTCAAGTCCTAAATCAACAGAAAAGGTCCGTCTCGTGGTTGCGTAGCAAAGTGTTGTAATCTTCAAGATCTCTCGCAAATTATAGTTAAACTTAATCCAAACACGCCTCACTTTGAAACACCAAGCCGCCTTAGGTTTACCGATGAAGTTATAGTCAATATTTTAGAATCCATAATACTATCCACATTATAATTTACTCATGTTATCAATTTGAAATTACTTGTAGCCAACAAACTTTATGCCTAAAATGACAAGATATATCTTTTTAAAAGCGTAATAGAGAGCACCGGTGGTCCAGTGGTAGTGACCCCGCTTTCCGATCCTAAGGTCGTGGGTTCAAAATACGATCATGAACCAATGGATTTTGCTGTTCGAGAAATTTATGTGCGCTATACATATATATTGATGTACGCTCAAACGGTGAAGGAAATCATCGTAAAGAATCCGGCATGTCGTAGAACCTAAAAAGTTCGAAAATATGTGCTAAGTGCACGAAATTATTTTCAGCAGCTAATTATTTCTACTACTCGTATTTCCTCTAAAACGGAGAGTTAAAACAATAAATTCTACAGTATTTTCGCCCTGGTATGTTTTCCCCCAGATTAGTTAAATGAAAAGGGATTCCTTTTTATAAAAAATGTCTCTAGTCTCGACCTGCGCTACGCTCGGCGTCGGCTATTTTTTCTTTGCATTTTAAATCAAAATAACTTTATTTTCGTCCGAGTTCTCTACCGTCTTGGCATAATCAACGCGCCGCTTCGTGCCGTTAAAGCGTTTAAGACAATTTTGCGGCAAAAAAAATCATAATCACAAAGAAGTCTTGTGTTCCTTTGAAGTGTTAAGTACTTGGGTTGTGTTTCAGTCGCTTTGCATCTTTACTCTTTATAAAGCGCAAGACTGCTTTGCGTGTGTTTCTGAACTGTTTTTGTGCTTGACGTTGAATTGCACGTTGCACTATGCTTGCAAGGTTTAAAACTGTGCTCTCTGTCATGATTATAAATTACTTTATTTCTTCTATAATTAATTTCAGAGAACAATCTAATCTATTTAATAAGAGTAAATAAGAAATGCGAGTTGTGTTTATTGGATCAATACGTAAGGTTTTACGTACCTTAAATCAATCCGATTTTAAAATATTAGTCAACGTATGAAACTTAAGTAGGTATTTCATAAATCACCACAAAAAAAGTCCCTTAAAACTCGTATCTCGATAATCTGCTACAAACGATCTGAAAATTAATAAAAAGGCATCCTTTTTTTATTCATGTTAAATATCTAACTGGCAAAATGGTAAATCTCAAAGCGGCCGATTTTAATGGACGCATAAAAGGGCATCATCTCTGTCCATTAAATACCTTTTAAACGTTTGATCCCTTTTGTATTTACCATAGCGATGATCCGAACAGATTGCGAGCTCGGCTCGTGTTAATCAAGCCTTTATAATGCATTCACGTACCTACTCTGTGCCCTGGCCGACTGACCCACTAATGTAAATACAGGTTTCAGGCCGCCAATTGCTGGAACTATAAACTCTGAGCTGTTTGTATAACCCCTTTAGGCTTTTGATACTGCCTGGAGCACATTTACCTTACAAAATATACCTAATTTCAAAACAATTTAGAAGCTAAACAATATTCGAGGAGACGTCAGGCAATGAATGCAAAAAATGATGCAAAATTTTCAATTATCTTCGGAGACGCGGCTCGCGTCCCGAATAATAAATCATGAAGGTGTCGCAACTTGTCCGCGCCTCCAACCCGTTATAACCGCCGCGAAAAAATCAAAACGAGGGGATCACAAAATATAATTTCAAATAAAAGTTCACTCCGGAGCGGTCACAAGTTTCTTAATTAAAACTTACGTCGGACGTCGCAAGGGGAGGGAACTTTGACCCAGAAATAAATAAATACAGACGGAGTGACTCCACCGTCACGAGTCGCTCGTTTATTTGTCTAAAGGAGTTTTGCTCAGTTCGACGGACGTGTCTCATAATCTATTGGTACACCTATTGGCAGCTCATCTCTACCGTTTCTTTATTGCTACGAGTTTCTTTGTCCCCTACCTCGAGAGTCGTTTCTGTTAGGTACTTTCAATCTCTTGAGCTCTTGGTTCATCGAGTTACAGATGTATAATTGTCTTTGGATGCACAACACGCCACCAATCTCTATCAACGTTTCAGTTGGTTATATTTAATAGTGGTTGCCACATTTTAGCTACAGAATAATTCTGTTTCATTAATATCAAGTACTTACCTATAAAGAATAGTAGTAAATACGCTCACAGTCAGCGACTATCATTGTTGTTCTGTCCGTAAACTGCGTACTGTACGCGTTATGAGAGCGCTTTATTCTGTATATTATCTGAACTGCTAACTGATTTACAATAAGCCGCAAGTTATGAGCGTAACATGAATATCCTAATTCTTATTTCCTTGTTACAGCACTCCATGCTCTACTTCTTCCATCACTACGAGCTGCCAGTAATACTACAGCACGTCCAATTGCAGCAACTGTTGCTGCGCACTCACAGAGGTATGGCTGGCATGATGGGGCTCGCTGGCATTGCGGCCATGGCCAGCGGTGGCGCGCCCTACCAGGACTTGCCCGGCACTGGCATCCAAGCCACGCCCCCAACCACGCAGTCCACCACACAAACCATACAGAACACAGTACAGTCGCAGACACAAACAACCCCTTCTGTCTCCACAGTGCAAACCAATACCACCCACACGGGTGACGTTCTCCCCAGAACCCCGGAAACCAACACAGCTGGCACCAACACCCCCGTCGAGAGCGAAGAGAGGGCTATCCTCCCTACCAATGAACGAAACGATAAAGACATCTCGCCCAGCGAGGTCGGGATGAAGATAGAGGAGATCGCGAGGAGGGACACTGGTGCTCTGGTGAAAGAGTCTCACTCCACCGCGAGCATGGAGCCTTTACCAGGCGCGCCTGATGGCGACTCCACGACAGCCAACGTGAAAGTTCCATCGACCCTCGACCGCAGACGAGACGAAAGCGACGACCAACTGACGTGCGGCTTCGAGGTGGTGTCAGAACTAGCTCCTAGAGCGACCCCCGAGGCTGACGATATAGACTAGCGAATAATTCAACATTCAATAATAAACTTTATTGAATAAGGCCGCTTTTGTGAGTGAAATCGCCAGATTATCTATGTATAGATACAATTTTGTCATAAGGTGGTAAAGTCTCATAACTGGGCATAAGTTTAACGAACACGAGATGTAAGTAAGTTCAAAGTTAATTTTCTAGGATGTCGTAATATTGGTGTCTGTAACGTTAAGATTCGCCATTTGCCTATATGTAAATACTTATGATAGTAATACGAAACGAATCTAGATTCATTGGTGTGTTCCAGAGTTGTAATTTATTAATACTTTGCATTGAGCTGGAGGTCGGCATACTCTTTTCAGTGATTTAGTTTACTTGCAAATAAATATTTTCGTTCATAACTGCTTGTATATTTATTTATCTATAACTGTACGGTTCACACACCGTACAGTATTGCAAGCACTGCATTTCCGTGCAATAGCGTGGAAACCGGACGGCGCGGGCAGTCCACTTTTAACTCGCGGCTCATAAACATCTCCCAATTAAGTCAGTGATCAATAAAATCGTGTTTTAAATCTTTTTCTTTTCGTTTTGTTTTAAATCTTTGATGTCCCGTACATCAATGGTCCTTCGAGCCTCCGAAGGCGGGACGAAAATCGTGAAGTGCTTTTTGTGATTTTTGTGCCCAAACTGGATTGCCTCAGGATAAAGCATTAAACTGTAGGTGAGACAGCAGTCTTCGGTGAGTCAGTATTTCACTTCGCTCTACAAAGCTATCTTCTACCACCATCGCTTCACCATGGATGATATCTTAGCGAATCAACAGCAGATCATGGCAGCGATGGAACAGCTCCTTACCAACTTTAAAAAGGACGGTCCAGAGCGCAGAACCTCAGTAAACATCAAAAGACGGCTGAGCTCTTTAGAAACATATTGGCAAGAATTTCAGTGCAATCACATCAAATTGTGCGAATTTGACGATAAATCTGGAGAGTACTTCGTAACTAACGCATATAAACGAACTTCAGATTTTTACATTGAAACACGTGCTTATTTACAAAAATATCTATCCTCTGACGCAAGGCCAGAGGAAAAACACCTTCTACGTCCGGCTACGCCCCTAGCATCCGGGGGGACGCCACGCGCCGAGACACCAGAGGTAGGGCAGCAGCCAACACCGTCCGGTTCTCAAGCTCCACGCAGCAGCAGCGGGCAAGGAACTAGCAGCAAGCTTGATGAAATGTTAAGAAAGCAGCAAAGTAATTTCAAAGCATTCATCAGGACGGTAAACTCAATTAACTTTGAAAACCTTACCAGCAGGTGGGAATTCGAAGACACATTGAAGTCGGTGCAGAACCGTTGGTCGGTCATTGACACCTTACATTGGGAAATTGACAGCGAGCTCTACGCAGAAAATCTCGAGTACGAGCAAAGCTATAGTAGGTATGAACAGCAGTTCAATAATATTAAAAAGTCGATAAATGAAAAAATGTGGTCTCAACATCATCGGGAAAAATCGACGCCGCAAATGGATATACCTACTTTCAGCGGGAACTATCAGCAGTGGGTGTCCTTCAAGGATTTATTTGTAGAGGCGGTGCACAGTAATACGTCTCTATCCAACGCCCAAAAGATGCAGTTCCTCAAAAGCAAACTCAAGGGCGAAGCGGAAAAATTGGTACAGCATTTACCAATTAGCTCTGAGAATTACGAGGTGAGTTGGAACATTCTTCTTCAACGCTACAACAACTTGAAGTTGATATTCAACAGCCATATGAATACTCTGACCAACTTACCTACATTGCAACAGCAATCGGCAGCAGCCATCAAAAAAGTTTATGATACCACCAACGAATGCCTTAACGCAATCAAGGCCCTAGGAGTCGACATAAGTACCTGGGACCCAATCGTCGTATACATTATTTCGAACAAGCTGGACGCGGACACGCACATTGACTACATCGATTCATTAAAAAACCCAAAGGAGCTACCTACTCTAAAAGATATATTAGATTTTCTCGAGCGTAAATTCTCTTCTCTAGAATCATCTAAGCGAAAGACTGAGGTCAAAACTCAGCAACAGGACCCATCGACCAACAAAAAGACTCATTTTTTCAAATCTTTTACCAGTCATAAATTCAATCAAAATCAAAGTTCCCATAACTCGAACGATAAATTCCATAACAAGGTTGTAAAATGTGCAGTTTGTAACATGAATACTCACTACAAGCTTTTCCAGTGCGAAGCATTTCTCGAAATGTCGCCTCACATGAGACAGAAAACCGTCGAAAAATTATCCTTGTGCAAAAACTGCCTTAGGTCACATAGCAATAAGAAGTGTTTTTCGAACAAAAAGTGCCAAGAGTGCGAGGGAGACCACAACACTTTATTGCACAACGCTCCGACAGGCAGAGTTCGGATTTCTTCACAAACACAATCATGTGAACCGAACGATTCTCAGCAGAGTCAGCAAAAGGGTAATGCACATGTTTTACAGGGGGAGACGGGGGAAATTCTTCTTGCAACCGCGTTGGTGAACGTGACCAAGGCCGATGGTACCTATCTAACTTTACGAGCGTTGATCGATCAAGGTTCACAAACATCCTTGATTTCGGAAAATGCGGCACAAATGTTAGGCATCAAACGCAAAAGATGCCAAGGAATAATATTTGGCGTAGGAGCCAAGGAAATGGTCTGCAAAGGGATCATTGGGATTTCTCTATCATCGCTTTACATTGATTACGAACTCAACATTGAAGTATTCGTCATGAAACATGTAGTCAATAACTTACCAAACCGAACGTTCGCAAAACCGACATGGCCTCATTTGGAGAATATTCAGTTATCAGATCCTGAATTCTTTAGAAGTCGATCCGTAGACCTTCTATTAGGGGCAGACGCCTATGCCGAAATAATTTTAGGTGGCGTCATTAGACAAAATCCATCCATGCCAGTAGCTCAACAGACGCGTTTTGGCTGGATCCTTTGCGGCAGTGCTAACGTCACAAAATCGTATCACTGCAACGTAGTTTTGACCGAGGAGAACGACCTGAACAAATTTTGGTCTATAGAAGATATTGTCGATCAAAACAACATGTCCACGGAGGACTTGGAATGCTTACAGCTTTACAAAGAGACTACGGAGCGCCAGGCTGATGGTAGATACATCGTGCGCCTACCATTGCATTCCGACGCAGACACAAGATTAGGAAAATCAAGGCCAAAAGCATTGGCTCAGTTCTATCAATTGGAACGTAAATTTAAAAAATATGAAAATGTCGCAAATGCTTATAAATCGTTCATGCATGAATACCAAGAATTAGGTCACATGCGCACATCAACAGGTGACGGTAACAAGAAACCCGGGTATTACATGCCGCATCATTGTGTGCACCGCACTGACTCGACTACCACAGCGTTGAGGGTCGTATTCAATGCATCAGGAATGACGACACGCGGATACAGTTTAAATGATGTTATGTACCGGGGCCCGAATTTGCAAAAGGACCTACTTTCTTTGGTACTCAAATGGAGGCAATATAAATATGCATTGATAGCGGACATAGAAAAGATGTTTCGACAAATTCTGGTTCACGAGGACCACCAACGCTACCAGAAGGTGGTTTGGCGTGATTGTGAAAGCAAAGCAGTCCAAGAATTTTGTCTTTTAACCGTCACATATGGTACCAAAGCAGCAGCATTTCTAGCAATGATGACTCTTCAGCAGCTAGCGAGCGATGAGGGCCATAAATTCCCTGCAGCAGCAAGGGTACTAGAGGATCAGTTCTACATGGACGACCTATTAAGTGGAAGCCACAGTATTGAATCAGCGAAGGACTTGAAATCAGACCTTACGGCACTCCTAAAACTAGGTGGATTCAATCTGCGCAAATGGTGTTCCAACGAATCATCTTTACTTAGCAATGATAGCGCAGTCTCAAAACCTCAGGACAGCTTCGACTTTCGTCATCAAGAGTCAACCAAAACATTGGGGCTCATCTGGAAAGCAAAAGAAGACGTTTTCTCATACGAATGCAAAATGTCACCGAAATCACCTTTAATACCATCAAAAAGAATTCTTCTATCAGAAATATCAAAAATTTTTGACCCTCTCGGGTGGTTATCTCCGGTGGTGATCCAACTGAAACTTTTATTTCAAGATGTGTGGAAATCCAATCTTCAGTGGGACGACAAGGTACCCGATGATATCCATAAAAAGTGGATCAAGCTGAGAGAAGACATCGATAACATCAATGTAACCAAACTACCGAGGTGGATAGGAAGTGGAGAGGATGACGTGATAGAACTCCACGGATTCTGTGACGCATCATCTAAGGCATTCGCAGCAGTAATCTATACAAGAGTCCAAAAGCAAGATTCAGTAAAAATAACACTTCTAGCCGCCAAGACGAAGGTGAATCCAATCAGCACTATGGATAGTGAAATATCATTGCCTAAGTTAGAGCTTAGTGGTGCACACTTATTAGCAAAGCTCATGACCAAAGTCAAAGAAAGCTTAAATGGTCAAAAAATCAAATTATACGGATGGTGCGACTCAACCGCAGTACTTGGATGGCTGCATGGTGAACCAAGTAGGTGGAAACCATTCGTCGCTAATAGGGTCAAAAAGACAACAGAGGTCATGCCCGCAGAGTGCTGGCGCTATGTTAAATCAAAGGACAACCCAGCTGATTGCGCCAGCAGAGGTCTGACAGCAGGTCAGCTTCGAGATCATTCACTCTGGTGGAACGGACCCACCTGGTTAAAGTCATTGACAAAGGAGACTGAAACTGTAAAATTTGAAACTGACCTAGAAACAAAAACAACAAAACAAGCAGTCAACACAGCACAAGTTGAAAGTACACACACAAGTACAAGTAGTATAGTCGAACAATTACTGTGCAAGCACAGCAGCTTTGCACGAGTGACGCGCGTCCTTGCATGGGTCAGGCGAGCGATAACACATCCAAGCCGTCGCGGTCAAGGTTATTTGACTACGGACGAGATACGCGTCGCAAAACTCAAACTTATAAAATACATTCAGCAATTGGAATTCTCAGTCGATATCAAAGACCTACAGAAAAACAAGATTGTTAATAGCAAAAGCAAATTGTTCAACATGAATCCGTATCTCGACAAAGATGGCATGTTGAGAGTGGGAGGTCGTCTGAGAAATTCAAACATTAGTGAGGAAATGAAACATCCGTTTATAATCCCACATTCAAGCCATTTCACCGAAATGCTCATCGACCACGCCCACAAACAAACATTTCACGGTGGAGCTCGCCTGACGCTTTCCTGGTTGAGACAGGAATATTGGATCGTAGGGGGAAACAGAGCTGTCAAAAAACGCCTACAACAATGCGTCATCTGTAAAAGACACAACCCAGTCATGCCACATCAACTGATGGGTGACCTACCAGCTGCAAGAACAAATCCTACAAGGCCCTTTTACCACACAGGAGTTGACTTTACTGGCTTTATGGATGTAAAGTCAAGTAAAGGACGAGGTATCAAAACGACCAAGGGATATGTGTCAGTTTTTGTATGCATGGTGACAAAGGCCATTCATCTTGAGCTTGTGTCAGATTTATCATCGTCGACTTTCTTGGCAGCTCTGAGAAGATTCTCAGCAAGAAGAGGCACCCCGCGGCACATTTATTGCGACAACGGAACAAACTTTGTCGGCGCAAGCAAGATCCTAGGCAAAGAGTTTGTAGAATTAAAATCTCTACTGTCAGATGAGTTTCTCAGCGAAACAAATGAAATGAAAATAGAATTTCATTTCTTAGCACCTTCATGGCCCTCCGCTGGTGGTCTGTGGGAATCAGGAGTCAAAAGTTTGAAGTACCACTTACGCAGAGTAGTCGGAGAACAGAAGCTTACATTCGAAGAATTTACAACTCTTCTTTCACAGCTAGAAGCATGCTTGAACACTCGACCTTTGTGCGCAATAAGTGAAGACACTAACGATGTTGACTATCTTACTCCGTCTCATTTTCTAGCGAGTGGTCCAGTTTTAACAATCTACGAAACTGAAAAAGACGAGCGAACAAGGTGGCAATTAACGCAAAAAATATTTCAAGACATATGGAAGAGGTGGCGCACAGAATATCTCACACAGCTGCTAGCCAGGAGCAAGTGGAAAGAAACCCGCCCGAATATAAAAATAGATGACATCGTCATCATACACGATGCCAATCTGCCAGCAGGCAAATGGATTTTAGGTAGAGTGATCGAACTTCACCCCGGCAAGGACAATCATGTACGGGTAGTCAGCATCAAGACGAAGAATGGAGTTCTAAGAAGGCCAATTGTCAAGGTCTCAATTCTACCTGTCAACGAACAAGTCAGCAAGACTTCATCAGATTCAGAACAACCAAATAACTCAGCAGAGCCAAAACGAAAGAAAAATGTTCGCGGATCGTCATGCATCAATTTAATGACGATGATCTTTATGTTGATAATGTTATGCTCTACGACTGCAGTCCACAGCGCATATAACATCTCGGCAATGCAAAGTAATAACAGCATTTACTTTGACAAAGTTTCAGACATGCGACTAATTCAGGACAAGTGGAAACTCATTGTCTATTTCAACATGAAACCATACTGGAAAGGTACGAACTTACTAGCCGCATACAATAAACATTTAGAAGAATTGTGCTCAAAGTTCGAAGAAAGGAAATCCCACTGTGACATCATCCTACTGCAGCTACGTCACGGATTCTCGGAATTAGAGTACTACAACGGCATACTACAACAAAGCGATAAGCACGCGCGTAAGAGACGAGGCCTTATAGACGGCGTGGGGAACATTGCAAACAGTCTATTCGGCGTTTTAGACAGCCGCTTTGCACAGCAGTACGAGAATGATATTTCTAAAGTCAGGCGCGACCAAAAACATTTGGAACTTCTGTGGAAAAATCAAACCTCAGTTATTGAAGCAGAAAACAATTTACTTAAAAGAGTTGAAGCATCAATGGAAGAACAACATAAGGCATTCAAAAGGCACATGAACGAATTAGAAGAGACAGCAGTAAAGCTCAATGATGCTATGGTCAAAATAGATACCATCAACGAGTTCATTATGTCTAGTATGATCGCCAATAACATACTAAATAGCCTCAAAAAGGTTCAAGATACCTTGTTAGACACCATATCTAACTATAAGGAATTTAATGTCCATCTAATCACACCAGTGCAGCTTCGTGAAGAACTCAACATCATATCTGGGCAGTTAAATAAGGACTTATCGCTGCCTATAAACAATATACGGACTGATCTAGCAAAAATCTACAAAATATTAAAAGTTAGGGCCAGAATGTCTTTGCAATACTTTATATTCGAAATACAAATTCCGCTAGTTAATAGGGATAGCTACGAATTATACAAGACATATCCAGTTCCTCAGCAAGTAGAAGGTGTCATCGTTAGTATATCACCTATAGCAGCCTTTTTAGCAATCAACATCGAAAAGGACACCTACATACCTATTTCAGAGATCGAGCTATCTCAAAGATGCATGAAGAGTGAAAAAACTCTAAACTTATGCGAGTTACAGAAGCCGGTGTACCAGAAAGCATCTGGTAATAATCTTTGCGTCAAAGACAACAAGAACGCGCAATGTAAAACTATAATAAGCACGTGTCAACCTACTTGGACGGAGCTTATCAATGTAAACAATTTCATGATCACCTGTTGCGGTCAATGCACTGCAAGATTTATCTGTGGGTATCAAGTTACACAGGAACAATTAACAGGTGTCAACATTATCGCACTTGGAAACGACTGCGTCATCAAGGGCGAGTCCTTCACTATAACGTCACATAAACAACACTCTAGCACATTGAATACAGATCCAGACTTACTTACAATAGATATCGCACCCGTCAATAACATAATAAATCTTACGATACCGATCAGCCAATTCAATGAGAGCAACAGCGAATTTAGAGGTTCAATCGAGCGCATCAACCAACGCATCGCAGAGATAGAGGAAGCAGCGGACCATTTCGAACAAACTGACGAGATGTCCTCTCACGACGTTCACCAATACGTCGCTATCTACGCAGTGGCAGCAGCAGCTTTGGGGTGCGCCGCGCTTGTCTGGTGGCGAGCGCGGCGCGCCTCCGCCACACTCCGCAGCACGGTGCAGGCCACGTCCCATGAGGGCGTGCCGCCCGTGCCGCCGGCGCCGGTGGGCACGCAGCCCGCTCCCTCGGTTCGCACGTCGGTCTCATCTGGTATCAGTGACATTAAGTGTGGTGTTCTTAGTGGTAGTGTTCTGTGTGACGAAAGTGGAAGTGCGCGTGATAAGCAATCATATAGTGTGAAGTGTGAAAAGTCCAGCAAGGATTCGGCTACATCGCCTACATTCAGCAAAATTAGATTCATAAGCGAGAGTGATTAATGTCGGTATCATACTGCGTCACTAACAAAACATTGTTTTACCATCATACATCACTGTACCATAATCACGATCGCTAACAAATTCATCTCATTTCACACTCTTTCTCTCGCGCCCCGGAACATGTACGGTTCACACACCGTACAGTATTGCAAGCACTGCATTTCCGTGCAATAGCGTGGAAACCGGACGGCGCGGGCAGTCCACTTTTAACTCGCGGCTCATAAACATCTCCCAATTAAGTCAGTGATCAATAAAATCGTGTTTTAAATCTTTTTCTTTTCGTTTTGTTTTAAATCTTTGATGTCCCGTACAATAACTTTTATCCAAAACCCTTAGGTCAAAGACATACTCAATAGGTTTCAATAGGTTTTTTACTAATATTAAGAGCCTTTCCTTAAGACAGAACTTAGAGAAACAAAATTGCTCCGAGGCTGGGTTTGACATAGATCCAGTCGAGTCAAAATAATAGGTCCGATTTGACGTTTGTCATTTGCTTTTCCGTGATAACTTGTATGAACGTCTACATAAGAAATCGAAAAATCAACCACATAATGCCAAAATATTATTAAGTTATCCATACACTACAACACTGAGTATATTTTATAAACACCAAGTTTCACCTTGAAGTTCAAGAACTGTATAAATTACTCACAAACACTAGTTAATCCTTGATCAATATTTCGACACGACGTTATTCAAATGTTGTGTTCACGAGTTCGTTGCCGCAGTGACATAAAAAATACTAGTGTTGCGACAAGTTTGCAACCGTTTTCAATCACTTCGGAACCAAACGAAATCCAGAGTTATATATATCGTTTCATTATATTATTTAAAATAATGAAAATCAATAAATAAGAGTGAATAGAAGTATTAGTGTGTGTTCTTCTTTATATGATAAGATTATTTTAGTTTCGGAGTGTTGGACTAAATTGGCTTCACAGATAATAAGTACATTCATTCTTTAGTTCAGTGTAAAGCATTTCTGAGCGGAGCAAAAGTGATATATTTGTAGCCGAAATAGTTCGATAATATTATAATTTCTGTTTAACTTAAGTCAAACTAAAAGATTACAAATTCTAAAATCGAAATGTCTCAAGAATCGATTTGTTTCGCAACCGATTCTTTGATTCCCATCTCTACTTTAGTATTTTGACAAATGTCAAATCGGACCTTTTGGCCTGACTAGTGTGTTTTACTAACGTAGATCTCAGAACAATAAATGCGTAGATATAAAAAGCTTCGGGATTCGAACCCGGCCTTTACCTTTAGAGCATTTTGTTGTTGGCATCTGCGCCACTAAGGTAAAAGTCTTGTTTCTAGCTACTAAGGCACTTGCATTTCAGTTGGATTTTAATAAGTACTAGCATCTGCTTACAGTTGCACTTGCTCACACCTGTATAAAAAGTAGCCTTAATGCTATTATAAGTAAACTTTTCAAGTTTCATTCAATTGGTTCGGCCGTTACGGTTCGATTGAGTCACAAACATCCGATGTCCTTAGAAACTTTCGGATTTAAAATATTTCCTAAGTAGTATTTCAGGAATTTCATACTAGGATTTAAGAAAAAAACAGTTGTTAAATTATTACACGTTTATTAGTAACAAATTCCAAAAAAGTACCTGTCCAAGTAGGTAGGTATGTACATAATTTTTTTTAATTATCTGAGACTTAATTACATTAATAATTTGTAGATGAGTACTAATCTTAAAACGACTTAAAATTAGATGTAGTTTCGTAACCAGATTCGAAGAAGAAGAAGAAAAGATGTCCGATGGCCGCTGAAGACAAGTTGAGAGGAATCTGAAAAAAAAAATTCAATGAACATCGAACATAATAACATAAGGTATCATAATATAATATATCATAATATCTTTCGTAACATTTTTAAAACTAACTGTTTCCCGTTTCGTATTAAAAAAATGCATACAGCTATATTTTGATTTGTTAAATCTATTTTTATGTGAATTTGGCTTTGATTTGATGAAAATAAATATGTGGGATAAATATCATTTAATTTCTCTGCTGGACTGGAAGTTAAGAAGAAACATAGAATGCGTCCAGCTGCTTTTCTCCCCGAGCATGTAGTAAAAGTCGACTAAGGGATAGAATCTTCTCCAACATGATTGACCATCTATATGGGCGATGTGCTGATCAACTGTCACCATTGTTCACCATATCCATCTTGGGACTTTGAATCAGGAGTGGCTGCAAGTTTTGTTATGATTACTTGTGGCTCTGCCCGCCCCATTAGGGATATGGGTGTGATATTATGTACGTATGTATGTACCAGTATGGGTCGCTCCGTATCCAGGTATAAACAACAAAACCAAAAATTTGACCAGCAAAATTTTGACAGGTCGGAAAACCAAAAGTGTTCTAAAATACCCACCATAGCAAACTACATGCTCCAATTCTCAGCGAGTTCCAACGCGGGATATTTTCAGTGCAGTGCAGTTGGTTGAAAGCCGTGAATTCTGCAAAAAATACATAATTTTACTAATTCAGCATTTTTGGTTTTTGGGTCATTTGATACATACCTACGAGTAAAATACACAATGTACATTTAATTTCAAACTAGCTTATGATGACAGCAACATTTAACCATAAACTAAGCAAAGCCTATGGGAACCAGGTGGTTGATAGTATAAAAGTAATCTATATCGTCACTGGAAAGGCAAATTTACGTAAGCGCCAATCGAGAAAAAGCCGTTTGAAGTTCATTTTTTTCGTTTTTTTAATCATAACTTTCTACCTAATTATCGAATTTTGATGACGTCAACGTAAGATTTCATTCTTTTTTCATTTTCTATGTCCAGCAATTCATATTATTGTATTTGGACTGCTATTTTAGGATAATAACTCAATATGCCTATTTGGCGCCATTTTGGCGCTTACGTAATTTTGCCTTTCCAGTGACGATATATTCCAAGTCACGAACTATGTATATTCGAAGTTTCATCTAAGTAAATCCTTTTTAGGTACTTTTGAATTCATAATTGATCGAGCGAGCGAAGATCTAAGTGGCAACATAGCTGATTTGGCTGATTTGGCATGTTTGTGTGGATATGCCTGTTAGACTATAACTTACGAACAGTTCATCCAAATCTGTAAGAAACTTGGCAGGTCAGAAGCATGAGCTTAATCGATAAAGGGGTTGTAAAAATATATTGGGTTCCAAAAGCATCAACATCATCATCAGCCTATAGCAGTCCGCTGCTATAGGACATAGCCTTCCCTAATGAGCTCCATTGTGCCCCATCTTCAAAGGCCATAAGAAAGAACTTTATTTGTACATTCCAAAATGGTTTTTATTTTTGTCCTAGGATGTAGACTTTTTGAAATACAACGAAAAAAGTAAATGCCAACGAAATCTTCGCTCGCTTCGCTTAATTTAAATTTATAGATAATAGATATTTATAGATAATAAGAGCTTATTGCCTCTAGCTATGTATCATACATTTCATAGCTTTCAAAATGGTGTCACTACATAACATTAAACATTTACTGGTCTAATACTCGAAATATATGTACAGTCAGCGTCAAATTGATATGAGCGTGTAGAGTAGTCAAAATGATCTGAGAAACATAAAAGCAATTTGATATACGCAGTTCAAATCATCATATTGTTGTAAGCACCCAAGATGTTCAAAATATCTTACTACTCATTGTTTCATATTTATATGAGCAGTCAGGGTGTTCAAAATTATCTTAGCAAACATAGCTCTCAAAGGCAGTATGCAAACTCTTTTGAGTGAATACCTACTTGAACTACATTTAAGAGCTTTGTTTGCTAAGATAATTTTGAACACCCTGACTGCTCGCTCATATAAATATGAAACAATGAGTAGTAAGATATTTTGAACACCTTGTGTGCTTACAACAATGTGATGATTTGAACTGCGTATATCAAATTGCTTTTATGTTTTTCAGATCATTTTGACTACTCTAGACGCTCATATCAATTTGACGCTGACTATACTCGTATACCCGATTTTAGTGATTTATGACTTTTTGACAAATTTATGTTGTGACACCATTTGAAATTTATTATAAGTAAATACGTCTAATTTCAAGCTACTGTACATCACTTCAATGCATTAAAATAATTTCGTATATACATGACCGTTTCGAAGAGAGTTTCAAAAACAAAATAATCTTTAATCTACGTTTCAAGATGTCTTGTCTTCGAAAACGATGTACGGTCGTCAAGATTACTTACTCTTCCTGCTGTTATTCGTTCATGATGCTTTTAATCTTGTCAGCTACGTGTATTCTCAAGCAATAACATCTCACAATGTGTGTTAATTCCCCAAGAATACACGTGGCCGATCAAGTTACAGCATTGCTTCGTTCTTGAGCCTTCTCTCTTCTTCGTTGGGTAAGGTAAGGCGGTGCGTAAAAAATACAACAACTTTTAAACACCCCCTTAACTTTACCGACAGAAATTGTGTAATTATTTTCAATATTTCAAATGAAGTCTTACACACTTTCTATCACACTGAAATAAACTTACAGTTACATACATTTATCAAGCGAATGCAGTTCTACAATAATTGTGAATAAAGCTTTAGTTCCCGATTATTCAAAGTAGGCGGCGTTCCAAACTACAATGCAATACACAATTAAACTTAGTTAATTTGTATCACATTATAATAATGATGCGCGTCCTTCGAATGCTCTGGACCTATAACTTTATTATTGCAAAACTTTGTTTGATTGCGACTGCTGTATACTTATCCAGGAGCATTATCATGGTAGTGGGCTGTGGGTCTAATCGCGTAGGCACGTGCGTCGTCACGATCGGCCCCGGGCGTCCGGCCTGGGTAATCTCTCGCTGGACGCCGGATCACCGGTTTATCTGCGGAACGAAACAGAGATTAAACTGCACTGGATTGTTGTTCGATCGCCGATTGTTTCGAATCTAGTTCAAACTTGTTTTGTTGCGCTGATTGATGTGGACGAGAACGATGTTGTGGGTTCTGGTAGTACTGTACATATTCTGTGGCTGCTGTCCAGATATCATGCAAACGATTGAGAGCAGGTATCTATATACGTTTAAAAAAAGGGCTGTATCTATTTTCATTACTGAACTAAAACTTATTTCTTAATTACAAATCAGTTCAATTGTACGATCGACCCAAAATCTTTTACTTCTGTAATGATCAAGCCATTATTATTTTTCAGGAACTGAACTGCCTATGAATTTAAACATCGTCCCAGGCCCTTTTAAAGTAAACCCTTTATCACATTACAGCTGTTACAAATAACTATCAAGTTTTGAAGTAAATACCTACAACACCTTTTCAGTGTTTGTGATACCGACAATCGGATATCAAACGTTAGTCCGATAGTTTCATCCGGCGGGTTTTATCTGAGGGTCGGCCTCTTTGATCCCGTCCTCACTGCCGCTTTGATGTCGCGCGCCCTTTGTTGCCGTCCGCCCTCAACCTGCGAACGAAGATACTATGTTACGACAATGTTAAGATGCATATATTATGAAAGATAATTATGGAAAACCATATCATTGTTACAAAGCTATTATAAAATAAAAAGTATATTTGTATGAATCAATATACAACCAACATGATGAGATACAATAAGCAAGTATTCCCAAGGAGGGTTGACGTCAGGCAGGCGGCCGGTCATAAAACACCTTAGTCAAAACTCTTACGCCGACTCTTGTGCCGACCCCACATAAAGTGGGATAAGGGCAGGAAGATGCTGATGATTTGTATGAATCAATAGGTCGTGTTAATACAGTTATAACAAATGTTAATAAAAACAGCCAGACTGCCCCAAAAGACAACAGAACTTGGTTGTTTCTAACAATTAGCCTTCTTACAAATATTTCTAAAGCAATCTTCCCAGACGACGGCTATAAAGCTGGCCAATGAAAGAGAACAATTTAAGTTCAACTGACTGTAAAAATAAAAGAGTAGTGCACACCGAGGCAAAACGAAACTCATAAATATGAAGAACAATTATTGTCAGTGAAAATCTGGCACCTGTTGAGAGAACTGTCTGCACTTGGCTTCACTGAATTTAAGTGACCAGAACGTTCGCATTATTTTTCTTTTTTAACGAGGAATTTACTGTTTTTGACCAAATTCTCGCGAAAGAAACAAGACTTCAGATTAATAAGATTGTTAAGGGTTCACCGACAAATACTTAAATTATAATGCTCTACTGCTATGACTCAACATCGTCTACAGGTGCAAGTATCAAACCACGTGATCCAAATTGGCCGACGACAAGTCTCACATCAAAGTGTTCAACTTTAAATGAATCCCTTAATTACACTACTGTTGATTCTCAAGCAACACCCCCGGGGGATCCCCGAAAATTACCTATCAGCGAGGGTTTCATCGGCTTACAAGCATTCGCTAATAACGTGTGAATATTTATACCGATCTTACGAGTTATAGGTGTTTCTGAACGGATTTGGATGTTTGGTTTGAACGTGGATATACCTTTGAATACCACATAGGCTACTTTGTATCTGGGTATGTATGTACAACGCAGGCGAAACCGGAAGCGGAAGCTAGTAAAAAAATGTACTTAAGTATTCATTTATTAATTAACTGTGTTCTCTATAATCATTTTCATATAAGTATTCTACTGGTATTATAGAGGTAAATGCGAAGGTTTGTGAGGATGGGACGATGTGAGTATGTTTGTACCTCAATCACGCCATAACGGCTGAACAGATTTGAATCATCATCATCTTCCTGCCCTTATCCCACTCTATGTGGGGTCGGCACAGCATGATCCAAGGATCATGCTGTAAGAGTTTTGGCTAAGGTGTTTTACGACCGGCCGCCTGCCTGACGTCAACCCTTCTTGGGAATACTTGCTTATTGTATCTCATCATGTTGGAGAGGATACTATCCCTTAGTCGACTTTTACGACATGCTCGAGGAGAGAAGCAGCTGGACGCATTCTATGTTTTTTCTTTACTCCCAGTCCAGCAGATTTGAATGAAACTTGGAATATACATAGTGTATGGGCTGGAATAACATATAGGCTATTTTTATCCGGGTACTATAATTTGGTTTAGCTATGCTAGCTAGTAGGTAAATGAAGCAAAGTTGTATGTCAGGACCGTAGCAAATGCAGATCCGTGGTGTCTGCCTACCCCTATGGGGCTGTGGTGTGATATCATGTACGTATGTAGGTATATTAGTTGTATTAAATTTTATTACTGTTTTATTTTTTTTAATCTTATACATTTTACTACTACCTACCTACCTTACCTGTGATGTAGTTCTACACTTTCTCTGCCCCATTAACCTAATTCTATGCGTTAGTAATGAAATAAGTGGAATGTCTAGTTATTACGATTCCACTAACTGATTACATTCGACCTACCGCTGAAAATAATAACTAAATTTAGCCTTCCCTGGAGCAAAGAAACCATGCTAGTAAAGTATAGTTAATTTAAAATGTTTGACCCCGTAATATTTTAACATTACGGTGGAGAAACGAACTGGACTCGTATAAGAAAAACTGGACCAGCACTAAATGTTAGCACTAAATAGAGAGCCTCCTTTGCACTCCGCAAAGGAGGCCTATGAGCATTGGGACGAAACGGGCTCTTAGTAATAATAATAATAATAGTCATCATTACATCACTTTATTATTAAGGAAAAGGAAAAGCAACATAATCATTGCATATTTTTATAAAACCCTCCACAAAATTAGCACACCTTTAAAAGCCGGCAGGCAAAGGGTAATTTCCAAACAGTGGCTGTAAAATTAGGTTCCGCAAAACATTCTTGACAAAGCTACTATAAACATGGGATTGTCCGGGACCACAAGGCTTTATTATTTTTAAGTCCTTCCGAGTGTTCCCTCGTTCGAAACTTTCCCGTCCCCAGACAGAAAGTTAATTTCTTTTGGTGTATTTTAAAATTAATTTCGCTTTGTGGTTCCCCCGCACGAATTGTTACAAAACGGTAAAAGCTCCCAGTTATAATAGACCAGAAAAATGACTGCTCTTTGAACGGTTGCTTCGCAACAATTGCACAAACACTTTGAATTTTACGGAAAATTTTTATACAGCTGCGCGGCTCAGATTTATTAGGTACCTATAAAAAAGTCGCAGTTGAACAAACACTGATATTTATTCTAAAACACGTGCTGGTAAGAGTCATCGGCAATTGAATTCTGCTGTGATTTTTAGACTTCGTTTTTTTCAAGCCTACAAATTCGGATAATAACATACACACGGTGCAACAAAATATACACAATTCACATATATGGAGACCCATTTCACCCATTGTATGTCATTTACAATAAAAATTATATAAGCCGATTCATATTTTCACAAATCTGTTAAACCCTCGTATTCTGCCTACAAATGCCAAAACCACACACTCAGAGCGCTTTAACCCTTACAATATGGGATGCAACAATGACATTGCACAGCCACGACGGGCACGGCCTCTCACACGATTTCCACTCTTACTTACATACATTAAAGTATATTTTACAATGAAGGCTCTGGAGGCTATGATACCGGAACAGCTTAGTAGAATTGTGAATAAATGTAACAGAGGTGCAGTATGTTCGGTCAGAACTGGGGCATGAATGTGAATGCCTTTTATACTTTTATAAGAATTATCATCGCATTTCTACTTAAGTACTTTTTGGGAAGTTGGGAACGGGATATTTTATAATCTTACATACTTACCTGGAACATTCTCGGTACGATTATTTGTTTTACATATGTAGTTAAATGGTCCTAGGAAGGAAACACTTTAGTGTAGCAGGTTAGCGTTAGACAAGGAAAACAAAACTCGATCCTTAGCCGAAGCAGGATAGTGTAGCAGTTCATTAGCATTTTAATCACTTGTCGTCCCGCCACCTGCGCCCTAACTCCGCTGACAATGCATATTTTTATTTCGACATGAATACAATTTAAATAATTAAGAAATATATCAACAATTTTAAACTTATAAGTACTACGAATTTATCGATGATGTTTAGTTTAGTAATTAATCATTTTCTCACACTGATTCGAAAGAATTAGTGAAACTCTTAGAAGTAATAGATTATCAAATTACGCTTTTGTATAAAATAACGGCGCTATGAATATGATCTGTGTCCAATCATTAATGTCTATATCAAGGTGACGTTTGACAAATACACACGTCCTACGTCACCTTTATTGCGAGAAAAAAAAAAATACGAAGTGTATTGATGATAGCGGACGTGATGCCGCAACAGTGACTAGTGCACGACTATGTGAAAGTTACTTTTTTCTTGCCAAAATACGAGACAGACAACGCGTCTACAAAATTTATATCAATAATTATAATGATAAATTCAAATTACGTGAGTGTTACATTAGTAAAAAAGTAGGTTTTCTATTTTATTATACGAAAAATATGATATTATAATTGTCAAACTTTTTATATATTTTTTTATCACCTATATAACGCTTTTAAAACAGAATAATTTCATAATACAAATAATAAATATATCTATTATATTCTCCTAAATATGTTCTAAACAACTAGTATAAATAGTAGTAGAAAGAATATAATCACAGATAAATATATAAGAATCAATCTAATTCAACAATTTCATAATAAATATGATAAAAAAATCTAATTAAGTTGTAACGTCATATTTACAAATGTAGTCTCCATTAGATCCTGCTCTAAAGTTTCTTATTCTCGAGATTGGCAGTTCGATTATCCCCGTCTAGTCTTGTAAAAGTACAATAAAAATTAGCGTTCAGGACATTTTTGTGTAACGTAACGGACAGGGTATAAAAGAGACAAGCCAAAATATAACCCTTGTATAACAAAAACAAGCTTTTTGTTGTGTTTTTTTTTCAAGTAGGTAATAGTAATTATTTTTATATTTATTTATTCTCTATATCTTTAGTCCTCTATATCTCACTGCTTGGCGAATGCTTTCATAAAGAATGAGTATGGGAGGAGGTAATAGATTTTTCTGGTAAGAATACAATAATCTGATTCCTACAAGACGGAACCTCAGTTCTGTTTTTGTAATTTGTAAATATCTTCAGGTTTAGTCCGTCTCCGTCCCGTTATGATATCGAAAGTACTTCATAATGTCCCAGACTGCATAAGCGCTCTACGGGGAGACGCGGCTAAATTAAACCGCCCGGAACCTGCTTCTTGGGGAAAAATGATCGCTTACTGCATTTGAGCGGAGCATTTGAGACGCGATTAATTAACTCGACGTAAAAAATGTGTCCATAAAAATGTTTTCAATAGAAGGTCCTTCATTTCGACCTGTGTACGGATTTTTTGTCTTGATACTTTAAAATAGTGATGATAATCATGATGATAGAACAAGTAAAGACAATTTGTGCTTTGTCTTGTACGTTCAAATATGTGGGTAGGTATCATATGCCTAAGAATGTTTAAAATAACTAATAACTTCAATGAAGTGGTTATATTAATTCAACAAATATTTCAATAGAATAGGAAGGTTAAGCCACTTTGAGCAATTCTTTTCCCGAATTAATAACGGATCCTTAGCAATGCCTCTAATTTTAGTAAAATGGTTCGAATTTTAGGTGAATCGTACGCAATTCAATTATTCAACATCAAATTCATGTTGGCGTTGAAATTACCATACAAAAAACCGTACCAATAGCATCAAACTATGATTCGTTTAAAGTGGTCTTTATAGAAGCGTAGATGGACGATGGCAATATTTGTGAAAAGGTTCGCCAACCAAACCGAACGAATAAAGACATATCACAGCCTGCAGATTATATTACATCGTTTCTTAAGACGGGCCAATCCATGTTGACTCTCCTCAATAACTAACTTCAAACATAATTATCTTCCCTCGATTTCCCCCAAAATTGGTGATCCTCCGGAGGGAACTCAGTATTGCCGACAATTTCTTGTGCCAACACGCCGGCGAATATCGAAGATCATTGTTTGTTTATCTCATTATGGGATGATTGATTTCATAGACCGTTCATTAAGATATTTAGGGTATTTTGTTATATATCAGGGTTCTTTTTGACTCTTTTTCGCGTCACATTTATGATATACCTTATAAATTGGATTATAATAATGTCTATGATTTGGATGGTTGTTTCTAATTGAATCAGCAATTATGGATTTACCAACTTTACTGCCAAAATATTGCTTAAATAGAATCGATTTTAAACCCAATGTAAAATAAAATATTTGTTTTAGTTATTAAGTTTTTGTAGTGCAAAAAGGAGCCCTTGAGGCGCACTTTCAATCCTTTCACCACGCTGGTTCCGAAGAACTAGTGACACGGTTAGTAGTAACAGTAATGCAAATATTTAGGGACAGCTAACTCATAGTGTAGAAATTCTGACAGAACGCCTTGAAAAGCTTTAATGAACCAATCAAATAATTGCTTCTTGTCTTTTTAACATTTTATCGTGAAAACGAGAATAAAATTTTGTTCCTAGCAAAACTATAATGCAATCTCCACATACATTATCACGTAATCTATCTCGCACATTAAGTAGAGCGGGCGCATATTGAGGCAGTGCAATTTCACGAGACAGCGCCTCGCCGTAATAAATATAAAATATGCGTCGGCGGGCCAGCCCTTGAATACCAAGTGGAACTACAAATGATTTTAAAACCTACCCTTACTGTAGCCGAGACGAGAACCTTCCGCATCTTATTTTTAATATTCTAACCCAATCTTATGTATGACGTTTCAAAACTTCGGCTTTTTCTGGATCCACATTTTAAAGATCAGTTTTGTGATAGTCACACTATGAAGTCAGAGTGTAGCAATTTCGTAGCACGTCTACGAAACTGCTACGAAGCACAACAGTTTTTACCTTCTGATTTGTCCTGTCGTACAATCTGTACAAAAACGGGGAATAAAATAAATGAAAATGAATGGTGGCGTGTGTATAAATACAGTCAGTTTAAAACTGGGTATTTGTCAAATAACAAGAAACAAAAGCAAACAATAAATGACAAAATTGTCTCTTAAATACATACCAAAGAAGTTAAATTAAATTAATTCGCATCAAAATAACGCGTGTTTTCCAACAATTTTAATACCTGTCCTATCCAAAACTTAAGGAGGCCAAGAAGGCGTTTTGTCATCAGCACTGACAGTTTATTTGTAAAGATCTTCGGCTAAATTAAACAAGAGAGTGGGCAACTTGGTAGTAATCCATCAGAGTCTCGCCTTGAGATCAGCCGGCAAATTTTAATTCAGATGAAGCTTTTAGGGCGCGGTTTATCGTAGACGAAGTTAATGTTTAGCGTGACTCGAATACTGAGATATCATTTTAATTTCGCCCCTTCTGGCTTCAGTTGTCCTGCTGAGAATAAAGCAAGCTACTACGGACTTTAAAGTATGAACCGCTAGAAGGACCATATCCCAGTATGTAATGGGTGTTTAAATTATTCTTATCAGTTTTTTTATGCACACACATAACCTAAATTGCTTGTGTTTAGCTAGTTGTTGTTTATAGAAGGTATCTTGATTCTTTCCAAGTCATTGCTTTTTGTCAATGATGATGATGGCCATAAAAAGGTATGTAAAAGGAAGCAAAAAATGGTTCAAAAATTTGCTTACGACCACAAATACTGCGGTTAATTCCGCGTTGCTGGTATTCATTGCTCCTCTAGTGCCTCGTACTCAACTTTACATATTTTTGAAGGCGAATAAATCTCGTTTGATGGAAAAAGAATTTTGTTGTAAACAGAAGAGGCCGGTTAATGGAATGTCTTTAGTATTCAGGGTGTTAAATTTGCAGGCAGATGGTAGAATTTGTGGGATGGGAAATGTGATTTTTTAAAGAATTCACCGTAAAAAGGATCTCTTTTAAAGGCATATGTTTTAAGATACCGCTACTATTCTTGTCAAGGATTGGAGTTAGCTTCAAATTGTACAAAAATTGACTGTACCTACATTGCCTACCTACCTAAACAAGAGATAAATTCTATGAGGAGTACCAAGCACGATAAGAATTACAGAGCTTCAAGAAATAAATCTTAATTCCTCAACACCAGCACCGTCTCTATCAAATGCACCGAATCAAAGGTTTGCCGAAATCCGCAATTTTATGATTCAATTACGACTCACTGGCGGGCAATATGCCGGCGTGAAATGACACCCACCCTCCCTCACCCTGTGAAACTGAGAGCAATAATTATCAACCTTTAAGAAAATTAGTCAAGTCGGGAAACTTTTTAAGCTGTTTCTTGGTTAACTTTAATATAAAAAGGAGAATGGTAAAAAACATCATCCTTTTTTATATCTAAAATCGTATACTTTTCTGTTTTAAGTAGATAAAAGTAGTCTATATGTTATTCTAACACACGTATTATTTATTGTTCAAGATTTATTATATCTAGTCGTGTAACTAGTTCTTTTCGAACCAGTGTGATGAAAGGATTTAAATTGCGCGTCAAAGGCTCCTTTCGTGAACTTGACACACGTTTTCGAACTTTTTAGGTTCTACGACATGTCGGTTTCCTCACGATGTTTTCCTTCACCTTTATGAGTACTGGTATAGTGCACATACATTTTTTGTAAAGATTTATTCTGATCTACTCAGAAGTTATGGCGCGATTGAGGCATAAACATTATGCTTATTATTATTTTCTGGACTTGTAAACAATTACTTTTCATGTATGGAGCGATATACCAGTGATTTTCTCCTAAAGTTCATACCTATACTTCTCTTGGACTCTGTAACGTATCACCTCTCTTCTTTAATGCCTTTAGATTATTACCTACTCAATACCGTATCATGACCCAACAATAAAATATGAGTAGGGTGTCTTATAAAACTGGAGTTTTATAGTCAAAGGATTACTGACTACAACGTTTGTGCCAATAAAAACATTATAAACAAAAGTAAAATACTAACCCCTTCCTGTATCGCCCCTAAATTTTTATATAAATGTAAAGAGTTATTTAATTTTTAGTATAAAAATTTAAATTTGTTTTCAAAAATTTAGTTTATGTATATACTTTCTTTTTGTAAATACATTCTTATAAATACATAATAATACAACACCCATACACAGAAGAAATATTTGCAGAATATTCAAACATTTCTCCCGAAGCGGGAATCAAACCCGCGCCTCTTGCATATCAGCCGAGCACTCGCCCGCCTCGCCACCGAGGTCGTCAAATATTAATTTAGCTAAAGTGTATAAACTGACTGTAAAAAGTCAGAACTTGCATGTATTTCACTTGGGCTTTCGTCACAAGTAAACTTTCCAAATCGTCTCGCGGTCGCGATCACCTAGTGGCTAAGTGGATTGCAGTGGGACCCCATCTGTTCACCGTCAGAGCCCAGGGGGGGTGGGCTGGAGGAGAGGGGGTGAATTGCGTTAAATAAAGTCAAATTGAGCAATAAAGGCGCCCGCTGTAATGCAATAGGTTTGCGGCGCGACTGTGAGACTGCGAACCACTAATTTACAGTATTTGGCTTCAACTTCAAGGATGTCACGTTTTTTCTAGACTTTATTCGTTTAAATTAGTCATCAATCTGGTCACCAAGCCTGGTTTTATCTGGTGAGCCTAGATTTTAGGGTTCCATACCCGAAGGGTGCCAACGGGACTCTATTATTAAGCCTCCACTGTCTGTCAGCGGGCTGCAGCTCATAATAGTAAAGAATCGTAATAGGTAGAGAGTTGAAATTTTCACAGATTGTGTATTTCTATTGCTGCTATAAATAATAAAAATACAGTAAAAGGGGGAGGCTCCATACAAGAAACATTTATGTAGGTACGTGTACGATGGGATGGATTCTTAAGAAAGGAGGGAGTACAGCAGTCAGCAGTTATGACGGTTGACAGAAGGAAGTCGTCTGACGAGCTTTTACTGTAGGAAACCGGTGATTAAAATATAACGTTTTTATATCTTACTCAGGTTTTTTTATATTAGCAGCATTGGATGACAAAATTATGATTCAAATAAACAAGTTCGTTAAAATCAAAGTATGCAAAATTCGAATAAAACGCAATAATCGTCGCTCCAATAGACGTTTAACGTTGAAAATAAGGGCAGTAGAATGAAATAAAGCTTATAAGTGAAAACAAAGTTAGCGTGACGAGGGAGGCAACTTTGTTGTTATGAAACGGACGCTTTAAGACGAGAAATCATCACTCCCATTACATTGTGCTAACTGTTTCAGGGCTGCTCCAAAACGAGCAAGGAAAAAACATGGAATGCGTCCAGCTACTAATCTTTCCGAGCATGTTGTAAAAGTCAGCTAAGGGATAGTATCCTCTGTGATACGATGGACCATCTTTATGGGCGGTGCACTGATCACCTGTTACCATACGGTTCAACATATTCGTCTTGGGAATTGGAATTAGGAGTGGCTGCAAGTTTTCTTATGATTACATGGATACGGGCGTGGTACTTACCCGGATAAAAAGTTTACCCTATCCAGATCTTAAACTTAGTGTATTACAAGTTTCAGCAAAGTTTGATCAGCCATTACGGAGGTCACGACATGACGCTTCGAGACAACTTAAATTGAATACTACCACTGGTGAAAGGATTTAGAAATGCCTCGTAAAGGCTCTTTTGACACATGTTTTTTGAACATTTTAGGTTTTGCGACATGCTGGTTTCTTCACGGTGCATATAAATTTTTCGAATAGAAAAATCCTTTGGTGCACGACCGGATTTGAACTCACCACCTTAGGATCGGTGGGCAGGGCCGCCCAGTAGACCACCAGTGCATTTAATTAAATTAATTTACTAAAAGTATTTGAGTTGCAACCCTACAGTTAACAAATAACCCTTCCGCTAGGCGGTTTCGCATCTTGGGTACATTTGGCCAGCAGCACGCTTCTGTTACTATAACTCAAGTTTTAACTTAAGGTAGGCCTTATCTCGTTGTGATAAGTTCGTAATTGGTCTGACTCGAAAACTTACCATGAAAAATTGTTGTCCTTAATTTAATGTCCACTGAAAGTGGGCGGTCATGCTCATAATTTAAGATTTAATATTGCTTGCGTGATTCAAATTCAAAGTATATTTATTGCATAGATTGTCATTGATATAGATATAGCGTATTTCTTTCTAGTTCCCAACGAAATAAAAATGTTGGTGGTCATTAGACACAAAAACTTAGGCCAAATTTAAGCAAAGAGAAACATAGGACCACAGATTGCAACATACAATAAATCACACAGACACCGAAGAAATACTAAGTTAGTATTATTATTTACCGCACATTTTTTGTCGGGCGAAATTGAACCCACATCCTCAGAAAAGCGCAGAAGGCAAAGTTGCTATCAACTGCGCTATAAGTCTAGTCAAATGTAAGTATTATCTTATGTTTATTTACAGAAAGAAAGCTACAATTAATACAAATATAATTTACAAAATATAAAAGAGAAAAACAGTAGAATAACTATAAGTTATTCTAGATTTTCTCATTCCACAAAACGAGATGAGTGAGACATCTGTATGTTGGTACCTACTATGTATTCTGTGCGCAGCTTTTAAATTCAATTTATATCAATTTGTGTGTAATCAGTAGGGGGTTAACACAAAAATACGCGAACCTCTGTATTGCGCTCGTAATATGATCGTTTACAGCATTACATGTACTGATGAGAATATTGTGCATGGGGCTGGATATTTATAAATTGTCTGATTTTGTGGTTCATTTGTGCCTCGTTTCTATTTTCAACTATGCAAACCTCGACGGAGCTTATGTATTTGAGCCTTTCGAGACACCGCGTTTTCTAAATTATTTCAGGACGTCTGGTCGAAGCGATGCGCGATCCAAGAGCTGATTCTTATTTGGCTCAACGGATCAGTATTGCCATTCAACATGACAAAGCGGCCAGCGTCTTGGGCACGCTTCCACCGTCCGATGAGCTGGATCAGGTAAGTGTTTTGTATACAATACAATACAATACAATACAATACAATACAATACAATACAACTTTATTGTAAAACACATCGGATAAATTTAAAATAAAACAAAATAGGCAGAAGAGAACAATGAGATTTACAATGGGCGGCCTTATCGCTAAGAGCGATCTCTTCCAGGCAACCTGGAATGTTTTGTTAATTAAATTATATGTGTATTATTAGTTAGTTAATTTCAACTAAATCCTAGTGGATTCCCTGTGTCGTGGGTATCCGAAACTACGAGTACCATGGTACTACATCAGCCAGAAAACATATTAGCAGAACATAAATATTTCTCAGAAACTGCATGGAATGAAAAAAAAAAGATTTTGAGAATGGAACGCGCAATGATGGCCGAAATCTTTACACTTGAAAGCACTTTACTTCTCAAAATTATTTCGTTGTAAACGGATATTTAAATAGCGCGACGCAAAACCCCATTTGTCAAATAAAAAACCCTAATAACTGGTTCGTACGCTGTTGTCTTTTTAAAAGCGTTTTTAATATTCTCGGGTTGTCTTCAGTCTTCCCTGTCTTTGCCGGTCTATTCCAATTTCGTTTAAGAGTGTTTTTTTTTGTTTATACAAGTTGAGCACTGTTGGAGTATAGGTAATCTCTTTTGCGCTTGTTGGATTTCAGACAGAAATCATTTTAGTAAGGGCTTTAAGACATTGTATAATTTAGATTACTTTTTAGCAAAACTCAAGATTAGGTGTACCTAAATCTATTCTTGTGTTATAAAAAACGCTTTTGAAACCGAAAGTATTCTACTTAGGTTATAAGTTTCAAACTTTTGCCGGCTTCACTGGCTTTATAGCCGGATAAAATGTAACCTATATGTTATTTTAGATGAAGAACTATGTAAATTCCTTGTTTCATACAATTTTGTTCAGGTAATTGAGGCACAGATTCACATCATTCTCTCAAACTTTAAAATAGTTATTGATATGTATTATAATTATTATGAATCTACACTAATATTCTAAAGAGGAAAGATTTTTTTGTTTGTTGTTAGGTATGTTTGTAGCGAATAGGCTCCGAAACTACTGAACCGATTTAAAAAACCTTTCACCAGTTGATAGCTACTTTATTACGAAATAACATAGGCTATAATTTATTTTCAAAAAAATTAGGGATCCTTACTAAAACTCCAATAATGTAACGCGAAGTGTAAAAAATTGACCTAAAAATCCTAATTTGTTAAATACCCGTGCAAAGCCGGGGCGGGCTGCTAGTTTATAATAATTAGAAGGATGGAAAAACTGAAAATTTAGCTAAGATTTAAGAGCCCCTGCTACCTCGTTTCTAGATCCAGCCCTGTGCAGTGTTCTTTCCATTCGTATCGTCAACGCTTCCTAGTTTTTAGCGTTATTTTGTCTGAACATTCCTTACGGGCGGACGGGCGCTTGCAATGCGTGTAAATTTAAGCCGAGTTTCGTTTCTTTGTAGCTTTTATTCAAATATTTGTTTGCGATTGTCAGTGCAGCGGACAGTCTGCCAGACGCTTGTTTGTTATTTGTTTTATGAGTACTAACTAGCGACCAGCCCCGGCTTCGCACGGGTGCAATGCTGATACTAAATATAACTACAAAGTGTCTTTATATACAACGTTCACAGCTTTTTTGTGGGTTATCCCTAAGTGATAGACATAATACCATCACGAAAATTTTTGTAGACCTTTTTAAGGTGTACAATATTGTAGTTCGGCCAGCGTTTGCAATGTAAACGCAAAAAAATGTATTTATTTACGACATCACATTAGAAATTATCAGTGTTTCTCTACTATATTATGCATGTATTATACATAATAAACTTTTTTCTTGAATCACTCTATCTATTAGAAAACACCGCATCAAAATCTGTTGCGTAGTTTTAAAGATCTAAGCATACATAGGGGCAGACTTAGGGAAGCGACTTTGTTTTTTACTATGTAGTGAAGTGATCAAAATAAAAATGCTCTCAACTAAACTGGCTTGGTTTTAATCTTGCAAAGGGAGGCCTATACACAGCAGAGTGCGAACTGTCTGCGGATGGTAATGAATTAAAATATCAAAGTATTGAGACCGTTCGTTCACTTGATATCAGGATAAACTGTAGTCATTATATTATTCCAGAATACGTACTATGTATATCTCAAGTTTCAAGAGTCACACAAATCCAAACACAAATTATCGCATTACTAATCTTATAACGATAAATCGAGTTTCATATTACCGTATCATGAAGATCTGAGCTTTTTAGGAAAGCTTTTAGCAGGTATGATATCATGTTTCAACTAGCTAATTGCGTAATAGAGCTACCTATAAGTAATTATTGTTGTGGAGGCTTGAATTACATTAGATCTAATTAAAGCTCGACAATACGGATAGATTACCGTATAAATAATAAATAAATATTTGTGGACATTTCCAGAATGGAAACCAGATGCCTTATAGAATACTTATATACCTACATTTTTTTAATAAATACATACTTATAAAACATAATACGACAACACCCAGACCCGGAAGAAATATTTGCAAAACATACAAACATTTCTCCCGCAGAGGGAATCGAACCCGTGCCTCTTGTGTATCAGCCGAGCATTCGCCCGCCACGCCATCGAGGTCGTCATATGTTACATATCTGTGTATTTCGATGAAAAGTCAACAAATACAACTTCTTCTCGTGTCACCTCTTTCGAATCAGTGTGGTGATGGATTCATGGATTGTCAACAATAAAGTGCGTTCATATTGCTAAACACAATTACAGATAGTAAATACCGCATACGAAAACCTTGATAATTCATAAAGATATAACTTTTTAAAATAAGAGTTTATCTTTTTTAGTGCTATAAGCTACCACCTACATATCAAAAAAAAGATTTGTATTATATCAATAGAACCTATCTAGTCTAGGTATAATACAAGCAAAAGCCATTTTTGAAGCACAACAATGTTCCAGACTTCATAAAACCAGAGTCCAAATAACCGCGAACACTCCGATATAATCCTCTGTATCTGAAGATGTGTGAAAATAAAAATAATAGAGCATTCTGGCTCAATGGCCGGAACGCAGAGTGTTTGCATTTGATAAGGGAAACCCCCGCGGCCCGGGGAACCCCCCCGGGGGTAAGGGTTGAGACTTGAGGCAACTTTAATGTGCATTGTTTTCTTCTGATACTTAAGATGCGGGGTTTCTTTCTAGTCGGGCTATTTAGTCTTTATAGTGTTATAAGTTGGCAGTTTGTCGCCTTGTAGCTCAAAGATGAAACAGTTTCTTTGGCAATCGATAAATATAGATAAAAATCGTGTGGTTATGTACCTACCTATGCTGTTTCCTAAGACTTTTATTACAAGATCTTTAGTTAAACACAAGTGGTGGTGACGTGGTGTGGACGTCCAAATGTTTTGTAATCTCTAGTCTAGAGCATTGTCCGCGATTCGTATAATATAATATATTCCATACAAGTCTATGGACAAAGGATACAAAAAGCTATGTAAATGATATGTTGTACTATGTCTACGCCACGTCTCCGCCACTCGCCATTTATGTAAAGCCATTTTGATATACATAGGGAGTATATGTATAAGAGTATAGTAGAGTTTTATTCCAAAGTAAGTATTTTTTTCTTTTTCAAAAGCTAGTTTCTAACATTGTGGTCTGCAAAGAACTTAGCCCGAAGCCCCCTGAATTTACCGGTGATAAAAACAGATGAAAATAATTCATAAAGTGAGCGAAAAAGTTCACAAAAGCAAAGACAGCGAGCGCCCGAGGCGGGGAGGGAGCACCAAATTATCTTTTTGTACGTCTCCTCCATAGTTTCAACTTATGGAGAAAACAGATCGTCGGTATTTTGTCTACTGGTGTTTCCGATATACATAATGTAGTATAATATTATAACAGATTATACCCAATCTAAACTAAATTCAATTAATGAATAAAGATTAATAAATAAATATTTGTGGACATATCACACAGCGCCATCTAGCCCCAAACTAAGCAAAGCTTGTATTATGGTAACCAGATGGCTAATAAGTACAATATTTATATCCTTTTTTGTAAAAATAATATAATCAGTTATCTTGGCCGATGTGTAAAACTTCAATATTATACGAAGAAACATTCAATATTCGCGGTAAGAAACCGTGGTGACTGGTCAAGATCATGTTCCTAATAATGGTCACTGGTTTCTTCTATGATCACTGGTAAGCGGGAAGACCAGCGCTGGTAACCTGTTTTCTATGCGATTGCATTTTTTTTCTTCGCGAATTCTCTATTAAATTGTGTTCAGGTTTTAGTCGTTTTGCGGCTGTCCTTTGGCCGTCGCAGTCTTTGCATTCATAAATTACTAATATTTGGCCTCTGGTTAAGTTCAGTTCCTGTGTAGTAGCTATTTTTTATAATTTGCGAAAAGATGTTGGTATGTATAACACGAAGGTATCCGTGATCAAGAATCTTACCTTCTCCAAAGCATGTGAGCTCAATAGTCAATATCTTAGCGGTCCATTTATTAACCACGGTGACTGTTACTTATCCAATTCTATTTTAAAAAAATATATATCTCAAAAATATATCACTTTCGTATCAATAACAAGTAATGGGTTAATGTAAAGGTAATTTTAGATCTATCAAATTAAGTTTAAGCGAAATAAATGAATCATAAAATCTACTGCAATAATAATAAATTTTGTAATAAAAAAATGCTAGATATTAACAGCTAAATTAGATAGCATTATTTTATAAGTTCATACTAACTATGTATAGTTATTCATACTTTGTAAATATTTTTTTGTGTTTTATAAACGCACAGTAGGTACCGACAAGGCTGGCAAAATCAAAATGAGAGTTATGTAATATTTGAGTAGGTATTTCAGTTCCCATTATATTTAACTGTTGTAAATATACTTAAAACACTTTTTTATTTCCAACTTGTATTCCCAAAATAAATCCAAATTCAAAAGGCAGTCAAGTTAATCAAATATTATCAGACAAAACATGTAAGCTGGACTCGTTTGTCCCAAATGCGTTTGAATTCGGCTTCAATTAGTCTCTTGTTTGTGAGAGGGCTTGTTACATTTTTAAGCCGTTAAAAAAAGTTTAATCTCAAATGCACGTAGTTTAAGTATATTCACCACACTAGTTTGAAAGAACTAGTGACAGGACTAGTAGTAGTAATAAATCCAAATTCAGAAGGCAGTCAAGTAAATCAAATATTATCAAACAACACATGTGAGCGGGGCACGTTTATCCCAAATGCGTTTGAATTCGGTTTCAATTAGTCGCTTGTTTGTGTGAGAGGGCTTGTTAGCCGCCTTGTCATGGTAATAGCCTTAAAGCCTTCGTACTGTCTGAATGTGAACGGTATTCCGTGAATGAGTCATGGAGTTTATAATTATTGCAATAGCTATCTATAGATCCGTTTTATGCTGAAATGAAATTAATAAAATCAAACTACTAAACGAATTAATTGTAAAATCAAACTGCCCCCTTAGATATCATGACTATAGTAGGTAAATGAACTGCCTTTATTAGTTTACTTGTTGTGACTCTGAACTCTACTTATCTATACTTAAGTTTTAGCTAATTTGGTTCGGCCGTTACGGAAGAATGAGTGAACCACAAACTCACAAAGTTATTTATTTAATTTTCTTTAAAACCTTTTTGGTATTTAAATGTCAATGGTTGTTACTGTTAGTCAAAGTCAAAGTCAAAAAAAAATATTCCATAAAATGACGGGGAACATTTGGACACGTCTTAAATCTACATTGCATTTACACCTGTTCGTAACGCGACTATACTATAGTGATTTATGATGTAAAATGGGATAAATTAAAAATTACACACATATAATCGAAAATAGTACATAACAGAACTCTCCCAAAATAGTTTGTAATGAATGACAAACCGCGATAGTTCAGCTAGTAGGTAACTCAGTTCTCTCGGCGGCGCGCGTCGGTCGCTCCTAGCCACAATCTTTATCAAATAAAGCAGTTTCGAAACCGCACCAGAATCCCGCCACCCTCTATTAACTATTTATGAACAAATTTAAATAGACTCGCAAGTTTAGGTAAGTACTACGAGAAAGCTAAACATGGAGTGATGCATAATATTTTGTTACCTTTTTATTTTTATGTAAAGTGTACTTTTATACAGAAACTACGGCAGACTACATTGTATGTATGTATGTTCGTATGAGCTAGTGGCCAACTCTAGTGAGTCACAGCCGGCGTCATGGCTTAACGACTTAAAAGCCGGGACCGACTGTTTAACGTGCCCTCCGAAGCACGGAAGCGCTCAGCTCGTAATGCCACTTGTGGTCACCCATCCCAATTTGTGACCGCGCATATAGTTGCTTAACTTTAACGATTAATTAAGAACACCTAAGCAAGCTACGCCACGAGCGCTTGCAGACTACGGTGCAAATAGAGGAATGAAATTGATGCCTGTTTTGAAGACTGCTCTACAGTGTCCCAGAAGAGAGACGGCTGGAGAGAAGAAAAGAGGAAGGAGGTATGTGCCCTGCAGTGGCCACTACAGGCATCTAATAATAATAATATGTCTTTTTAAAGGCACTAAGTGCCTATCATGTCTTTCCTGTGGACAAGGCCGACTAAGCTGAGAGGATGGAATAGGTGCTGGGCGTGCCTACTCCAACTTAATTCGTCCCGGGCACTAAAGCGTCCCGTTGGTGAAGGTAAAAGTTGCCTCCTGACGCTGTATCAATCATCTACTATAGATGGTAAAAGGCTTTAGTAAGCATTTTTAGTTTTATTTTGGGATATGAGTATAATTTTTTTTACCACAGTTCATTATTTCCCCAAAATGCCTTCTTAGCCCAGAGACGCAGTAATATTTTGATGTTCATAATAATAGAAGCGACACGAGGGTGCGCGAGGGTCCCGGATTTATTCCGTTTTTATTACTTTTTTACGGAGCCCTTCGGGAATAGACGTATGGGACCGCTAACAGTGTGTGTTACGACCAATATTGTATAGCACCTTTATTAGTGTCTCTTACAAAATGAATAGCTTTTTTCTAAGGTTCAAAGTTCGGTGGCTCCACCATGAAGTTCACCAGAACACTGGTGGTCCAGTGGTAAAAGGTCCCGCCTTCCGAACCTAAGGTCCTAAGATCGGGTTCAAACCCGGTCTTATCTGGATTTTTTTGTTCGAAAAATTTATGTGCTAAACATCGTGAGGAAACCGACATGTCGTTGAACTTAGAAGGTACGAAAATATGTGTCAAGTAAATAAATAAATAACACTCAACAGTCACATACATAGTTCTGACCCCAAACTAGGATTCCCTGTGTCGAGGGTATCAGAAACTACGAGTACCATGGTACCACAACACCCAGACCCGGAATAAATATTTGCAGAACATGCAAAAATTTCTTCCGCAGCGGAAATCGAGCTCGCGCCTCTTGCGTCTCTGCCGAGCAATTGCCCGCCACGCCACCGAGGCTTTCAAGTGCAAGAAAGGAACCTTTAAAGGCATTTTTAAATCCTTTCACCACACTGGTGCGAAAAGAACTATGCCACCACTAGTAGTACCTTGAGATTGCCACTCTTACAATTGGCCATCTTACCGGCTTTTAAGTCGTTAAGCCATGACGGAGGCCTTTAGGTGGCCTAAAAACTCCGTTACTAGAGTTGGCCACTAGCTCATTCGAACATACATACGTAGGGTACTACTATTCGTCATGTCATTTCTTCTTACTCGTGTCAGTTCTTTTGAATCAGTGAGATAAAAGGATTAGTGAGCCACAAGGAGGCTTTAGTATTGCTCTTCTGTGCTCAAAATCTAGTATCAAATAGGCAACAAACCTTTCTAATAATAGATTTTAAAGGTAAGAAAGAACAGCTAAAACAAAACCACGTCATAAAACTGCAATAAAATAATTCTATTGTGAAATTCAATTAATTTGAGTGGTAACAAAGGGAAGGTTTGACCGACTGGTCTGAAGGAGGGGTATGTTATTGGTAGGTATTGTTGTAGGCTGTAGGTAGCCGATTTTATTTTCCGCTTTTTGGGTAATCAATAGGGGAAACTCGACGCCCCTAAACAACCGAGGCAGCGCTTGAAATATGCGGAGTCGCAGTGAGACTATTTATAATTAAAATGTATTTCAGAAATAAAAAAAGTTATTATTATCTTACCATGCCAATACAAATTTTCTTGTTTTGTTTAAATTCTAAATCAATCTCTTTATTCACTTAAATCACTAACTTGGATCTTTAAAAAACTTCGTAAATCTACGTAAAATTAAATTCTATTCGTTACGTGCCCAAGCGTTCAAGATATCCAGTTGAACCCATTTAGAACTGTCTAAGGCACTGTATCGCCTTTTAGGTTTTAGTAGGCAAACATACAGTTTTATAAAATAGATGGAATGTTCCAATCCAACAACGGATGGTAGGTATATAGGTAACCATAGATTTAAGAAAGAGAATAATTTATTGACCACACTTAAAAATAATACCTACAGACCAGAAAAATATAAGGGACAGAGCATAAGGCAACAAAAAAATAGAGGTAGATATAGATATAGTTAGGCAGGCCTAACCAGGCAGGCACCGTTGTTTTTCTGAATATATGGCTCTATTCGACAGATAACAATGTTACTATGGTAATGAACGTACCGTTGTCCGTTAATAAAATATAGAACCCGGGATTCATAGACCTAAATTTTAATAAAATTAAAAGTCGAAATTTCGAATCTCCATAGATTTCCAAGTCCAATAGTGAAATCTAATATTCATTCCAATGATAGGTATTTATATCGAGAGCTCTTCGAGAGTTCCCTTCAAACCGGAACAACTTTAATCTGTATTTAGGAATTGTTATTACATTATTTTTAGAGAATGAGACGGGTATAAATAGTACCTACCTATATAGTGGAAATAAAGAGACTGTATGATTGTAAAAGAAAATATAATGGCAAATTGTTTTCTGGTTTGAGTATTGTGGTACCATTACATAGTAGTTTCTGATATAACTATAGTTTATCATTGTATGACAAATGATAATGACACCCAAGTCCTGATCCCATACTTGGATTCCCTGTATCCTGGGGATCAGATACTACGAGTAACATGCTACCACAAACACCCAGACCCTGAAGAAATATTTTTGCAGAACATGCAAACATTTCTTCCGCAGAGGGAATCAAAGCCGCGCCTCTTGCCTCTCAGCCGAGCACTTGCCCGCCACGCCACCGAGGTCGTCATATCATATCCAGGTACAATATTTCGTATACAAATTCTAACGGACCGTTTTAAAACTCCTTCATCATTTACTGCCGATTCAAATACCGAGTACAATTTTCCGATGGCAATCTGGAAAACGACCGGTCGTTCGTAGACAACGGAAACGTCTCGAGTGGTTGATTGAGCTGGAAAACGTTCTATGGTACGTATTTACCCCGACTTACCCCGATGACAAGTACGTACGTACCTATTTCTAGTATATGGCTATCCTACTACTACTGCTCATGTAACTTTATTCACACTGGTTCTTTCGAAACAGTGTGGTGAAATAGTAGGAACCTAATAACTTACTAAATTTAGTGTAGGTAAGGTACCCTACAAAATAATCGACTAAATGACTTCAAAAATAAGATTCAATATAATAAACTAAAGAACTTTACTAATATTATAAATGTGTTATTAATGTATTTGTATCCACTCATCTTCGTAACGAATGATCAGATTTGGGCAAAACTTTAAATACAAGTAGTTTATGAACTGGAATAATGCTGCAAGTGGAGTAACAGCGTATGCGAACGAGATAAGTATAAATGTGCAGAAGAAGATAACATCTAGGTCACTTTATAAAAGTGCTCCAAAGGTAGTCCCACGAGAATGAAACGAAACGCATTAAAATAATTACTGGACCAACGTTTTCCAGCATGACCCAACGATAAACCTCCACAGACACAGGTAGGAACTAAATAAGGCCTTTGCCATCTATAGTAGATTTATACAGTTTCGAAAGGCAACTTTTGTCTACACTGACGGGAGGGTGTGTTGCTCGAGACAAATTTAGATGGAATCGGCTTGCCCAGCACCTGGTACATACCATCCTCTCAGATTAGTCGGCCTTTACGACACCATGTCTTTACAAATACGTTCGGAGCTGACTAAGTTACGGCTTAGGGTGAAGACAGAGGTATTATTATTTATAGTACACTCTATTATAATATAAACTTTTCATCTTGAGGGTTGAAGCGCTTGTGGCGTAGCTTACTTAGACATTCTTGATTGATCGTTGAAGTTAAGCAACGGTTGTGCGCGTTCACAATTGGGATGGGTGACCGCAAGTGGCATTAAGAGCTGAGCGCTTCTGTGCTTCGGAGGGCACGTTGAATTGTCGGTACCGGCTTTTAAGTCGTTAAGTCATGACAGAGGCCTTTAGGCGGCCTAAAATCTTCGTCATAAGAGCTGGCCACTAGCTCATACGAAGTTACTTAAACTTATCTTGAGAACCGTAAACTATTGTATAATTAGTCAAAATATTTCGCACAAAAACTGTACTATAACAAATAATAGCTAGCTGTTTCCTTCAACCTGTGGTAATCCTGTCAAAGTAGCTGTTGTTAAAGCAATATGTGTTTAATTACAACGTGACAAGGTGTTACTAGCAAGTTAATGAGTGAAGCGAACGTCGGCATGATGAATGGAGAGGTGCGGTCAGGAATGAGTGGATTAACCTCAAAATACTACCTTTTCAAAAGTTATATCACTACATAGTATAAAAAAAATCGCTTCCCGCCGTCTGTCTGTCCATATATATGCTTAGATCTATAAAACAACACAACGGATTTTGATGCGGTTTTTTTAATAGATAGAGTGATTCAAGAGGAAGGTTTATATGTATAATACATGCATAATATAAGAGAAACACTGATAATTTTAGAGGTTTCTAATGTGATGTCGTAAATAAACATATTTTTTGCGCTTACGGCTTTATCCGGGTACAACGCGAGCGAAGCCGCGGCCGGCAGCTAGTTAAGTTATATTTCACCGAACTTTATTTATTCATTTCAAAAAGAAACAAGAGATTTTGAATCATTCTTAGATTATAAATGCGAAGTGTGGGGGTCTGTTAATACAATTTCATTCCTTTCACCACACTGGTGCCACAACTAGTAGTAGGTATAGTAGTGTGTTCCCGTCTACATCAAGGCTGAACGGATTTGACCGAAACTTGGAAAACCTACAACATACATACATATTATCATGCTCGTATCCCTAATGGGGCGGGCAGAGCCACTAGTAAAACCGGCCCATTCTTACATAGCCAAAATGTATTCATTTTGACATTTCAGAGCTGTTAATTCTAATAAGACTATGAAAATTCTTTAAACTATTAATTTCTAAAACTATATTTCCAAGATGAATAGTTGTAATAAAAGCTGGCGTGGCGCCGCACCCACAACAGAACATTTAGGTGCTAATTTAATGAATCGTCCCATTTCCCTACATACAGAACACGCTACGCTATATTTTTCACTTACTGCACGATGCTATAAGATGGGGTAGTACTCGTAGCTTGAAATATTGCACTATATGGTGTGTTTCTTTATTAAAAATGCTCAAATGATATATACGTCATAAACTTTTATTTTTTGTAATATTAATTTCTTGTGTTCTTACATATTTCTAAAATTTGAAGGACAGTTGCGCTAATTTTGGACGTCTACTAAAGCTGTGTTTTCTTTGTGTTTACCTAAGCACGTCTATAAACTTCGCGCCGAGGAATTTGTTGTAAAGTAAGAGAAAATGTAAGTTTAACCATTTATTGTCGAGCGTTGTCGGTTAAAAATTAAAACACGGATAACGATCATAAAGTAATTTATAAAAAAATATTTTCGGCGGCTATGAATGTCGCATCCCTCTTTAAAACTTTGCTAATTTAACTTTATTTGTATCGGACCAATATTTGCGACTTAAACAACTTTTTACGATGTAAGTACTTACTTTTATGTCTCAAGTATCCTAATGATATTATAAATGCGAAAGTTTATGTGTTTGTTACCACGTATCCCCTTGACTGATAAACCGATTTTGATTAAATATATAACGTATATAGTTTAGGTTCTAGAATAACATATAGACTAATCAAATTTTCCCCTAAGAGGTTAAAGCCTTATACAAGATGGTAAAGTTTCTAAGGAAAATTCGATCAAAACTCTGTACAAATTAACTATAAAACAAATAATAAAACAGTTATTTCTTATTTTTAAAGTTTGTATGGGAACTTTCAAACGGGCGGTGCAATTTACTTGAAACTTCGTCTGGAAATTTAAATAAAATACAAAATAATCAAGAACATGTTTTACAGAGTTTTTAATAGTACTTACCCTCAAAAAGGTGCAAGAAGGGGTGTAAAAGTTTGTATGGGAACTTTAGAGGGCCATGCGATTGGTTTGAAACTCGGTTTGGATGTTCCAAATAAAAATAAATGGACACATGTTTCAGGATTTTCCAAAATAATTCTCAAAAAGACGTAAAATGGGGTTTTAAAATATAATCCACGCGAGCGAAGCCGCGCGGGCGTACTAGTATCATATAAAGGGACTAAGTGATTTGAATAGGTAATGTGTCCAAAGGTAAACGATCAAACCGGATCATTTTATTATTTACTATTTTAAACACGAATTTTGCAGAGTATTTCAAACACAATACCGGCTCAGGATAAATACCTAAATAAACAATCCGATTAAATAAATATTTATTTACGAATGAGCCATTGAATATACTTTGTCAAGCATGAAAGCTCAAAATTAACTTTAACTATAAAAAGTAGTCTACATGTATTATACGTTTCATTGTCTCATTCAAATCAGTTCAGCCGTTACGATGTGATTGACAAATTCAAATATACTAACAAACTTTTCCATTTATAATATTAGTAACCGCATGCAAAATTATTGTGGTATTTGAGTCGGCGATCGCGCATCGTGTTCGATCAACAAAGAGTTTAACCCCACGGCCCCGGTCCGGACCATTTGTGTTTTCCCGTGCAGACAAATCGGTAACAATACGTGCACGCATCGCCTCATTTTAATTTGGCCGGTATAGGATCCGATGGGATCGGTTAAAAACACTCCCGGAAAATGCCGTCTGAGCCCTCTTCAAGTTTGTCTGTTTTAATACCATGTGCCTATTTTTATCGATAATGTTTGCAGAAATAGAACTAGCCAAAAATGCTATATTAAAAATATAAATTGAATTACTTAAGTGACTTGAAATATGAGGACAAATAGATTTTCTTGGGGTTGATATAACTATAATTATAGTTAGGCACAGGAAGTAAGATTTTGTTTGTCCTTAGCCCTTGATAAACTCGGAAATTCCAAAACTATTTTTTTTTTTAATTATTTAATCGAGAGGATAATTATTATTATCCTGAATTAGGCTATACTTTATTCCCACAAGAGCGAAACCACGTGGGTCCAGCTAGTGATTAAATATTTTCACTGTTGCGTTCAGAACCCACTGAAATGGACAGTCTGTTTGGCAAATCGATATCATTACATCACATTACGTATGACACATTCGTTGCGTAAATAATGTTGCCAGCTCGCAGGTAAAGTGAAATCGTGTGTTTGAAAGCAGCTTTTAAATAAATATAAACCTGCCTAAATAACCTTACGCAAGCGAAGAGAAAACGACTCACACATTAAACAGAGCCTATTTAAGGAACACGATCTCGAAATCAAGGTAACAAGACTTCACTTTTTACATGTTAAAATATTTAAACCGAGTTATTGTGAACCCCCTTTTTGGGGGTGTACTCGTGTGAAAAATAGCTCCGAATATCATGCGACTATCCGAGGATTTCGGGCCCTATTTCAACGGGATCGCGTCAAATGACAACAGATTTAGGGAAAGCGGGAAGCGAGGTGTAAAATGTATCCGTGCGCACTACGCCTTATATGACATTCTTCACATCTTCACATAAATGTAAGCGACGAGCCGATTCCCTAATCTTCCTTATATTAAAATGTTACCTGCGACTGTGATGCGGGAAATATAGATAGATGGACATAACGTACCTCCATTTTATTACTATAAAAATATAATGTAATACATTCACGCCAATAAGTACCAATTTCAGTTATACTTCGAAATTGTTGAATTACTTCTCTGCTGGACTGGGAGTAAAGAAAAAACAGAATGCGTCCAGCTGCTTTTCTCTCCGAGCATGTCGTAAAAGTCGACTAAGGGATAGTAACATGATGGGCCACCTTATGGGCGATGGGCTGATCACCTGTCACCATGGTTCACCATATCCATCTTGGGACTAAATCAATGTGGCTGCAAATTTACTTATGTTAACTTGTGGCTCTGCCCACCCCATTAGGGATACGGGCGTGATAATATGGATGTATTTTTTAATTACTTGAATCTTTAGGTTTAAGTTCTTCTGTGTTGTTTTGTCGTTGATTTTCCTTTAAAGCTCCAAGATATGTATAGCAGCTAGTAGCGTATTTCCTATTCAACATTAAAACCGTAAAATTTTGCATCTCAAAATCATATTTCAAGTGTAAGGAGCTTGCAACGTCTGGCTCCGGCTGTCTAAGTTGACATTTGTTTGAATATGTGATTTCCGCTGCAAACACGGATTTATTTACGCCCAATGTGACGATGTTCCTTTGCTTTTGGTTGCAAGAACTCGAGCATTAAGATAGGTAGCAAGTTTTACAGTGTAAGTTTTCAAAACCTTACTATTTTGGTTGCAATGGCTTGGGTCAATCAAGAGGCAACTGTTTTTTTAATAATAGTTGCGCTTAGAAGTATTTGTAGGTACTTAAAGTGTTGTTTATACAGAAGTTCACACTTATAGTTTTCAATCTTACTAGCTTACTCCTGTTGCTGATGAATAAGACAGAAATAGGATTGATTGATTTATAGAAATGTTATTAATTTGGTGTAAATCGAAAAATCTGATTGAGAGAGTGAAATCGATCGAGCGCTTGACCGGTCTTGTTTTAAATCAGGAAATCAAAATTAAAACGTCTATCCTTAAAAATTAAAAGTTGATTTTATTTCTTGTAAAAGCTACTGTTCCGTCACAGGATTCCATTAGAAAATTCCAAAATATTTTACGCCGAGACATTGTTTAAGGAGCATTGAAAAAGGCCAAGAGGGTTCTGTCTGCTTTTGAAAAGTAAGGATGCGACTACACTGTTACAATAAAAATGTTAAGAACCGACATTTTATTATGCATTTTACTCACTATGAGAAATAGGTGACTTAACTAGTACCTATTTCTGTTCTAATTTTACGACTCTTTTTATGCAAGTATTTTTCAATAATTTATGATAATTAGCAGCTATTTTTCATTTTACTAGCAAACTCTTATAATAATATTTTTTATGACTACCCCACATAAATAGTTTTGGCTAAGGTGTTTTATTACCGGCCGCCTGCCCGACGTCAACCCTCCTTGCAAATACTTGCTTATTGTATCTCATCATGTTGGAGAGGATACTATCCCTTAGTCGACTTTTACGACATGCTCGGGGAGAGAAGCAGCTGGACGCATTCTGTGTTTTTTCTTTACTCCCAGTCCAGCGAAGAAGTAAAAGACTCCGAATCTTGTCTTCAAAGACTCGCATATTTTGTAATAAACTTTTTTGTACAGTTTTAGTTTAAGGACCCTACGTCTGGTCGAAACGATGCGCGATCCAAGAGCTGGTTCTTATTTGGCTCAACGGATCAGTATTGCCATTCAGCGTGGCAATGCGGCCAGCGTCTTTGGCACGCTTCCACCGTCTGATGAGCTGGATCAGGTGAGCTATCTATTGACCGTTTGTTGCAAACGGCCTTTAGATAGCCCGACTGTTTCTTTTGTATTTTGTAAATTATATTTGTAATAGCTGTAAGTTTATTTCTGTTAATAAAGTTTTTTTTAAGGAGTATAATATGTTCAGTGTGAACACAGCCTAAGTGCTCTTCCCGGGATCGCGGGATCGCGGCGCGACACTTGTAATTAGCTCTGTAATCCGAGCCCGCAGATCGGGATCCGATGGAACCCTAATTAAAATTAGCGGTTTTGTTACAACTGTTTGCGGATAATGAATTTAACAGATTTGCTATTATACTCACTCATTTTATGCTTAGATAGGGTTTCCTAATGTAGATGTATTTACATACAAGGAATTTGTGCTATAGGTACATATTACATTTATTTGTGTTGTTCAAAAATGTGCGTTATATATAGGATAGCGTCATTGTACTAAATAATCAGCCGTGACAGATGGAAAGGCGGACGGACAAAGTTGCACCGGATTTTGTTCAACTTTTTGGTTGGGAACGCAAAAAAAAAATAGTTTTTATTTACAACTTATCTTAGACAGAGACGTGTAGCCTCGAAAGCGACTAGTACACCACTAATGCCAGATTCCTATATTCTACTAACAGGTGACGTATCGAAGTAACCTTAGCAACGTTGTTTATTTGTCTAAAAATGTATAACGTTTTATGGCAGAACAACGTTGCATTGGTGATTTAGAATTCGTAAACCTATATTAAATATAAGAACCCGGCATAAGTAAAAGATAGGCAAATTGCCTTAGCTACTACTGCTACTTGTCACGTCACTTGTTCTTTCGAAACATGTGCACCCGACACATATTTTCGAATTTTTAGGTTCTACGACATACAATATTTTACTGCACCGTTTGAGAGTACTGGCATAGCGCATATAAATTTTCAAACAGAAAAATCCATTGGTACACGACCGGATTGAACCCACGAACTTAAGATCGGAAGGCGAGGCCGCTACCACTAGACCATCAGTGCTCCTCCACGATTTTAAGATCTGAAGTGATTTCTATATTTATAATGTAATTCTAATTTACATCGTAGTGTTCTATAGAGATCGCAACGATAAGAGCTGGACTTTGGGAAAATCTGGAATAGACCGATTTCGGAAACCTCGATGATAAGAGAGTGTCGTCCAGCACACCGCACCGCGGGCCGCTCGGCGAACCTGAATGGCCACAGTCATGCCTACCTTCATTTAAATAACAAAACAGCCCTAACGCGCGGTTGGACCCGCCCATACCCCGCAACATAACACAAACAAATTAATTCAAATAATGAACCCTAATAAATACAGATCTGTTTACTCCATAAAGAATTAATGTTGTAATAATTGGGCCAAGAGGCTACAGCAGTTTGAATTCAAAATTTCGGAAGGGTGAATTAATTTGGCTTTGTTGAAATAATGAAAAGTTGCGGGTACCTGCGTGCTCGACTTGGGAACTTTGCCCAATTCAATAGGATTTCATTAGTGTGTATATTGCTAAAGAAATCAGTTTTGTAGCTTCGTTTGAGGCGGTATATGGCTATGGTTCACTTTGTGTAGGTAAACTTGTATGTCAACCCTGCAACACTATGATTTCTGTGAACTTGTCGCCAAGAGTGACAGGAGCAGCTATTTGACTTGCCAATGGATAGGCACTTGAATTGAAGCGCTCCTGGCTTGCTTAGACGTTCTTGATTGAACGTTGAAGTTAAGGAACGTTGTGCGCGGTCACAAATGAGATGGGTGACCGCAAGTGGCATTACGAGCTGAGCGCTTCCGTGCTTCGGAGGATACGTTAAATTGTCGGTGCCGGCGTTCAAGTCGTTAAGCCATGACGGAGGCCTTTAAGCGGCCTTTAAACTCACACAAGAGTTCGCCACTAGCTCATACGAACTTACTAATTTCTACTTATGTTTTGTGCTTTTCTATTTCTTATGTTTTGTGCTTTAGATTTCTATTTGGTAATTGTATTTAGAATTTAATAAGTATTTTAAGTTTCAACTGTGCCATAGTCATACTAGTACTCAGAATTCAGAACAACTAGTACCTAATTGTTATTAATTTTTATTTTTGTAAAAAAAACCCTACCTACCTGTTATTAGTTTAGGTACCTACCTAAACTAATAACTACCTTAACTAGCAATAAGCCCGTGGATTAAACAAGAATATTATGCAAGTAGATAGAACTAAAAAGAGTCTAAAACTGTACACAGTCTATAAAAGTTCACAAAAGCTTTTCAATTAAAAAGTTAAAATGGCGTCCAGCTAATTACAGCGGAGGTACATCTATTGGTGTAAAATAACCGCGATGCATCCCCCCGCTAAGTGAATTCCGTTAATTAAACCATAAAAACTTCGATAAATTAAGATCCCAGCCGATTTCCCCTCCGTAATAGAGTCCGAATAGAGATGTCGAAAAAAGGCCGGATCTGCATAACACAAATTACACTGATGGCGGAGCACAATAAATATTACACCACTGGTGGTATAGTGTTATGTGTATGGATGTACGTATTAAGAAAAATATTACTTATATAAGATTTCTATCAGCTTTCTACTTTTATTTTATTTGTTTATATATTAAGGTAAATAAATATTTGAGGACATATCATAGCACCCTCTAGCCCCAAACTAAGCAATGCTTTTAAGTACTATGGGAACCAGATGGATGATAGAATACTTAAATACTTTTTTTTGTAAATATGTACTTATAATACATAATACAAGACCTGGAAGAAATATTTGCAGAGCATGCAAAGATTTCTCCCGCAGTGGGAATCGAACCCGCGCCTCTTGCATCTTAGACGAGCACTCGCCCGCCACGCCACATAGGTCGCCAATTTCATCAAAAACTGTAAGAGCATTGCTTAGCTAAATGATTATGTGTGAAATATCCAATATATACTTAGGTACATATTATATAAAATATGTCTCTGATAGGCTCATTTCATGGACTTAACACATGTCTTAGTACTTTTTAGGGCTTTGTAACATGCCGCTTTCTTTTTAAAATATTTTCCTTCACCGTAAAGCGTGCATACAATTTTTCGAACGATTTTGCGTATGATCTTTAACACCATTATAATCAGCTTAATTGACTTAATGACATAGAAGCTTAAATGAAAATCGAAAAAAACATCCTAAAACGTGACTAAGTTGATTTTGTTAACGAGTATAATAAAATTACGACTGGACTGCATATTCCGGTCTAAATAAACACGGATTTATGCAGTCCCAGAGCGGGTATAGAGGCCTAGTTTCTTATGTAGGTATGTATGTATGTATGTATGTTCGTATGAGCTAGTGGCCATCTGTTTTTAGGTTCTTAAGAACTTATCAAACTCTTCTCTCTTAAATTACGTTTTTTGCAGTTTATATTGTGTAGTTTTAATAAAGTTTTTTTTGCAGTCCCAAGCCGGTCTTGCCGCAACTCTAGCTACAAAAGATTCAGATGCAAACGACATCGATACAGTCGCGCCGGTCGAAGTGACATAAAGTACGCCCCTACGTTTGTTTGTGGGCTCATTTCATTTTACTTATTGGAGCATGTTCCTGTTACCAGGACAATACGATTTGCTGCTTGTTATTTGAGATTTTATCTAGAAAGCTAAGTAGATAGGGTCAACGACTGTGGCTTTGCTCGCGTGGTACCTACTCGTATCAAAAGTAGCTCCTAGCACCTAGTATTTCAAGTTTCATTCAATCCTTTCAGCTGTTGCTCTATAGTTTGGGCCCGAATAATTATATCCTTACAAACTTTTGTTAACTACACTATTTACACTAATATTATATAGAGGAAAGATTTTTTTGTTTGTATTGTTTTGTCACAATTTCGATAGGTGATCGCAAGTGACATTACGAATTTCGGATGGCACGTTAAATTTTCGGTCCCAGTTTTAAGTCGTTAAGCCATGACGTTAAGCCTTAAAAACTTCCGTCACAAGAGTTGGCCACTAGCTCATACGAACTTACTTCTCTGTCGTTTCGCTCTTGGCAGAGCGCTCGTGGTCACGTCGAGGCACCGACGTTGTTGATAGAGGTGGGCACATCTCTCCGCACGATCTCCCGCCATCTCTCCCTATCAGCAGACTGTCTGGCGCAGTCAGATACTCTTCTTCCTAATGCCGATTTTGCTTGGTCTGTCCAGTTACAGACAACTTTTTATTCGCTTATATACGCGAGTGAAGCCAGGGACGGAAGTTTAACATGTGACGGTTCGTCCCTAATCCATCCAAGTCCATCCAACTGCGCGAAAACAAAATGATAATTACCAACAATAACTAACTAACCGACATCGTAGATAAGGCGCACCCTCTGTGAACATGCATGCTTTGACTAGGGATGGGACACGAACAGAATCGCAAGAACTCAATATAAAATCGTGACCTGTAAAAGATTTCTGTTACTATAGAATGTTTAAAAAAGCTTTCTTTGCCGAAAGGGCAATAGACAAAAAACCCAGACCCAGCGCAAAAGTTTTATATCTCGGATTTTAGTTGAATATTAGTATAAAATATTAGTATATAGGTATTAGTGTATTTAATGCGTTTTCTTTTTTGCCGAATTCAGTGGCTAACATGTTTTATTTTTGCTAATTGAAGTTGCTTAGATGAACAAGATAAAGCATATTTTTATTGGGTAAAAGGTGCTTATAATAAAATACTAAGCATGCTTAGTACCTATTTTTTGTGATTATGAAAATGATTTGTAGATTCGCAAGCTGTGTAATACGGCGTTCTATTTTCGGAGTAGGAGTCAACGCTCCAACACATCCCTAGTTTTCATTACAATTCCGAGGTTAAGTGTCTGTGTGTTTTAGGTAATTGGCTCGTGGGTCGTGTGTGCGGCGACTGCGCCCGGCTTATAAAAGCTACTTTTTGTGTATATTCCAGTATCAATTTACGAAAACACCGTATTTCGGTGTTGATTGTTTTTGCAAACTTTTTAATTCTATTTTTCCAGATTCACTTTGTGCCGGTTCCGTCCTTTGTTTTTCATTAGTTGCTCTCTCCTTAATTAGGGTGGTAGATTATTGTTTTCATAATGGCCAGTTTATGACTGAGGTTTCTTTTTGGGAGTTGAACATTTTGGAAAGTGGCTTCTTTGGTGTTTTGTTTTGTTCATATTTCTTATGATCTCGCTCATTTGGTACATAACCGTGGATGAAGTGTTATTGCTTGAGTGTACACGTAGTAATAGTCACAATGTTTTTTTTTTGTATTCGTGATTCCTAAAAACACATTTTGATTTGGTATAGGAACATAAAATAACGTTCATATAAATAAATAAATAACACCCAACAGTCACATACTTACATAGTCCTGACCCCACACTAGGATTCCCTGTGTCGTGGGTATCAGAAACTACGAGTACCATGGTACCACAACACCCAGACCCGGAAGAAATATTTACAGATCATGCAAACATTTCTTTCGCAGCGGGAATCGAACCCGCACCTCTTGCGTCTCTGCCAAGCAATCGCCCGCCACGCCACCGAGGCCGTCAAAACCTTTTTGTGCCGATTCAGCTCTTAAATGTAATATTGCTTGAGGATACACGCAGATGCATTCATTCATCTCATCCCAACATCGAAAAGCCGAAAGATACACCACGGGATAAGTAAAACAGTTTTAGGAAGAGTAAAGAAGGCATTCAAACTTGGAACTTTCTATTGAGAGGGAATCTCGCAGTGAAATCTTTTAAAGAACATTTTGTGAGCAAATCGCTTGCTCTCAGTTAAATCTCTTCGAGAACATTCTGGAGTCAACAGGTGGCTCCTTTCGGCTTTTATCAATTTGAATGTAATTGCCTTTATGAGATTCCGACCATTCTATTCAGTGGCTTGCAGCTGGGACTCCGGGTTGAACCCCGGGGTAGTCAAAGTTATCTGATTTCGAGCGATTCTTAAATCTACAAGTGGACGTTTAACCTTTTGTAAGAATCATTGCGTTCTTGTGAATGGTTGAAGAAACCCTTTTTAAATTTTGGCTTAGATAAGCTTATTTTTTCAAACTTTACCTTGTCACAAAAAACTGATTCTTTGAAAGTTGTTTAGTTTACTGGTTAAAGTGCCTACTCAATTATGATTTTTTTTACTGATAAATTACCCTAAAGGTGACGCCATACTTGGTTTAAAATGTTTTAATGCATTTTCATATATACTATTTTAATCTTAGCACACATACGTAAATGTACTCGTATTTTTCACTTGTCTGCGAAGTGTGGCGTACGTCTATGCACAGCCAAGTCCCAACATATTGTACCCCCCACATATATATAGAGGTACAACACCAGAACACAAATTGCCCCAAAGCTCCTCATAAAGTGTTGAAACAGCTTGTCAAAATGCACGTGTAAACTCACTGAATTCACCACCGTGTAGTAGTGTCAATCAACTGAAAAGCCACTCGGACTAGTGTGCTATCTCTACAGTAATCCTAACTGCTAAAGGATTTTGTAGTCTACAACTCAGCAATAAAGATTATATTACTCTGACTATGATGTCCATAATCCCAAGTCTGTGTAAAGGATTCAAAGTTCTACCAACTTGGATATAGAGATGATAGTTGTGTGGAGAACTTGAACGTTCACCGGCGCGGCCAAAGCGTCAGGATTTAAGTAGTTTACGCCAGGAAGCCGTCTTGTTTGGTCTGTGAAGTCGCTAACTCGATATTGCACGCTCACTTTATGCCCAAGTTCGCAGTCTTGCCCAGTTTAATGTCACGCTCTGCCACCGTGGCTTCTACAGTCATAAAGAAAGCAGGCTCGGGTCGTTAAAAACTTTCCATTTTGACAATGCAGTTCTATAAGTATTCAACAAAGATTTCATTTGTTGACGTTTTTGACATATCACAGCTATCGTATTATCCCAAAAAGTCATTATTATTTTAAACATAATTGATTATAATGATAATTATGACGGGAAAAATCAATTAACATAAAACTTGTGTCACAGTGCATAATGAAAATGTCATTAGAAACCCAAGAAAAGGGTTTTTCTAAGGTAATTTTTTTTATTTAAAAAGCTTTTGACCTCGAAGCTTGCCTAGGCAAGGATAAGATCTACGATAGGCGAGCTCTTCCAAAGTTCCAAAAGATGCCTATTGGCTCTCCTTTTAAAGATTTGCTGAGCTCGTTTTGCTATCGCTCCGATAAGCACCGGTAGCCTGCCAACTGTGTGAAAGCCCACGCCTTGGGAAACATTTATTAGTTTTTGGTATGGTGCGGTGCAACAAGTCAAACTTTTCCGTTTTCTGTCCCTTTTTGTGTTTGAATAACTTTGCACTCTCGATAGATTTATATTTTTGAACTTCGAAAGTTTTTCTTTGTTTGTGAAGTCCCGTATTTCATAGATGCTCTTCTGGTTTTTGTGAGAAAACGAAGTGGTACATTCTGCACAAGTTACATAAAACTAGGTAAGATAAGAACCAACCAACTAGCGAAGCCTAGGCGCAAACGAATCAATGTGAACGTTTTAACGAAATCAAGCAAGTTCAATAGTCTTTTCGCCGTCCTATTCAAAATATCCATCATAAAGAAACAAGCTTCCTGCAATATAAAAAGCCCATAAATTATTCTATTAAAGCAATCTCCCTACCTTATTTTTATACGGTCATTATGTACAAATGGAACGACTCTATTAAGAGTTGAATGGAAGAGTGTTCGTTTAAGCGCCGGTCCCAATCTGGGTACATGGCATAAAAAGGCGGTAAAAGGCGAGACTGCGGCCTGGCCTCGTCTGGCTGTGGCACACGGTGCAAGAGAGAGAACCATCTGATTTTTTAATGAGCTACCTCGATTTGTCTGAACTGCTACTGCTACGTACTGGCACAATTTTCCTGAAAGACTCCTTTGTTCTGATGTCTTCTTTTAGGTTTTATGACATAATGGTTTCCTTACGACGTTTTTCTTCATTCTTCGGTGGCCAACTCTTGTGACGGAGTTTTTAGGCCACCTAAAGGCCTCCGTCATGGCTGAGAGTGTATGAAAGGTGTAATGAAATGATTCAAAGTGCGCCTCAGAGGCTCCTTTCGTGCACTTGACACATACTTTCGAACTTTATACAGTTTTACGACATGCCGGTTTTCTCACGTGTTTTCCTTTACAGTTTGAGAGTAGGTACTCGTATTGTGCACATAATTTTTTCTAACAGAAAAACCCATTGTTGCACGACTGGATTTGAACCAACGACCTCAGGATTGGAAGGCGGGGCCGCTACCACTAGACGACCAGTGCTCTCAACTCTCAAGCTTATTCAACTATTCGTAGTAGGAATTCAATGACTGATCTAGAAAATGTATCTACATTTTCAAAACGATCAATTTCAAATTTTCGGTTGCTTTTTCTTAATATACGTACTTCTGATTTGTCTCACTTTGAGAATCCACGACGCTAACAGAATCACCAATCAGAAATCTTCAGGTTCGAGAAAATCGTTTTCCAAATTTAAAATTCTCACATCTTGCACCACATGTGTTCCACACCGAAAGCTGTTATGATGCTCAATAATGTGATCCGTTCACTTTGCATAATGCCATCCACATCCACTACACGGTATTTGAAAAGTTGCGAACTGCTATGAAACTCCGTCGTATGAACATCGTGAGGTTTTCAACTTGTTTTTGGAATGCTAATCTACTGAAGTTATGAAAAACTTTGTGAAATTTTGTTTTAGTTTTGTTAAGTTTGCGTTTGATTAATTAAAGTTTATTTTTCAGTCTTTATAAAACCTCAGAATACCTTTTCATTTCGTCAAGCACGGGGTTGTTAATTATTAGATTTCATAAAGACTTCTCTACTGGATTGAGAGTAAAGAAAAAACCTAGAAAGCGTCAAGCTGCTTCTCTCTCCGAGCATGTCGTAGAAGTCGACTAAGGGATAGTATCCTCTCCAACATGATGAACCATCCATATGGTCGATGGGCTGATCACTTGTCATCATGGTTTATGATATCTATCTTGCGACTTTGAATCAGGAGTGGCTGCATGTTTTCTTACGATCACTTGTGGCTCTGCCCACCCCATTAGGGGTGCTTGATAATATGTATATATGTGCATAAAGACTACCTATCATGTTATTTGTGTAAGTAACTCTTTCTAGAGTTGTTTTACAGACCACCATTTTTTCCGTAATACAAAAACAGCTAACAAACCTCACAGTCACGAAAACAAAGCCCTGAAATTCACCGACAAACCAAACAGTTTAAAGAACACCTGAACAAGACGAAACATGGTCGAACGTGTTTAGAGCACAAAATGAATACGCTTCACGTCGAACGTTGTCTTAACCAGCTGTAAAATAAAATCGTACGTGGAATCCACTCTTACGAACCCTATTGTAAACCTTATAGCTATTATAATAAGGTATATGATAAGCTTTGGTTTTCCAGACCAATATTTTTCCATTTCACCACGGTCCCCAAAAGAGGATTAGGCATTATGCGCATGCTTTTGTTTTGACGGCTCCTCTGCTGTCTTTATAAAGACTGTAGCAAATTAGGAGCGCTTTATCACCTACAAATTACGGGAATGGGTTAATAATATTTTTAAATTATGATATTGTTGACATTTATACAAAAATTAGTTGTTTTTTTCATACAAATTTCATCTTTCCTCAGAGTCTTCTAGGTACCGTCCAAGTTTCATGATTCAATTGTGGTGGCACACACTTATGGTTTCGTGCATTTATTGTCAGTAAGTTAGTCAGTCAGTCAGTAACGTAAGAGTTTTATATAGGTATTTAGATGGTCTTCAGAAAATTTGGCTATACTATGATCATTAGAACGTCAGTATTAGGTACCCACGTAAGTACATACATACATAATTATTACGCCCGTATTCCTAATGGGGTAGACAGAGCCACAAGTAATCAACCAAAACTTGCAGCCACTCCTGATTCAAAGTCCCAAGTTGGCTATAGTGAACCACGGTGACAGGTGATCAGCACATCGCCCATATAGATGATCCATCATGTTGGAGAGGATCTATCCCTTAGTCGACTTTTACGACATGCTCGGGGAGAATAACAGCTGGACGCATTCTATGTTTTTTTTACCAGTCCAGTAGAGAAGTTACATAAGTAGGTACAAAGAATTCGATCTTACTTTATATTTTGGAAAAGATCCCATAGTGTATTGGAATAGGGTAGGTACTCACTCAACGCGTAGCAATATAACGGAACTTCGGTCCTGTCCTAGTAAAATATTGACACAAATCCCTTAACTTATAAAATCGTGCTTCCGTCCTGAGATGTAGGCAATATGGGATTTCCGGCATTTTGATGTACAATTAGGGTTGCCACACGTCCGGCCATAAAAATAATGCTAATCGGCTTTTATCACAACATAAAATAATATTATTAAGAGACCGTTACTTCCCACTGCAGGGCAAATGCCTCACTTTTTTTTCCCCATTAGCCTCTATTTAGTGCTGATGTGACCCAGTTTTTTTAGGAGTCCATGAATTGTGTTTTATTCGTAAATTGGAAGGTATTATTGTAAATTAAAATAAAATTCTTCATAAAAGTAGTTAAATCTTTACCTTACCACTTAATAATAGTCTTCATCATTCAATAACTTATCAATTGGGTAGTAAGTTTTTAGTTTATAAAGTTGAATAATTCATCAGGACATCCTAATATTATTCTTTACAAAACTATGTATACAGTCTTGTCCATGTCAAGTTACGAGCATGACAGTTATTGAATAAATTGGGACTATTTCCTTTCCCATCTTTGTTGGTAACCCTAAAATATAGGCCTGAGGCGAGTGGGCTCTGTTTGCGAGGGGACACCTGGATACTGAGCCTGGGAGATGTTTACAGATCGATATCCTCCCAGCAAGGATCGGCTAATGCACTTGTGAAAAAATATTTTGATAATTATATTTGTTGTCACTGCAATTGGAAAATCACGTTACTACGGAGTAATGTTTAGAAACTTTTACTAAATTTAAGTTTGTTATTTTTAAGCTAGAGTATGTTTTCTTTTTGGTTCAGTGTTGCCATAATTTTTTGTATCTACATCAAGTTTCAAATCAATCCTATCTACTTATTATCTAATAATCTTGTAAAGATAAATATTATTAATAACTCCAGTGTAATATTTTAGGCTGCTCATGGTTATTCACATTAAATATTGTAAACTTCATATGTATGTAGGTATCGTTTATCCCGTATTCACCCTTCCAAGATTAACGCGGAAACGGATACCGAACCATAATCTTCATTAAAATCTTTCCAACATTTCTTAATTTGAAACACGTTTCACCTGAAGCAAACAAAACTCATTGCATTAAACTATGTCTTATCTCAATATAATATGGTTTAAAATGGATTGAATGAGGCTTCTAATATATTGCGAGTGTTGTTTATGAAAAATAAATTAAGGCCGGTTTTGAGGTAGTTTTGAGATAATTATGATATTGTATTTATTATAATTGCATGTAAATAGGTCATTGTAGTAAATGGTTGAAAGAAGTATGGTACACACATGGTGGTGAAATGCAAATTGCTTTTCAAAAAAACTACACCGTATTTAGTACCGTAAGTTACGCTTATGTACACATACCAATTGTAACTTTAGAGGCCTATAAAAATGTTTATGATATTTTGAAAAAAATTACGAAAATTCAGATCCAAATATAATATTATTTTATAAAGACTTAAACCAACTTTTATTTATACCGAAATGTAATGTTGTGACATCTAGCACATTATCTCAATTGGTTTTATCCTACTCTGGATATTTTTAATCGCCAGTTTACTTTTCGTAATAAACAATTAATATGAATAACTTAAACAGTAAGTTTCTCCCATACGAGCAGTCAAACCCCACGCTTACCGCAGAGTTCCTTACCAAAGATTTTCTAATTTTTCGCCGTCTGAGCGTCGCGCCCGTAAACATACGGCAAGGTAGCGTATTTGCCAAGCCTTGCTCATTTAAAATTGAGTTACGAGTACTTATCTTCACCGATTCTCTTAAATACAGTTGCTAAATACAAAATTTATACCCATAATATAAAAAATAATAACATTAACATTAGTAGATTTAATTATAAGGAATTGTTTTAATTTTTATATTTATTTCAGGCAACAATAAAATAAATAACAGATCCTATGAAAGTTAATATTTAGTTTCCCTTATTTTATTTTCCCGAGGTTTCGAACGAACGCCACAGTATCTTTAACATTATTTATCCTCATAAACAATTAAATAAGTTGAGTGATGTTAGGTCTCTTATTTGACGTAACTATAAATTGCCCACAACATATCCGAATAAATATTATTTTTAATGTAAAAATATCCCATGGGAATAACACTCGACGTGTTTCTTCCGAAACAAAAACCTCACGGCGGCGTCGTGACTTGCATTGGCGTTCAGCTTGCTTCCCTTCACGCATTTCCATTATAGCCCTAACGTCTTCCCCCGAGTGTCTTATGCCAAGTCCTTTGCCACCGAGACACTGTAAAATAACCCTTAACACTCATTAATATGATTCAAAATGTTATAACGTAAGTGGAATGTATTCACGACGCGTATGTCCTTTGGGTAATGTTACGTAATAGGAAGGAGACCGTGATTTTGTCAAAGGTAAAGAAAATTGGTTAGGTGCGTTAGTGGGTAATTTCGACTAGCAGGGTAAAGGCGCGTTCACAACTATAGCGGTTGGTGTCAAATTTGACAGTTAAACATATTTTTTGTTGACTGAAACCAGATTTTTGACTATACGTAAAATTATAGCTACTTACTCGTACATAGAGCGTGGTGCTCTGAGGATTCTTATTTAAAAAGTGTACTAATTTCATTTTAGTAAGATGATTTTATGTACCTAAGTACTAGCTGTGACTTGCAACGTTATATGCGCAACAAAAATGTATATAGCACCAGCTAGAGGCCCTTACCCACAGCTCTGCAAGAAAAAGAGAGCCGCTGACGACTCGGTTGATATGAATGACATTGTCAATTGTCAAATTTTATGAATATCAAATTGTCAAATTGTCAAACTGTCTTGTCATTTATGACAAGAAGGATTTATGCGTTATTTTGTTTATCCTTTTATATTTTGATTTTATATTTTGTTTATCCTTTTTCCATTTTGAGATCGTTTTACAGGATAAAAAGTAGCCTATGTTCTTTCCCGGGATGGAATCTATCTCCTTGCCAAATTTCATTAAAATCTGTTCAGCAATTTAGGCATGAAAAGGTAGACAGAGTTACTTTTTTATAATATTAGTATGGATTTAAGTTCGTACTGGTAAAGTGAACTGATAGTAGAACTATTCACGTTAAAAGGCGTTTGCTGAAGAAGGATCTTAAAGCAAGTGATGTCGGCGCCGGTAACCTGATTTCAATATGAATGAGCCCTAACTGATTTCGACTACCACCGGGATGAGTGAGAATTATGTGTCTGAGGAATTTTCTATTTTGATGTTCGGGATTTCGCAAAGATACGGTAATTAACAAAGTTTGGATGTAGGAAGGCGTAAAAAGGTTTATGTCATTTTCTTTGAGGATACCTATTTCATGTTCGGTCTTTGAGGATTGGTTTTAAAATGAAAGAATTTTCAGTGTTTTCGAGGAAGATACGAGCAGGGTTGGTGCCCGGTTCGGATACTCTACTAACGGACCGTCATCCATTCAATGTCAGTGCGTTAGTAGAATATTGGAGCTGGGCATAGAACAATTCTAACGTCTTTTTAACGCTTTTGAAGTTTTGATTATGAACAAACACAGAAGTGGGTAAATTTTCTAAATGAAATAAAAAACATGGCTGTAAAAAGGAGTAGAATTATCTGCATTCAGCAAATCTTTGCCGCTATGTCAAAGGAATGGAGGATATCAAAAGAAGTCGATGAAAAATATCCGTAAACATCTTTATTTTTGTTTGTTAATTTACTTGCTCTGAGCAAAGAAAGTTAGGAATTTATTTTACTACTTAGTCCCCAACATCAAATATGTAAAGCCCTTACATTACTGACTTTACTTAGGAACAGCCTAAACTATAAGTCCTGGAAGCATGAAACTTAGATGAAACTTAGGGAGCTCACTTCGAAAGGAACTCCCGAAATCTTACTTCTAGAGGATGCAGCGGGAAGATGAAATTTGTCTAAAAAAAGCTCAAAGTAGACGTTGCGGGGCGTTCTACTAGTTATTATATAAAAATCTCCAAAAGTAAAAGTAAAGACACACCGCGACATTTTTCTTTCTAACCAAATTAACACAAAGAAAACTGAAGTATAAAAGTCAACCGTTAAAATTAAAAATATTCAAAATTTAATTACATTCGACCTCTTGTAACAAGATGCAAGGGCCCTCAAAGTCGCACTTTGCGACCTCATTTTTGGGCAACCTTATTTTGCTCACTTAATTTGCCTCATTCTGTTTGCTCTGTGAATGAAGCACCGCGGAATTTTTATTTTTCTCTCTGGAAACTTAATTGGGTACTAGGGGAGAAATATCCGACTTTTTATACCTGTCCGGCCAAAATCCTGTTACTCATATAGCCGTTAAACATAAAAAAAACCTTCAAAATAATTTAATGTGTGGTTTATACATACATAAGCCGGATACGAGGAGTAGACATGGTGCGGCATTTTTTTACGGGTACTTCCTTCTGTGCGGTGTCCATTATCACGTGGGCTTTATATAAGAGAGAGCACAGGTGGTCTAGTGGTAAACCCCTGCCTTCCGATCCTAAGGTCGGGTTCAAATACGATCGTGCACCAATCGATTTTTCTATTTGAAAAATTTATGTGCATACCAGTACTCTCAAACGGCGAAGGAAAACATCGTGAGGAAACCGGCATGTCGTAGAACCTAAAAAGTTCTAAAATATGTTTCAAGTGCACCAAAGGAGCCTTAGAGCCAACGGTGCTTTAAGGTAGCAGTATTTTTTATCTTATTAGAATCTTTTTTTAATCTTCAAACCACTAAATTAGTACCTGTGTGAAATAAGTATTAAATTGCACGAATATTATTTCATCAAGTCTTGACAAATGTTAATACAACAAAAAGCTTATTATGAAATTGTCCAATTTCGACTTTTCTTTTATCATAGCGTCCCCAAAAAGACGAGGGAGAGTGCTACTCTGAAACTCCAACCTCAGCGATGCGTCTATAAACGTTTATTGTCGTTCTACATCTTACTAACTTTACTTTTACAGTTTTATGTCTGAAAAATTTACGCGAACATTCCTTTATTGCAACAATTGTGGGACTGTAATTGAATGTAATTTTGTTAGCTTTCGTTTACAGCTGTTATATAAGGTTTACGTTTTATTTATCGACGGGAGCGATGTCTGTCGCGTGAGAACCTACTATTATATAATCAATTATACTGGGTAGAGCCAATAAAGCTATAAATACTGCTAATTTATTTTTTTAAAGTTTTCTATAATTTGTATTATGAAACCTACGTCGGTAAATAAAAATGAAGTTACCCCTAAAAAGGAACAAAGTACATTTCTATGAGTATCAACTGTTGAACGCGACTTTTTCGAATTGTTTTTTAGGAGAAAAAAGGCACTATGTCCTGCCTCAGGATGCCATAATCAACTTGCCAAACTTTGTCGAGATCTGTTCATAGGTATATATAGGCGTGAAAAGTTAACAAATAGACAAAGTTACTTTAGAGTATTGAAGCCTCCAATGTTCTACTAACGGACAGCGGATCGTTTATCACCATTTCAACTTTGTTGTCTGTTAAAAAGCGGTATTATGGTGATTGAGGCACAAACATACAAATATCCTCACAAACTTTCACATTTATAGTATAGTATCATTTTCAAATTATATTTTTCCAATTGTATCTTCATATTTTGTTTTTAAGTTAAACTACTTAATTAGCAGCATTTTTACATAATGTACCATTCATACACTATGTTATCTGAGTAGCATTATATCGTCACTGGAAAGGCAACGTAAGCGCCAATCGAGAAAAAGCCGTTTGAAGTTCATTTTTTTAATCATAACTTTCTACCTAATTATCGAATTTTGATGACGTCAACGTAAGATTTCATTCTTTTTTCATTTTCTATGTCCAGCAATTCATATTATAGTATAGGACTGCTATTTTAGGATAATAACTCAATATGCCTATTTGGCGCCATTTTGGCGCTTACGTAATTTTGCCTTTCCAGTGACGATATGATCACACAGGTAAGATGTAATCTCACAGCCATCAATTTGCGACCACTTCATTTCCTGCTAGTAATTGTGTGATGCTGGAATACAGGATGACCGCGTTGTTGTCATGCCATGCCATGCTGACCTATGCGTCTAGATATACATAAACTAAGGCCTTTTACCATCTATAGTAGATGATTTATACAGCGTCAGGAGGTAACTTTTACCATCACAAACTGGGAGCTGTGCCCGAGACAAATTAAGATGGAGTAGGCTTGACCAGCACCTATTCCATCCTCTCAGCTTAGTCGGCCTTGTCCACAGGAAAGAAATGGTCAATATGTGCGGAGCTGACTAAGACGCGGGTTTCCTCACGATGTTTTCCTTTACCGTTTGAGAGTACTGATAGTGCACATAAATTTTTTACATCGAAAAATCCATTAGTACACGACTGAATTTGAACCCACGTCCTTAGGATCGAAAGGCGGGGTCACTACCAACTAGACCACCAGTGCTCTAGATATACATACATACTACTACCGAGCAAAATCAATGCGGAGATTTTAAAGCGAGTTAGAGCTTCGTCCTTTTTAAATTAGACAGAAAAGGCAAGCGAACCTCGGTTCCTATCACTGATTACCACTCTGCTAACCTTCACTTGCTTTATCCGCTTAATCCGTAAACCGATGATTATGCTTCGTAATAAAAAAAGTTGTTGAAAGTTTCACTGACAAACTGGAAATAACTTTATTTCCAGACGGCCCCGGTGGCGTGGCGGGCGATTGCTCGGCAGAGACGCAAGAGGCGCGGGTTCGATTCCCGCTGCGGAAAAAATATTTGCATGTTCTGCAAATATTTCTTCTGGGTCTGGGTGTTGCGGTACCATGGTACTCGTAGTTTCTGATACCCACAACACTGGGAATCCTAGTGTGGGGTCAGGACTATGTATGTAACTGTTGGGTGTTATTTATTTATTTATTTTATTCCAATGATTTTTAACGTGAAAAGACAGTCGTGACAATAATAAAGCTGTTTTATTTGTCAGCTTGGGAACAAGCCCCGCGTGAGTGATAGTACACAGTGCACGTACAGTCAGCTGCCATATTTCGTCGTCATTATTTCGGCTCACTTCTAAGGGTTTTCAAGAGCCCGTTGTCATAGCGACGCGGGATTTCGCGAAAATCACGCCACAGCACACAGATTATCCTGTATTTTAATGTACAAAGATTGTAGGAGCTTAAGGTGCGGATTGAGTGAGAGAATAGATAAAATTTTTGAGTACAAAATAAAAATATCTAAGTAAGCAATACAAAACTTGTTTCATGACTATATACCTAAGCGCGGCGAATATCATCTCTAAGCTCTCAGGTTTATTTGATGATGTTCTAAGTAAGTAATCAGTTGCCACTTGAAGCGCTCGTGGCGTTGCTTGCTTGACGTTCTTGATTGATCGTTAAAGTTAAGCAACGTTGTGCGCGGTCACAATTTGGATGGGTGACCGCAAGTGGCATTACGAGCTGAGCGCTTCTGTGCTTCGGAGGGCACGTTAAATTGTCGGTCCCGGCTTTTAAGTCGTTAAGCCATGACGGAGGCCTTTAGGCGGCCTAAAAACTCCGTCACAAGAGTTGGTCACTAGCTCATACGAACTTACTTTTACTTTTTTAGTTGCCACTTGTCTACATTTTGCATCATAAAAAGCATCCCACACGTACGATTGACATACCTAATGACTGACACTTCCTTAAAAATAGGAAAGTCTATGGTATGCCTATATTTAGAAACCATTTTTAAATCGTCATTCCTAGGATTTTTCTATTCAAAATAAATGCTATTGAAAAAAAAATATTGTGACTTCATGGTGACAGCCGCTTTTTAGGAAATCAGGGCTTAAGGCACGCGGTCGGCATTCAAAACTTCCAGTCGGCAAATAGTTTGAGTTAGGCGTACAATATTGCGTTGAGTGAGGCTTCGATCTTACTCACTCGCATGGAATAGCTTTTTGTGAAACGTTGTTTTTATTCGACTACCCAAATTACTAAGACTATTTTGTAGTGCCACTAGTTCTTTCTAACCAGAGTGGTGGATTTAAAGTGCGCCTCAAAGGCTCCTTTCGTGCACTTGACACATATTTTTCAAGTTTTTTTTTATTTAAATCAAAAGTATTACACTCAAATATTGAATCCAGTTCCCGAAGTAGTATGAAACTCATGAGCCAGTGGTTGAAAAGCTTTTTGTGATTTGCGTAGCTCAACTGAGTAGTGCGAAGAACTAAACTTTAGTTTCAAGTCATCCCCTTTACCTATAAACATTGACTAACTTATAAACTCTTTATGAATCGCATTATTACCTATTTACTATAATTTTATCAGTGAAATTATGACTATTACTGTTGGCTGCTATACTCGTAAATTGTTCAAAGATCTTGTGTATTTAAAACATGTAAGGTACATATCGTCACTGGAAAGGCAAAATTACGTAAGCGCCAAAATGGCGCCAAATAGGCATATTGAGTTATTATCCTAAAATAGCAGTCCAAATACAATAATATGAATTGCTGGACATAGAAAATGAAAAAAGAATGTAATCTTACTTTGACGTCATCAAAATTCGATAATTAGGTAAAAAGTTATGTTTAAAAACGAAAAAAAAAGAACTTTAAACGGCTTTTTCTCGATTGGCGCTTACGTAAATTTGCCTTTCCAGTGACGATATTATCTTAAACATCACGTACAAAACATGTGTCAAGTGCACGGAAGGAGCCTTTGAGGTGCATTTTAAATCCTTTCACCACTCTGGTTCGAATAAACTAGTGACACGACTATGCGTTACAAAAAAATCCATAGCATATTCCTTTCGTGGTTTTATGTGATAGATCTGTTGTGAAAACAGTTATCTCTAAAATTAAAATCATGTAGATATTATGTTGCTGAAACGGTGAAGGAAAACATCTTGAGTAAACCCGCGGCTTAGTCAGCTCCGCACGTATTGACCATGTTTTTCCTGTGGACAAGGCCGACTAAGCTGAGAGGATGGCATAGGTGCTGGGCAATCCTAATACATCTTAATTCATCCCGAGCACTACAGCGTCCTTAATGAAGGTAAAAATTGCCTCCTGACGCTGTATAAATCGTCTACTATAGATGGTAATAGGGCTTTATATGTTGCTGAAGCGTTACATTATGTTATGAAGTCATTCTAATGTTTGGAAGTTGGGCCAATGTCGGCAAGTTTGGGCTAAACTCGATTCCGTGTCGCGACTTCGCGAGGTAGTTTACACCTGATGCTGGCTTAGATAATTATGGTTTGGAAGTCTTGCTGCTTTCACGTGATTAATTTAAGTGAAGATGAGATGTTGGTTTGTTGTTTTCAAAGATGCTGTTATTATTATTAGAATTGGCCAGGGTATTACAGCGTCTTGTAAGTGTAGGTGAAAGTTGCCTCCCGACGCTATATCAATCATCTAATCTAGATGGTGAAGGGCTTAACTAAGTTTTTTTTATTTCTAACATATTAGAATAAAATAAATAACACCTGACATGCCGGGTTCCTCACGATGTTTTCCTTCGCCGTTTGAGAGTACTTGAAAAGCGCACAAAATTTTTTCGAACTGAAAAATCCATCGGATTTGAACCCACGGCCTTGGGATCGGAAGGCGGGGCCTCTACCGCTAGACCTCCAGTACTATCATAGAGTGTAATTAATAAAAAGAATAGCATAGGTATGGACCAATCCAGGTTACCACACGAGAGAAACTGTGGCCTTAAGCTAGGTTTTTTTATATATTTCTTCCAAGTATAGTTCCAAGAGTACTTAGCCGGCCAGCTTCTGCCTAAATAATTAAAACAAAACAGCAATTCTCCTCGTATCGCTAAATAAACAAATACCGCTCTAATAAAACATTTAACCTGTGGGAGCAAAAGGAAAAAATCAACTGGAAAAGCGCGTGTAGAGTCACGACAAAGGTAAGGTTCCGTAGCTTTAGGTGCGCTTTCTCCAAGTACAGTTGTGTGTTTGCTTTTACATTTCAGAACCAGAAAACTTTATGTTGGTATAGTAAGTGTCAAACTCAGTCGTCAGCTGAGACCCAACGGACGTAAATTCGATGGCGCTATTTCTGAAATTCTGAAATTCTTTATTGTACGAAACGAAACAAATACACACAAAACATTAAAAAGTACATGTACAAAGGCGAGCTTAACTCTTAAAGAGTTTTCTGCCAGCAAACCTTTGAGGCAAGGGAGAGGCTTATTATTATATATATTTCGGTTTAATTCGGTTGGCCACACGACAGCATTATCTGAATTGATTCACACGGCAACTAAAATAAGTTTATAATACGTACATACGTTAAGCACGCCTGTTTCCCATAGGGATAGGCAGAGATCACGGATCGCCATTTGCTATGATCCCGATATACCTTGTTTATAATATACGAAAAAAAAAAATCACAACTGCGCTTATTTGTCCAAGCACAGTTATAGACATACCACCGACCAATTGGTGTTTTTTATTTCCCCCCTTATCCAAAGAACCCTAAAAAATAGCAATTAATTCAGGTTCCACCTTAGCCACCAGCAATATATGCGGTCATTAATTTAATTCTGTATACGTGCGGTCCCGAGACATGGTTTTAACCTTAATTGAGATTTAAGAAGAGGGGATGTTTCTCTGCAGCCTCCGGCAGTACCTTCCCTTGTTTCTATTCTACTGGAGATCAAGTACCGAATCGGGTAAGCCTGCAAGAAAAACTTTCGCGAAAAGTCCGACTAAAAACTAGGCAGATTTTAAGGAATAGACTTATGCCCGGTTTAAATATTCTACTATAACGGACGAATCTAGCGAATATCACTAGCGTAATTGGTGCTTCTGTTAAATAAATGAGTAAAAATTACATAGCAATGTGGTAAATTATGGCGCTTTTCTATGGAAAACAGCGTTGCTAAGGTAATGAACGATCCATACATACATTAATCGTAGAGTTCTAAAAGTTCTCGCATCTTGGCGATGGAACGGGAGTCGATGACTGTATAGAACACCCCAATAAACCGATCTATCTATCTATTCGTGTCACTAGCTATTTCGGACCAGTGTGGTGAAAGGATTTAAAGTGCACCTCAAAGGCTCCTTTCGTGCACTAATAAACCGATGACAAAATGGCATGATGTACCATAGTAGATATTCGTATTTTTCTCGATACTGGGAATTTTAGTGTGGGTTTAGGATTTGGTACACAGTAGGTACAATTTTCAGATTTATAATATTAAATTATTTAAAAACGGGTAAATTTCATTTTAAACAGGTTAAATAAATAGTACCTGATATATTATTCTCAAAGTCCTACAGACAAGGTAATATCTTTACAAGTTCATACGAAATTCCTTGTTTAATTCGGGGATTTTCTTGCCATCTGTAATCTTGCCTTGCTTACTGTGAGATAGGTACCTTGCCCCCTCCTCATCCCCTGAGGGTAAGAGCACCCTCTGCCTCTAAGACGAAGTTCATAATACCCTATTAGTGGTACATACGACCGGCAAACATGCTGTTTCTTGACTTACGAAGTTATCGTGATTCCTTTATAGTTTCGTCCACTGTTTAAGGAAAAGTGAGTTTGTTGAGACCGTCATCTAAACCCTGTGAAACTGTACATACTTTTTTCTTGTGTAGTACAAGGACGTACAGGGTGATTCGAATCCTACAATTCGAATAGAATGTTGGAATTTGGAGTTTGAAACTTCTTCAATTTTTGTTTTTATTTGCAGGCTTTTTATTATAGAATTCTGATAATAAAATAATGGCGTAAAACTTCCGTATAAAAATACGAAGTAAGTACAGAGACACTTCCAAAAGTCATTAACGAGGCGACACTTGAGATCCCTATTTTGTCGTCTTAATTACAACCGGCAAAAGTATTCCCAAACAACAATCCTGCAAATATTGTGTAAATATATAAATACGTAAGTAAATACCCCTCGAGGGATGGCCCGGGTTCACTAGAGCGAATAATAAATCTGTTGACAATCTTTAATTCGCTCGCTCCGTCAGATTGGACGTCTCGCAGGGTTGCCAGCTCGTAAAATTACCCCTGCTAGACCCTAGTATCAAACTAATACTAGGAAAAAAGTAATGTTGGTAATACTACACCGCACGGAATCCTACAAATGCTAATGCTTTGCTAATGCTAAACATAGAGAACGTATGTACAATAATTATGTTGCTTCAAGAAGATTTTATGAGATCATTATATTTACCTAAAAACTTTAGTTTAAAAAAATTACCTAATTTTTTTAAACTTTTGAATAAAACATTTTAAAAGGCAACCCTGGAATCTCTTAATAAAAATTAAATCTCCTCGGAAAACACCCCTTACTTATCCGAAGATTGTTTAACAATGCCTCTTTAAACTTCGCGAAAATCGTTCAGTTACAGTAAGTTTTTGAATCTAACTTGTGTGAAAGTTGGCGGCGTATGGATAAATTTAGTTTTGATTATGTAACGTAAGAGATATTTTGTATGTTTATTTTAGGAAAGTTTACGTAATACCTCTTTCTAAATCCATCAATGAATTTATGTAATCGGTACATTGCTATGGTAGGTATTATTCCTGAAGATGCTTTGCTGGTTAGTGATTCTTTAATACGGGGCGAGACAAACTCGGATATCCAATAAATCTACAATATACGAGCAACTAAATCCTCCTACATTCCGCAAGCCAACTATCAAATGCTTAGCTAAATAGCATCACATAAAACGCAGCGTGCAGTTAAACACACGTGTTGCCTCGCCGAGCGCTCGTACCCGTCTGGTCGCGTCCGGTGCAAATTGTAGGGGAATAGCCTAGAATGTGGGTAGTCGGACAAAACCCGAATTACAGTGTAAATGGGACGCTGTAATTTGCACATTGCTAGGGAAAGTGCTTTGAGAGGAATTGCTCTTTACTGCCATTCAGGGAATGTGGCCTAGTGACTATAATGACCGAACGTTTGTTCAACTGTAAGATCAATCAAATGCATGAAAATTAACCATTTCATGACTTTTGATTGTCAATGACAATATCATGTTTTGCTTTTTTGTTGTTGCTACATTTCAAGATTATGGACTACGATGGCATTCCTCATAAACTTCAACTGTTGGGATATCTGATGATACTCGATTTACATATAGATGTTTTATTATACTTATCAGAAACAATGTCTAAAGTAGAGCCATCCCGTTCTATTTGTGAGACAGGGATAGAATCTAATAATGTTTATGCTGCTATTTTTTTTTAATTATTGAAATAAATCGTTGTAACACTGCACCTACCTTTTGACTGACTAATTTCTAAAAGGCTTATCTACTTTATCTATGTGCAAATTAAATTAACATGTCACCAATCAATCAGACAAAACACTTGCATCAAAGCCAATGCTGCACAGTTCAAAGGCACCATTAGCAGTAGTGATCTCGTAGAATTTGGCTCTGAATAGTCCTTTACCGAACAATACGAACCTACCCATGTATAAAGCTATTCATGTGTGCTACTGTTTATCAATGGTTCCCGTATCTATAGTCCCTTAGTAAACTGATGGGCCATTCGATAGTCTGTACTTAGGTGGGTAATTAATACATTGTTGCAGTGTTGAATGTAAGCTACACTGAGGACGCCTTCTCATTAGTCTTCGTAGTGCTGTAAGCCATAAGTTAGCGTGTATACTGTGGCTTACCGTGAGTATTTCAAAAATACTTACTAGCTGTAGCAAAAAGATGTGCATTAAAAGCGCACAGCGGATATAGTACTAAATTCAGAATGGGGGACTCATTCCTTCCCGCCAATTAATCTTACCTCATCTACGATTTCGTAGGGCGTTCGCAGGAAGAGTAATTTTTTTTATATATTATTTATTAATTTATTTTGAACCTATCTTGTTTCACTGCAGGCCAGGTCTCCCTCATTTTTTCCAGTATTTTTTTTGTCCCTTGCTGCAATGGGCCAGTCTAGAAGATGCACATTCAACTCATAAAAAAAAATGATTTCCCAAAACGTAACAATAGCTCGTTCTAATTTAACTAGGATACACACAAGATATGAGTATAAACAGAGAGTTTAAAATATAAAATAAAGTGGTTTCGGTATGAGTAACTTTGTAACTCTAAATTTATTAAACCTCGACAAGGAGGTAAGTACGTTAACGAAATTGAATAATTTGTCGACATCCCCTAACGGCGTGGAACCGGCTACATCAGAACGTTCAAGTTTTAAAAAACTCTTCCATAATAAATGCATCAGAATTTTAAGTTGTCTCGAGATATTATGTAATTGAAAATCATTGAGAAATGGGGATAAGTCTTCATGATGTTTTGTATTCACTCGTTTCTAACAATACAATATTTATACAATTATACAAGATTTGTAAAAATGCCTCTTGCCTCCACTAACGGGAAAATGCTCGGGATAATTTAAGATTTGTGAGGTCACCCTTAAACCTATTTATTACCTCTGAATAAAATTCTACGATTGCTACCTGACAACACTTACTTGGAACTTCCAAAATGAAAACTCGACCATCAAAAACCTACCCACTTACCTATCAAAAGGTAAAGTAAGGTACACGGGTACGGTACATGCCCGTACCGTACCCTAAGCCCTAACAAACAGAAAAATGTATCGTTGCAATTCCCACAAGGAGCTCTATACCCGTCCAAAGTCAATATGTCTGGAGGATGAGTTATTTCTCCATAATGTGCCCTCACCTCGAATTCCCAAATAAATAATAAATACTCGCACGTCGTCGTCTCACGTGCCAACTTATTCTTGTGAATTTCAAAGGAGTTTAACTTTTGAATCCACGCTCTAATTTTGTTTTAATATTAATAAGAATTTTTTTAGCGCGCACGTCACTCGAAAAGGCTCTAATAGACGCGGCCACAGAATGCGTGGCTAAATGAAACCTGCCCGGACTACTCATCACAGAAAGGGCGTTTCTGAATGGATGAGAGAGGAATGAATTATGGTCCAATTAAAGAGATTCCCCGAAAATGTTGAATATTTTTATTTCGTAACTTTGAGCGATCGTGTAAAAGTTCTTAATAATTATTAACAATGGTCTGCAACTAATATGCGTCTGACTACAGACAGAAAAACATGGCGAAACTATAAGATTTCTAAAAAGACGCCATAATGTCCAAATAAGTAAGTTATGAAGTTTTTTAAGCGACTTGAAAAAAAAAAAGAAAATGTTCACTATTATACGCCTGTATTTTTTTCTACAAAAATCAAAGAAACAAGAAAGAGGGCAGATTTATTTGAAAGACCCAAAGCGACAGCACAGACATTCCCCCACCATAAGAAACGATACTTAAACCGAAACGTCGATTTCAATAACAGCAAGTTCATTGAATAGAGTTACCTCATAACATTTTTATTGTACAATAAGAGTACTGCAGACGGGAGTCTGAGGACGTAAATCTTTAGATATTGGTTATTTTAGCGGATCTTTTTTAAATGTGTTTTTTTTTTGTGTGCCCAATCGCGCTATTTAATGGATCTTACGTTCGATGGAACGCACGTTAAGTTCTTCTGTTTTTGTTTTGGCTGGTATCAAAAAAGGTAGTCAGCTTATAATGTGTATCAAACAATAGTACGATACCACGACACGAAATGTGCATACGAAACTTTAAAAATGTTATTTTCTTTGGTACCTAATTCAGATATCAATCAGAATAGCTCCATCATCCCATACTAAAGATTTAAAAGCTCGTTAAAGAGTTTGAAGGTTCGGAAGGTATTTCTAGTCTCTGATATAAGTTCTGACATCAAAGATCAACCGGAAAAATGGTTACCGCGACTTCTTTTGCATGATATAGGTAATAATTTTTTTAATTCGAAAAACTATTCGAAAATGGATAACGTTTCGAGTAATTGAATCAACTTTATTTTCCAACAGAAAAATAATTACGAATATTATTTAGTACCAAGATCATTTACAAAAGTATGGAATAGAGAAGAATCGAAAACGTGTACCGAGTAAAAATGGCTAATGGTTCCAATATTTTACTAACGCAAGACGGATCTAATTACCATGGTAACCTTGTTATCTGTCGAAAAGCGCTATACATTTTTTGACAGAAAAACAACGTTTTGATGATGAGGGAGTGTTTTATAAAGGAAGTCAATACAAATTCTGTTCTATCCTATTTGTTCTCAGTTTAGATAGATATGTGAGCACCTATTGGATATGAGTGCAGGGGTAGATAAGTAGGCAATAAGGACGGTAGGGTAAATATAACTTATTCACGGTTTGCAGAATATTTTTGGGGACGCATTTCATTCACTTAGTAAATTATAAAAGGATAGGATACAAATACATAATAAATCTTAGTCTTTCTAAAACATGTTCTACCTAAGTAGGTATTTATCCATATTATCACGCCCGTATCATTAATGGGGTGGGCAGAGCCACAAGTAAACATAAGAAAACTTGCAGTTCTGATTTAGTCCTTCGATGGATATGGTGAGCAAAGGTGGTGGTGATCAGCCTATCGCCCATATATATGCTCCAAATAGGTATTTATTACTAGAAAAAGGCTTCACGAATTAAATGAGTAGCAAAAGAATCAAGAATAATATCGCGCATATAATAAAAAATTTTTGTGTGTATATGTGTGTGCTTTCTCTTAGGAGCTTTTCGTGGTTTTATTGCGGGCGAGCAGGTGGTGTATGCGTATAAAGATTCAAGAGGATTATTACTAGAGATTTAACTTTAATTTAATAGTATCTCAAAATGATCTCCCGTAAAGTCACGCCTGATTCAATAAACTAATATGGCACACAATGAAGTAAATGATATTCAATTAGCATAACATTAATTATATAAAAATCATAACCCAATTTTTCAACAGTGACACTTGAATAATAACCCTCCAACTGTCGAGTTGTTTCAAACAGCATTAAAATTCATTCAACATCGTGTAAGTCGTAAAGGCCGACAATCTGCACCGCAGACTGCTTAAAAGCCGTGAAATAATTCAAAAAGGCTTTAAAATGCAGCTTCATTTTACTAACCTGAAGCTTTATCGCCGACAACCAGCTTGCTTTATGGCAGATCTAGGGTAGCTGGTACAGTCAGCTCAAAGATCTAATCGAAATCTAAATTGCACTATAAATACAAATTATGGATCTTGTAGTCCGAAATAAAATATTTTTATTTTATTTATTTTATAACTGAGATATATGCAGTTTGGATTGTACCTACTATGACGAAACGAAGACTAGTGACATAATTTTGTAGAAGATTTTATTTACATCCAGTTACGTAGTGTATTGACTTAAATCAGCTTATTTAATTGTATTATTGCCCAATGAGGGAGGGGTTAAAATTAGATCGTGTATTACAAATAGTTTTGAAACGAAGCCTTTTCGAGTACTATTTGAAGAAGTGTTTGCCAAAGTTAATGGATATTCTCGGGAACACGATGTACCTTTACAAAAATAGGCATATTGTACAAGCATTATTATTATTTAAGGCTCAAACACATAGCTACGACACAGGGAATCCTAGTGCGGGGTCAGGACTATGTATGTGACTGTTGGGTGTTATTTATTTATTTTATTTTATGTGTTTTTCTAAGTTATAAACCATGTACCTATATTCATAGTTTCAAAGTCCATTCAGCCGTGACGGAGATGAACACAGCCAAAAACACACTTTCACGTTTATATCACGTGTGATTTAAAAAGAGACTTTTATCTTCGACTGTACCTAGCCATAAACGAGCACTTCGCTGACATGGAAAATAGTTTACAGGGTGTCTATGGCACCGTCTGTTTATAGTGTTTATCTCTTTTAATGCCCGATAGCGTCTAATCTCGGGGATAAACTTTTACTCCCCATTTTTAGGGAGTTTTTACGAGTGACACTTTAAGGGTTAAGCTCAAATGAGTTGTTTGTCCACGGCGTGATTAGTTTTAGGAGTTTTAAATTACTTGGTGAAACGTCTTGTGACTTTTTTTTCTTGCGAATTGGTTATTATCGTTATCCTATTCTTATGGTAAAGGAAAACATCGTGAGGAAACCCGCGGCTTGGTCAGCTCCGCACGTATTGGCCATGTCTTTCCTGTGGACAAGGCCGACTAAGCTGAGAGGATGGAATAGGTGCTGGGCAAGCCTACTCCATCTTAATTCATCCCGGGCACTATAGCGTCCCGTTTGTGAAGGTAAAAGTTGCCTCCTGACGCTGTATAAATCATCTACTATAGATGGTAAAAGGCCTTATTTAGTTATTTTTATTCTTATTTTATGTAGTGTTTCTTTCGATATTTATCTTTTGTTGTTTGGTTCTTACGAACTCGTTCTTTCGTAGTAAGATAATATCAGACTTTTGAATAAATATGTTTTTAAATTGTTCTTGTGTTAAAAGTTGACTAAGGGATAGTATCCTCTCCAACATGATGAGATACAATAAGCAAGTATTCCCAAGGAGGGTTGACGTCAGGCAGGCGGCCGGTCATAAAACACCTTAGCAAAAACTCTTACAGCATGATCCAGGGATCAGGCTGTGCCGACCCCACATAGAGTGGGATAAGGGCAGGAAGATGATGATACTACTAAGTAATATCAAAGTATCAAAGTACAAAATGCACGACTGATTACAATAGCGAGGTGGAATTAGACAGTACCTAGTCTCCCCAGTGGCGGGTGGATCCGCCAGGGTCAATTTCCGGGGTATCGGATGTTTACAAATTGCAGTCTCCCGGCGCGGCCGCTTCCAATTCCACCGTTAAATCGACTATGGAAATGCAATGTGACTATTTATCCATTGCATGATATATTATGCAGAAATCATGAACGCATCTACACGAATAATTTAGTCAACTTTGTATTTGTATGTATTTTGTTTATAGATGACTAGCTGCCGCCCGCGGCTTCGCTCGCGTGGTGCCCGGATAAAAAATAGCCTATATGTTAATCAAGTACCTACATGTACTATGTATATTCCAAGTTTCATTCAAATCCGTTTAGCCGTTTAGGCGTGATTGAGGCCGCATTTATAATATAAGTAAGATAACAACACGGTTCACCATTTTTGGGGTTCCGTATCCGAAGGGTGCCAACGGGACCCTATTATTAAGCCACCGATGTCCATCCGTATGTCTGTCTGTCCGTCTGCTCGTCTATCAGCGGGCTGTATCTCATGAACCGTAATACTCAGAGAGTTGAAATTTTCACAAAGTATATATTTCTATGGCCGCTACAACAACAAATAATAAAAAGAGATAGATTCGACTCGCACTTGACCGGTTTTCGAGACTAAACTCTGTTGTTCCAGATTAGAAACTATGTGTTATCTAAGTTTATCTTGATTCGTTCAGCTGTTACGGAGATGCGTGGGAACAAACATGCACAATCATATTTTTTATGTTAGTGTGATACGATATTTTACCATAGTACAACCTTCCTTAATGACAAAACCATAAACGAACCTTTCGTTTATGGCTTGATCAGACCATAACATGTTACTACTAAAGCTAAAAACTTTAAATTTAGAAGGTGTAAGCTTCTTTTTATAGCAAAACCACAGACTAAGGTGGGATTTTTCGAAATTCAACTCCTTAAGGATGAAAAGGGGTAAAAACGTTTGTATGGAACGGTTTAACGCAGAGTGAGTGCTTGAAACTCTGTTAAGATACTATATAATACATTGATAGAAGATAAATCAATTAAAATCATCAATTTTTTTGTTTAAATAATTTAGCTACGTCGGTTACTTGCTACGAAAAAGTGCTACGAGCTCTACGAGGACGTAGCTCATATTCAATAGGATCAAAAACTTACCTTTTACTATTCAGAGTTATTTTACTTTAGTTCTATCTATCGATTCAAACGAGTTAAACTCCTTACTATTTATAAGCTGCACACGCGGTTTGAAGTCGTTAAGCCAAGACGCAAGTCTTTAGGCGGCCTAAAAACTCCGTCACAAGAGTTGGCCACTCTCACTTTTTTTTCAGAATCAATATAACATACAAATCTACAAACATTCTCTCTTTATACCAATATGCCCAAGTGATATGATACTGACTACAGTGGGTACATTTATTTTTGGAAAATAGTAATGACGTCTACAAAAATGGCCCTTCAAATCTGCAATAATGGACACTCAGCCTCCAAAATATCATCTCAATTGTGTGTTCACTATATTCAAGTAGTTCATATTATCCTTATGTCCTTATGACCCTCTCGAGGTCATGAAAACACTACCCTAGTTCGAAGCTTGCAAGCCTACGTCACTGTTATGACCCTCTATTACAAACTTTATGAACTTGACTTATGGCCCAATATTGCATGAAATGATTCCAGAAATTGGAATGCCGTAGCTCGTTAGTCTCAAGGAATTATAACTTGTTATACAATGAATTTAAGGTTGAAAATCGTTTGTGTTAAATCGTAGAGATGCTGTCATAGGCTGTATTTGTCTGAGGTTTTGAAGAATTTGGGGAAAAATGAATTGTTCCATTATTAGGAAATCCTCCGGATATTTTTGACATATAGTTTTATTTATGTCCATAAGTAATTGGGTTTCTGTAGGTAACTTTGCTTGGAACTTAAAAAGTCTATAGTGTGAAAAGGTATAATAATTATTTGTTAGGATTTTAGTACATTTTGTTATGAATAAAATCTGAATAAATTATAATAAAATATTTGGGATGAATAAACCTTTAAAATGTAACAGTAATAAATATGCACGAAAGGAACCTCATTGAGGAGAACATTAATCCAAACCGTAGTAGTAGTAATAAAAACCCAAAACCCAATAATAAACTGAAATCTACAAATTGCATTTGAAACAAAAAAATGTGATATTGCTAGTTTCGGTTCACGATGGATTCAATAAAGTTTCGACTGCGTAAAAAATCAGTGCTAACCGCAAATCAAACAAATCCTGGATATATCCATCAAATCGTCGGCAGTACGCTTTCCCTAAACGAAAACAAACGAAAAGAACCTGAATATGGAACGAAGTTTTTAGACTCTGTTATTACAGAGGGTCTAAATGAAAACATGCCTACCTTGCCGTGTTTTATAAGCGAGCTGTAGTTTGAGTTATAATTTTATTCAGTACGCTCCAGTGCCCAAAATGTAGGTACTTACTTTGACGACCTCGGTGGTGTGGCGGGCGAGTGATCGGCTGAGACGCAAAAGATGCGGATTCGATTCCCGCTACGGAAGAAATGTTTGTATCTTGTGCAAATATTTCTAACATCCACAAACGACGAGCTTCCAATATAACGATATACAAAACCATGGCACATCCTATCGGCTACCTAATTTATAGCTTTCTCGAGATAAATATACCTTAAGCACAATTTTCTAACGTTTAAAGAGTCGTAACGGTACTACTAATAGTCGTGTCACTAGTTCTTTCGACGGTAACGGTGTAAAAAGAATAAATTACTTTTTTTGTATTGTATTTGTTTTTTTGTATTTTTTTTTTTAACTAAGAATCTACCACTGTATGTATTCAAGTGAATACGAAAGAATCTTTCTTTTTTTAGAGAATTCTCTTTAATTTTGAATATGAGAGCCAGATCGTTAAATACTGGTAAACCATATAAGTCAGGCCATTCATTATCATTATTATTCATTACTAGCTGCCGCCCGCGGCTTCGCTCGCGTGGTACCCGGATAAAAAACAGCCTATATGTTAATCCAGTACATGTACTATGTATTATAATTATATTCAAAGTTTCATTCAAATCCGTTCAGCCGTTTAGGCGTGAAAGAGTAACAAACATCCATACATACAAACTTTCACGTTTTTAATATTAGTAAGATTATTACATAAATGCATCTTATATGGGGCCATTTTATTTTTTAAATTATTTAATTTTTGTTCCAAAATTTATTTCGTAAGACAACTTTTAATTTTTCGTTTTTGTTCTTATACACACTGAAAATTTTAACTCTCTACCTATTACAGTTCATGAGATAGAGCCCGCTGACAGACGGACGGACGGACGGACAGACGGATGGACGGCCGACGCTTAGTAATAGAGTCCCGTTAGCATCCTTCGAATACGGAAATCCTAAAAAATAGTTTCTAGTAACTTCTAGATGACATGTTACCGAACCATAGAGAGCAAAATGATCGATCATCTGAACGTTTAATTCTACCTGCAGCATTCCGATTTATAGTCTGTGTCTAAGCTAAGGATTTTTTCTTTTCAAAAATCATGTCATTAACATGACAATTGAACGACGTTCCATCCATTTGAAAGTAGTTATTCGAAAGACTACCTTAAAAATTTCCTTAAAAATTTTCCTCATAATATTTCTTCCTTGTTCAAGGAATCTGTTCTGTCAAGTTAAATCATCATCATCATCATCTTCCTGCCCTTATCCCACTCTATGTGGGGTTTTGGCTAAGGTGTTTTATGACCGGCCGCCTGCCTGACGTCAACCCTCCTTGGGAATACTTACTTATCACATCATGTTGGAGGATACTATCCCTTAGTCTTCTGTCAATTAAATAAATAAATAAAAATGTCAACGTGCCGCATAAAACTGGTGCTCAGTATTCGTGTCTCAACTCAACTCCTACAGTCGACATAAGTGAATAAATGGGCAATTCAACATTGGTACTTCGGCACCCCTTGAGTCGATCAATCATCGCGACCGATCATCGATTGTGCACTCTTTCATTAGTCTAATGAGTTTTCTTCGGTAGTAATGAAACGTATACTGAGTCTGGAACCAATTTGTAGCTCAATTTAAATTTATCTATCGTATGTATAGTCATGGCCTGTAACATCTACAAAAGATTATTTAAACAGCGTCCAAGACAACAGCGTAAGCCTAGGCCTATTCAGGAGCGACAGCTAATACAACTAGAGCCTAACCATAAGAAAACTTGCAGCCACTCCTAATTCGAGTCCCAAGATGGATATGGTAAACCATGGTGATAGGTGATCAGCCCATCGCCCATATGATCCATTGTGTTAGAAATACTATCTCTTAGTCGACTTTTAAGACATGCTCGGGAAGAGAAGCAGCTGGAGTCATTCTACGTTATTTCTTTGCTCCCAGTCAATCAGAGAAGCGATGATGATGGCGATGACAAACCTAATTCTATCAACAAGTCCACCTCACAAACTCATAAACTTACAACCCTACCATATTACTATAAAAACTCATAAAATATCGTCACTAAAGAGGCAAAACTACATAAGCACGCATTGGATAGATCTTAATCAAGTTATTGTAGAGGGCGCGCCGGTTATCGATACTCCAATACGCCTTGATGAATTAATCGGGCGGAACCAACAAGTTTCTTCGGCGATATTAGTTTTTCTTGTTTGTATGATTTTGTTACCAAAGGTACCGCGTTAGCAATGTCTGGTGATGTGGGTTTTCTACGATTAACGTTATAATTATGGCTGACATAGTATGGTGAAGAAGAGGGCTGTGATAAAGATAGTTACAAAATTATATAAAATCTCAGATCAGTAAAGCAAACTTTTACCAGCCATTTGAATGACTTCACTACCGCAGATTGTAATAAATAATAATATAATCAAGCTATGTAACTGTGTTTTTGTAAAAACATGAAAACAAAGCTTAGAAGTTTTCAGACCTCATTATACTAATTGAATTGTTTCCTCGCCGCGAACCCAGCTGTGATTGAGAAAACGAAATGCTACGTTAAGCTCCCCACACTTAATGTTTTCTGGCTTAGCCAGGTCTGGAAAACTGGCCTTAATCCACTTAGAATAACAGCAGTATCTGGTGTACCTCGCTTTTCTTGCATCGTTTCTTACGGTGTTACGGTCTAATGGGATTTGTTCCGATTTATATGCGGTATATTGGTTGTTTTGCAGTGGGGTTTGAATTACTCTATGTAATGGGTGAGAGAGCTTTAGGTAGGTAGAATTATTAATGGTATTCAATCCTAAAGTTGCAACAAAACCGGCATAAACTCTTTGGATTGCAATTTTAACTCCACCGCATTTCAAACTAAACATCAAATAAATTCTCCACAAACGCACCCGCTTCCCTCAAGTGAATGTCATCAAATTCAGGAAATTAAGTTTAAAGTGCTTCCAAGTTGGCAGGTCCCGTGAGAGAGGCGTTTTGGCAAAATGCAAAACAACACACGTCAACTAACTTCACTTCTCAATTAAAGTTTTGGTAGACGTTCAAATTCAACTTAAAAACTTTATCTTTGTGGATTTCATTCGGTTAATGCTCTTAGATTCTGTTGGTTTAAGCTTAGTGTTTGTTGACTCTTTAACTTTACTCTAATAATGAGCAACTTGTGAATTTACAAGGTAGATGAAGATTACAATGTGAATTTTCCATTAAATTCCCTGCAATGCATAAGTAATGTTAATAGAAGTGAATTGTAGTAGAAATCAATAGATAGAAGTATCTATGAATTTTCAATGTCTATTATCAATTAAGCTAGTTTACTAAAAGCAGCCGCATACTTGCATCCTTAATTTAGTAGATTTTGTAACGAAGCAGACATTTTGCGGCGTTCTTTCAAAAGCCGTATGTACATGCCGATGGCTGGAGCGATCGCAACAGCCGAACTTCAGCGGTGTTCATTAGAACTTAACTTGATGAATTTTCACCAACTTCCCGACCATAATGAACACTAAAAGGAGGCAAGTTTCAACAGCTTTAAATTTTAATACCCGGTAGCGTGTCCGCTTTGGGGAATTTGTATGGAATTCATAGGTAGAGTTAGAAATCCAATATCCTCTCAAACTTCGTTTGAAATTAACTCCGGACTGTTTGTCTGGCTTTTGAACTGTCTTCATTTCATAATGACTGCGTAACTACGCCGAGTGTGGACCTCTATGACAATTTTCCTATGTTTTGGTTTTGTTCAATGTTTTTATTAGAATATTTTTTGTTTCTTTAAAAATATAATTTCTTGCTCATAATTTAATAACACATTAAAAAAATTCTACACATTTAGATTGATTAGCTAAATAGAAACAGACACGACAATCTATATTAAAACAATTTAATAGATCTCAACAAAAGAATATCGACAAAGCAAATACCCTAAAATGGGAAGTTGTATGTATTTACTTACATTTCGCGGTTTAATTCAAAAAGAAGTTTAATTTCGTTCATTTTAGTTCGGGACTTAATAAATATTAAATATCAGGCTAAAGGCCGCCTTTGAAGTGTCTGTAGTTAAAGGGTCGACAACTAACCTATTGTAACATCTCGAATTAAATTCCTGGAGAGCTACTCATTTGAAATAATAATCGTACTACAGGAATCTACTTTGAAATTCGCGTTTATCCCTTTTAATCGTGATTAACTGGTTTATTTTCATTAAAGATAATTAGTGAGCCTTTCTCAACTTCTCCTTTGATTTACTTTGTTTCTGTTTGTATAAATCTTTCAGAATTTACTGGCTGAAAGTTCATACTTTGCTGTCACCAAGATAATGAGGACCAAAAAAAATTTAAAAGTCACTATAAATTAAATCAATCTCTTTCTAATAAAACTTCTTATATTAAACCTGATTTGGTTTCTTTTTTTATTGTATTTTATTTATCATAATAAAAAAATTACAAAATGCTTAATTATAATAGCACCACGACGAAAACCACTAAGGTTTGTAAAGTAGATCTGTTTTAATATGTATCATATTATTTAAAACAGTTTTTGAAACTAAAATTATTTTAGTCTATTTCATATCATCACTTAGTGAAAACTTATTAGTCATCTTTATCACTCAATACGGATAACTTTCAATGTCTTAAATTTACATTGAAATTATGCCATAATAGTACCTAGTAGAGTCCGTAAAATAGTCTTGAACGGCTTTAAAATGGCAAACAAAACTCCTACAATAAAACATGTCTTACATGTTCTAAAATTGTAAAATTTAATAGCTATGCATATTATCGAAAAGATAAGGCCCAACTTAGGTCCATGGTAAAATATAAATTCATAACTCGATCGTTACTATTTTGAAAAATAATCAATTTCATACTGTTGTTGGAGAATGTATGTCAGAATTCCTTTAACGGTCTCTAACTTCCTTAAAATTGCAATCTGCGAATATCCCTTCAACATAAACAAAAAATGTCATCCATGTTCTGAAATATATAATCTACCGCGTATAATTTCGAGAAACAAAACCCCTTTTAAAACAGCGGTTGGTATATGGGCGAACGTTGTTTTACTAAGCACCCGCATTGCCTTATCTCAGATAGGTACGTCGGCCGACTAGCTAATGAGAACGATCGATATACTCTTATCGACACTTGAAACTTCGGTTATGAAGGTAACTATGTCCCCCTCTTTGCATTGTCCGATGGCCACTCGAAGGGCGTAAGGAAGAAAATATTTGGCGGTAGGTATAGCAGAACTATCAGCTGAAGAGTACTGGTGATCTATTGGTAGTGACCTCGCCTTCCGATCTAAGGTCGTATGTTCAAATCCGCTCGTGCATCAATGGATTTTTCTGTTCGAAAAATCGCTACACCAATAGGTGCTCTCAAGTGGTGAAGGAAAATGTCGTGAGGAAACCGGCATACCGTAGAACCTAGAGACTCTGTAGAGTACAAAATTTGAAACTTGTACAAAATGTTCCTTCATTGTCAAAAAGACAATATTTTACGTAATGTCCTTGAAGATGTTCAAACTTTTATGAAAACAAATCTTTAAAGAAAAGATTCGTCATATCGTTTCAGATCATTTCAAATGTATAAAATGTATCTATATTAAAAAAAAATACAATAAATGTAAAGATTTTTAGCTTCAACTATTTTTATCAATTTATATTAATTACCGCAGTTTGTTATGTACATGGCAAGTAAAATCAATGTTACTGTAAATAACTTCAAATTTCCGCAACAGGAAATTTTTTAGTATTTTTTAACAAAAACTGCCTTTGGTAACAATTTTCGAGGTAAAAATGTCGGACAATAACAGAACACTTTTACAAGTTAATTTTGAGGCAGCGATTAGTTAAAAGTATTTTTTTATTCCTTTTTTCGACTCCAAAGTCACCAAAGACATTTATCATTGAAGTAGTTTGTTATAAACTACGGATTTATTCTATTTAGAATATTTATAGTCAATTTTAACATTTTTACAACCCCAAAATCATTTAAATCGAGTTTGAACTGATTTTTTTCATAAAACAACCCCAAATATGCTGGCCAAAAGAATAAACAACAAGAAGACCCCGTAACTGGAGGCATAATTCATTATGCCCGGTTTATGTTGCAGAAAATTAATATTTCAGCGAAATTTTCGCTGAACAAGGCGAGAAATTTAATATTGTAAGTCCCTTGGTGGTAATTAGCGGGAAAGGCTGCTATCAGGGTGTTTATTAGCTGTTAATAGAATTGCGAGCTTCTGGAGCTCTCTGTCGCTCCAACGATGAAAACCGCCAACCTGTTGCCGGCGGGAACGCCTTCCGCCCATCGCCAGAACGATTTTCCCAATACTAAAAGACGAAAAAATCCTGAAAAGTTCTTACGACATACCTCAATCGAACTCTTCAATTCTTCGCCGGAACACAGCAACAATTTTAATAAAAACACAAATTAATAAACTACTAAAACTAACTACGAAACAAGTATAATTCTCATTTTAAACTATTTTCTTCTTCTGTCTAACTTTTATTTTTCAAAAACAAATAAAATATAAAACCACTACGCAAAATAATCATCAACTCGAAAGAAAATTTCGAAATTGTAAAATAAGAAACTTAGGAAAATTGTCGGTTTTTCGCGAGCGGCGGCGGCAAAGTTCGTTGGGAAATTGTGAGTGAGGTTCTGAGAGGTGGTCAGGAGAGCTGAGGATGAGGCGCGGTGCCGCCGCCGCAGCGGACTACAGAATGAGAGCGGGCCGGCAGAGCACGGGCCCCACCCCTGGCGCCTGCGCGCCGAACCTCCCAGAGCGCGCATGACCGACATCCTACCCAAAAGTGGAAAAGTGACTCCTCCAACGTAGATACACCATTATGTACTAAATAAATATTGTACCGTAATAAATGTCGATACCGGCACATCATACTGACCTAGTTGACGACTATCACACCCCATTTGAATCGCGATATATCTATAGCTACAGCGAAACGGCCGGACGCAAGCTCCGAACTTCTTCACCTATTTACCAGAATCGCACGCCCCGTCGGCACATAGCCAACCACTCAAACTCCGCAAAATTTCACATGTTTTTATTAGAAGACTTTTCCGTACTTTTTCTCGTTAGTAATAGCGTTATAAAGTTCCCTTATCCCGCTGAAGTATCCGTTGCGGAGCGAGGTCTCGTATCCCCGCGGCAGAGTTTGGAACTTGGACATAATGCGGTTGTCGGATCCGAGGAACACACGCATCTCGTACGCTAAGGGGATGCCCGACTCGAAGGCGAAGTCTACACTGTGTCCGCAGTGGGGGTGACCCTCCAACTCGTAGATACTGTTATTCGAAAACAAATGAACGCCGCTAGTCCTTTGATTCACTCTAGCAGACACTTCGCCTGCTACTCGTTTGAGCAGTTCACTATTCGGTGGGTTATTCTTTGTGTATGCGTGCGGGTAGCCTATAGAGTGTCCGTTCTTCTTGATAGTCAGATACACTTTTGCATACTGCTTATGTTTTGCGATAACTTGTTTGATGAAGACGGTTTCGTTTTCTGAAGCAGGCGCGAAGCCGGGGAAGACGGGCGAGAATCCGTTGTCGATTTTCGGACAAGCGTTCCACTGGATGTCGAAGTTCCGTGTAATATCTACGCCCATACTCATTTTATCTTCTGATGTTCTGCAGTTTTTCCTCCATTGGGTGTGTTTCTTCTTTTCCTTTTGAAAGTACAAAAACACAAATGAATTTTAAATTGACTCAATCGCAGCTTAGTGGCCATAAGATTGGGAACAAATAAGGTATTTTTTATCGAAGTTCTTACATATCTAGCGAATTCTTGACCGTCAGGGTTGGTAGAGGGAAGTATAACCCAACGCACATTGTCCACCATGTCCAAATATTCACTGCATGCCGTCAGCTGTTCTATCATGTAGAGAGCCAGGCCGACAGTGTCGGAGCCGGCCTCTTGGCCCGCGTCTATGATGATGGTGGGCCGACCTGGGTCATTGCGGGTACCCTGTTTCGTTTCCACTATCACCTTTAAATAAAAAGGTCCTGCGGGTTAGAATTTTTTTTTTTTCGCAAAATTATTTCGCAGTTAGTCTAGATTTACTGGATATATTGTTTTTTCCTCTTCGCACTTAACCGGTTTTTTTAACTCAAGTTAAATAAATACCTCGTAAAGATGTCTGCCGTCGAAAGTAACGTGTTCAGAAGTAACGTTGATCAAAAATGGGCAATATTTTGACAAGGCTTTCAAAAATAATGTTACCTGAAACAAAAACAAAACTGAATGGCTAATACTAATACTAATACTACTAATGGATAATACTCTTAAGGCCGTCACATACGTAGTTACGAGTATAATATACATTACAGCAAGGTATAGTATGATATTAAGGTATATTTTCAATAGTAATCTTCGAGTGACCACAGATGCATCTTACTTCTTACTTATATTATAAATGCGAAAGTTTGTGAGTTTGGATGTTTGGATGTTTGTGTCTCAATCACGCCTAATCGGCTGAACGGATCTGAACGAAACTTGGAATATACATAGTTCATGTACTGGATTAACATATTGGCCATTTTTTATCCGGGTACCACGCGAGCGAAGCCGCGGGCGGCAGCTAGTCTATAATATATATTATAGCATACCATACAAAAGCAAAGTATACTGATAAATATTATAGCTACGTCTGTGATGGCCTTTACAATCAACTAATGGATTACGGATTACGGGTGGTAGATTAGCATAGCGTTTTTTGTAATTTTTTCAGATAACAATGTGCTATGGAAATCTTTCATCCGCTGAAGGAATATAGGAAACCATTACTTTTCTCTTGCCAAAGTAAAGCAGTAACAACGCATCACATCACACTAATGAATTCGAAAGTTTGGATGTTTGTAATTTAGTATAATTATGTTTGAATAATTCTCTGCTGGAATGGGAGTAAAGAAGAAACATAGAATGCGTCCAGCTGCTTCTCTCCCTGAGCATGTCGTAAAAGTCGACCAAGGGATGGTATCCTCTCCGACATGATTGACCATCTATATGGGCGATGTGCTGATCACCTGTCACCATGGTTCACCATACCCATCTTGGGTCTTTGAATCAGAAGTGGTTACAAGTTTTCTTATGATTACCTTGTAGCTCTGCCCATGCCATTAGGGATACGAGCGTGATAATATGTATGTATGTGTTTGAATCATACCCAAACGGCTCAACCAATTTGGATGTTTGGATAACGCATGGATTAAGACTTGGAATAACAACATCGTTTTTCTAAGTACCACGTAAGAAAAGCCGTAGAAGAAAGCTTGAAATAACATAGAGGAAAATTTACTAACTGTGCTGGAGCCTATTACAGCGTCCGCAACACAATAAGCCTCTCCTTCATCACGCAGTTCTTCGAGCATTTGACTATAACAACTGTGCATGTGCTTGCAACTGCAAATTATTATTTTAGTTTTATTCCACAAATATTAGTCTTAAATACATTTAATAATAAAAATAAACTTAAACTAGTATAAATATAATTTACATACTTACATAAAATCACGCCTGTTTCCCATGGTGGTAAGCAGAGATCACGGATCGCCATTTTCTACGATCCTGAAATACTTCTTTCGCTTCTAGGGTCCAGGTACGTGCGCCGAAGTCATCCCCATCCAACGGTACCATTCACACTCGCCTCATACATCTATTTCGTTAATCTTCGTTCATTCATCCTCTCTACATAATCGAACCATCTTAACATACCTTTCTCAATCCTCATCACTACATCTTTTTTCACTCCATATCGATCTCTTATCACGCTATTTCTCACTCAAAGTTACCTCACACATACGCATTTCTACTGCATTCACTCTACTTTGTTGTTTCTTCTGCTATACCCAACTTTCACTATCACTACTATACATAAGTAAATAATAATACAATAAAATAATAATTGTAGTGATGAGATAAAAAACACTCACCCGCATTCCGAAGCCATGACATGGACACTCACTAAAATATACAATACCATGCAACAATTATACTAGAGGAAAAGAAATCACTGGGAAATTGATGAAGTAAAAATTAATGGTTATATTTACCTACCTTTTAAAAATATGACTAGCCATATTAAATTGCAATATTTCATTTTGCAACACGCGCTGCTAGCGTTACCTCTCACAATCTCGATATCGCATTTTGTAAACGCATAAAAACAACTGAAATTTTACATGGTATTCAAATAAAACAAAAATATTGTGTGAATATTTTACGTTTTAGCTCTTAACTCATCAGTCCTCAACAGAAGGCTCAACAGCATGTGAATGTCTATGTCTCAATGGTCTAAACTCTTTCCTGATCTGAGCCCCGAACGTCTTAAAACCTTCGTAGAACTGAGGCAGAACCGTCCTTAACAAATGCTCGGGGAACATAAACTCATAGCCATCTGTAAGCTCCATGGTATATGAGTAAGGGACTCCAACAGCTCCGAAAGCGTAATCATCACTGCCTCCCGCCGCTGGATACCACTTTCCAGCGCTTAAAACTTTGAAAGGTCTTCCGCCTGCCTTTTGCACTGAGTCTGACACCGCTCTTGCTAAGGCGTCTAATTGTTTCCATTCCTTCGGCAACGAATTACCCGTGTACCCCCATGGGTATACTAAATACTGCCCGTAAGAATGTAGAGACACGTATAGTTTCATCCTCTTAGCGTTTTCCAGCATCACGTTTCTGACCATCTGCGTTTCTGGCTCGGAGAAGGGTTGGGGTCCGGCATATGTCTCTCCATCGCAGGGGTTGTGGGATACTCCACTGACGGCCCATTTGAAGCCGTAGTTCCTATTGCCATCAACTCCGAAACAGTTGGCGTGTTTCGACCTGGTCTTCCTCCACATGCGGTTCTGTAAAAAAATGTATTAAGATTCTTACTAATAACAGACGTACCTACTCTGTACAAATGTACTCTCTCTTGACCTCAATCTGAGCCGAATGAGCTCAAAGGAGGTCTACGATGTAACAAGATCGCCCAGACGCAACCTATTCACTCGAGATTTGAAAAGTTTCGGGTTATATTGCTTTGGAAACACAGACGCAGGCAGCGAGTTCCATTCTTTAGCGGTGCGCATTAAAAAAAATCACGACAAATGGCGGGAAAACTTCAACATCATCATCATTCTCAACCAGCAGGTCCCTGTACCCTTTGTAGGCCTTTTTAAACCTTATTTATGTGATAATTTATATTCAATAGATTTCACACGAAATTAACTTAAAACTTTCACGCTGTGTGTAGGGGTAAATTACAGAGGGTATTGGAACAGCTTCGATCAACAAAATACTCACAGATCGGCTAGACCGAGTGTACTCGTAGCCATCAGGGTTGACCACTGGTAGGATGTACCAGTCCACTCCATTCAGCTCTTTGTTCCTCGCCTCAGGATCGTAGGTGAGTCGGTGGATCAGATAAAGGGCCATAGCTGGTGCCACCCATTCCCTCGCGTGAATCCCTGGTAAGAACAAAGACAGTTTCATAAAAAAAACGCTAAACGTACCACATTTTTTCATGGCAGAATATTTTTTTTATACCAAAACAAACTTGTAAGATTTTGTCACTATTATGTAGAGATGTAGAAGCTCTAATCATCTTTTGACCAACGCTTACTGGACGATTATGCATTCATGTACAGTTACATTAAAATGTCCTGAACTGACGTGACCCACGTGATCGACCATGTTACCATATGCTATTTATCATTCCAATAAAGACAAACTACAATAACATTAAAAACTTTAAGGTAATCGGTTTATTAATAAGAAATTAAAATGAGCTTAGTTTTCTATCTAAGTTCGCCTACAGATAGAAAATAGAGCTCAGATCACCGACCGCAGGTAAGGTTCCCAAAGGCTGGCGACGTTACCTCGTTGGATAGCTATACTTATCCTTTGTCCGAGGTAAGCGCCAGCCCTTTTGTCATTGGTCACATTCATTAGCTTAAAACTTTAAATAAATAGATTTTTGATCCTGACATTACCTGCATCTATAAATATAACGGGATTCCCCGCATTAGGACTGGAGGATATCTTGACCAACTTCATCCTTCGTCCCTGGTAGCTTGACCCGAGATGCTGAAGCTGCACTAGCTCAGGATGTGTCCTGGCTATCACCTCTATGAACTCTTCAATCTAAGGAATCAAATAAACATATTTTATTAGATGAAAATTGAGGACAGTATTAATGTTTGTAAGTATATTATCACACCCGTGGCGTAACTTGCTTAGACGTTCTTGATTGATCGTTGAAGTTAAGCAACCCTTTGCGCGATCACAACTTGGATGGGTGATCGCAAGTGGCATTACGAGCAGAGCGCTTCCGTGCTTCGGAGGGCACATTAAATTGTCGGTCCCGGCTTTTAAGTCGTTAAGCCATGACGGAGACCTTTAGGCGGCCTAAAAACTTCGTCACAAGAGTTGGCAACTAGTTCATACGAGCTTACTTATCACGCCCGTATCCCTAATGGGGGTTTACATCAGAAGTAACTGCAAGTTTTCTTATGTTTACTTGTGGCTCTGCCCACCCCATTAGGGATACGGGATAATAATGTATGTATGTTGTAATCTGTCGAAAAGCGCTATACATTTTTTGACAGAAAAACAATGTTGCTATGATAATGAACGATATTGTCATCCGTTAGTGGAATACTGGAACCGGGTCTAAAGGAGAATCGACACGACGACGAGACGCGACAGTGTATGTAAAATGTCTAGCTACCTCCCGCGGCTTCGCTCGCGTGGTACCCGAATGAAAAATAGCCTATATGTTAATCCAGCATATGTACTATGTATAGTTTCCAACTATCCAAGTTTCATTCAAATCCGTTCATCTGTTTAGGCGTGATTGAGGCACAAACATCCAAACATCCTCACAAACTTTCGCATATATAATATAAGTAAGATTGTCCTGAAATGCTTCGATACAGGCACGGGTCTTGAGCGTTGGCCTCTTTAACAACATCAACCACTCTTTTACCGAGCGCTCATGATTCATACCGGTATTTGTAGCTAAGCTGAATAATGGTCAATATATCAAGCAAGGCCAAGCTTATAACTTCACCTTGGCGTAACTATAACTTAACCTGCGATCTGTATGTTTTTGTTACAAAAGACCAAAATCGATTTAATTTGGATAACAATAAGACGAAAATAGACTTGAACTTACTGCCGGGTATGAGTTGTATTCGAAGACGTTGTTTGTTCGCAACGCTCTTCTAGTGCTTCGAGGCGTAGATTCAAACTTTCTGAAATAGAAAACATTCCAGGCACAGGGTTAAGAGTGTGCTATACCGGATTTGCTCACCAAAATCGATGCAGAATTAATGTTGTTACTGAATGAAATGTATTTATTCAAAAAGAAAATTAAAACTTTTATTCTTTTAAAAGGTGTTATTTACATCTTTTAAGTGAGGTTGGAAAGAACAGTGTTATAAAAAGGGCTATAAACAGTAGGTGCAATCGGGCTGGGCTGATGATGATGATTGTTTTAGGTTTGCTCATAAATAGGTTCTTTTGTATTCAACAACCTGCCATAATTCTCTTCCTTTATTTCAGCCATCACATCAGTTTTTCTCACAAAGTCATCCATGAAGCCCATCCTGGCTAAGGGGACCAGCACATCCAGACTATCGTTGTACCCTCGGCTGCTCTTCAGCACTTCCACCTGACCCTGAGAGTCTGTGAAGTCAACGACAGCCTCCATCTGATCATTTGTTGTAGGGTAGAGTCGCATAAGCGTGTAGCTGAAAAAGTTTATTTGATATCATACTAATATTATAAAGAGGAAAGATTTTTTGGTTTTTGTTTGTTTGTAACGAATAGGCTCCAAAACTACTGGACCGATTTCAAAAATTGTTTCACCAATAGAAAGCTATATTATCAGGAACCAGTATAGGCTATAATATATTTTCAAAAAAATAAGGGATCCGTAAGAAAATTGCAATATTGTAACCCAAGGTAGAAAACCCAAAATAGTTTTTGGCGTGCGCTGCAAAAACTATTGATTATAGAGCAAAATAATGTACTACACGCGTACGAAGTCGCGGGCAACAGCTAGTATAATATAATTCGTTATTTCAGCATGTTGATTTAGGTACGGTTAAAGTTCGCAGATAAAGGCCTATACCTAGCAGGGTATAAACTGCGTACTGCCTAGTAGATAATGATGAAGGTCATTAGAAATTACTTACTTGTCATATTTATTTGTTTCCCCACAACCGACTTGCCACCATAAACCAAAAATACCTGAAAAGGATATTTTCATTTCAGAAACAACAAACACAAAAGACCTTCAGAAATCACATGTTCGCCAAAACCCTTGTATTATTCATCTACAATTTTCATATAAATTGACGAAAAATATTACTTAGGTATTCATAATTGAATTGAACAATATATAATTTCGATAGCAAAGTTGAGAAAGAGTGAATCATCATTATCATCATTTCCCTGCCCTTATCCCACTTTATGTGGGGTCGACACAAAATGTATTCTTTTTCCATTTCCCTATTTGAGAGTGAATAAAATTGAAAAATATATATTTTTAAAGCGGGCCTTCTTGTTCTTTAACTAACCTAGATCCCTTAGAAGTGCCTCCAAACGCTCGATATTTGTGTCACGACTCTCCGAGGGTAGATTATTTGCGTCGAACGATTCTTTAATTTGTGGAGACATTTATCGTGTTTCTTCGGCTTCACATAATTGAACCTTACATTGAAGCTTCAAGGCTTCTGGACCAATTTCCTACCAATTGATATCATTAGAGTCGCCCTTTGATCGAATGAATCCCTGTCGATTTAATTTAATAAAATCGTCAAATTTACAGAATTATGCAGATATTAAAGCTGACTTGAAAAGACTAGATTGCTCGGGAGATATTGCTGATTTCTGTTTGACGTGGTTTCTAATAAGCAACCAATCAGTTTGCTACATAATCATAATTTTCTTGGCATTTCCAGAGCGTTCGCCCGGAGCTTTATTAAATTTTCTACCTACAGCAATTCTTTTCTCTACAAGGGATATAGATAATAATGATTAAAAAACATTCGTAAAGTAGATAATTTATAATAATTTACATTGTTTATATCAAATATCACGTCCATATCCCTAATGGGATGGACAGAGCCACAAGTAAATACCTATAAGAAAACTTGCAGCCTTCAGATTTAAAATCCTAAGATGGATATGGTGAACCATGGTGACAGGTGATCAGCCCATCGCCCATATAGGTGGTCAGTCATGTTGGTAAGGATACTGCGGAAGAAATATTTGCATGTTCTGCAAATATTTCTTCCTGGTCTGGGTGTTGTGGTACCATGGTACTCGTAGTTTCTGATACCCACAACACAGGGAATCCTGGTGTGGGGTCAGGACTATGTATGTGACTGTTGGGTGTTATTTATTATTTGCAAAGACAAACCATAATAACATTAAAAACTTTAAAGTAATCGGTATAATAATAAGAAAATGAAAATAAGCTCAATTTTCTATCTAAGTTCGCCTACAGATACCTCGTTGGATAGCTATACTTAGCCTTTGTCCGAGGTAAGCGCTAGCTCTTTGGTCATTGGTCACATCTGTCAGCTTCTTGGATATCTCCTTGAATACTTCGCCTAGACTAAAAGTAGGTGCTTTGCCTAGTGCCTATGCACCATGTAGGTATATTTAAAACTAGCTTTAGTTGTGGAAAATACTCAAGTCGGGGTCATTTTTCACGGTCCATTTATAGAAGAAAGCAGTCATCAAAATCAGTTATATCTTTTTATCTAATATTTTATTTCTGAGCCACTTTTATCTTAGATTTAGTAGACATCAGCACTAGTAGACATTTACTAATACAATTTCATTTGTATTTTTATACATAATACATATTATCACGCCTGTATTAGGTAGGTAGGTGGGTAGGTCAAGGGGGTAGGCAGAGTCACAAGTAATCATAAGAAAAAATTCAGCCACTTCTGATTCAAAGTCCCAAGATGGATATGGTGAACCTGTCGTATTGGTCCATCATATCCCACAGAAAATGGGATAAGGGCAGGAAGATGATGATGATGAATTATTTTGATCAATCTGTTTCAATTCCAATATTTTTAAACCAAAATACAAGGATTTATATTATAATAACAATTCAATTTATTGAATATGAATATTAAAGCTAATTCATCGAGAAATCTGTGAAATAACCGGTCTAGTTTTATTATTTATCTACCTAATAATAGGAACTACTAGATTTTGTGATTACCTAACCTCACAACTTTTTTATTTATCTAAGTAGGGTAAAATACCTAATTATGGGTGGGCCCTTTAAGCGCGGTGGCAAATTAAAATAAGTAAAATTCAAGATTTGCCAAAATAATCTTCTAAGAGATATTTCCCTATTCTTAAAATTTAACAAGGCGAAACCCCAAAAATATTCATTTAAAAAAGACTTACCAAACACCAAGATGATCAAACGCACCATTTTAATTTATAAATCACTGTCACTAATCAATAACACACAACGATTGACACACGCGTACTCGAAGATTAGTTTGTACTGCGCACGTGTGTTCCGTACACGCTTCTGGTGCTCACTGAGTCAAAGTAAGTAAAATATGCGCGCGCGCAGACTACGGTGCATTTATGTAGATAGCTGGTTCTAAACGCATTTCTTTACTTAATAATAATCATCATCATCATCTTCCTGCCCTTATCCCACTCTATGTGGGGTCGGCGCAGCATGATCTTTTTTGGATCATGGTGTAAGAGTTTTGGCTAAGGTGTTTTATGACCGGCCGCCTGCCTGACGTCAACCCTCCTTAGGAATACTTGCTTATTGTATCTCATCATGTTGGAGGATACCATCCCACAGTCGACTTTTACGACATGCTCGGGGAGAGAAGCAGCTGGACGCATTCTATGTTATTTATTTACTCCCAGTCCAGCAGAGAAGAAATTAACTTAATAATAATTAATAATTTTACTTAATAATCTTAATTATTCATCATCATCAGCCTATTAGAAACCCTGGATAATAAAGCTTTATAATTTTTTTAAGTAATTTGAAATGCATTTATGTAAAAAGCTTGTTTTTATATATCATCAACATCATCAACCTATAGAAGTCCACTGCTGGATAATTAGGCCGGTTAGGTAATTCTAATTAAGTAAGTGATTATAATTAGGTTTGATCTACACGCGTTAGAGACACAGAAGCTATATCAGCCATATTGCGTAAGTTAATTGATTGGTAAATTATTAATTGATAAAGTTCCTTTCTTCAAATCTCGAAACGACATCAAAATCAAGTGAACTTGTACATTATGGCACTTTCTTTAGGTTTTTATTTGAGCACTGGTGGACTAGCGGCCCTGCCTTCTGATCCTAAGGTCGTGGGTTCAAATCCGGTCGTGCACCAATGTATTTTTCTCTCTCACAAATGGTGAAGGAAAACATTGTGAGGAATCCGGAATGTCGTAGAACCTACTAAATTCGAAAGCGTGTTTCAAGTGCACCAAAGTAGCCTTTGAGCCGCACCTTAAAATCCTATCACCACACTAGTTCGAAAGAACTAGTGACACGATTAGCGGTAGTATTCGTTTTTTATCATAAAGGATACTAACAGGAAGGTAGAAGAGGTGTTAGAGAAACGAAACTTTAGAATAGTAAAGGAATACATACATATTTGTGGACATTTCACACAGCGCCATCAAGCCCCAAACTAAGCAAAGCTTGTACTATGGGAACCAGATGGCTGATAAAATACTTATATACTTTTTTTTTACATACTTATAATACGTAATACTACAACACCTAGACCCGGAAGAAATATTTGCAGAACATACAAACATTTCTCCCGTAGCGAGAATCGAACCCGCGCCTCTTGCGTCTCAGCCGAGCACTCGCCCGCCTCGCCAAAGAGGTCGTCAAAGGTTCATCGTGTAAAAGACATTATAGACCGGCTACGAAATCGCTCACCAATGGGCATCTTTGCACTCAACGCCTTCAGAAGAATGTCTCAGTACCGTGCAAGCTTATACCGGCGCCTATAGCCTGGTTTCTACAAAAACCTGCCTATAGGAGGGGGTTAGTTCGTAACGGTACATGATCATCTTAAATGCTAGGAAGTCACACGACCGATAGGATTACAGAAATGTCGCTGCCGTTATCAGATTGATTGTTTGGTGGTAACAATGAAAACAATGCCTACTTCCTAGATAATTTTTAATGACATCGTCAACCTCGGCCGGCGTGGCGGGCGAATACCTGAGACACAAGAGGAACAGGTTTGTTTTACATTTTGGGTGGAGAAATGTTTGCATATCCTGTCATTATTTCCTCCTGTGGTACCATGGTACTCGTAGCTTCTTACAACCCGTGCCACGGGGAATGATCAGAATTATGTATTCGACTGTTGGGTGTTACTATTATTAATTTAAAATCTGTTGTAGTTGTTAACAGGTCACTCAGCTTGGTCATCGTATTTAGTACCCTACTCTTTTATAATGGCGTAATATTTTGGGCGAATCACACACGCGCGTATACTCCGTAAACCGTGTGTCATGCAGTGCGAAACCGCCCGGATTTTGGAATCGTCAAAACTGTAGTATGTCTCGCTTGTCTCACAGCGCGCCAGGCTCCGTCTAGCTCAAAACTGCGGTGGTGTATGCCGTCATCATCATTATCATTAGCCAAGGACACACTGCTGAACATAGGCCTCCCCTAATGAGCGCCATCGCGCTCTATCTTGGGTTAGGCGCATCCAGCAGCCTTTCGCAAATAGTCACTCCACATAGCCGGAAGGTGTCCTACATTACCGAGTCGCGATCTCCATTCAAGAACTTGTGTGTGGAAAGCGCTTTTATTGTTCCTCCCTCGTTCCATTATTAGCATCATCTGCAGCAGCATTGTCATGGAACCGTTACTGAACGAACTATATCGGAACCGGTTTAACGACGTGACTGATGATGTACCGGTTCGACCGTGGGAGCTGCCAATAACCACAGCTAGGTAGGGAAAGCTGGCTCACTTTGTACGCATCATCGCGGCATGGCCGGATGTTAAGGCCGACTTAGCTGAGGATTGAGAGAACATAATCTACTTAGCTTGGTGATCTATCTAGTTGATGGGCAAGCTTACTCCATCAAACTTAAGATGGAGTTGGCTATGTAACTATAGACACTGCAAACAATGATAGATAGATAGAAAATTCTTTATTGCACACAAGAAAACATGTGCATAGGCAAACTTAATGCTAATTAGCATTTTCTTCCAGCTAACCTTTGTGTAGGTAGTTTAGAGAAAAAATGGAGGCAGTGCATTGTAGAAAGGTTACAAGAAAAATCATTATTATACAAAAATAAATACAAATTATAATATCTACCTAATTTATAACATAATATATACAAAAATACCTACAGGTGCTCAACAATGATTTCATTATTCAAAGAAAAAAGTATATAAGTATTCTATCAGCCATCAAAATGTTTTCTTTTTCTGTAAACTTATTATCTCTGAAAAATTAAACTTGAGCTTTCGCATTTACTTAATAAACTTGTAATATGGCAGAGCTCGGCCAGTAACCATAAGCTGTGCAATAACGGACTCTAAAGTGTCATTGTTATCATTAATGAGGTGCTTGGGAAGACGCTATCAATCTTACCATTAACTTGATGGAACAAAACTAGGCTTTGATAGAAAAAGTGCATGAAAGAAGTCTTCGAGGCTCACTTTAAACCCTTCTACCACATTGGTTCGAAACACTGTGACACGATATGTGTAGAAAAAAAAAGTTGTAGTCTATTTTATAGTATTTCGTAGTACGATTTAATACAAAAAACCGATTTGATTTAATATTTGATGCTCTGAATGAAATAAAAAACCCTTCACTATTTGTTAGAATTTGTTTAAGCCTATGTAAATTCTGTCCCTCTTAAGTATGAACATTTATTTAGATCGCGACAAAAAATAGCTACCTTTATTTTCTTTGAGTACGTTAAACCTCTATAAATCCACATATTCAAATATTGTTCGATATTTTGTAACTATTCAGTAGCTGTGTTCTAAATAAAAATAAAACTTCTTAAAGCATTTATTCATTTTAGTGGAATATTATGATCTTTTTTATGATTGGGATCATGTCTTGTAAAAAAACTGGTCAAGTGCGAGATTAATTTGCACACTACATTATTATCCAAATGTTTTTTGTATAAGATACTCTTTTATTTAAATTTATTTTTATTTGATTAGTGAGGCAACTTTTACCTCCACAAACGGGACGCTGTATGAGACGAATTAAGATGGAGTAAGCTTGCCCAGCATCTATTCCATCCTCTCAGCTTAGTCGGCCTTGTCCACAGGAAAGTCATGGTCAATACGTGCGGAGCTGACTAAGCCGCGGGTTTTGTTTGAGAGTACTGATATAGTGTACATAAATTATTCGTCCAGAAAAATTCATTGGTACACGACCGGATTTGAACCCACGACCTTAGGATCGAGAGGCGGGGTTACTACCAACTAGACCACCAGTGCCACATCTCATAATCAGATCTCTTATATGTCTTATCTTGTTTAATTTTTTGGACAATCATGTAAAGTTATTAGGCAAACTGCATAGTTAGGTGAGTTACATTAATAACAACCTTGCCGTAGCCATGAGCCATTGATTATGATGTACCTACCTATGCCCATTTAATGCTCATTTTCATTTATTTCACGCTTGCTTTGAGCAAATGTTATTTGTTTATGTTAGGCAATCGCTTTCGTCACATGATTCGGTTTTGAAATAGCTGTAAGGACTTTCGATGGATATACATAAGTGATGCATAAAGCCGCGTGTACATCGAATCCGCGTGTATTTTACACTTGCGTTTTTACGTTCACTCTAGCAAAATTTAACTATAGAACATCATGTCTTAGGACTTGTTGTTCGAAATTGAATCGTTTCCTTCTGGCCCCAGTTTCGAAAAAAATCTTTGTCAAAAACATTTATGTGACGGGAATAACCATGACAAATGTGACGGGACACGACGACGATGACGTATTGCTAGACACTGTGCAGTCTTGTAATATCACTCGTTTTTGTCAGAAGTAACTTATCTGAAGAAATATACTTTTTTTGTAGGATCGACAAGCGAATACGCAAATTTAAGTGTCACGTGACACCTAGTAAAATTTAACTGCGTAGAAACGTTTCGCGACATTCTGGTGTCTCGCGACATTTGAGCCTAGTGTATATACGGCTTTACATTAAACAGCACAAAAACGATACTAACTTTCTTTACTCTCTATATGACTGTTTGTATGCACAATCAGTACGAAACCTGACCTACCTACTTATCCTCGCGATTATAACCATATCCCTGAATACATTGCTGGTTTTACTGAAAAGAAAACATTTGGGCATGAATCAAGCCAGCAGTTTACATTGAACGATGATTTCAATGTGTGACACAAATCCGATGACGCATGTTACAAAGTCGAGAGAAAGTGGCTATAATATTTTCGAAGTCAAGTAGCTTTGTTTACGTGATTTCGAGGTTTATAAAGTTGTAGAGTTTATAACATAAAATTATTATAGGTACCACCTAAGGTATTTGTCCTTTCTGTGCCTAGTAGGTACCAACACGGCCAACGCACAACCTGCATCGAAGCATTTCAGGACAATCTTACTTATATTATAAATGCGAAAGTTTTTGAGGATGTTTGGATGTTTGCGCCTCAATCACGCCTAAACGGAAGAACAGATTTGAATGAAACTTGGAATATACAATACCTAGTACAGTAGTAAGATATGTATTTTAAACACCTGGGGTGCTTACCACAATTATGATGATTCGAACTGCGTATATCAAATTGCTTTTATGTTTTTCAGATCATTTTGACTACTCTAGACACTCATATCAATTTGACGCTGACTTTACCATAAATAAAGTGTGCAAAGGTGTGCAAGTAAATATAAATAATAATAAATAATAAATAACACCCAACAGTCACATACATAGTCCTGACCCCACACTAGGATTCCCTGTGTCGTGGGTATCAGAAACTACGAGTACCATGGTACCACAACACCCAGACCCGGAAGAAATATTTACAGATCATGCAAACATTTCTTCCGCAGCGGGAATCGAACCCGCGCCTCTTGCGTCTCTGCTGAGCAATCGCCCGCCATGCCACTGAGGCCGTCAAGTTACGAGAAACTTTAGGTCGTGAAAGCAAATCTTGCAGATTGTGGACATCGCGAGATCTCAATCCAGGACGAATTGCTATGTAGTAATGTAGGTATGTATTAGTAACTCTTTATTGTACGTCATTGACATGCATATTCTTCCAGATGCTGTTGAAGATGACGTCTATCACTCTCCCCCAAATCTGCTCCAGTGCTATGTTCTCCAGGTCTTCCTCCGTGTTGGCTGGTTCCTCCGAATTCCGATAGATCTGCATCACCAGCTCCATCGCGTAGGGAATGCCGTAAACCTATAAAAATAACGGCCAACAGTCACATTTCACAACCAAATGGCTACAATGTAGGTAACATAGTACCTAGCGTAACATTGCACTCGTATACAGTTCTAGCTTCTTAAAGTAAGTACCTATGTAAGAAGTTTTTAGACCGCCTAAGGCCTCCGTCATGGCTTAGCGACATAAAAGCCGGGACCGACAATTAAACGTGCCCTCCGAAGCACGGAAGTGCTCAGCTCGCAGTGCCACTTGCGGTCCCCCATCCCAATTGTGACCGAGCATAAGGTTGCTTAACTTCAACGATCAATCAAGAACGTCTAAGCAAGCTACGCCACGAGCGAGTTCTAGCGATGATGATTATGTATTACAGATATGATGATGATTTGTAATAGATTATGTAGATACTTATTTATTCAAAGGGTTGGTTCGGTTATTGATTTGAGAGCACTGCACTATACCAGTACTCTCAAACGGTGAAGGAAAACATCGTGAGGAAACCCGCAGCTTAGTCAGCTACGCACGTATTGACCATGTCTTTCCTGTGGACAAGGTCCACTAAGCTAATTCGTTCCAGGCATTACAGTGTCCTTTTTGTGAAGGTAAAAAGTTGCCTCTGACGCTGTATAAATATCTACTATAGATGGTAAAAGGCCTTAGTTTTTTTTAGGTTCAGTTATTATTTTGATTGCATATTCGGACAAATTTAGTTTTGTATTTTGTAACTCGAAAGTGTGATCAATAGAGAAGACCTAAGGATCAACAGGAAAATTGGCTAGGAGTTATACCGCTTCCAGCCTTGTTTTTACGTAAAAAGTAGGTTAATTCTGCCTAAAAGTCTGATATACCCCCGAATACTCAAACGCATCTCAAAGTTAAGCACGTCTCAAATGTCGTTTTTTTTTGACAGATTTTCATCAGAAACTGTCAAAAAACCGTGAGTTGAGACGTGCTCAACTCTGAGTCACGTTTGAGTATTCGGGGGATAGAGTCTTAAAACAGGTACCGTAGAAGCATAGTCCACGCTAGTTCCATAGACCTTCCCGTACCAGTTGTGGAGGGTGTCTACCGTTACAGAGAGGTACTTGAAGCTGGCATTCTTGATGCACTCGTCGATGTCGCCCTTCAGGTCAATGTACTTGTCGTCGTCCGACTGAGCGTCCGAGTACCCTTTGGGGTATAGGATGGCATCGCCCTGAAACATTATCCTCAAGTATTAATATCCCAAAATTAAGGATGAATTCATTGTATGGTTAAAAATGATTTATAAATTGATTGGTGCTTCTGAGTTTCGAGTAGGTACAAGGCGTAATTTCCTCTAAGTAGTTATTATTTAACCCCTAGATTATTTACATTTGTAGACGTTTAAAAGTAATCCATAAGGTTGTATTGAATAGTAAAACCCGTGGTAACTATCAACTTTTGAAGAGGAAAGGACTGGTTAAAAATGTTTATTTGATTTGTTCTTGTATTTCAAGAAACGTGATGAACAATCGATTTAACAAGCAAAAGCTGCGCAAGCCTTTTTCTAAAAGGACATCATATTATGTGCGTCACCTTCTTTCATAAGAGAAAGCGGGTAATTTATCAAAGATTACCTCTCCACGCGATTTAGCTATCCGCGAAGTCGCGCGACATGACGATAGCACCACAGAAACCCGCGATTTCCATTAAAAACGAGAATAAAACGAAAGTACTTATAAAACTACTTGGCTATACAAAACATTGCAAAACATGAAAAACAGGCCAAAATATTACCTTGAACGAGTGACCATCATAAGTGCCAGAATGCAGATGCATGTACGCGACGATCTTATGACTGTACCGGTGAATCACGTCCCTGACGGCTTTGGTCTCCGGTTCCGTAAAGGGCGAGGTACCAGGGTACTGCTGGCTGCAGCTGCTAACGGGCTTAGAGCTGTTCCAGGCGACATCAAAGTTCCTGTCCAGGGCAACGCCAGCGCAGCCGTTCTGAGGAGACAGGTTCTTGTTCCACACCACCTGTCCCAGACGATTCTAAAAATTATAACTATCATTTTATCAACAAATTTTGCGTCGTTGTGTGAAGTACACCTGGTTAAACCGAATGCAAACGATATAAAGCGAAATTGCGATCATTCGGCCTCAGTCCGTCTATACTTGTCGTCTATCTCAAGTGCATGTTAACAGTGCCTTGTACCAAAAACACCTCTATAAGATAGCACTGAGGGTTTTACTGTGTAAATCTGCCTTTAATATGCCGAAAGATAACCGATGCTATACCTTTTTAGTAGACAGTTAACAACATGCACTCACCATAACATAAGCATATCCATCAGGGTTGGCCATCGGTATCAAAAATATATCGAACTTGTCCAAATGAGCAAAATAATATGAAAATAATTTACTATAGTAGTGATTAAATCTGAAAACTGCCATTTTGTCTAAGCCCATCACGCTCAGAGCATGAACAATGAATATTATTTTTTTCTCCGGAATTTCATCGATATATTTACTATCGTCTGCTCTGAAATATTTATCGATTACGCTTTTCTTTTCGGTCACTTTTAATAAGATAATGTCGTTGTATTCCACTGTGCGGCCTAAAATTTCTACAGTGACGTTAGCTTCCGGCATTTTTGATGTTATTTCCTCCATTTGTTTTGCTATCTAAAAAAAATCATTTATTTAAAAGTGCTTTCTTAATTACCTTTCATTAGAACAACGATGAAGTTGAGGTGTAGGTACATTTTTAGATAATAATTTTTGTCTTGGAAAGTTAGGTATCAAGTATCAGTCCCAACACGGCTATATTCTCACTTCGGCATGGCACCCAAATATTGCGATAACACCTAGGAGTAATAGGTAGTGTTCTGTGAACACCGAACGAGAATGAAACGGAAAAAGATGTTAAGAATAAAAATAGAAAACTTTTAAACCACCTATTTATGTAAGTTTAGGTGATAGTATCCTCTCCAACATGATGAGATACAATAAGCAAGTATTCCCAAGGAGGGTTGACGTCATGCAGCGTCAGGTCATAAAACACCTTAGCCAAAACTTAGGATCTTGAATGAATGAATAAATGATGTTACTGTTAATCACTTACAGAATATGGGCTCAAATTGAATTTGTCTTTCGTTTTGTTTCTGAAATCACGAGTCAATTCAAAATAATGTGAAGAAAGTCAAGTACCTAGTACGAGTATACTCGTAGAAAATACAGTCCCCAGGGTATTTTATAATATTCTTTACAAAAATACTTACACCTACCCATTATCAGATTGTAATACTTATAAAATCGTACCCACATCTCATAAATTCACAAGCCCCAATAAAAAACAGAAAAGTTTTCTTACGTTATATCAGAATACCACCATTTCTGGTTCGTTTGTGATTCAATATCTGGAACGATTCGTGTTGACCTGTAATCATTAAAAAACTACAATTCACGTCCACACTGGTGCGTTTTATGATATCGCTACAGTATCAGCAATTGCACTATCCCAAGTATTTCATACTATACAAGTTGCACAGGTGGATCAGGTGAGCTATTTATAGGTCATACCACAACAGTCTTTAGATAGCCCGACTGTTTATTTTGTATTTTTATATACTTCTATCTATACTAATATTAACTTATTAAGTATAAAGAGGAAAGATTTTTTGTTTTTTTTATTTGTAACGAATAGGGTCCGAAACTACTGGACCGATTTCAAAAGTTCTTTCACCAATAGAAAGCTACATTATCAGGGTCCAGTATAGGCTATAATAAATTTTCAAAAAAATTAGGGATCCGTAAGAAAATTGCAATATTGTAACGCAAGGTAGAAAACCCAAAATAGTTTTTGGTGTGCGCTGCGAAAACTATTGATTAAAGAACAAAGTAGTGTAATATTGATTAAAAAATTAGTTATAAGCTTATGTTTGTTAATAAGGGTTAATACATAATATCATCCTCTCCTTGCCGTCCTTTTGGCTTGCGCAGGATCTTCTTAGGACCCTTAGTCTGACGGACACGGAAGTTTACGATTGGCGTGTCAAACTCGGCCTTCGCTCGCGTGTGTGGAACAGCTATTGGTTCTAGGCCATCATCAGTATATCTAGAAAATCAATCGTAATAATAATCAATTATTTACTAAAATGTCATGTAGAGAGGATGAATAAAGAAGATTAACGAATGAGGTGGGAACTTTTTAACAGGTCCAATTTGCTTAAAACTTGATTTTATAATTTAAAACGTTTTATTTAAAACTTAGCCTATATTTTCAAGGTAATGAATTAAATATTCCAAGTTTGATTCAAATCTTTTCAGTCGTGATAGAACTATAGGTAAACGTATAAGTATCCGCACTAGATATCACGGTCAGGGTTTGACCTACATATGACTTTACCTGGAATATTTTAAACGGTTATTCTTAAATTTCTGTTTGCTGGCATTATTTCTATCAACATTTCTTCTAGTATCAAACTTTGGATCAGGCTCCCTGAAAATTTAGTTTTTGGTAAATAAATGGTACCTACCTACTTATATTGACAAAATGTTGTTCTGAAAATTATATTACAGTCACTACTCACTTACCAGAACTCTAATACGTCTGCCGATTTCACTGAAAAAAAATAATCATAATTATCTATAAGTAACTACCTACTATTAGACAAATGTTCAACGTTTTGCTTTATATAGAAGGAAATAAAACATATTAGGTACCTGTACCATAAATCATTGTGACAATTGTTAAAACTGCAAGTCTTTGCCTTTCCGTGTTATCACGATTTGTATAATGTTGACTACATAACCAGTCATGATTTTGAACCTGGCTAGCAAGAAATAAGACCCACTGGCATAAGTTGTAACATGCTCACGACCATGCAAAGCAAAACACTTCAGGTCCATCGTTGACAAGGCTTCCAACAGTTCCAAGACAAACAATTTTATGCTGCCTTCATCCACCAAATAAATTGCTTTTAAATACAAGTCATGGATATTGATATTGTTTATAAAAAGAGATGAAAGAGTCCGCAAGAATTTAGGGTGCAAATGCTTCCAAAAAAATAAACTGCCTACTGTACCTAAAGGTACCTTATGCCTTTTAGAGAAAACCGGTTAGGTGCGAGTCGAATTCGCACACGAAAGGTTCCGTACCATCGCACATGTGCGCGGGATCGATTCCCGCTGCGGAAGAAATGTTTGCACGTTCTGCAAATATTTCTTCCGGGTCTGGATGTTGTGGTACCATGATGGTACTCGTAGTTTCTGTAACCCACGACACAGGAAATCTTAGTGTGGGGTCAGGACTATGTATGTGACTGTTACGTCTTATTTATTTATTTATGTTTATGAAATCAAATGCCGAGTGCATTTGGTTCGTTTATTTGAATAAATTGCATAGAGTAACTTAACAAGTAGGTATTGTGAATACAGAAATAAATTACTATACATACTAGGTAGTAGGTAGTTAGTTCCCTTCTTATCGTTATTACCGATTCTACATACCTTCATAAATAAATAAACTCAACCATAACACCGCAGCAGTCGCGTAATACTTAAAAATCATTTTCTACAGCATATCGAACAGCTGTGTAAAAAGCATTTTGGTTTCAATAATCATAAACCGGATTATATGGAACGCCATAAATTGTATTTATTTACTTGCTTTCAAAAGTACCTACCTATCTACGTTTAGCCTTTGGAAAATTCTTTGTTGGGTACCGTACCTTAGCTAGTACCTAACATAAATCCTATCCCTCTATATTATAAATATGAAAGTTGGTGAGGATGTTTGTGTGTTGGGCCTCAATCACGCCTAAACGACTGAACAGATTTGAATGAAATTTGGAATATACTTACATAGAACATGTGCTAGGTTAACATTTAAGTTATTTTCTATCGGAGTAGCAAGCGAGCGAAGCCGCGGGCGGCAGCTAGTACTAAAATAAATTTGAGAATATTACCTACTCAATCTCGAACAGTACAAAAGCTAGCAAAAATCTCTGTTGGTGCCTAGATGTACAGAGTTTTTTAAATAGCCAACCAGCAAATGAAAGCCAGATGGTAACAGGGTCGAGATAACACAAAAATATTTTTTTTACAAAATCAAATTATTAATAAAGAGTTTAAAAGGTAAAAGTTGCCTCCTAACGCTGTATAAATCATCTACTATAGATGGTAAAAGGTCTTAGTTATAAAGAGTCAGATAACTACTTGATAATGTGTAGGTACCTTAAAGTTTTTAATGTTATTATAGTTTGTCTTTGTAAATATGAAATTAAAAGAGTTGTGAATAATAAATAAAATAAATATAAATAAATGTGTAGGTTACTAATAATAATATATTTGTGGACATTTCACACAGCGCCATCTAGCCACAAACTAAGCAAAGCTTGAATACTTATAGAATACTTATATACTTTTTTTTTAAATACATACTTACAATACATAATACTGCAGCACCCAGACCCGGAAGAAATATTTGCAGAACATATAAACATTTCTACCGTAGCGGGAATCGAACCCGCGCCTCTTGCGTCTCAGCCGAGCACTCGCCCGCCACGCCACCGAGGTCGTCAATAATAAAATACCTCGTAAGTGGTGAGTAGTATTTTTTATCTGTAAAAACTAAAGATAATCTCTAAAATCTAATCCAACAACTTCTAAAAATCAATTTAAGGCTAGACGTATTCTACAATCTTATAAAATCTTATCACCATCTAAAGTTTTCCTATTCTTGTTATTTTATTTTGTACAAAAAACTAGATAGTCGTTGGTTTTCTATTTTCCTTGGGGCTATCGAGTAACGAACTTGTTATGTTTTTGATATTTCGTGGTTTCAGAAGTAGTTAAACATTCTTCCGTAAAAACCTTCGATGTAAAAACATACATAGTACACGGTACCTTTGGTACATACGGGAACTACTGCAGGCGCTTTATTCGCCTACTGTATCTAGAGTATGTATTTTGCCTTATACATAGAAAAATATACACAAACTAGCTGTTGCCAGCGACTTCGTACGCGTGTAGGACGTTATTTTGTTGTATAATCAATAGTTTTCGCAGCGCACGCCAAAAACTTTTTTGGGTTTTCTATCTTGGGTTACAATATTGCAATTTTCTTACGGATCCCTAATTTTTTTGAAAACATATTATAGCCTATACTAGTCCCTGATAATGTAGCTTTCTATTGGTGAAAGAATTTTTGAAATCGGTCCAGTAGTTTCGGAGCCTATTCGTTACAAACAAATAAAAAATCTATCCTCTTTACTACTACACGCGTACGAAATAGCGGGCAACAGCTAGTCGTAAAATAAAATTATACTTTACTAGCTGTTGTGTTATGTTAATGTATGTATGTTAAGCTCTTTTATAGGTATAGATGAATGTAGATACTCTGTTTTAATAACTTTACCGAGTCTCGCCCGCGGATACGCTCGCGTAAAAAGTAGACTATAATTATTTTCCGGCCCTTATGCCCATCTCTAAGCAATTCGATATGTTGTTCCGTGTCCGTGGCTGCGTGAAAGGACAAACCAATAAACGCACTTTCAACACACTCTCTTATTTTATAATACTTATAAAATACTATGAGTACCTAGGTGTAGGTAGTTACCTTCTTATCGTTATTACCGATTCTACATACCTTCGTATACAAATAAACTCAGCCATAACACCGCAGCAGTCGCGTAATACTTAAAAATCATTTTCTACGGCATATCGAACAGCTGTGTAAAAAGCATTTTAATTTCAATAATCATAAACCGGTATAAAACGCCATAAATTTTATTTATTTACTTTTAAAAGTACCCTACCCTACGTTTGGCCTTTGGAAAATTCTTTGTAAGGTACTTTACCTTAGCTAATCAAATGTTAATAATAATTAAATGCGAAAGTTTGTTATGATGTGACGATGTTTGTGCCTTATGCACGCCGTAACGGCTGGACGGATTTGAAGTAATTTGGAACATACATAGTATGTGTGCTGGAATAACATATAGGCTACTAGCAGCCGCCCGCGGCTTCGCTCACGCGGTACCCAGATAAAAAGTACCCTATGTCCCATTCCAGCACACGTAGGTACCTACTATCCTCATTATTCATTATAATATAGTGTACGCTAAACGATGACTAAAGTATTGCCATCTCTTACCATTTCATAATGACAAACAGTGACAGGGCTAACTTTAAGCAATGGCTAACTTTAGCGAACGAATATAAATAATAGGGTATGTAAGTATATTCCGTAGCTTATGCGTGAAAGAGTAACAAACATACCTAAATCTAAAAATTAAGAAATTTCGGTGAATTTAGTAAAAATTTTGAGAGTTAAGGTAAACTTTTCAAAACGCAACGATAGCGCGTCAAAATTTGATCAGAATTAGCAGCGATATCTAGTTTTCAGACGTAGAATTACGTCAGAACTCCATGAATAATCAAGATTGGAAACTTATTAGACCAGTAATAATTTATGCTTCCTTTCACAGGTAATTTGACTTTGACAGTTCCTTTTCCATATGTTTTGTATCATCTATTACTAATCTTTGGTATCATCGCTGTCATATGTCAAAATAAAAGTATTCTATTTTTCATGAAAAACATGCCAAAAATAAAGAATTTACAGGTAATTATGACATCAACTAAATGAGAAAAATCGGCTCTTTAATTTGATATAGGTTATGTGCAGTTTTAGACCAAAAATTGATTCCAGGTTTTCATCCCTTTTCACCCCTTTATAGGTTGAATTTTGAAAAATCCCTTCTTAGTACACCCCTACGTACCAAGGTTTACCTACACTGAAAATTTCAAGTCTCTACGTCCAGCGGTTTAGGCTGTGCGTTGTCTGTCAGTCAGTCAGTCAGTCAGTCAGTCAGTCAGGACAAAGATTCTTATAATATAAGATTTTTTATCCTGGTACCACGCGAGAGAAGCCGAAAACATATTTTAAAAAATATTAGATCTAGAACAAAAGCTACCAAAAACATCTTAAGTGTTTTAAACAGCAACCAGAAGCAAATAAGGGCCTAAATGAGGGCCGAAATAAGACAAAATATTATTGTTTACTAATACTATGCAGATAACTACTACAATATATACTACTACGAGTAATGTATTATCTATTGTGTTTAATGTGTAAGTAGTAATAAATAAATATATATAAACTACTTTACTAAAATTATAAACTCTTAAATCTAATCCTACAAGTTCTGTAAATCAATTTAAGGCGAGACGCGGTCTTAAGGCGAAATCTTGACCGCGGCCATAAAACTTCACGACCCTTTAAAAATGTTGTTTAGTGGTCAAGGCTATTAAAGAAAAGGCCTTCTCTATCCCTAAATAGGGAAGGAGCAAAAGGCAAAAGTAATAAACTGTATAAAATGATACTTTTGTTGTGTTAATTTAAGTAAATATAATATAAAAGTTAAATTATTTTCAATAATATACTGCCACTCTATTCACTGATTTTTTATTTCCTAAGTTTGATGTTTTTGAATAGTTCTCTTATGTATATTTTCCGTATTTTTCTTCAGTTCAGTCTCAACTCGACACTAGGTACTATTAGGTACGGTACTAACTCGGCCTAAGGCCGTTCATGGCGTAACTTCCTTCAATAATAGGTACCCAAAATAATCCATAATTCATAGGTATCATAAGGGTCGTTTACAAACATCTTTGTGTAACTTTTTTAATAGATTTAATTTGTGATAAAATTGGTACAGATGTTTTATTGAAAGGTTGTAATCGCTCGCACTTGCATCTTTTCCCAAATCTTAAAAGCCTCGTAAAGGCACCATAAGATTTACACCAAAACACAAAAACTGTTAGATCCCTGGTCAATCTTCATCTGTACCTACTTTAAAGTTCCGGAATTTTAGTTCCGCTTTTTATTCCGTTTGTGTTTAGTCTTTCAAATCCGCAAGTTTTGCATTCGCGGTCTAAGGTTTCTTGTAAGTACTTAAACACACTTTGTCACACATGGTGACAGTCTGTTCATCCATATTTCAACTAGTGACACGACTAGTAGTAGTAGGTATAATTAGAGGAAAAAATTAAGGCCATTATATTCATCCATCATGGCCTTGCTAAACAATTTTCTTAATTAAGCTACTTACCAACTGCATAAACGTTTTTCTGGGCCTATTAGGTACCGACCTACTAATACACGTAATGATAGGTAGGTAGGTACCTACACGTGTCGTAACTGTATTGTACCTACATGTGATGTAGGTACTACATGGAGATGTCCCTAAGTCTCTGGTGGTATCTATCTGCTTGTTCCAAATAGGCAAGCCTACCCCTATCTTCAAACTAAAACAGACAAATTTTTGTCCCCAATTAAAAAAGAAAATAAGGCATATTTTGGAATTGGGCATTGTCCTCAAATTAAATAACTTCTTGATAAATTATATTGTATGTGGCTTTCTCCGTTCACCAGTGAAAAAAACAACGTCAATCTAAAAAAATCGTCATCGGTCAAATGGTGAAGAAAAACATCATAAGTATAACCTATAACGGCAAAGGCTCATTTTATGTGGCTTTATGTGCCTTTATAATATATTTTAAGAGTGAACTATAACTTCAACCGAGGTATAGAAAGAAACAAACCGAATTTCAAACCTTGTTGGTTAATTTAAATTGAAAGGGCAAGAATGTAACAGCAATAGGCGACGTTGTATGTTTTATGGTGAGATTTACAAGGTGCTAACCCCTCCGAACAGGACTTCGTCACGAAACAACACCCACTAGGTAACACAATCATAGCTAGGTATAACCACTGTTGTTTTGAAGAATTGTACCTACTGTTTTATTGATTGTTTGAAATTTTAGGGCAACAGGGCCTACACCAAATTGACAATATCAAATAGTCTAAATACGTTACAAAAAATAAAAGTTCAAACATAGTTATCTCTTCGATGACTATTTTAAGAGTAATGTTCCTAACTTCCATCTACTAATTAGTAGCTTTTAGAAAGCAGTCTTAATTATCTAATCTTCTAGGTCAGAGACTGATTATAAAAAGTTTTGTGGTCGAGAATCGTGAAAATTTCGTTGCGACCCATTAGACATTTAAATTAAATGGTGCGTGAATGAGCAATACCTACAACTATCTAAAAATCAAAAGAACTTATCTAGGCATCATAATCTCGTAACACTAGCATTTATGACTAGATACAACTACATAGAATGATCAACTGGTAATTGATGACTGATTACGGGTGCGTGAAATTTCCAATTCAATTATATAACAAGACTAACAGCCCGCCCCGACTTCGCACGGGTATTTAACTTCTCCTTCTTCTTCTTCTTTCCACTTTATGTGTCAAAATATGTGGTCATAGGTACAGCCTATATGACACGAAGCCAAAATAAGAAAAATAAAATCTTCTTAGTCGACTTTTACGACATGTTCGGGGAGAGAAGCAGCTGGACGCATTCTATGTTATTTCTTTACTCCCAGTCCAGCAGAGAAGTATGGTAAGTATAATATATACTTCCTGTATGGTAAGTATGTGTTTGAAATTAAACTAGAACTCAGGCGCGGGGCATTCACTAGTTCACTAATAAATCCAGCAAATTATACGCAAATCTACCAAGTTTGACTGCCGCCCCTTACCATTAGGAATTCCTCCGTAATGGCTATCTGTGAACTTCCTGCTACGCATTATCATCAAATTGTACTGACAATAAAACTAATCCGGGGGGCAAGAGAGAAGACTCAACGTAGAACAAGTTTGCAAAATAAAACGAGCGACTATATTTTTACGCCACTTGGTGTTGAAGCACTAGGAGAATGAGGACCTTTTATAAAAAAGATTTCACCTTTGTTATTCGACGCCGCGTGTGATTAGAGGGCTGGCTCATTCCTAGCGCAAATAATTTCTCCGGCCATACAACGCGGGAATGCAGCCAGTGTTTTACAAACCTTGCTAAATGACCAATATTGATTTTGGAAATAATGCGTATTTTAAAATTACTTACTCACATACCTGAAAACAAAATAAATGAAACGTAGGATTAACCTTTGTTTTTCCTTAGTACAAGATTGTTATGGTCGTGACCTCAATATTTTTTGAGGGCTGGATCCGCGCCTGTCTATGATTGGTCTTTGATCTACAGAAATAATTATAATTTATAAAGAGGATTTAACTCTCCAGACAGCAGATAATTTCGACAAAACATATTAAATGTACCCAGATCTGACAACGAAATCTACATTGGAAAGTAATAACTCGGTATGATTATTCTAATGCATTAGGACAGTTCTAAGCTATTCTAATTCTGACCAACATAAAGCTCACAAAACGAGGGCGTCAACACAAATTATTATAATAAAAATTCACAAACAGCCGGCTACAACTGAAAATATATTACGCAATTAAACGATGAGATCTTAATCATATAAGCAAACTATGGACTGTGAATGTACGAACAACTCTACAATAAGTTTTACTAGAGCATCGAGCATTTAACTGTACTAGAGTGACCAGATGGACAGAATAAATACCGCTTGAACTCCCGCCGTGCCTACTGATCCGTTATACCCACTATTTCACCTGGATTTCATGGGACTTCTATGTTCTACATTCGACGAATTGTACGCCTGGGAGAACTCATAGAATCGCCACAGTAGATAATCTGAAACAGTGAAGAGAAGACATCGTGAAAACCCTAATAAATTTGATTCGAAGACATGGGATAATAGCACAAAGAAGGCGTACGAGACGCACTTTAAACGCACTTATTCTTTCGAACTAGTAAGTATTACGAGATACACCTTCATGGTAGTAGAATAGAATAAAATAGAATTCATTTATTTTCGAGAACTTAAATTATGATTAGGTCTTATAATTTAAATTGTACAATTTATGTCCTATAAAAGTTTGGTATGCTAATATTCTAATATTTTAAAATCTACAAGTCCACATAATTAAAAAAAATAATTAACTGTGTAAAAACATTTTGATGGAAACCACTTTTTTAATTTAAACCGTCAAGTTTCCGTTCAAGCTTTTAGTAGGTTAAGTAGAAGGTACCTAGTATTAATTTCAATTCTATTGTTTGGTCTAATATTTCTTCAAGCCGTAACACGTTTCTCGCGGTCGACTGCCTTTAATTCATTTTTCCCTTTCACGACGAATTTATTTTAATAACTGATAATAAATGCCGAGTCATTGTTGTAATAAAGTGAGAGTACTTTTCACCCTTCTTTTGTGCGAGAATGTATTTCTACTTGTAGAGTTCTACTTTTCAAACGTAAGCTGGAGCATTTTCAGCACAAACCCTGATAGTTGAGATAATCTATAAATAAAGTCTATCTTAATTTAGATTAAAAAATGTCTAAGGAATTAGATGTCCTTGGTTTTATAAATATACCTACACGTACCAATGATATTTGTTTTAAATAAATTGTAGAGGGTGGGTATCCATATGACATGTTGATGCCACGATAAGCATGTCACCTCATTTGTTTTTATTATGGCCGCTTGACCCCCTCCGTTCCTTGTTATTATCAAGATTCAACAACTGTTGGGGTTTATTTGATTTTAAACATTTTTATTGGGTGATGTGTCATCTACCTACATAGTTTAAGCAAATTCTTTATTGTACATAAGTATATAAAGCACATAGGTACAACACAGAAATAAAGTAAGGACATGTTACAAAGGCGTGCTTAACCCTACAATGAGTTCTTTATTTACCTTACAAGTTCCTAATCATGTTACATATTTGACGACCTCTGTGGCGAGGCAGGCGAATGCTCGGCTGAGACGCAAGAGGCGCGGGTTCGATTCCCGCTGCGGGAGATATGTTTGTATGCTCTGCAAATATTTCTTCCGGGTCTGGCTGTTGTAGTATTATGTATTATAAGTATGTATTTACAAAAAAAAAGTAAATAAGTAGTAGGTACGCATATTAGCATTTTTCACTCAACAGTCACATGTAGGTACATGGTAGTTTTGATCGTAAACTAGGATTCCCTGTATCGAGGGTATCAGAAACTACAAGTAAGTACCATGGCAATCACCCAGACCCAGAAAAAATATATGTAACATATTTACTACAAAAACGTGCACTTACCAGTAGGGATAGCTCGGTAAGGATACTAGCCGGTACCATACATACATATTACATACATATTATCACGCCCAGTTTCCTAATGGGGTGGGCAGAGCCACAAGCCAGAAACTTGCAGCCACTTCTGATTTAAAATCCTAAGATGAATATGTGAACCATGGTGACAGGTGACCAGCCCATCGCCCATATAGGTGGTCCACCATGTTGGAGAGGATACTATCGCTTAGTCGACTTTTACGACATGCTCGGGAAGAGAAGCAGCTGGACGCATTCTATGCTTTTTCTTTACTTCCAGTCCAGCTGAGAAATAAGCCGGTACCAGCCGAATATTTATACCAAATATTAATTTAAAAAGGACTAATTGTTTGTTAGGTATTTATTCAAGCCGTGACAGATGGACGAACGATTGGACGAAGTGTTACCATACATAATCCGTTTTGCTCTGGTTCAGAATCATAAAATTGGATTTGCAAGGTCTTAAAACCTAGCAAGTTAATTTAAATGAAAACTATGTCCAATAAGAGATTAGAATTAGATAGAGTAGCCATTGAAGGAATCCAATCTACTGAAATAAGTTGAAACCGTAGCCTCTTAGGAGTACCCTCTCGACTGGACCTTCTAGTGTATTAAACCTATCCTAAGTACTTACTTCAGAGTTGAGAGAATCTAGGTGAGTGGGCTGCTTATAAATAGGTATATATGTATAAATCTTACGAAAAATTTATGTACACTATATCTGTACTCTCAAACAAAACCCGCGGCTTAGTCAGCTCTGCACGTGTTGACCATGTCTTTCCTGTGGACAAGCTGAGAGGATGGAATAGGTGCTGGGCAAGCCTACTCCATCTTAATTCGTCCCGGGCACTACAGCGTCCCGTCTGTGAAGGTAAAAGTTGCCTCCTGACGGTCGCTGTATAAATCATCTACTATAGTACTACGCCATGACGGAGGCCTTCAGGCGGCTTAAAACTCCGTCACAAGAGTTGGCCACTAGCTCATATGAACTTACTATCTACTATAGATAGTAAAAGGCCTTAGCAGTAGTATGGTAATAAACGATATGTGGTCTCTTGGTAGAATATTGGTAGTTTCATTTTGTTTTTAACAAAACTTAACATCGCATCCACACGTCGGTAGGTAGGTATCTACATAAGCGATAATTTGAATACCCTTCGTCCATTTAGCCGACCCGGGCTAGCTAGGGTTTCACTGTCAATTACATTAGAAATCTTACTCCGCTGGGCTACATTTACATGCGATGCACTCCGCGAGATTGAAGTCTGATGATGAGGTCTTCCATTCCACCTACAGTCAACTGCTCCAAAAAGATTTACTAAGTAATCTTGCTAAAACTTTACCTACCCTACCCTTCTACGCTGTATCGTCTAAAATTACGGTTTATTGTCATAATTCCCACCAAGCTGTCCCCGCCAGTGAGGATTATGACAATTTTCAAAAAAGTTTTGGCGTTTACCCCACCAACATTTTCTATCCTGGTTGGTGGGGATTATGACAATAATAATAGGTTAGGTTTTTTATATTATCACTCCACATTCGGTGCATGCTAAAATAAAACGAATAAAGTTTCATTTAGACCAAATTTTAATTAGATTAAAGTATTTCTATCAATGAATCAAATATTTCTGAACTTGTGTTGCTAATGAATATTTTACTAGTAAAAATCCAAACATTTTTGCATAGCTACTGTATTCATTGCCCGATGACAACGATCTTTATTCCCCTGCAAGGTATAATCACCTCTATATCATACTCACTAGAGAGGATTATGCTGTGTTTAATCGGAGCATTTAAATCCTTGTAAAGTTGTATTAATATAATGGGCATGTCAAAAGCAATGCTACCTTTCGCTTGGATTTTATTGTGCATGTTTTAATATTAATTGTAAGTTTTCTACTTGAGTGGACTTGATTTACAGTTATGTAAATATTTTATACGCTTGTCAAAACGCTTAGACATTTAAACAGTTTATGACGGGAACAACATTTTGTACACACGCTTTTATTCAGACAAATACCTAATAAGAAAAACCAAATAGGCATGATGGCTGTTTTTGTGTTAAATGTAATATATGATGTGTATTATGTTGTTAATTTATAAGTACCTTTTATTTACCAATTTACAATCTAGAGACCTAGGTACCTACAATACATTTGGATACAGATTTGATTTCCAGTGACACTAAAACTTTCAGAAAATCAGAAACATAATGTCTCATCTCATCATTCGGTGGACCCACATGAGGAATGCTATGGCATGCTTATCTACCTACAGCCCCTTCTAGAAGCCACACATTCATGCCAGGTTTTAGGTTTAAGATATAATATTCCACAGAAATAATTGCTTTTTCTTCTTCATCGGCTATTAATGTGACTACAACTAAGCATGAACCTTTTTGTTCAGAGTAAATTTTACACTTTACTTTGCCCATTTTCCGATTATGTTTAAGCTGTAGGTACATAGCTGACAGCGTCAGTTTTCTATCACAAAATAACAAAGAAACAGTGCAGAAAATACAGATGCGAGCAAATACAATAGAAGTTCAAAAGATTCAAACGAAATGTCAAAACGGTGTTTGGATCATGATTAAGATAGACATGACGTAATTCGTTCTGATTGGTGTTTTACATAACACGGTGAATTTTGTAATTCTATTTTGACCAAAATAAAAATAACCTCTCATTTAAACTGATAGGTACTAACACATTTATTAGAATCTTTTTGACCTGAATAATAAAATGAAACCATAAATGAAATGATTCTTTATTAATGTCATCATTAGGTACCTACCTATTGTAGAAATTACAAACCTACCTACCTTTGTTTATAATATAGATAAACTTATCTATATACCTACTATCTAGAATACTATCCTCCTTTGTTGCCAAAGTTATTATTTTATAATATTCTCTTTTAAAAAGGCCTGAGACGTTATTGACCAGTCTTTTGTAAAATTTTATTACTCAGGGCACCATTTTCTTTTTTAACTTGTTGCCAAATGTTTTAGACAATAGGTTCATGCAGACAGCACACTAAAGAAAAACCATACCTAGACCACTAGTCTAGTTAGATATATATTTTTAACAGATTTAAAAAAGGAGGGAGGTTCTTAAATACGTCTATATTTTTTTGACCACCAATCATTGATTTGAACATCAGTAACGAACTTTAGTTGGATAATTTACCAAAAAAATCATAATGTATTTTGCTTGATTTATCAACATTTAGTAGGTACCTACCTAAACATGTCATTTGGCTAACCCAACATAACCTAACGTCGACACTATTTGTCGTCGAAGATTAAAATCTCGCAACAGAAATAACGAGAGGGTCCGCAGAGACCAGTCGAAACCGTAGATAGCAGATAGAAGCCGTCAACGCTGTAGGTTGACAGTTAGCTCATTATAGCAACGGACTTCGGGAATATCAGCATGTGTGCTGGCGATTTGAAGACATTGGGTATCGATATTGATCTTACAATCAACCCACCTAAATGAGTTGGGAGGAACAATATTTTCCTTTTGTTATGTGCAGGCAAACAAGTACCTACCTATTTATTTAAATTAACAAAAAACCTAACTGCGTAGAAGGATACATAGATACATACACACATAATGTACACCCCAAACACTTCTTCTTCCCCCTTCTTCTTCGCAGTCGGATAAAAAGTAGAGCCAAAGAAAACTACCTACTAATAAGGTATTTATATACCCAGGTTGATTACTGCTAGTGACATCTTGTAGTATGCTTTTTCGAACTGTTTCGAACGTACTAATTCTTAAAGTGGTTCATCATGACATCTGTGTTTGAAATTATTATGATTAGAAAACGAATACCCTATACAGAGATGGCACTACAATAGGATTTCGATTTAGCGCCATCTGTTAATACTCATTTGTAATTTTTTTTTGTTCAGCTATTCGATACTAGATGTCGCTGTATTCTAATATTGTATTTAGTTTTTCTATCTGATACTAGAGAGCGCAATTTTAAATCTTGCTTTAGCCCATAAGAGTATTGCCATTGAAAAATATTTTAATCCTAAATCGTGACTGATCTGGGCAGACATAGACATCAAGCAAAGCGGAGTGAGTGAGGCGCGTGGTTAGGCGAGACGAGGGAACGAATAGAACGAAAGAAGCAAGAAAGCAGAGTCGGTCGGTCACCTCAGCCGCCCGTCCCGGAGTACCTACATCAAACATAGTGCCCCGGGGAAAGCAGTGAATTGTGACAAATCGTGGATTGGTTTGATTTGTGTAGGTGTTTGTTTTGTTTATCAATTAAAATTTTCATTTCCACCTTCGTAAGCCGCATGAACAAAACAAATGAAAGGTAAGTGACAGCTCCTGCATCTAACTGTCGTAATTTTTGTAAAAATATTTTCAAACGAATGCCTTGAGCCTGGACTTGAGAAATCACTACGTAAATAGCTTCATGTTTGTATAAAAACGCACGACTAAGTTATATATTTATTTATAGAAGCGATTATTAGGTATTTTGATTCAAAACTGGGCCTACCTACCTATCTAGACTATGTAAACAAACTGCTATCATATGACTATTTCTTTCTATTCCAGATTACCTAGGTACCGCTTGATATGATCAAGGCTCTTAGTACCTAGGTAGTAAGTAATTAATTTATCGTTTACCTTTGATTCCATAGGAAAATATTTAAACTAGGTTAAGCTTAGTTTAAAGGTTAGGTTTTAAGTTTGATGGTAACTTGCAAAGTTATCTTTTATTTTATAAAAAAATGCCTTAAACCATCTTAAAGGTACTTGATGATTTATACAGCGTCAGGAGGCAATTTTGCCTACACTAGCGGGATGCTGTAGTAACTGGGATGATTTTAGATAGAGTAGGCTTGTACAGCACTTATACCATCCTCTAAGCTATCATTCTAAATATACCTACTTCGTCTTGGAATATAGCAGAGTCCACTAAACACAATGTTCAATCAGCTGTGGCTACTAGGTACATCTCTAGTCACATGTAAATTCAAAGAGAACAAAATAATGTAGGTCTAACGCCATACCTTGTGGGCCTTGTTATAGGTAGATCCACTTATTGTTGGTAAAAAAAATATGTGTGATAGTAATAAGAATCTTTATAGCTCTTAGGGTTCCGTACCCGAAGGGTGCCAATGGGACCCTATTTATACTAAGCCTCTGCTGTCCATCCATCAGTCTTTCCATCTGTCAGCAGGCCGTATCTCATGAACCATACCTATTAGGTAGAGAGTTGAAATTTTCACAGTGTGTAGGTATTCTATTGTCGCTATAACAACAAGCAATACAATAAAAGGGAGCCCCATACAAGAAACATTTATGTACGATGGTACAGAACCATTCTTGTGCAATTTTGACTCGCACTTGAATAGTTTTTTTTTTTTTCATTTATCCTCTATAATTATGAAACATTGATGGAATGGCGACAGGTCTCAGGAACAACATGTGATTGGCGAATGCCCCTTAAGCTTAAGGGGAAAATCTACAAAAAAAGACCTGTCATACTACAACTATGACCTGATGAATGATAGGAGAAAGTGGAGGAGGGAAACATGGTGTGCAGACCCCATCGAGTGGTATGAGGGCAGGAAAATGATGATGAATTATGAAACATTTAATATAGAATTTTTTCATGGTAGAAGTATGGTTGATACAGAACTCTCATATTGCAAGGTGAATTTATTTAATTAACAAATAAAATAGGAACAAAATCAGTACTTAAGTAAAGTACTATCTTCCTAGATATTTTTATAAAATGAAATGTGGAACAAAGTTTTAGACAAATTGTTGACTAGTGCCACACAGGCATTACTGGTCTTACTCCCGACACTAAGTACTCAGACTAATCCTAAGTTCACTTGGGATTTTGCACTGACCACAAGAAAACGGCCGTTATGATTAGGAACAAAAATGGTAGACCATCACTGTGCTTCCACCTATTTTGCATATTCAATAGTGTCCATAGCCTTGTCATAGCCTAGGAATTTTAACAAAATCCCAAGTGAAATTAGTAAGCCCCGCTAATGTATCAAGAGATAAGAGGCTGTCCGGTGCTCATCTCAGCCCACCCAGCATTTAAGTAAATAATATACAGGATATCAGTAAACTACAAAACTTTTAGGAACTTAAAAGAAATGCTTGAATTACTTAAGACTTAGTAATAGGGTCCCGTTGGCAACTTTGGGGTACAAGACTCTAATTAACCTCAACAGTGTACAGAATGTCTCTAGGTACTTTTTAACAAATACAACCTACAAATTTTTTTATTTACTTTAAACTGGAAGCTACCTATATAAGCAGTCATACAGTTTCGAGAAAGCATTGACCATTTGACTTGAAAGCTTGACCTACATTATAGTAGGTACCTTTGAGAAGCATGAGACGATTCAATCACGCCACTTCCTGCTGTCCATACTTGAACTTTAACCCCTGGACATAAAGTCTAAAGTTGAAACTTCTGACCTGTCATGAATGAAGTCCTCATTTTCATATACCTGTAGACATGCTATAAAGGCTTATTATGACGACCTCGGTGGCGTAGCGGGCGAGTGCTCGGTTGAGACGTAAGAGACGCGGGTACGATACGGGAGAAATGTTTGTATGTTCTGCAAATATTTCTTCCAGGTCTGGGTGTTGTAGTATTATGTATTTACAAAAAAAAGTATACAAGTAATCTATCAGCCATCTGGTTCCCATAGTACAAGCTTTGCTTAGTTTGAGGCTAGATGGCGCTGTGTGAAATGTCCACAAATATTTATTTATTTATTATTTTCATTGGCGGCCTCGGTGGCGTGGCGGGCGATTGCTCGGCAGAGACGCAAGAGGCGCGGGTTCGATTCCCGCTGCGGAAGAAATGTTTGCATGATCTGTAAATATTTCTTCCGGGTCTGGGTGTTGTGGTACCATGGTACTCGTAGTTTCTGATACCCACGACACAGGGAATCCTAGTGTGGGGTCAGGACTATGTATGTGACTGTTGGGTGTTATTTATTTATTTATTTATTGTGTAGGAACCCTACATTCATACCTAAAGTATAGGTGACAGGGGAAGCTGATTTACCTGCTGAATTTTATTTATACCATTGCCATATTCATAACTAGCTGTAACCCGCGACGTTGTCTGCGTTTTAGAATTTTTTTTAGAATAACTAATTTCTTGGAGCGCAAAAAGTCAACATCACGCGGCATTCAAATGCGGCCACCCATCCGAGATGTGGCCGCGCACAAAATTGCTTGACCTCGCTAGTATAATGATGTCTCCCGTACAAACTTTAATCCCTTATTTCACCCCTTCAGAATTATTTTTGCAACCAAAAGTAGCCTATACCCTTCCCCGGAATGGAATCTTCTCTTTGCAAAATTTCATCAAAATCTGTTCGGCAATTTAGGCGTGAAAAGGTAACAGACAGACAGACAGACATTATGTAGTTACTTTCGCATTTATAATATTAGTAAATATGTATACCTTGGAATACCCGCGACTTTGTTTGCGTTTTTATTTCTCTTTTCGGGGTGCCTTCAAGTTAAGAGACTAATAGGATTACAGTTCATACACATATTATGTAGGTATATAAGTCTCCTCTCTCTCAACAAATATTCTACCTAGTCTAAGCATTAGACTGGGTACTCCGATCTTATGAAATCAACTAGCGGCTATTTTTTATTATAAAAAATAGCCTATATGCTAATTCAGTACTATGTATATTCCAAGTTTCATTCAAATCCGTTTAAGCGTGATTGAGGCACAAACATACAAACATCCTCACAAACTTTCACATTTAAAATATAGCAGGATAGGATATTATTGTACCTACTCGTTTAGTTAGGTAGATTTCACTCCTACCAAGATAACTACGGAGTACAGGTCTCTCCCAATACGAGTTGACCTTTTCGGTTCTTCATAACCACTTTCTTGACCTACATCCCTGCAATGCTGAAATCAGAAACACGACTAAAAGTAGGCCGCTCTTAAAAAGGACATCGCAGAACTTACTACATCATATTCTATATAGGTACGAACAACGCAATATGCAACATTAGGTATTATGTATACGGCTGCCTTACTTTGTAAGTCTGTCGCTGTCGTTCGTTAGCCTTTTTCACACCTGCCTAATAGAAGTTTATGATGGGTAGGAAATTTTAATGGATATTTTACACAATATTTTTGCATTACGCATTTCCAAATACTTTCGTAGTGGTCCCATTATCCTGTTCCATAAACGGACCGTAGAGCACTGGTGGACTAGTGGAGCGGGTTCAAACCCGTTCGTGCACCTATGGATTTTTCTGTTCGAAAAATTAAAGTAACTCTCAAACGGTAAAGTAAAACATCGTGAGGGAACCGGCATGTCGTAGAAACTGATAAGTTCAAAAGCATGTGTCAAGTGCACGAAAGGAGCCTTTGAGGCGCACCTTAAAATCCTTTCACCACACTGGTTTGAAAGACCTAGTGATCGTAACTATTAAAGTTCAAAAATACAAAGCAAGAAAGACAAGCTAACTTTTGACAGAACCTTGATTTGCGTTAATACCAGTTACGGAACGCGGAAGTAGAAGATACCCCTAGACGTGTTTGTGGAATGTAGCTGAATCCACCTTTGCTTTCGGACATACCATAACAGTCCACCGCAGTATTGCGTGTTCTATATTTTACGGCTTTCCTGGCAAATTCTTGGACATCAACAACAATGTTATAAATTCGCAGAAAATGTAACCGTTATCGGTAGGAATTTAGCTATAATGTTCTACGATCAATTAACATACATATCACGCTGTACCCATACCCATAGGGGCAGCCAGCGGTACATGCATGCTCGTCGGTTTGACTGACCTTTTCCAAAATGCCACCGATTTCATAGAGAATTATTGAAGACTAGCTTCCGCCCGCGACTTCACTTGCGTGGTACCCAGCTTAAAAGTAGCCTATGTGTTATGTTAAGTTATTCCAAGTTTCACTCAAATCTGTTGAAACGGCACGCCATGGTTGAGCCACAAATACACATCCTTAGACTCAAAAACTTTCGCTCCTATGTTAGTGGACTAATAAGTATCTCCCTAGAACTGCATATTATGTTCTCGTGGTAGCACATAACTGTTATGTAAATTATCCAGATCTGATATATCCAAGCAGATATCGATCGAACAATGACTTATTGGAGTAGGTCATCGGTACTCTCAGCTTTTTGCACTTAGCATCTTAGCGGTAATTTTTTTGCACACTGAGTATTGTCTAGATGAGTTACTTCAAGATACTTAAAGATTGAGAAGCCTTTATGAAACTTGTCTTTGCGTCATTATCTTCCTGCCCTTATCCCACTCTTATTATATGGAGTCGGCACAGCAATTACCTTCTTCCATTAGATACCTAATGTCAGCCGTCAGCTGTATATTCTCCATCCACCTTTTCTTTGGTTTACCACTACCTCTAAATCCATCCACATTTATATTCATAACTCCCCTCGTAACATGACTTTTATCAAAGCCAAAAAAAGATTGAAGAGTAATAACTCTTCAATCTTTTTTTGGCTTTGCAATATCCAAAAATGTTCTGTCAATGATAAAAAGCAGTCTTCTAAATTCGCAAGCCTCTCAATTTGATAAAAGTTCTCGTTTATAAAGAAAAGGTGGTTTTAAGGTCGTTTGTCGAATTGAGGAGGGATGCTAAGAAAGAAAAGAAACCTTACGTAAGCTAAATGGACAGGTGCGCTGGCAGATGGAATCCCAAGGATTTCGTGACCGACATTTATCGAATAATGACTAGAGAAAAACGACAGCTCTTTCTTAGTTTTGGAACATTTCAATAACTATTGAGTTTTAGAGAAAACGGTAGGCGCATTTATAAGTTGATATCTACTAATTTTGAAAAACCATCCGTTTTCTTTATATCCGTTTTTGTTAGTTATTCGTTCGTGTCGGCAGAATCTTACCTAATGACATTCCAGAATATTACTGTCACAGAAGAAATTATTTTTGTTATGTGTTGCGTCCATAAAAACTCTTCTTTGTTGCGAATAAATTACGACTGTCCAAGCCATTGAAAGAGTTCATTGTTTAAAAGGGTATGCCATTTCGGATCGGTTACGAAGTGACGTCATCCATCAGTACTATTTACACTTATAGGATGTCTAAAGTTTTATACAGGAAACGTTTTTAGAATCAGACAGAATGTATTCTATTATTTTAAAAGAGTAGAAATCACACTGAAAGCCATTGATGAAATAAAACGTACCGTAATGCGAGCGGGTACCTATTGTAAGTAAAGTTGACCAAAAATTCGTGATATTCCGCAACTCTCGATCTAGTTGGATCGTTGAATAGTTTAAACAAGGCCAGATTTTACAGCCCTATAAACTTTCTAGCTCTATTGGGTACCGTCCAATGTCGTTAATAAGCCCGCTGAGTCTATTTCAAATAGTTTGAACAAAGAAACAATGAGGGTCAACACACGCTCCACATTTGCCTAATCGAATAGCAGCCAATCCTGCGGCGATCCCACTCGCATTGTCATCTAGATCGTCAATTGTGGCCAATAAAGTGATTAGTTCAGAACGTAATGTATTCCGCCGATCTATTTCGAATTAGGGTCAGTGCTACTCAGGGTTGACCACCTGTGCCACCAAGACTGATTTTCGAGTTTCTGCATCATTCAAGATTTTTCATAGATCTTGTAGAAATTATATGTTAATTTTAAAGAGTTGTCATTAACACACATTTTGCATCTAAATAGAACTTCTGTCACAGATTTCAAGAATAAGTCATCTGATTTATCAAAATGGCAACCCTGGAGCTACCCAGTTTTGCAATGGTTGGTCAATTGGTCAGTTATTGGATACTTTATGGATATGATCGTTCTAATATCAGCAATGATTGCCCCACTTGCTAAGAACACGTGTGATAATTTGATATTTATGGGTATCCAACCATGGGTAATTGAGCTTCCGGCTTCGTCAGCATCATTCCAGTTTTTTCGTGTTCCGTTCACCTTTTATACCCATTTCCTATATTCTTCTAACGGGCGACGGAAGGCATAGCAATGTTGATTTTTTTATCAATTAAAGGTACTTATGGCGCTTTTTAGCAGATACGTAATTACGTTGCTATAGTAATTTAGCATCCGTCGCCCTTAAGTTGAATATAAAAACTGGGCATAAGCGAAATCTAATACAGGTTTTTCATTGTCTATGAGTCAGAGAAGCCTCATTTTATTACATTCTTAGAGCAAGTTCAAATTAAACTATCTCATACTCAAACCTATATACTAAGTATGTCCACTCTTTTCCAATTGATTCTAATTACTTCATACGATCGCCACGTGTTCCATTCCAATAACAATCATTTGGATTGGGCATCAATCCATTCAAATTATTCTATTATTTAATCTTTCGCCTGAGCTATAAATTATATGTATAATCTTTTAAAGTTTCCGATATTTACACCGTCTAAATATTATTATTACCTACTGCCATAAGTTCTAAATATGGAATGTGTCTTCTACATTAAGATATCTTCGTACGAGTGCAATGAACTCGAGGGCTGAATAAACCGTGCGCGTGAGACGGCCATAGACCAGTTGCAGTAGAAATACACGACTTGACACAGATTTGTTGGGGCTAAAAATTGTCTACGAGTAACTACTTCTCTGAAGCCAAGACGAGAATACAGGCTATTATTTATGCTCTCCTACACGGATAATTTTATTATCACCTTTGAAATGCATAACATGTAATTATGTAACCTGTAGATAAAATAAAAATAGTATTGGGCTCCATTCGGGGAAGAAATAACTGTAAGTTCATTGCATCATAGTATGAGTGAGTTGTAATGGGCTGATTGTGAAAATAAAATATCTCATTATTTTGTCATCATCATCATCTTCCTGCCCTTAACCCACTTTGTGTGGGGTCGCATGTTCTCTTCTTTCACCCCCTTTTGTCAACCCCATCATTATACGTCTTAATTTTGTATTTTCTAAAAATCTATTGAGTCCTTATGTAAAGTATTCCTTAAAACCAAGGATGAAAACGAAAACAACCTATCCTATCAATAACTTTCCGGTCCGTTTCCTTTAGTCACTTGGCCTGTCACCCGTTAATCCCTTTAACTTTCAAGTTATTTATGATGAATATTATTTAATTCCTGTTGGAAGCATTCACATACAATACAGGTTGATTCCAATTGCCAAGCGGCCCTTGCTTTTCATAAGAATTCACTACCCGGGACAAAGAATTTCAACATTTATAACAGAGATTTACTAAAATCGTAAAGTATAAGTTCATTCATAATTACCTATGTGTACTACTACTAGTCGTTTCACTAGTTCTTTCGAACCAGTGTGGTGAGAAGATTTAAAGTGCGCCTCCTGAAGCTCTTTTCGTGCACTGTGCGTAAAAATACAATGTTATAGATAGTGTTATTAGCAATATCTATATTCACAGCACATCACATGTTATGTCTGATTCAAAGGCTATTGGATGAAAGATCCTGGATACAAGGAAGCAGTAGGTACATATTTGCACAATGCTATCAAATTTCGCATCTTTGAACAGATGCTAGTAAGAGCTGGTTCCCAAATTCAAATTTACGATCACCTGTTTTCCACGTCAATGTGCCCTTTTCGAAGTACCCAGTTCCATGGTGGGTGTACAGACAAGCTTCGCCCACACACGCCTTTCTACATAACAGGTTGGCTAATAAACTTACGGTTTCCTGTGATCCAGTTTGTATAGAGAAATTGATAGACTTGTTTCCAATGCAGTTTACATCTGGTGATTATTCCCACCTGTGGGTTATTTCGTGCTTCTGCTATTAAAGTCGGTATTGTAAGGAACGTAATAGGAGCATATTAATTATAAGTATAATTCTATAAATAATTTTATGATTTATTATTGTTATTTACAAGAATATTTTGAATAGATAAGCGTTTAAGAAATTAAATTAACATGTTGACAATAAATACACTTCCTCCAGCCGCCATGTTATTGTTGACGGGCAGGCAGTGGGTGTGATTTTGTGCGGCTGAAAGAAAGTGATTCCGAGTAGAAAAGTGTTGTGATCTTGCTGGCAGAAGAATCAAAGGTCTTTATGAACATTATTATTACTATTACTTTATGCTAATTGTGATTTAAAATGAGTAGGATGCTCTAACCGTTGAATGTACGCAACATGGTCCGATCAGTAAATGCATATTTATTTGAACGATTTGTGGTTTTATTCTATCAATAACTTATGCCCTTTTAGTATAGAATGAAAATATACATATTATTGTATCGTCTTCGTCTTAATTCGTCTTTATTTATGTCAGTAAGTAAGAGTTTTATATATTTAGAGATGGAAGTTTTCAATATATCCGGACGTTTGAATATAAAACATATTTTCTCACATACATGTAACATAATGTACATGTTTCGTCAGTATCCTAAAGGCATTCTAAGTCTCTTTACAATTTTACTTCTAATTAACTTTAAGAAAATCCCAAACATTGTCACCGCTATATCTTTATTCTTCTAATTAAAACTCGTATATCATTACTCTCTTTTAATTTACTTGAAGGCAACTGGATTGCATTCCCAGAACAGTAATAAACCTGTCGCGAAGACAAAACTCGTACAATTTGTCAAACATTGTCGTCATATGTTACTCTACTTGTCACCTTATTAATTCTAAAAAATATATGGACTGAGATAATCCAAAGAATCTATATTTGTCGGGTTTTTGTTGCTACAAAAAGGAAGGGCTTAATAAGCTATTTGTCTGAACCATAAAAGCTGTGGGTTTGCTTTCTTACCATAAAACGAGAACTAGCTATGCTTATAGGTTTAGTAAACTAAAGTTTTAGAACATAAAACACCAGAAGTGGGTACTTATAGTGAATTGTTTTCGGAGCCAATAAATCGGATAGCAGATATAAAATCGCCACAGCTTAATATAGTGAGTGTTATAATATTTTATGATATGCATTTTAGTTGTTGGTTGCAATGGTTTAGAAATGAGGCCAAATTAGGTAATAAATAAAATAACATACGGGCTCTATATTGCGGCCATTTGTTTAGACTCGCTACTTATTAAGGTGTGCTGAGTGTAGTTTCGGATTTATTTTAAGTTAGTTTAATGTAGTTTACTCAAAGAACACAATAAAGCAGCTAAGTCAAGAATATGAGCAATATTACAAAAGGCCTTGGTTACGATGACATTAGTTGACCTACAAGCACAGACATGATCTGTAATGTTGTTTGCCTTAAGTCTACCTCGAATAAACACAATAGCATTGTTTGAATTTTAAAGTCGGACAGCAAAATATTCATACAGTCTTTTTGAAATGACTACTCTTAAAATTATGTTCTTGTGTAATTCAAAATTTTTAGAGATAAAAAGAATCGGAACATGTTTATTATTTGATACCAAACATTAGAATCGACTAAAGGTCCTCTCCAACATGATAGACCATCTTATATGGGCGATGAGCTGATAACCATGGTTCACTATATCCATATTGGGACTTTGAATCAGTAGTGGCTAAGTTTTCGCATGATTACTTGTGGCTCTGCCCATACCATTAGGGGTAAGGGCGTGAAATATGTATGTTTATGTACTAAACATTATATTTTTTATAAAAGATTGAGTGACGTCATTATTCTCCTTTTGCTCCGCGTAGTCGGGTAAAATAAAGCTCCATCAAATTTCCATACAAAATAAAACTTGAGTTAAACATAACTGATAAGTGATTACAAGTCTGAGTATAAACCACAATTTCTCATTGTTTTGAGTCAGTCAAATGGTGTTCAATTGCTCATTTGACGTGTTTCGGGCATAAACTGTCCTGAAGTTCTGATGTCATTGTACTAGTACTGTTGGGTACTAAGGACATTCTCTTAAAACAATAGCTTTAATCCGTTACGGAAGTCTCCACGTCGTAGACAGTAAGCTGATTACTTAGTTTACATGATATAGACTTGATTGAATACGGCGTTTAGAATTTGTGGATATGTTCTATCACTTGTGTGACGATCTCAGTGGCGTGGCGGGCGAGTGCTCGGCTGAGACGCAAGAGGTATCAGTTCGATTCCCGCTGCGGAAAAAATGTTTGCATGCTTTGCAAATATTTCTTCCGGGTCTGTGTGTTGTAATATTATGTGTTATGTATTTACAAAAACAAAATTGTATAGGTATCAGGCATCTGGTACAAGCTAGTAGGTACAAGCTTTGCTTAGTTTAGGGCTAGATGGTGCTGTGTGATAATGTGTCTTCAAATATTTATATATTCAAATATATTTATTATTGTCTTTTATAAGCTTCTCAAAATGTGTAGGTACCAAGATTTTAGCAATCTTGCAGTTCTAGCTACGTTGTTTTTTTAACAAAAAATGGCGCTTTTCCAGAGATGCCACGTTATATTAGTATTGAGCGAGCCGTCATCTGTTAGTAGAATTATAGGAACCGGGCATAAGCTATATAGGTATATTTAGCCCATTGACACTCATGCTCTCTATTTAGACCGTTTCTTGAATCAATATCATGAAATCCAATTTCCATTATCCTTTATCCTATATAGCATGTTGGAATATCCACATGCTTGCTTGTACCCTTGGCTTATCACAATTAAAAATATCAATTGCTGCAAATTGCCAGTCCAAACAATCAATAGCTCCAATTAGTTGCTTCGAACCCCTTACTGGTTCGCGTTCATTAGTTCGCTGGATAAATTGCTTACCAATGATAAATCCATAGTCAATAAAGTCTAGTTTGCTAGTCAAGTATGCCAGTCAACAAGGAATCCTTTTCTGAACAACATTCCTTTTTTAGTTGAAGCCTAGGCGTCATTCTTTCCATAAAAGACTACGCAATAATCTGCCTGATGCGAATTTAAAATCGCGGAAGCTCTACTTTTATTAAATAGCGGGAAACCTATAAAAGGTTGACAAAGGGCAGTTCTTTTAATCAGAAGCAGTTTTTAATTGACCATTGATATGGGCAAGCCCTTTGCTATCTAGACGATTTATCCAGCTCGGAAACTTTTGCCTACAGTAACGGGACGCTATAGTAACCGGGAAGATTTTTTGAGATGGAGTACTCAGCACCATCCGCTCAGCTTAGTCGGCCTGATCCACAGAAAAGACATGGTCAAAACATGCGGTGATGACTATGCCTTGGTTTGCCTCACGGTGATGCTTGGCTTTTAAATAAGACTTTTTATCTAAGTGTGAAACCAAATCTTCCTCAGCTTTCGCAACATATTTATAAACATTTTTATAATCCGGATAACAATAACACCGGGATAATACTCTAAACAAATGTTTTTGAATCATCATGTGGTTTTATGGTATTCCAAAAGAGGCTCAAAACAAACACTTGCCGTTGGCGGTCGGACCACACAGCGTGATTCACTGATTGCTATCATGAAGGAGCTTTAGGGCACTGGTGGTCTAGTGGAAAGAAGCCCGCATTCGGATCCTAGGATCGTGGGTTCAAATGCGGTCGTGGATGGATTTTTCTGTTTGAATAATGAATGCGCGCCAAACCAATTCTCTCAAACGGTGAAGGAAAACATCGTAAGGAAACGGGTATGTGGTAGAACCTAAAAAGTTTGAAACATGCGGCAACTGCACGAAAGAAGCCTTTAAGGAGCACTTTAAATCCTCTCACACTGGTTCGAAAAAACTAGTGATACGAATAGGTACCTACTATACTATATACGTCTAGGTACTGATTGCGATCGTGAGGGAAGACTCACAATAGATACCTTCAAAAAAATAAGGTCAAATGTCTTTGAATATCGTGAACTGAAGCGAAATGGGTAAATTTAATTTTCGCCGTGTTAAATGTCTTTTCGACATTATCTAATAGGCGATTTTTTGAGTTTTTTGTTTTTTTGTTGTCGCTCTCTTTCTGTCAGTCCCTACTAAATGATCCGTCTTGTTTGTCTCTACTGAAAAATGAAGCATGTAATAGAATAAAAACAAAAACGTACAGGCCTACTAAAAGAAATTGCTTAAAAGTCTACCAAGCCTAACTTTACAAAAAACAGAAGTAAATTCTTATTTGTCACGATCATGAACCCTAATATCCTTGAACTTACGTAATGTGAAAAAATGTGGCGTGGCTGTTGCCTTACTTTTTTTTATGAGACTTAATTAAAATGTATATTAGATAGGTAGTATTTAGCATTGAAAAAAAAGGAAAATGATAATGAAAGTTTTTTTTATAAATGTAATAAATACCTACACGTATCTGAGTTTAAGAATGGTAGGTAAATGATGATGAACATGAAACGCTGGAAAATGGTGGTCGAAAGCACTGGCGATCTTGTGGTAGCGACCCCTCCTTCCGATCCTAAGGGCGTGGTTTCAAATCCGGTCGAGCACCAATGGATTTTCCTGCTCGAAAAACTTAAGTGCGCTATACCAGTACTCTCAAACGGTGAAGTAAAACATCGCGAGGAAACCGGCATGTCGTAATGTGTCAAGTGTATGAAACGAGCCTTTGAGGCACACTTTAAATCTTCTCACCACACTGGTTCGAAAAAACTAGTTACACTAGTAGAAGTAGGAGTACTGAAAAAGTAACTAAGGGCGCAAATCTCTGGTTAGAAGTTCATTAAAGGAAATGAATAGTCAATCATACCGGTGTTACTTAACTTATAGTTACTAGAACAATAACGTCACAAGAATGAAATAAGAATTACAATCAGGATATGAAGGTCTAAAGTATTCAGAGAAAGCCAGCAAACAAAACCACCTTTCCGCCAAAAACCACTGTACCTTAATATAGAATTCAAAGCTCGCATGCAACATGAATACCAACCAATATTTGAACTTATAAATCAACTCTGATTTTATGTGCATATTCAAACTTATTTGAACCACGCGACTTACTTGACAAATCTTTATTGCATTACTAAAAATATATTTATAATTTAATTTCAGAATAGCGCATGCAAATAATTTTAAGGTCAATATACTTGTATGTATAATATAATGCAGATTTTCTCATCCATTTAAAAATAAAATGACCCATTTAAAAAGTGTCGCATGCTGCCCTTATGATCCATGAAAAAACTTTTAACTTGGTTGAGGTTTCCCTATTTCTTACTTCAATTTGTCTCTTTGGTCGTCTAGATAAAAAAGTCGTTTAATTCCTATAAATTGTCTGTCTTCGTGGATTCTCTGTAATTCTGACTGAAACCACACCAAACTGAACATAAAATATTTTTCTTACAAGAAAAAAACACTAATTATGTACTTCTTCAACTTTTCTGAAAGTCTCAAAAATGTTCATTCGATGTCGCCCAACTTGAAATTGTGAAACAAATATTCAAAAGATTTGTTGCCACGCAAGGACAGCTGTCTCCTGAATAAAATTTAAGGACGAAATTTTGTTGAAATTTCATAAATTAAACGTAATTTCGGAGAGCAACTCTGCCTAATGAGGGACGCAATTATGAACCTCTGCCCTCTTATCCGTAATGCTGTGATACACGAAGCCAGTGAAAATATATGAAGTATAGACTAGGCCAGAGTAGTAAATTCAGGTTTTCGAAGAAAGGCAAACCAAGTAAACCAGTTTGATAAGATTTACTGCGAACTTCTAAAGTACGTAATTAATCGCAAGGTGTTCAGTAGTACCTAACCTACATGCTCAGTTTGATATTATTTATCACTAGCTTTCGCCCTCGGCTTCGCTCGCGTGATATCCGGACAAAAAGTAGCTTATATGTTATTTCAGCACACATACTATGTTTATTCCAAATATCGTTAAAATCAGTTCAGCCGTTACGGCGTGATTGAGGCACAAACATACATTGTCACATCCACACATCCTTACATCCTCACAAACTTTCGCATTTATAATATTAGTAGGATTATATTCTTTTTAAGTATCTACTCGATACAATATTTCTCGATCTCCGTCTTAAATTTCTTTGTGGATTTACGGAATCAGAGCTATCTCGTCAACAACGATCCTATTTGACTTTTACCAAATTATGTATCCCTATATAAAAAATACATATATAACAAACTCTAATATATGCTTTGCTCTATTATACAGGCACTGGGTTTTTACCGCATATTTGTAATAGTTTCTGTAGGAAACACTCACATGCCTTTGAAAAAGCACTAATAGTGCCTACATAGTACTTCTATTTTAATCCAGTACTTTCTCGTACCTTCTTTGGCTGACTTCCTCGGCCTTATGCATCATTTATAATCATAACACCCTCGAGTGAACACTTTAGCTTCGCACCTTGCCTAGCACTCGTCTTGATGTGGAGTGGAAAGTATTTTCCACGGAGCTTTTGTCCTGGGCTCACGTCTGAATTCAAACTTCGCAAAACTTACGCCCAATTTCGTTTGTAGCAAATAGCAGCATCTCTGACAAACCTTACTTAAATATCTATGAATTTCTCAAGAATTTCACGTTGTTTGCGAGGCATTTTCACTGCGTTGCGTAGTAAAAGTTTCAAGGCTTGTATGTGGCTTTTTGTTGAGCGTTAATTAGCAGCCATTAGCTTTTACGATGTTTTGATGGATTCAATTACATTTTCCGCTGATACAATAAAACTTCTGAGTACTATGAGTTGGTACCTAGCTCATTCAATTACTACTAATGTAGGTACCTACTTTCATTTGGTTTCTAAAATATTTTAGTTTTTGATTTTCAGTGGCGTTTTTTCTAAAACAAATAAAGCGAGTGTTTTGCAGGTTTTTAACTGCTTAGTGTGAGTGAGTACACTAGGCAATACCTACACATTTCACACAGTAGTGTGTTCTAAGTATTTTCAGCATCATTATTGTTTTAAATTCATTTTCACACAAAAATGTACAATCTATAAAATATCATTACTTACTAAACTAGTTATTTACTAAAAAAGATAAACTTTCTGCTGATAAATACAAATCTTGCTACGGAGAAACTTAGCTTTACTTTGTCTTGTAATATATACAATCATCGTGTCCCAATGTCGACTCAATATAATTTTTATTGGCGTATTCAAAGCAAGTTAAGCTCGTGAATGTCGAAGGCTTCGTGTTGGAATTACCTATTGAATTTTTTCTTATTTTTTTTACTGAAAATAAAAATTAGTTTCTACTTAATGTAAGCCATGAAAAGCTAACTGACTGTGGCTCTTAGGTATGTGTTTATTCAGCAATCACATTTTTGTACGAAGTTTATCTTACTTAGATTATTTTTCATAAAATTTACAAAATACGATCAAATCAATTTAAGTAGAAGGCATCCATTAAAACTGGTAAAACAGTCTGAAATTGCGGCAATACAATACCTAGCAATTACTCTGCTCGCATTGTACGGACCGACATCTCGGGTCGTTTTAATCAAACCGCCTGGGAATTTCATTACGAGACGCCGCTTGTTTTAGTGGTATCTGTGCTTCACAGTGCCTTACGAAAATCACAACATCAAGTTCTTACATTGATATCACATTTTATGTGACAGCACGCTGCCAGATGAAGCATTTGGTAGAGTTTTCATGTTTCATGAGTAATCATGAGTCATGAAGCCATGACATTGATGGTGAAACGACAATTTTTTATAATGGATACCTTTATACAACACTATGGTGAAGTCGACATCGCATCAGTAACATATGCCTTAGTTTCAGTTGTATACAGTTTTATTATAAGACACGTATTTACAAGGCAAAAGTGGGGTCACAGACCTACTGGACCTTTATCAAACTGTAGTTACTTTGTTATTTAATCAAGATCCGATTCATGTAGCCTCTAGTGCCATTTATTCAGTGTAGGTCGACCTGTTCAAATATTTAGAAGTTGTTTACATAACTGCGCTCCCTTGAATCGTGCCGTGATTGACCCATCCTTGACGCTAGATGAAGGCATTTCGAAATAACTGAATGATGCCCTTTTATGTTGAATGGCTCTGAATAGTAAGAGCTGACAGTGCACCGAGGCAGATCAAATTTCATAGTGACAGCGTGAAAAGCCTCCGTGTTTATCCTTAGTGCCAAAGCCCTTTTCAGTGCCTACAAATGTAGGTCATTTGGTCACTGAATAAAAGTCTTTTATTTCGATTGTAAAATTGAAAATTTGAAATTGGACGTTTTAAATCTAAAAAGCAGTATTAAACAAAAAGAATACGACAAGCAAAAAGAAAAGGAGTTTATCAAGAATAGACTTATACCTATCTTATACCTCTTCTGTAACGCTTTGGTGTATAGACCATTCACCCAATATTTTCCCTTTTTTCAGGTCAATTACACATCCATTCAGTCTGACAATAGATGCTTCCAATCCCATTATAAGGTAAGCCTTTTGCAATAAGCTTAGCGTAGGCATCGCACGCTACCGGAGATGGTAACACGGTATCCTAGCATAAGGTGGCCTACTTTTTTAATGGCTGGTAACAATGTTTACAGCTATTTTTGGCTCCTTAGGTTTTGATAGGGTATTTAAACTAGCATTCTATTTACAATGTGTTCAACGGTGGAGAAATCTACAGCTAGATGTCTTACTTCGTTTTATTTTCTGCGTCCACTACGATATCCATTAGATTAGGGCTATGTAACTTAACTGGCCTTACTTTTGGGTTTTATTTCGTTAGATGTTTCTGCCCATGGCGTGAGAATATGTACCTATGTATGTATGATTCTTAATGATACCCGATAAGAAATGTTTTAAACTTCCAACGTCTGTCAACGTCTTAGTATACATAGATTTAAATTACCAGGCGGTAATTTAGAAACGTACAGTTTTATTGAGACCTCATTGGCCAAGCGTTGAAGTTTATAGGGCATTAAACAGAGCTTTTACAAAGCTAAATTGTGACATTTATTTCCATCCTTTACCGTCTTACCGAAACATCAATTCAATCACATTTTCCTTTTGTTTAGACTTTGTATGAACTAGTCAAAGTAACGATCGACGAAGTTTCGATCTTCGATGTTGTTAGAAGAAAAGGTCAAAATATGTGTTTGACATTGACTTAACCTATCGAAATTACATGTAACAACTTCGAACCGCTAAAGTTCCGTAAAATTCGAACGCTCTCTCGTTCATAACAAAGAATAATTGGAGTATGTATGTAACAGTCTCAAAATTCTAGCGTCAAAGTTTGTGTAAATGGAAGCGATGCTGTTTGTCTGTCAGTCATCTCAAATGACAGACAGACAGAAGATCGCAATGAGTAATCTCAGATCAGATTGAGAAAGCCGTGGACAAAAGGGCGACACCATGGCAAAATGGGTTCGTAAAATCATAGTTTGAATTAAGTATGTTGTCGGTTCAAAACCTGACTTCAGTTTAAGCTAAGTCTAACTCCAATAATATCCTCACCTCGTCTACGGTTTTTCGACCTGAAAATTCTTCTCAGAACTTCAATATCCATTTGAACAATTCCATCACAAAAGTCGGGTAGTTTCGCAGGCGAACCCCTGGGATGCCCATTAAGAGTCTGAACATAGAACACGACTGATATTCCATCTAAGTTTTCAACTGTGTGTTTAGATTGATGCTTATTTTATTACTTTTGCCAAACTTGTGTGATACCATTACATTTTCGTTCGGCTTTTTACTTTTCGCTTGAAAATATCGAACACTAGGAAAATGCCTCCCGGCTTTGTCCGCGTTGAGATTTTTTATACAAACTTCATCTTCACGCTGCGTCCTGTAGGAAATGAATTTCGGAAATTCCTTTCGTAGTGCATCCTTACACCATTAGTGGAATATACCCGCTAAGTTTCATGCTTCTAGGACTGATGGGATATATTCCACTATTTCCACTGGCGGCGGCGGCAAAAAAACACTGCATCACCTCAGGAGGGCATGCATATAGAAACTATTATTTATTTTCCATTTATTTATTTTTTTGATTAACGAGAAGTCGTGTTTTTATTTAATTCTATTGTTTAAATTCTCAATATCTCTTTAGAATTTTATTTATCAGTAATTTATCAGGCCGTCGTAAATATTAAAGTGGAAACAGATTCTCAAATAACACAACTGCGTTTTTTCGCCGCAATAGAAATAATAGGATATAATTTGGAATAACGCTAGTCCCACTTTTTCTGTTTTGTATTTCCATGGAAATAGTGGGATACACCCGACTGATGGCTGTGCGTTGATTGTCAGTCAGTCAGTAGCTTAAGAGTTTTATATAATATCGAACATACTCGTTAGTTCCAAAGTTAGTCATACTAGTTAGTCCCAAAGTTTAGGACGAGTATTATAAAATTTTAATCATTGTTTCCGAACGGTCACATTATAATGACGAAAGTTTGAACCTTAGTAAACAATATGACAAGTGTTTCAAGTAGGTACCGTTTGTATGATGAATTATGTAAATAAAACAAACCATTGTTTGATCGAACAAACAGCATAATTGTTACTCTGAATTATAACATGATTGGCCCTAATTATGTACTATGTAGCTTTGATTAATTGATTAGTTGTCGTTTATAATAATTACAATACCTAGAAAATAGAACACAAAAGGTAAGTGAAGGTACCTTATAACATTCAACTAACCCAGATTTGCCAGAATTTTAATCAAACCTCATAATAGAGATTTTACGAAAATAACTGATGAAAATTTGGGTGAAACTATTCAGATTAATTAAAACATAATTTCTAGAGCGAGTCAACGTTCCGACTTGCGCATAATGTGTAAATTAGTCTGCCTCCACGTACATACCCACTAATTGTTCCAAATTGCTTTTATGTCCTATGTTTAGGATTATGTTACCCGACCTGCATAATGAGAGGTACTCTTTTACATAATTGTTTTGAGAAGGTTGTATTAAAATTAACTGTGCTCAGATGGCAAGATGGTTTTGTCGGAAAGTACATTTCGGTCCTTCAGGGGTCACGAAGCACTTGACCATTGTGGTTACCTAAGCTTCGTATAATTTCTACTACTCTCGCTACTCTATCCTCCCAAAAAGGATAAGTAGAGTTAGAATTCAGGTACCTCGAGGTATTTGCAAAGTGTTTCTATCTATCCCAGAGCGAGCACTAAAACTATTTGGATAGACTAACCGAATATTGAACATCACTTTGCTCTCAGCACTTTATTAGTTTAAATAAGATCAGTGCTGTGCGAAAAAAGCTGAAACATTAAACTAGTTCATGTTTTCAGAGCTTAGTGTCTTTTCATATGCACGTGACCTTTCTACAAAACATGGTATTCAGATAAAGTTCGGACAGCCAAGAGAGCGAAGGCTACCGAGGAATAAGGTGGTAATTTTTACGAAAACTTCACCCAAAGAACTGTTGCTTCGCCTTATTCTGTTATAATACAGTCGGGAAAGGCGAGCGAACACTGGTGACTTGTAACTCATCGATTCTCACCAGCCTTCGCTCGCTTTCGTTTGGTCCGTAACCAACTTTATGTATAAAACAATGTGTCAAGGCAGTAAATATAAAAATTATCCATATAAATGCGTAAAATATTTTCTGCTTTATAGTCGTTCTCAAACTCGAAAGGAAATTAATGACCAATCATGTCTAAGTAAGTTTACCAAAATCACGTTTCGGCTTCCATTTGCAGTCGAAAGTTTCACCATCAGTTAAAATAAATGAAGAAGAAAAACCCGTAGCAACCAACTTATGTACATACTTAAACACTACTTAACAAGTTTCCTTAAAACTTGGCTCGGCACTGGACGTTATCGGCATCAAAATTTAAGATTACATTGATGGACTGGGCGTTTGGCCACAGACTATGTAACTAGCCAGGCGAATCGATGTTGCCCCTTTCGCCGGGTTGGGGAAATGTGGTCAACGAGGCTCATAGAGGCTCGTAAAAGAAACTTGTCTGAAGGAAATTGTAGTAGACGCTTTAAAATAAAACTAAGATATTATTGAATCCTAATATCCGGGCTGAGCTATGTCCGCTAATGATTTCTTAGACGGCGAAATGTAAAAAAATCTATTAAAAATCGTCTCTACTCAGCTTTCATAAAACTACACGGATTATGCTCGGTGCTTTTGGACACATGTAAAAATTTTACATTCCTGACAATCTTTTGCTTCTAATCATCAACCTTTAATATGACTTAAATGTATCACTGAACAATACGTACGTATTCTAAAAGTAATATTTACCAAGTAAAGATACGTTTTGCGGCATCCGGTCTCCGTTCCGCCGGATGCGAGAATATCGGCGCACGCGCACGCGGCTTGTCGTTTTTGATCTACAAACGTCAATCCATCACTGTCTAATGTTTACGCGGAAAGAAAATGCCGAGCTTCTTATAGAAATGTATTTTTATGAACTGGGAATAGAAGACGTCCCTGAGATATCCCAGTGGAACGCCGTATATGAGTAGCAACTACATAAGATAAATACATGCAATTTAGTGGTATCTATGGAGACCAACCTTAATTTAAATATATAAAATTTGCTGTTTGCTATTTCTATGCTGGACTGCCTTTGCCATCTCCATTAGATGATTAATACAGCATCAGGAGGCAACTTTTTTTTGCCTACGCTAACAGGCCACTGTAGTGCCCGGGACGAATTTAGATGGAGTAGGCTTGCCCAGCACCTATACCATCCTCTCAGCTTAGTTGGCCTTGTCCACAGGAAAGACATGGTCAATACGTGCGGAGCTGATTAAGCCGCGGGTTTCCTCACGATGTTTTCCTTCACAACTGTGAGAGTACCTACTGATAGCGCACATAAATTTTTCGCACAGAAAAATCCATTATTACACGACCGTGTTTGAACCCACGACCTTAGGATTGGAAGGCGGGGTCACTACTGCTGATCACTTGTCACCATGCTACACCACATCCATTTGAGACTTTGAATCAGAAGTACAAGTTTTTATATGATTAGGTACTTGTGGCTCTGCCTACCCCATTATACGGGCATGATAATATATGTATGTATGTAGTATTTGCTATTTATTATAGTGGTGAAAAAAGCGGAGCTTTGAAACTGTTGTCTCACTAATCTTACTATTAGATCTGTCATCTCAATACAGAAAAAAATATATTTTCTGTCATCGGTCACATTCTCTACATTGTACAAGTATCTATACAAAAACGCTCTTTATTTTCTACAGTCCACTATTTATTAGACTTGATACTCGACCTTTGATAGCACTATCTAGAATCGTCTACCAAATAAAAACAACTTCGAACAATATATTCTCAGTGATTTATGTTCAAGATAGCTATTCCATTTGGGCATTTCGACTGTCAAATAAACAGGACTTTGTCACTGTGATGGCCATCCGTAGATCAGGATAAAGCATGTCTCGACATTGGTACGACAGGATGCTTGAGAAGCTGGAGAGACATTCGTGCGTGTTATTTCTCTATAAATAAATTAATTGTATATTGAAACTAATTACCATTTAAAAATGGCCTGATTACATCGCGAGAAACGCTTAAAAACATTATTCTTTCTGCGCCATTAGGTCATAAATTGTTTGGTTCTTTAATATCTCTCTAATGAGATTTTGGTCCGACTCGTTAATGTTATCGAGTCAGTGATGTTGCTCCTGGAATCTTATCAATCTTATCGATTATTTTAGAAATTCCTGTCTTTTCCCTCATACATCTTACATCAGAGACGGGCATTGAAGTTTTTGTCGAGAGTTAGGTTCTAGTGTCTTGTTCGTTAAGAGCTCTTGTAACCTCCATTTAAGGCATTGTCGGCATTTCTGGACTATCGGACAAATAAGGAGTGTAGCCCTATTACAGCGTGTGCTTCTTATGATCGCTCGGACAAGAACTGAGGCGCACTTTTAGTTTTTATTGTACGACGGCGACGTATGTAGACTAAAGATGTACCTATGGTGCTTGTACTCCGAAACACAAACATCCGAAATTGATTGTCTACTTCGCTTTAATTATTATCGGCGGTTATGTCGATAGTTCTTAAACTTGAACGCGGGATGTCTGAAACTAGCATACAAAGTTCAATAGAGCGTGGTCTAATTCAGAAGTTTACAGTTTAAGCTTATAGGTGCCTGTTTTAATCGGCTGTATCACAATTTAACTAGAACTTTAAGGCTACGTTTGTAACCTAGTAATATTTTCCTAAAAATATTATATAGGTTTATTTACCTTACGACAAGGAAAAAAATCATGACTTCCATAAACATCGATTTCGAATAATCGATATCGGCGTCACATCCTGAGCTTCCGCCATTACCCCTGCATGCATGACTAAGGATTACGTCCTGCGTATGTGACTAATCCTCTATTTTGATCTACAATGCATTGATTTACAAAGCGCAACGCAAGTTTATTCTGAGTGAGCGTCGTGAACCCGTTGTGAACACAGGATCGTTGATAGTATGTAGGTGGTGGTAGGTGAGTCAGGAGCTATTTTCGACGTTTCGATGCGCTAACGTGGTTACACGCTCCGTGCAAACTTCCTCCGCTGCATTTGATGAAGTTGGAAGTTTACGTTTTGTTTTTGCAGTTTGATTTTGCGAAGCGAAGTTTGAAATTAAATCACTGCACTTCTTTACCTCATGTTTAAAAGAGCAAAACATACAGCCAAGGACAACATTATAAAGGGTTGATGCTCTGGTTTCAACATAGAACTCGCAACGTCTCGAGCTTGTCTAAAATAGGTGGCGCCTAATCTTGACAAACTATTTTGATACAAAGGTCGAGTCACGAGTCAGTTTTCATTCAACATAACGTGTATCAGCTCAAGGTCATTTTATAATTTAGAATGATGAATAATAAGGTAATTTGGAATCTTTGAATTGGAATAACATACACGACATAATCGATCAATGAACGTGTTGAATCACGCGACTACATTCCGCATTCAACCACAGAAGAAACAGTAGTGGTACCTTACGTACGAAAACAGTCGCTGTCAGAAGCAAGCAATTAAACCAATTAAAGAGCATCAGTCGACACGCGTGAGGAGTCGTATCATAATGTATCTTAATCAATTTGATCGAGCGACTGAGCTGGGGTCATTGACGTTCATATTGAAGCGTCGACACTACACAGTAGTTTACGTTATTACGTGATGCAGAAAGTAGCAGCGTTGTGTGACAAAAACATTTGATCTTCCTCCATTTCTTGATCTTAGGCTCGTATTCACAAGCTATACCTGAATAACGAGTTAGGAATAGATTTGCTTTCCAATTGAAACTGTCGGAAAATCTATGCTACTACTGCTCTTGAAAGGTTAAACTGCGCTGCGCTTTAAATAGCGCACAATCTATACTTACTAAAGTAAAGATTCACGTTTGAGCATTGTTATTGAGTACAGTAGTACCACTAATATTGTGCACCTCGGCAAACTTCGTGCTTTGTATGATAACCGATATTGTATGATGTATGATTTGTCCGAATATGCAAGTAAAAGTTAACTAATAATAACTAAACAACCTTTTTTAAAAATATACGTATCTGCATAAGTATTGTAATATCTCTATATTGCGTTAGTTCGTATTTCAGGAGCTAGACGATAATTGCAGAGGCACACAATATTTGTGGTACTACTGTACGAGCATATGTCTGCACTGCAGTCTCTAGATTATTTTTTGTATGTAAAGCAAATGTTTGCTTTATCGGAAGTAATCAAGAACTTTCGTACACGTTGACATAATCTGATCGAATTATGATATCTATTCCAAATATATAAATCTCCTACTGACTGACTGACAATCAACGCACAGCCTAAACCATAAGTCTTATGAGCATGAAACTTGGAAGGTAGATTCCTCTGAAGATGTAGGGCTGCACGAAGGAATTCCCGAAATTCAACTCTTCGATTTGCAGCGGGAAGATGAAGCTTGTATTAATAAAAAAATGAACATGAACAAGGTCGCAGGGCGTTCCACCAGTCATTTATTAGAATACTTCAGTACGTAAGTTTCTCCTTGCATGCTGTTAGCATTAAATCTTCAAGTCCCTTGAAAACTAATGGAACTGTTAATCGTCTGTGTGAAGTTTTGGACATAAAATGCTCGGTATTCAGGCCACGATGATTGCTCCGCCCAGATTCCTAGGAACAATGCGCCACTCATCAGTGCCTTTGTCTTGCCGATGGCTCACGAGTTTGATGAAACTTTGTTTCAAGCAAACTTTGATGCTATCGCCTTTCTTTGTTGTTCTTATATTTTCAGTTTCAAGGTAATCGAATTATGATTTTATTAGTTTTAAGATTTAACTGAACTGAAATTCTTAAAGCCAACCATTTAAATCATATAAAAAAAACTTTCAAGACATCCTAAAACGGCAGGTTAGGTTACTAATCACATATTCTTAAAAAAGTTCCTGAATCGCGGTATTTTCAATATTTTTAAACTTGATTCATAAAATATTTAAAGTCTTAAAAGGGCCACAACGAAGTCCCTAAGGCAGTTCATTTTGTCCCTTCTATTTTTGTGTGACAAAAGGCAATACATGGAAATGGGCTGAGTTTCTAAATAAATTATCTGCGTATTCCCAGGTGGAATTATCCCAGTATCAAATGTCATATTATTCCAGCCTCGGGCGACTGAAATACTGACAACTGTTTTGTAGTTTCAGGTCAGGGCTTAACATCCAGTTGATTGTTTGCTATCAGTTAAAATTGTCCGTAGACGAATTAATGTCGCCGTGAATATTACCGATATTCTGACTGGTCTTTCGAGCCTTATCTCTCAACTAGTCAAATATTTATCGGTAGCGAAGTTATAGATTATTATACGTCGAACCAATCTCGCATTCTAGCAATAGTGCTCCACATCGGAAACAATCTAGATTTAATCAAGACTACAAATTGCAACGTGTGTCTGGATAGATTCCTGCGATTGCGGATTGGAAACCACAGAATACATTTATTATGCATCACATCTTGTCCTGCTACTGCCTGATGCGAGCATTGTGTCGATCTATTTCAGTACATATAGATAGAGACTGGAACACGTAACATTTCACTGCTCCGCAACAAACCAAAAAAGATATAACTCGGGACTGCAGACAAGTCATCGAGAATTATACGACATCACCTTCGACCTCATCTACACCACCAACAGCCTCAAATCCATCGAGGATACAGAAACACTGCTGCCAATATCCCAAAGTCCTGCTCCGATACTTTAAGGAGTTGGGCTGGTACTTATTAGCTACATGGATAAGAAGTTTCTATAGTTCTTAAAAACTACCTACGATATGCAAAGTGTCTTGACTGTACCTATAAATCAAAAGATTTAGTTTAATAAACCCGCTGGTAGCAGTGCGAAATCGATACCGCCCGTTCATGCTAAGCTAGTTCATACCGGATTATCGATAACTTTATGACGCAATTATGGCTCAAGTAGAAATGAAACTGCTAAACCGGGTTGAAAAATGTCCCAGACACATTTGCATACAATAACCGGTCGCTCGTAGAAGAAGGCACTAAAGGATGTGCGCGACATTTTAATCACTGAAGTATAACGACTTCTTTGTCAGAAGTTCTGTCTGCTTCATAGTTCATTGTATGGTAAAAAAGCAACTTAAAATGAAAGTTTGTCAAGACCAACCTAAAACAACAATTTTTTAAATGAAAATTTCGGTTCGTGCTATTGTGTCTGGTCTTCTATTATCCTGAATTCGTTTCAACAAATATGTACATGACGTGTCATGAACAAAACTGAAATACTGATTTTCCGCCCCAACCCTCCATCTTGGTTTTTCAAACGTCACGTGACTATTTCCTACACGTTGATCTTGAATGCGGAATGCCGGACGAGCTTGAAGGAATGAATTAAAACAACGATGCCACAGTAGGTAAGTTAAAATGTGTCTCGAACGTGATCTATGACTGAAAAAAAATAAACTTATTTAATATAACATATTGTACATAAAATCATGCCTGTTTTCCATAGGCAGATACCACGAATCTTTTTACTAAGGTACCTCTTTCGTTTCATTCACTCTCATTACATTCTTCATGCACGCTCGTCGGTTTAGGATACTCTAGACCTGGCCCTTTTCCAAAACGAATAATTAGCAAAAAATAAAAGCGAATATTAAATAAAAAATTACCAATCTAGAATTCCTGAATGTTCGTGTCGCAGAAAATTGTGTTGGATGAACTCGACGACTTTAATCAACTGGCCAACTTTAACGCGAGATTGCAATAACTTGGAAATAAAATGACTGTTTTTTGTCACACTGGACAGGTACAAAGTGAATTAGGTCACGGTTTCTACTGCTATAGATTTTTTTATCATCTTACGTATAATTTTTCCGGCGACACACTTTTCATCTCGTCACAGAATGATGTGTTTTATCAGAAATTGACCATATCTCTTTATGTCTTGGTCTGTCACTGTTAACCTCATTTCAACGAAAAGAAATGGCAACATTCGGAGGTTTTCAATAGTATTACGGATAACAGGGTATAAGTTTAGCAGCTTACCGTTCACGCAAACACCGTCTTTGTATCACAGCAAAAGCTATGTCATTCTCAAAATAGGTACAAGATAATCTGCAGCTCTTCTTATATGCACGTTTGTAATCAATATCAGAAACTTGTTTATCCCCCATTTAGGTCAGAGAATATGCCAGTGGCACTTTGTATAAAACTCCATTATCTACTTAGTCTAAGGAGCTTTTCTGGACATATTAGTTGATCATATAACAAAGGAGTGTTACCAAGCACTTAAGATACATTAATAGCTAGGCATGACCCTCTCCAAGAGTACCTACACCTATGTATATAGATAGCAATATAGGTAAACTGAATGTTAATGTAGGCACAGCCTAAACACATTTTTTTTTCTTGTATGTATATTTTCTTTTTTATTTAATTTTTGTTGTTATAGCGGCAATAGAAATACATACTCAAAAAATGACAACTCTACCTATTATGGTTCTTGAGATACAGCCCGCTGACAGACGAACGGACGGACAGCGGAGACTTAGTAATAGGGTCCCGTTGGCACCATTCGGGTACGGAACCCTAAAAACTCAATGCGGACAAAGTCGCGAGGCGTTCCACTACTGTGCTATATTGCTGAGATAGGCGAAGATTCGCTCTGTCAGTATTATAGTGTATTACGTAACTTCCCAAATTCTTGTAATGAAATGAGTCTAAGTTTCCACATATTGTTGGAACTATCTAGCCTTAACATGTCTATTACTGTATTCAGAGGAAACTTTGGTTTTATCATTCGTATTTGTACAAACTTTGTTTGTTCTTTGATAAATTAGTTCGAGTCCTTTCAATGTGCTTGATATGTTTTGTTTTCTGGTACAGCAGAGTTATGCCACACGTGCTCGTGTTGAAATGACTTTATGACATGACCTGCTCAAATAATGCCATAAGTACATGTGGCCAGTGGCCACCTATTCAAGTGGTCAAGCTATTTCTAATCAGTTGATACATAGACATGAAAGAAGGTTAGATTCGCCAGCGAGTAGAAAATTTGGGAAAGCTTATGGCAGACCCACAAAATAATATTCTCACGGCATGCCTACATCTTTTTGCTTGTTTTGGCTACACAAGCTGTTTCCGGCTCTGTTATTGAAAAGCTAACAAAAAACTTGCAGGACGCTACGAAATAATACGTGAATTCAATGTCTTATTGTTCGTTATTTTTTCTTTTTATTAGTTTTAACCCACTTCAAAAAAAAGGTTCCCGGTTCATCTATTTTTTGTCGCACAGCTCCAATTGTAAGCTCTTTTTGATGATTCTTTCGCTGGTGTACAGAGTTTTCTTAACCATTTTACTTGTCGTTTTTCAATATAGCAATTTAATCAGACAACATTTGTTAGTTTGAAACTACCAATAAATATTTATTCGGATTCATTTGATCAGGTGATTTGTGGCCAGTATTATGTTCGATCCATTAAGTCCGATTCAGCGTTGGAACGGTTCCTCGGTTTGCCAGACATTGTTCAATGGCTTCGAACATTCAACTATCACTATCATAACGACACAAATACCGAGGATAATAGCGCATTACCTGACAATGCAGCCATTCAGAAATATATCGGTTCTCGGGTTTCAAACATACAATACAATACAACATGACTTTATTGCACACACACGAAAAGAAATACACAAAAAAGACAACATAGGCACTTAAAAAAATATACATGCATAATACAATGGGCGGCCTTATCGCTTAAAGCGATCTATTTCAAGCAACCTTTGGATGGACAGGATAAAACTGAAAGATGAGGACGGTGACATAATGTAATTATATTATTTCCTACATAGGATTAAAAACAAACTGCCTACAGAAATAATATCGTCACTGGAAAGGCAAAATTACGTAAGCGCCAAAATAGGCATATTGAGTTATTATCCTAAAATAGCAGTCCAAATACAATAATATGAATTGCTGGACATAGAAAATGAAAAAAAAATGAAATCTTACGTTGATGTCATCAAAATTCGATAATTAGGTAGAAAGTTATGATTAAAAAACGAAAAAAAATGAACTTTAAACGGTTTTTTCTCGATTGGCGCTTACGTAAATTTGCCTTTCCAGTGACGATATAATAATGATAAACATCCAAAAGTTCAAGCTTAGAAACGGTATTGAAACTACGATATTCATTCAAACAAAGTGGTTTCTTCCAGTATGGTAATGTATAATCCGGCTACTAGTTATAAAAATATTATCATAAACATTTACCGAAACTAAAGTCGTGCCTACTATAAAATCTATCAATACGGGGACCCGGGTAATAAATGATATGTGTTTTTCTTAATAACCATAAATTAGTTTACATTATAAATAAAGTACGCCTGGTTGAACATTATTTTATGAGTAGGCATTTTCACTTGCACGCTCAACAACTATAAAATGTTTTAATTTTCTGTTAAAATACTTATGTTCTCACATGATTATGAGTTTAATTAAAACAGTAACCTTAGCACCAGACAATATTTAAAGCAAACTTGAAACTCGATTTAATCTTACCTCCTACCCTATTTAATAATTGAAGTAGGGGAGAGGTGGCATGAAAGGGACACGTATTGAAAGGGACAGTTCAAATAACTGGTAAAATAAAAACATTTTCGAAACAACACTATTTTTGTCGTATGGCAACCTCGACGCGAGTTCGTTCGCGGCTAACTTCATACTCCTGTCATTTCAAACATGGCAGATTCGTGCGAGTGTTGATAATGTGATTGAATAGTATTTTTTCCGTTATGATTGTGAAACGTTTTATCGAGTGCTGCGAGTTAATTATTTATGTGTGAATCACAGTTTAAGATAGGCTGGACATCCACAAATACGAGAACATAAGGTCAGTGAACTTTAATTTGAAATTGCAGATCTTGTGGTTATGTTTTAAATTTTTGTGTGATATTTATGAAAGGGACACAACAAACGGTTATGAATGGGACGTCCCTTTCATAACTGTCTCTTTCAAGACTGCTATTTTTCACTAGGTTTCTAATATTTTTTTTATTTCTTTTTCAGTTTAATAATGCTACCTAAGAAGAGAACGCGTCTCGATGCACATAAAATTGAAGAGTCAGTGAATGAAGTATTACAAAAAGACATTTCTGTAAGATCGGTTGCGAAGATATTTAATGTAAGAAAATGACATTTGCACAGATTGGTCGCATAAGCTAAAGCTTCTAAATGTATTTAATCTGTTTATGAATCAAACATCATAACATCAAAAAGTTAAGAAAAGCTACTAATCATTTTTAAGTTCTTTATATCTGAGAAAAATATTATAATATTGTTTTTTCTGTTTAGGTTATATAAAAGTGCTTAGTTATATTAATATTTAAGATGAAAATGGTAAGATTTAATAATGATAATAATTCTTGTCACTTTTAAATTTGATTTTTAACATACTTAAGTTGTTTTGAATACAAATTTCCTAGAAATTTGGTACTGTCCCTTTCATAAATTACTGCGTCCCTTTCAATGCAGTCCATTTATGAAAGGGACAAAATATACATTTTTTAAAGATGCGAAAATAAACAACTAAGAATTGATTAATGACAATTATTGTATTTTATTTCAATAGTTTAATATTAAACGCTTCCTATGCGACTCCAACCTGTTTCAAATATTTTCTCAATCACTTACTAGGGCCTCAAGATCAAAAATGTCCCTTTCATGCCACCTCTCCCCTATATATTGAGCTTATCACTGTTTTATATTCTCTGTCCGCAGCATGTACCTAACATTATTCCTCGTTCGAAAATAAAATGGCCAAATCCAACCAGCCCAAAATATTTATACATCCAAACGTTTGTATATTACCTAACCTTTGAATCGTGCGTTTTGTGAATGTGATCCCACTACCTAAATGTGACCCTCGTTATTCTGCCCTTTCATGCTATCGAGAATCTACGAATCCACTTTTTCATAGAATCAATTCGCTAATGCTCCCCATCCACCGACAGTGATGAATTGTGCTCATATAGACACTGTCTAGATAAGCCTAATTTATGAGTGTGTTTGCATCATCATAATTAGATCGCTGGATACGACGAAGGACAGATTTGATTAACCTCATCTGCGAATTTGTGTCATGGCCCGCACTTCCTTGGTTTTGTTACACATTGCTTTTACATTAAGTCATAGCCTCAGAGCCGTTAAAGCGACCCATAAAATAAACCGGGCAAATTATATTAACAGTCTTGGATATTTTAGTTATACGAACGTCGAAGGGACCGAAATTCTTTCTCAGAAACGCTTTCATCGTTTACTTAAATAAAGTTATTCGCAATTTTCTCCCAACTTGAAACGCCAGATTAATTTCTCGTGAACAGTCTTGCAAAGTAAGCTCGCCCAAAGCCCCGCAAGGATCAGTGTTAGGGCATTGTCTCGATTCAAACACCGCCATCCCATCAGTCTAGCGTGTTCATCCTCCCTGGGAAAATCGAAACAGATACGTTTAATCCTCCTAATATCGAGTACAAACCGACTGGCGTTCAATTCTTTAAAGAACGTCAAACTTCAATGACTTCGTTTAATATTGCTTAAAAGTTGACTAACTTTATTAAAATTTATCAATGAATTTGCAATTAATTGGGGGGTGTCGCAAAACATTGTTCTTAATGTGTTGTTGTTGTATCATTTTAATTTATTAGCCCGGTATTATATGGTTTTTCTGAATAATGTTAGAAAGGGAATATAGATATGAATGAAGAAAGAAACTTCAAGAAAAGTAAAAGTATTTCTGTAAACTTCTCAATGTATTTGCAACAATGTTACTGTTCTACATTTCAATAGAATTAAATTCTATTATCGCCACAAACGGTTTGAAAGGAATGCGAGAGATCCTGTTGGAGGCAAATGAGTTGACGAGTTGATTGTTACTGCCTATTTATTGTAAAAATAGGTCGCTGGCGGTCGCCGACCTGCCACATCCATTCGTCTCGTAAAACTACTGTCTTCGTATAGAAATAATGAAACCATCTGTGTTTTGTCTCAATCTCAACTATAGAGATGGGAATCTGAAGCGAGATGTCAAACGATTCAAAGTTGCCTAAGCTAATTCGTATAAGTTCGACACACTTCACACATGGTCATGTCTTAAATTATTCAGTCCTAGGACATTGTCATTCTGCCAACAGTGTGAGAGAATTCACGATTATACCATTGCCGCCTACGACGGCTGGTAAAGTAATAAATGCCCACATAGGCCTTTTGTTAATGCTTTATTAGCCACGATGTTCAAAAGTGTTTGAACGGCCGGTACATCAAGACATGAGGTCATCTCTCACGTCGCTAATACTTCACATTCCTTGTGTAACTAAAATCATATCCACTGACAAATCATGTGAAATAAACAGTAGTGGGAAACAGTATTATACTGTTTATTGATAACCTTGTTGACATGTTAACGAGATGTAAGGAATTTCTAAGTGAAGGCGATGAAAGATATACACCAGAGACTGCATCGGTCTATTTCTGGGGAGACGTTGACCTGTGCAACATCTAGGCTGCATTGTGTTCAGGTGTTTATTTAACCTTCAGTTAATACAGAATGCTTAAACGGATGCACACAACTGTTACAGTATTTGCATACCTACAACGGAGGAAATCTTGTGACAATTCAAGAATGTTAACAGACCATGTGCTTAAAAGTTCAATACAAGGAAAACGGAGAAAGTAATTATGGAGTGTTTGAAGTGTCAAACCTTGAAAGCAAAATTTGCTTGCTCATCGTATATTCTCGTACTCAAGAGAACTTGAAAATGATAAAAGCGGTGAAATAACAGTTTGTTCAACATTTTCAAATAGTACGCCAAAAAAGCCAAATGCACTCCGTTGAAGATAACTGGCCTCAGCACATTTCAAGAGATAGTGAAGTAAAAATAAGTCAAGTAAGAGAATTCGATGTAAAATAATAAACTAGCTTGTGATATACACACTTGTGTAAGTAACAGGCCTGGTTGGGCTTTCGAAATGAATTGTACTGGGTCAGCGGGTGAGCTCAGTGTTATCTTTTGTCTCAGCACATTATGTTTCATCTACAGTTGGTATAGGATTTGTGGTTGCTCATATTTATTTAGTTCAAAGAAAAATAAAATCCAACATCTGTACATACATTCACAGTTTAGATATTTCAAAACCACAACCGATTTCTCTAATTTCGGAATTGCGGAATCGTGTTTGTGTTTGTCGAAACGAGCGAATAATATTTAGGAGTCCGCGGTTTATTCTTACTTTGTATAATGTTAGCGGCCGTCCGTTTTGGTACCGTCTTGCCGCACGGGTATTGATTTACCTTGAGCCGAAGAACTTTCATGTAAAAACGGTCTTCCTTGAGCATGGCTTTGAAATGTACAAGCATGGTGCTGCTAGATAAGATGTTCCTCAGTTGTTTCTGTTCATTCATTATGATAAGAAACGTTGAATAAAGGAACTTTACGCTACATGTTGGAAACTAGGAAGCAGAGTCGTAGAACTAACGAGGTGCCGTTATCTCTAGCTACAGACACAAGAAACTGCCAAACTTAGATGCCGTCTTTTCGCGCCTTGATTGAAAAACTTCCCTTACGGGAATCCCTCTAATTCGAGGGCGCCATTCACTAGCTTTATTCAGCGCTTGACTTGATAAAAACCTGAAAATAATTTATCATTTTTTGCTTACGGTTTTCGTTTGTAATTTCTATGAAAAGCAACAGAGGGTTTTAATTACAAATCAAAAATGTTAATTATAATTATGCCTTTGAAGTTCACTATGTAAAACGACGTTCTTTGAAGTGTTCATAGTTGGAGATACGTTTTGATGCCAAAATCCTAATCTCTTTATTCTCTCTCGTTAATTGCGGACATTCCGGGAGCGTGTCAACTCAATATTATTCAGTTAATCGAATCTCCTCGTTGGAGATTGCGAGAATTTCAGTTGGATTTTGAATTTCGACTGAGGTCGACCGTCTGCCAAACAGACGCTAATAATTGAATTTAGACTGTGAACTCTGAGACCCAATTCCCAACGTCAGCTAGTCCGTGAAATTATCTGTTTGTAGAACACCTGAACTGTCAGGAACGTTTGTTTACTATTTAAATATTCAGTGAATGTTTTCTTTAGTTCCCATTCATTCGGATTGAGTTTTACTGGACGCTTTTGTTTCGGATTCCAGCAGAGATTAATGTTTGGTATGTTGTCATTTTAAATTGAAACTTAATTGTTCAGTAAATGATTATTTTGTCCAGAGAATTGTTAAATTGTTAACGCAAATCGCTAGGTTAATCCTAAACAAAGTGTACACAAAGCAAATCACATGCGAAAAATATTCTAATTACACAGCATGTAGACATTTATCACATCAGATTTGTTTTTTTTTGTCCAGGTAGGAGCTAGGTTTTTTTAGCAGACAGTTTGCAATTTCATAGAGCTCATCATCTTGGCTCGTAATGTTACTTCAATATTTCCACTGGAACATTAGCAAGTTTTTTGTTAATTTTCTATTTATTCCTGGCATAAGAAAGAACCTTTATAGTTCTGTTTTATACACTTCCAGAGCTTTTAACCTAACGCTCTTTATAATGTGATTTAAGTAACGGATTATCCTACCTCTCCCGGCTCCCGACAACATGAATACCTCCAGGCAATGTCATCAGACCAGCCTGTCTTGTTTGCCTCGCCTTGTCTGCCCTAAATTTTCCGAGTTGATAATGAAAAAGCTCCGTCGCCTTTCCATGTAATTTCACTTCAAAGCTGCCTCCGGGGCCCGTTTGTTATTTTGTGTAATCACTAAGCACGGAATATATTACGGCACCGTCTCTCGAATAAATGTCACTGAATTTCATTGCTCTTGGGTGTATATCGGTTTTATTTGTATCTGCATGTTAAAATGTATTGTTTGCTAGAAAACTTATATGGCTAATGTGGTTATCGAGTTTTAAGACGTAAGATAATGTCACAAGTTTTTATAAACAGTAATTGCACCTGCTCGCTCTTACTTGCCAGTGAAGCGTTAATTCTTGAGATCGTCGCGTACTCGTGCGTGACTTGAATCATTTCCTTCATATACAAAAGTAGGGGTTCCGATACCTAAGAAAAAAACGCAAGATTTTACTTTCGAATTTTAAGTGTTTGCAAATTAATTTTTCGTTTTACGACTTCTTAACTTTTATAGCGTAATTCTACCGCCTACCCTTGAGAGCAATTCGAAGTTTTCTCGAGATATCTTGTCTCTGTCGTCTATCCAGTTGTGGAATGGCTGGTTGTTTCCGAGAAGACATTCCAACTCCTATGGAAAAGGCTTGTGATGTTGCAGAACTTGAATCAAAGGACGGACCTCGAGATCCGCTAAGATATCTATGGATGCAAATGTCCATTTATGTAACCAACGGGATTCTATCACTGTGACTAATCAAACTATTTACCGGTAAATTGCTGCTTCGGGCAGCGAAATATTTCAAATCGCCATTAGTAACGCTGTGAAATATAACCAAATAAATATATCAACTTTCATCAATTCTGTGGAAATAAACGAAAATGCCTAATGACATCGGATACGCTTTTTATGCTCGAGGCAGAGTCCGTGTGTCAGTGATTGATGATTGCTGAAAGGACCGTCCTATTCCACCAAAAATAGTCTTTGTGGCTACGGAAATGTAGTATGTATAATTACTTTAAAGATCCCAACTTGAATGAAAAATAGAATAAACTAATGTAACATGTAGTTGATACGCTAACTGGCGTCGCTTTGCCCGCTCGGGGTGACAACCTCTTTAGAATAAAAAACAAAAGTAAATTCATTCACAAAAAATATGTTTATTCTTCATCCAATGTTTAATTCCAAGATATGATAAGGTTTTATATGTTCACGGGAATTAAGTAAAAACTTTTCAAGATTATTTGACCACCCTGATCATTCTCTATACCTACACCAGCGAAAGAATCATTACAATCAACTAACAATTGGCGTAGTAATATACATAATAATAGCTCTGCTCTACCTGACATGGTGTAAAAGAACCGCACTAGAAAAGGTTATTTTATCAGTTCTCTATGTAAACTCATTTACAAAAGAACCGACATAAACCACGTGTGTATTTACTAAAAGGTTTTATTTTTATTCAATACAGTAGATTTGAAATGTTATTGAAGAGTCTATTATTTATCATTCTAACAAAAATACCGTCATCTATACTCGATTCCCAATCAATAGGTGCTCAATGCTCGTACTGGAAGTTTTAGGTTTAAATAAATAAATACAAATATTTGTGGACATTTCACACAGCTCCATCTAGCCCCAAACTAACCAAAGCTTGTACTACGGGAACAAGATGGCTGATAGAATACATAAATACTTTTTCATACTTTATAATACTACAACACCCAGACCCGGAAGAAATATTTGTAGAAAATACAAAGATTTCTCCCGAAGCGGGAATCGAACCCGCGCCTCTTGCGTCTCAGCTAAGCACTCGCCCGCCTCGCCACCGAGGTCAGATTTCCTTTGAAACATCACGTCGATTCTTATGAAACGAAACGATAGGTATCTAATCTAAAGTACCTACATAACAATTAGCTTTTAAAAGCTGTCTCTTAATTACTATGATCAAGAGTCTTTTACTACTAATTCAGGGTCTCCAATTAGGAGTAAATTACTAAGTACTAATTAATTGCATGGAAAAAAGTACTAATCTAATGATATTTAAAATAAGGATCAAATACTTATCGTAAAGGGATAATAATATTAACTCAGCTGATGGTGAGTGCGCGGTGCGACTCAAGGGGCAGCCGACCGAAACCGAGCGGTGACTGAGAGACTGAGTGCATACCATCCAGTCAGTCGCCCCGCGCCGTCGACGACGGACGTCTCGGCCCTCCTCATGAATCAACTAAGTTCACAAATCCAGTGACTTAAAACTATTTCCCGGTGTGTTCAGTGATAGCGAAAGGAATTCAGTGTTAACAGTGATAAGTGCGAGATAATCCCAGTAAATCCAAGTTGGTGCGGTCCACACCGGTTCGAGGTACCTGTAGTGATATTATGTTACTTATCTGTGTCAAATATATGAGCTGTGACTCCTGTTTGAGTTATTATCTTTTGAGATTAAGTACCTATAATTTTGGTTCTTTATATTTTCTATACCTACTCATGCTTTACTGCACAGTTGAATCTGTTTGTGGCACGAATGGGTTTACTGCCAGACGCTTTCGTTGGTTTCTTTGCGGCTGTCAAGTTATTTAAAGGTGGCTACTATAATTTTTTCTTCGCATCCCTACAGAAAATTTATATGTAAATATAAAGTGTTTTCAATCTCACGCTACATTATTAACATTATTTTATTTATAGCTGTAATAAACATTTAAAAAGGGGTTGAAATATGCGAAGAGGGTTATTGATTCGCAACCCTAATAAAATTGGCGTTTTGAGAAGTGCCCTATTTCATATATTGAGAGGGAAACGGCCGCATTCGCCTCGGGGTTGATTTTGAATGAGGATCAGATCGTTCTACCTGAAAGCTATTTATCAGAAGACTTTGTGGAATTAACCCGACATACATAACATATAATAGTACTACATACCCGAAGGTACATTGTACCTTCACATTTCGTGTCAAATGGATTTTGACACAAACAGAAAATGTATCTAGTCGAGTACTAATATCTTTTGTGGATTAGCATCCTTTTTGAACCCCAACTTCTAGTCTTCGATCTTATCATGCGGATTTATCATCGAGCTTCGGCGAACTTGTCGCGTTGAGTGACAGGTGTAGCCATATGATTTGTCACAGAAAAGATTAGGACGCAATACACGAGTCTTCGCCAAAGCTCGATTATGTATCCGCTGGGTTATGCACATTGTATATGGCAACGCTGAGTCATGATAATGCCAAATAAATAGATAGTAAATTGTTTGTTATAAAACACACTTGAAACAAGATCGGACCAAAATGCGTACCTTGCGCAACTCCGCCCACTTATTATACTACTTGACATGACAGTTCAAAGGCCCCGAGTCCTTTATCCGGTGTTGGACACAATGTGCAATGGAACACCTAGTCAGTAGAAACTGTCTGTTGTCATAACAACGGGCCTTCACGCAAACCGTCATGCACTGCCGGCCCAGCCTGCAACTGACTTATGTTACATTCAGAAATGCTGACACTAGCTTAGCTATTCTCTATAAAAACTTAACTGCTCATTCGGAAATGATTTATCAATGTAGAGACACAGGAATGATCTATTCTGAAATTCAAATAAAACCTGTTTAAATTGGAAATAGTTCAGCTAGTTAGTTCCTCGGCATCAGCGATGGGCTGACATTAAGATACAGATTTAAATTGACCTTTTGCAATCACGATAGAAGCACCAAAATAGTAACTTCCATTCCGATACGGTCGACAACTTATTATGCAATAACCTTTAGATGTGCATTGAACTAGGCATCTGACCCTCTGCATCCTTGAAATTTTATTTAATTTAACATTAATATCTGTGATACGGCAATTCTTAGTTTCCTTAATATAAAATACTAACGCAGAGTGATTTAGCAGTAGCCTTTTTGTGGCTTAAAATATAGCTGTCATGTTGTTTACCGGCACATAGTATGTCACTGACGCATGCCTGCCTAGTAATTGAAACTGGATTTAATAGTGAACACGCGACGACTATGATTAGCGATTAATCAGTGGTATGAAAAAGATGATAAATTTTTTGACGCATACGCAGTTTCTCTTAGAGGCGTTTGGACTTTTATTGAAATAATTACATTCGGTGCGGAGCAAGGCTTGCCACGGAAGTTTGCGGTTTCTGCAAGAGCCAACAGTACTAAAGTTGCTATTTTTTTCATTATTTATGTACATAATGATGTTCACAAATTTCTGAGTACACATCTACTTTACTTAGATACCTAGTTCATTATTCATATGTATTATAAAGTTATGTCGGTAAGGAAAGAAAAAAAGCCCATGAAAAGATGGATGGATTGTATAAAAGAGGGCATACGTGTGAAAGGAGTGAGTACTGAAATGACTGAGAATATGAAAGAGAGAAACATGTTGTGCCGTCCCTACCTACCCAGTGGGATAAGGGCAAGAAAATGATGATAAAAGTTTATTAAGGGTAGCTCTTAACAGTCATTAAATATATTTATGTACATAACAAAGAAATAATGATTATATTTATTGCTACCAGCCGCACTCATTACAAACGATCACCTTGCAGCTGAGACAGCTTTAATCGTAGAGACGCAAAAGTGAATTTGATTTCCTCTAAAGCAAAGCAAAGCGAGTTATTGAATTTTGACAAATCCTTCCGAAAGCGCGAGGGTGCTTCTCGCCTTTGCTAACGGGAAGGGATGATCAAATAACAATGACTGTTATTCTACGCTGAACGTACCAAAATATTGTGTTTTACTGTTTTAAGTTTATTTGTAATATCCTTCTATTCACTACTATGTTGCCTTGTCAGTTAAGTGAAGCATGACATGAGCTTCAAGTAAGATTGAGGTACGCATCTCAAACATATCGATTGTACCTTTTGTGTTGCCAACTTAGCTATTGTATAGCTAGACTAATCTACTTTCCCCAATGGATCTTTCATTTGGTTTATCAACAATCATCCTAACAAAATTCAACTCGCTCTTTTAAAATTAGAAATGTTGCTTTAGACTTTAGTATAAAAATTAATTAAAGCTACATCTTTATCATGTTTAATATATCTGTAACAATGTCCTGGGAAAAATAACTACCTTCTGCAAATTTGACAGATACTTTTCACGAATACTATATAGTCAGTATCCCAGTAGCCCATCTGGTAACACCGGCAATAATATTCTATTTTATTTCGGAGCAGGTGGCCTTGCTTGTTTATTCACGGGCTTACATGCTACAAAGGATTGTGTGTTGATTCCCCTACAGCTATCGACAGTTCTTCTAAACGGAAACTCTCAGCTGCCTTATTCAATAGGATTTTATTCAGAACCGAATTGGCAAAGATTCGCAATGCATGTTCTCGCTTGATAATTTAAGCTTAGTCAGTATAGCAAAGAGTTTGAACATTTTGATTATACCTGTCTGGTTCTAATATTATAATTTCCTCCATTAGTTTGTGTAATAGAATTCAACTCATTATTATTTCAGTAATATACCTAAATGAAATTTGGAATGAACCATCAAGTGAATCTCTGCAATGAATAAAATACTACATACTTTATTCATAGCTATATATAAATTACTTTCAGTCACCCTGAGGCACATTATGGGTTTCATAAATCCAGAACTGTGTTATTTCTAGAGCAATAAATGTAGGTTGCTTGTATAAGCGAAAAGAAGTTTACATCTATAAACAATGGAACAGTGAAACGATGAATAATGTAAAAAGGTCTGCTAATAGATAGCGAGCGGTTACCATGAACAATTCGAACCTATACTTCAGCCAAACTGGAAATACAATTTATGTAATAAACCGTCTCGTATTTTTCATTATATTACGACGAAATCACTTTAGTTTTCGGTAAACAAACCTCTCAACATAAGTTTTCACACCTTAATTTAACTATTAGTACTACTAAGTTCTACTAATGAAAAAGCTTTAGGTTAGGTATGGGCGGTTTATTTACATAAATTGTATCTAAGGTTCCAATCCGATCGTGCACCAATAATTTTTTCAATATGTGCGCTATACCAGTACTCTCAACTCAAATATTGAAGGAAAACATCGTGAGGAAACCAGCATGTCGTAGTTGGAAAGCATGTGTCAAGTGCACGAAAGGAGCCTTTGTCCTTAAATCCATTCACCACACTGACTCCAAAAAAGCAGTGACACGACTTGCAGTAGTGAGATAGCGGTACCAACCAACGTTAATCTATCATGATCTAAGCGACAACATGTCTAATCATGACATGTTAGACACGTGTCCCAGGAGATTTGACGCCTAGTGAATACACGGCTTAATAATATACATTAGGTTGCTACACTGAAGGCAACGGTAGATGTTTAGCGACAATTTACTTAGCATTTTATCGAAATATGTAAAACTTACGTTATTGACTGGCTGACAATCAACGCACAGCCTAAACCATAAGTCCTAAAAGCATGACACTTAGAGGGTATATTCTACTTATGGTGTAAGGGTGCACTAAGATCGGAATTCTCGAAATTCAACTCCTAGAAGACGCAGCGGAAAGTTGAAGTTTGAATAAAAGAAACTCAACGAGGACAAAGTCGCTGGGCGTTCCATTAGTAATAAACTAAAGAAATTGCAAATGTTTTACGACAATTTGCTTGGGAGTTGGTTTCCTTAAATATAACCTTTATATGCTGTTCACGAAACCCAAAGCCATATCGTCGGGACTATTGCACCAAATTATTTTTGGAAACCTTCGTTTGAGCAGAAATGGGTTCGTGTTTATTATTTTAATTGGTTCTATCATTAGCGCCATTCAAAAATGCAACTAACGCCAGTTTTGAAATATTTTTATCGCTGAATTGATCGTAAATGTTTCTAGCTGTAACTTTTCTTCTTTCAATAATAATGATCCTTTTGAATCGCAAATATTTTAAACTAGCGATAGCTCTAGGGCTCTATAAAATTAAATTAAGCTTTCAACGATACTGAGACTGATGAAAGAACCGGCTATACCTAAATAGAAACCTACCGTAGAACCAGGACAAAGACGTTTAACGGGAACAAACGAAAAGAGTAATTTTGTTAGTGAATAGAGAATGTAGATCGTTACCTACACTAATTACGATTCAACTGAGAGTCTTCTTGGAAATAATTTGGAAATTGTAGCTGTGGATAGACCATAATCTTGCCCAGATTATTCGCACGAGCGAATGTAGTATAAAATATGTATTTTCCTATGAAAACTTGTCCTACGCACATGAAACTTTATTAAGTCCTTGTAAACTTAATTATGTCCATGTTTTTTACTAGATTAGCGATATTCTCGCTCTGGAAACATCATGGTAAAACCACTGTTCTACAATTGCAATTACTCAAAAAGTGTCTTTACGAGGCGCACTTTCCAACTCTATAACTAGGTAAAAAGTAAATAAATGATCTACGAAAGTTTAATCTGTCGGATGTGTCCTAAATCAATAAATCAGTCTCTAGTCGTGCTTAGAGCATCCTTGTTTAAACCAACTTGAACAAAAGCAACTCCCTTGATATCCCGGTCTCGTATATAATCCACTTTAAACTACTCTCTAAAGAGATTACGCCTGTGAATTGTGAACGGCCGTAGCTTTCAGTATTATATAAAGTAAAGTCTGGCAGCTTAGGTGTGCTATGTTAGCAATATCGTGTCTTCACAGTCCGTGCTCGCTGAACATCGGGATATTATGTTCTGAAAATCCGCAGCAGTTGTGTTTTATTTATAAAATCTCAGTATTTTCCCGCTTTTTGTGTTGCGTGCGTGTTTCAAGGTGTTTTTAAGCTAAACATGTCAACGGTAACAAAAAGTGGGCGTGGCCAGCGGTTCCTTCACACAAAATCATATTCAGCATTGTAGGTCCAACATGTTTGCGTAATACAAAAATTTGAACCAAAAGGGTCAGGCACGTGACGCCTAAAAAGTTAAGCACTTATAGTAAAGTGCAAACGGAACTTCGTAAAAAATAAGTTTACCTACCGTCAAAAGTTACATCGTATAACACCGGCACCGCTGTGTTTAATCGAGGCAGTTACAAAGTTAACTAACCTTTATATAGATCGACCTGTAATACAAAGCATGCACTAATCCTATTAACCCCAGTGAACTCACTATCTAACCTAAGTTCACAATTTGCTATGCACTTTAGTAATGAGTGTTAATCGGGCGATGCCGTGCGGAAAGTGTTCAAGATAGTCACTTGCAGGCAGGTTTTATGACGGACGAAATGCACTAAACAAAACTGCGGATGAACTTCCCTTTCACCACACTTGTACTTGCTTTCTCTATTAACACTAGATTCTTTTAAGAGAAGTGAGCGTTTGTGCCTGCCTACTACTCCGGATATTTAACCGGTAGGATTAGCACGTGCCTTACTTTGACAAATGATAATTTTATTAAATAAAATAAAAAAAATATGCTGGGATGAGATAGTTTGCGGAGACCCTGCCCATACAATCTGCTCGTTGATCATAAAAAAAGTATGTTACATGAATGAACGAATTCACTATGTGAATATTAATTAAAAAGTTACCATTGTGACCAATCAGACTTTCTGGATTAACTTTTTACTAATATAAAGCTTTATTTGACTATGTTTAGAAACTGAGCTTATCTTATAAAGTTTTGCCAGTGGCACACATACCCAGACCCGTTATAATCTGTATGGAAGATAGCTTCCATTCATGTTCAAGATAATGTCAGCCCATTAATGAGTTATGATAAGAAAATAACACCGACATGAGATCAATGAGCATTTATTCGCAAGTAGATCGCGAATCTATAGAAGACTATCAAATACATCGTAATCCCAATAAAATGATAATCCAGCTTCCGCCTACGGGTTGTTCCCGTGGTACCCGGATAAAAAGGTCAAAAAATCCGTTTAGCTATTGCAGTTTTGTGGTTTAGTCACAAAAACACAAACTTTCGGATTCATAATATTAGAAGGTTGTCGTGATGTTGTAGATAATGTTAAACATTTAAGAGGCTAACATACCATCGCGCCTAGACCGATTTCGAAAGAGATAGAGCTACGGATTTCAGGTGTACAAAAGAAGACAGAGTGAGACCGCGCAAAATATTAAAATCAAATAACCCGCCAAATTAAATAATAAAATTGTTAATTACAAGAAAACTACATAATGAATAAAAAAACTGGTTTCAACAACTAAAGAAATAGTTATTACCTACTTGAGATTTAGATCAAAACATTCTCAAAACATGGATTTTCTAAGATTTTTTAATCATAATAATTTTTTTCTCAAATCGTGTTTTCACTTATTCCACCAAAGACAATTAAAAAAATCTTATTTTTTTAATAAAAACATTTCATTAATATCAAAGATAGCCGAATCAAATAAACTAGTAACCAATTCTGATATGATAATTTATTTATGGTAAAGTAATGAAATTCATGTCAATTTATTTGTGAACAAACTGTTCAATGCATAACATGAATCATATCAGTTCTGTTACACTAATCAGATGAATAAAACAAATGATGAATATGATGAAACGAATAGTATATCAGACATCTGATAAGTTTAGCAAACAACAAATACGTACAAACTTAAAGTAACTTGGATATTTGGAAAGGTGATGTTGAATTCTGCCAAACTAAAAAAAAAACGATTACCTTATCTCTAAACAAGATCGATCAAATTCTTGATTATAAATCAAAGACTGAAAATATTCCCATGTCTTGCTTGTTGTTTATCATGTGTTTTCTTTTTCGTCCCGCAAGTCAACAGTCCAGTTGAAGTGTGTGTAACCTTGAAATATTGTGACCAATATAGTAAGGAATAAGTTTTTACTATGTTGAAATGCTAATTTGCATTGCACAAGTTTTCTCAGTTGGTTTTCATTTTTTCTCTGCTCTAGCGTTGTTTATTCTTAAGATTTTATTGTTACCTTGCCCTAAATTTGGCCGTTTATTATTCTCTAATTCATTGTCGTTTATTTGTTACAAGGCTACCAATAGACCCATGATTCACATTATTGTTTTCTTGCATGATTGTGAAAAAGAAAATTACATTAAACACCATATATTTTGTGACCAGTCACAACAGATGATCCTTTTTATGTAAAACCTCGTTACTTAATGTAAATTTACTCTCATGATATGTGTAAATATACATACATATTATCACGCCCGTATCTAATGGGGCGGGCAGAGCAACAAATAACCATAAGAAACCTTGCAGCCACTTCTGATTCGAAGTCCCAAGATGAATATGTTGAATGGTGACAGGTGATCAGACAATCGCTTATAAGATGGTCCATCATGTTGGAGAGGATACTATCCCTTATTCTATTTTTAAGACATACTCGGGGAGAGAAACAGCTGGCCACATTCTATTTTTTCTTGACTCCCAGTCCAGCAGAGAAGTTCAGATTTTGTTAACAACATTTGTAAAAACATGCATAAAGCAGTTTTAAATTTATTTCTTTAAATATATGTGTAACTATATCATAAAACCTTGTTGGTATATTGAAATGCATGTTAAGTTGACCGAGTAACGATGTCTGGTTTGTCTCAACATCAAAATGTACCGAGTAACAACATATGTTCTTCGGCTTACAATCTATATTTTCGAAATGTTCGTTATCAAGTCCACATTTACACATTCATATCCTATTTCTCTAATTAGTTCCCTGTGTCATTGACTGATATCTCATGTATCAAAGACATTTTCATTTCACATAGCAGAGATTTCAGTAATCATTTATTATCTCTACCCCGCAACTCTACCCTTTAAAAAACTACACAAAATAGTGGTTGGCGGTCTTGCGACCGAGCTAAATGTGGCTTCGGGTGAGTTTTTCTACATAGATTTTCTATGTCTTTTCCGTATCGTCACACTGACCAATCTACATGGCGGTTTTGCGCACTAAAACTTCCTAGTTTTGTATAGGTACTCCTGCAGACAGTCTTAGATAAATAAATTGGACACAGCGCCATCTAGCCCCAAACTAAGCAAAGCTTGTACTTTGGACACCAGATGGCTGATAGAATACTTATATACTTTTTTTTTAGTAAATACATACTTATAATAGATAATACTACAACACCCAGACCCGGAAGAAATATTTGCAGGACATACAAACATTTCTCCCGTAGCGGGAATCGAACCCGCGCCTCTTGCGTCTCAGCCGAGCAGTCGCCCGCCACGCTACCGAGGTCGTCACAGTTAGATATAGAGACGCCCTTTCCAAATACCGTACATCTAATGTACTGACGTTACACTTCAGTTAATTTAAACTATGATGTTATTAATTTCTATTACTGTCGCTCTCGTAACCCTACATCAGAATGTTGGAATTAATATTACCTTGGAAGCAAATAGTTGAATGAAATTATGTATGCAATCCATTTAGGATATAATTCCGAGAATCATATGAAATACCGCAAAATTGTAACAGGAATTTGTCATTTTAATAATACTTAGTTCTAGAAGTCGTTTTTTTCGGTTAGATAAAAGCGAACTCTTTTGAACTGTTGAAGAGGACCATAAATAAGTCACTAATATTGTCTTTCTGTAGTGAAGTGAAGATAACCATGATAGAACCATTAAGTTTTCTCAAACCAAAACATTACCAGCATAATACACGGTAATTGTTCCCAGAAACAAAACTGGCTTAGTAAACACATTACCACCAAACCAAATAGCAGTGGAACAACATTTGACCAACGTTGCGCAACCAACATCACAGCGTGGCGACAATTGACCGCCGACACAGATTACTTCATACCCACCACTGGCATAGATTATTTGGCAGTTACCTCTGGCCCAGATGACATCACTGCCATGCCATGCCCTGCCCCCATACGTATAATCGATGGTGTAACCAAAGATATATCAATTTGAACCATATTGAATTAATTTCCCATTGTCCTCAGATAGTTGAAAAGGTGGCGCTTGGCTAGAATATGTAATGATGACAGAGTACTACTACTAACACCTAGTGGAATCCAAAACATTAATCTATGAGCCCGATCTCTCAATATTTATTCTGTTTATGCTCCTTATGTACAATTTACTTAATCTTGTTATTAATATCCATTTAAAAGTAAACTTAAGTTTACGAGTCAAATAAAACCCAACAGCCACTTAACTAATTTAATTACGGATCATTTAACTAATTTAACGGCACTAGCATTTATCATGTTAACTGAATGTTATTGTGTATTCCCAGTTGTCATTGCTTTATTAAAACCAAGTACCAATAAAACCAATAGCATGGCCAACATGGCCGCAACACCCCCATTTTCAATTTCTTTAAATTGGCCCTTATATATATTCCCACAGCTGCTATCGATTTACGAGCCAATTAAATGGCTTCGAATTTCGACAAAATATATCGGTTTCGTAGTGAAATCAATGTAGCACGTAATAGAACTACCTACGCTTAGATAAGATGTTATCTGTATGGCCCATACAATTTAATGAGATATTTCTTCTGTATTGTATTAAGATGCGTCAGGGTTATCTATCAGTCAAACCAATAATAATATGATAGTTTTTTAGTAGTCTTTCACTTCACCTCTCTGTTGCCACTAGTCCATTATTCGTATTATAATAATTAATAAGAGCTTATTCTAATCTAAATCCGGTGTGATACCAAAAACACATTATTTTTGTTTATACTTAGAAAATGCTTATACTATCTATGTTAAGTGATGTTATTTTTGGACAGCAGGTCTTACTAATTTCGTTAAATACTTGGACAAATTATGATTCACACTTTATGATCTCACGTTGAATCATCAGCTGTTGTGTATATTTTTTGACTTTTTTGTGAGAAACTTGCAGTTTTACGCAAATGACTGTTTGTAATACACAGTTCGTGGAACGTACAAAAAATGTAAATGGGAAGTTGGAGTCAACAGTTTTTAAAACTAATTGAAAAGAACATGTTGGAAACAAAAAGTAATAGCGACCAATGTTTGTTTCGATTAAATTCGTGCATTTTTTTTTTATTTAAAAGCATTCACATAGAAGTGGGTAACGGCTCACATAAATTTTACGGGCGCTGGAAACCAAAGGGAATTGCTAAAGTTTTGAAATGAATATGCGAAAAGCTTTTAAATGTTAGTTTGCCTTTGCCGTTCGCGATAAGCGAGGCAGTTACAGGCATGCATCACCCCACATATATTCCTATGCATGAGGTGGAACCTCTTCGGTTTACCATATATTGAAACGATTGTTATACAACCCTATAGACTCGGGTCAAACTTCTTCGCAGAGCTCATGGTTGAACACCTCATGTTTATATCTTACCAATAGCCATCTGTAGTCAGGGAGTCAACACGATTTCTATGACAACTGACTTCGGTCACGCATTTGGCATCTCATCGTAATTCATCCAGCACGACTTCAAAGTCACGCAGTTCGTAATGGGTTACAAGGAAGCACTCTGCTGTCTTTTCTGCCAGCGTGTTTTTATGGTAATCTGATGAAGCACCTGCTTTGTCATGTGACGTCTACCGCACTGAGGCTCGATTGATGGATCGTAATCGATAAAGGCAGAGTGGCTTATATTCAGCTTTTCGTTAAAGCTCAAACAATATCGGTTAAGACTTGGGACAACCATTTGATAGGAAACTATTGATTAGAAGTAAAACGTGTTGAAATTAGAACTCACATTTGTCATTGATTAATGATCAACAACAAGCTCTAAGAGAAGACAATAAGGAATAGACTACTAAATGAAGGCTGTATCAGCAATTAACGGCATCGGTAGTACAGTAGGTAGATAGTTAATCAAAATCATCGGTTCCAAAAATTTGCTTGCCTATCGTCCTCGCTAATACAATTGAGTTCTTCGAAGTTTTTGATAAATAGGCACTTCAAAAACCTGTAATTTCGACGAGCGTAAATTAAAGGTGTCGTTATAGGCGACGAAATTTAACGGTCGCGTGACCTACCATAATTTACTACAATCCTTACAAGTGTTCTGAATAAACTTCTTTATCAATCTTTTGCAGGAATCGGCATTTGTAAGCTTTCTTATACAAAGCACACAGTTCATCGATAATAATAAAGTTTAGGTCAAATTGTGATCGATCAACGCTGTGTTCTTTTCCTTAAAGAAATTACCTTTTTATTTTACCATAACGGTTTGCTTAACAAAAGGAAGTTGAGCTTATGTTATCCAATTATTTGAGTCGAGATAACAAAACTCACAACAACAGTAGGTACTATTCATATTGCTATATCGGTTGGGATCGATTCCAAGAATTGGGTTAACGATCCACATTATAGGCTCAAGACTCTTATCGTCGGGCGAATTGGTGTTATACCAAAATATTGAACTTGAAAAAACTCTAAATATCTTCTATCTATCTATATGATAATATGTTCAGATTATAATGCCGCTAGCTTTCGCTCGCTGCTTAGCCCGTATTGTACCCGAAATAGAGTAGCATATAATGTTATTTCAGCTATTTTTATTATCTTTCATGCAAATCTTTCCGTTCAGCCGGAACGTCAGCACAAAAATTCCCGAACTCTTATAAATTTTCAGATTTACAATGTTACTAGTATGTAGTTACTACATATTATGCCAAAGTGTTTTAAAATATGAATAATTGTTTTCATGACAATAAGTGTGCATAAAACAGTGAAGTAACAATGAGTAATTTTATAACCACAGACCATCTTGTCGACGCAAAAGAATAAAATGAAAACAAACAAGAGATAGAGTCCGTAACCACAAACGTGCACCAGAAGAATCACGTAGTGTAGGTATAGGTACCTAGCGTTGACTCAAGCAACAGTCCGCGAAAAGCAATTAATAAATGAACCTCGGGTAGTCTGGCCGACAGAGACAGCCACCGACTAAGTGAGGCAAACGTCCTAATTCATATACCTAGGTAACAATTTTATTTTACTCATTACAAATTTTCATAGTTGTCTCAAGTAGGTCAGTCAGAACTGAAGCTTGGAACTTTGCAGTCGACAAAGTTGGAAGGAAACGGATGTAACACACAAAGCTGGATGTCCAACAAAGTTGTAAAGCCGGGAATGAAGCTGGTGTTAAATGTTATTCTCATTTACAAAGCGGACCTTTGTTGCTGTTGTTTTCTGTGGGAACAATGAATAATAAATCAGTGACGCAGGTATTGGACCTCATCCATTATTTATTGATGGCTTTCTTTCTAAATATCGGATCGGAATACGGTGCGATGAGAGGTTATTAGTGAGTTGTTGACACAGTTCCAATAAAGTTAAATACGATCTTTAAACCCAGAGTGGGTTTAGAGAAGGCAGTAATCTAGCTTTATTTATGCCCGGTTCCAATTGTTCTACTAAAAGTGCCATACATTTTTTGACAGAAAAACAACGTTGCTGTGACAATGAGGGATCCGTCATCCGTTAGTAGGTACCTATAATATTGGAACCTGGCATCGATGTTGTCTATAATGATTGAATAAACTGTTAAGCTATATAAAACTCTTACCTGTCCCTCATTTCGACGACAAAAGACAATTTATTCTGTTAATTTAATTTGGCCAACGCCGTAAATTTCCGTGCTCACGGGTTTCATTTGCATTTCTTATCTTTTCAGGTTAAAAAGTTCCTGTAGCGCCGTCCGTCGCGGCTTTAAATTAAACAAGTAAGTGCTCTTCTTTTATATTTGACAGTCTTTGTACATAATTTCTAACGAATCAAAAAACAAACATTCGATGTATGTATCCCCCTTTTTGCAAGCTTTTTATTTAATTTAATATCTATACGTTTATAAATAAAAAAATTTGATAGCGTTTACCGTAGAAAGTACAAATGCACTAGTAGTCCGTACCCCTTTCCCCCCGTTCAGCACAATCATAGACTACTAGAAACATCTATAGGTACAAAATCCTAAGGCTGTTACTACCTGGCCCATTTTATTACTCGTACTTGGTCCAACCGCCAGCCACATCAAAAATGCTTATTTTTATCAGCAGAGCCCTCAACAAATTATCATTGATTACCAATATCTAGTAAACTCTAAGTAGGAGGTCCTGAAAATACAAATACTTACAAGACCAATATGATCTCCAATACTGGGTTACTCTTGAAGGTATCAAATGTATTCTTGTTAAACGTCTGGGTCACAGAAATCACTATAAATGGCCCTAGTCGGTTCCGATAACATGAATACATGTGCCATCGTTGAAACTAGAAGAGCCAGAAGGATCAGACACTTTGCATCTTTGATGTCCAAAGGATCTCTTAGGATATTTGCAAAGCTTTCTACTCGAGTAGAGGTACTCAGGGAAAGTAATGATAACGTACCTTTCTGTTTTATTTTGCCGATGTTCCGAAGCCATTGCACCGATCGTAGTCATTGGATGAAGTACTGGAGCTAGTTTAAGACACTTTATAACTTAAAATATGGTAACAATTCGCAAAAGTTTTAAGAAAATACTGTAAGTAATGATAAAGGAACAATCAGAAGGCATAATTCTCAATAATATAATACAAACGATAATATGGACGACAAATACATTAACTGTTGTGCTATATCTGTTTTGACAGTGGTGAATACTGTGTACACTCCATCAGATTCATTTGACTGCATAAATTGTTGTGTTGTCCATACAGCGAACCTATTGCTTTCACATACTTGTCGAAGTGGACCAGTTTATGTTTAAATTCCGTTCGTGTACTTGCTTAAATAAAGCTTAATATTTTTTGTGAGCATCTCGGTACGGATTGTATTATCTGTGTATCATATACATTTTTGTTAATTTATTTTTGATCTATTGCCTCTGATTGATCCACTTATTTAAATATATAGCACCCTCGTAAAAGCAGAGCTATATAAAGTCGCCACATCGGTTCTATTGTTTGATATTTTATAGCCCTGAGAATTTCTCTGCGTAATTTGTTGGTTCTCAAACTACATCAGATTCCGATTTGAAATAAGATCCGCTTTTCTTTTCACTGTTTAATTAACTTCATTAAACGTTCATCTACATTTAAAATGGCATTGTGGAATTATGTTATTTTCATACAATATTGCGTTACTTACGAATAACACTGTTAATCATACATGTCAGGTCGTTATGTCTGATATCAGTGTAATACCCCTCCGTAATGCGTCTGTGCATTTTAAATACCTTTTATGTCTTGAATGTCTGCCAATTTTAGCTTCATTCATGGAACTGCCGAGTTGGAGCCAAAACTTACTAACAGCAATGAATGTTATGCAACTGTCAAAATAGGTACTTGAGATTCCATGGTACGAATGCTCAAGTGATTCTTACATGGAATCGTTTCGAATGCGCAAATGGTTCCAAGAGAATATAGGCTAAAACTCTATTATTAAAACGGTAAATCACATAATTTGAGGCTTTGGCACAGTGTGTGTGTGAGGGGAACGCGATCAAAGCTTATTGGTAATAAGCTTTGTATGGTTCATATAAAGCTCATCGTTCCCATCATGTCCCGCTCGGCTATTACTAACACATTGATAAAAGGTGAAGTAGAGCATTAATGAAACATTGTATGAGAAATGTGTAAAACATACTTGCCATTAATGTGTTCTGACTCATTAATGTCCACTGAACATGTTCGTTTTATGCATACATATTTTTAAATGAATCCTGTATTTCTATTGAATCTCATTGATGTCCTTAATAATTACTAATAGGTGCTTATTTTTCCTGTTTCTCGCGTTAATACGCTTTCCTTTAGGTTTGCAAATTGCATATAGAACCTTGGTAGAATTGATTGGTACTAAACGAAGATGGTGTTTGCACTTCGTACTATCTGCAGATTAGATCGAGTCTCAGATGGTCCAGGAATCTAAATGTAAATCAGAGCTAGTGCAAGCACCACTTAGGGGTTTACTGCTACGTCTAGACAGCCATTGTACTGCAACATAAAACGCCTTCACTAAACTGCCCCTAACGGAAACGTGAGAAACAGATATGGGAGCCTTTTATTTTGAAATGTTTCGTTGAACTTTGGGATCGTCTGTCTGGGAGTTGAAAATTCGAAATACAAACGTGCGATTCTAAAAGATTGCTTTCAATATGGAACCAATGTTCACGGCGGACCAAATTTTAAATAGCATAGTAGAACCACTAGTAAATATCACAAGAGACAGAAATAAAGACAAATATGAACTAATACTAAAGATCAATCAAAAAATATTTGGATTTCATTATGCTGTAGGAAGTGGCATAAGAAGAGGCTGCAAATTTTCTTATGATTATTTGTAGCTCTGGCGTCCACATTAGGGATATGGGCGTGATAATATGTATTATGCTGCATCGTATACAAAGCAGTATAAAAATAAATTAAAAAGGTTATGATACAACAACAAAAACGAACTAATAATAAGCGACGTCGGCAGATAGCAGTCTATACACACAGCTATATAGATATAGCCAGACAAATAAATTTGCGATTCCCCGAAATGTCTGCCCATAAAGGGAGAGGTGTTTTGGGACCAGTGCAGTGTAAATCACGAGTCGCCTGCCATTTTGTCCGTATAATATATTACATACATTGCATTATCAGACTAAACGACAGTTGGAGTGAACAAATGTGATGATATATCATTATTTTGAACTATACGCTCAGTTGATAGTACAATTTATTCATGTTTTCTGGTAAAATGTTAACTTTGTTTTGTGAAATTTATTACTGTACGTGTACGTACTTCTTCTCTTTCAGAGGCAAACAGCCACTCTGCGTGCAACTTTTAGACTGTGATACGGTGCATGCAATAAAGTTTAACCGCGTTCCAAAGTTGTTTATACGAAAGGGATTTTCTAAATTGCCAATTGTAGAGTTTCCTAGCATAAAAGCTATTCTTATATGTTTACGACACAGTTTAGAATAGTTCTATCACTTCTAATGCACCTGTCTATGCCGCTACCATTCGCATAATATTTTTACCACAATGTTACACATAATGTTGCTCTTTGCACCATTTCAAAACTCAATATAAAGCTACTTATCTATTGAAGCAACTGTAGCATTTGCTAAAAATACAATGCTAGCAAGAATCAAATTTCTGTTTTAACTGCATTCGTGTTCTCTGTCTGTATCAGACCTAGCAGCACAATTGCTAGTTCTCAAATCTTAGTCAATTATGTCGACACGAGCAATTTTATAAGGTACAACATCGGAAACTGATGCTAATGGGAGAAATGGTATTCTACTTAGACTGCCATTCAAAAGTAAATGTTACTGAAGTACGAGTAGGTTTTGCAGCGTTCGCATCTCAGGAAGTAGAACAATCGCAATAACACTTTGTACAGAAAGCTCCAGTCAGAAGACTATTTTACATTGGCGTATTCTATTTGAAAGCAAGCTTTATTCTTTAAATGATTTGATAGCACACTCAGCATTCTGGCATCTTTTTAGTAAGATAGTTTATAGATCTATAGATAATATCTAGTTAAACAGAACCAATTCCCATGTTCAGGAGGTGGGCGTTGAGACTGCGTAACAGTTTCAAAACTTTAACAGTCTCATCGTTTTACTTGTAATATATGTTCAGCTTGTATCCGTTCTGAATAAACAATTTTTAATTTAATTTTTTTTTTATAAAGTTTTATCATCAGAACTACTCCGAGCGCTTAAACTACATAACAAATTAAGTCGGTTCTCTGATTAAATTAATTATACCGTGCATCAGTTCAATAACTACCTACCAAACAATAAACTTTGTTGTTTTTATATCGTTATCGTGATTTTATTTTCTTCTAGGATTCGCGATTTCGAACAAACAGCAGCATATTATGTTGGTACAACTTGTTAATCCTTTTCAAGACAAATATAGTATTGCAGTTTAAAACTTTTACTCGTAAACTCGGAACTACTAGTTCCGCTGCGTTTTTAAATTCTGTTAGTACTAGCACCTTTATTACTCTTAGTTCGTAGTCAGGATTGTTATGTAACTTTGTGTTAGCTGCCCCCAACTTGGGATTTATCAGTAGTTGAGTACAAAACCTATACATATTTTGACATTCCACTACACCACCATGCCTTATGCGGTCTTAGCTGTCACTGCCGTATAGGTCTTTCAAGAGATAGTCACCTACATTCAAGTCTCAAACGTAGGTGACTATCAACCTCGGAAGCTACTTAAATCATCTTTTGTAGATGTTGCAGGCCATGATGATGACACCACCATGGGATGTTACTGATCTTTGACTATTTGTGAAACTTTCTGTGAAACTTTTATGTTAAAGGGGATAGTCCCTTTAACATAAAAGTTTCACGCTTCTAGGACTTATCGTTTGGGCTGTGCGTGCGTTGGTTTAGAGATCAAATATTTAGCATAATATAATAGTTACGTAGGTCAAACTAGTAAAGCAACGCGAGTAAATACCGGGATTGTTAGTAAAATACGCCCTGAGTACAGGCCGACTTTATCTAAACAAGAAATATATATTATAGGTATGTCTGTTCGTTGATGTTTATTGCATGCAGTGGTGCCAGGCAATCCTTGTTTTTTTTGGCGCTGGACGTAGTGTGGACGTCCATGGACATTTTGAGGGCTAAAAGCATTCTTGCTATATTTGACCAAAGGCTGACGGAAGCTTTTCATATAACTGAAAACGTATAAGCGAGTGAAACTATTGTAAATTGCAGTAAATATATAGTGATTTTCTGAACATTCTGAAAATCCTTCATCTAAATAGTAGCCGAAGATGATGAGATGATAATAAGATTAAGCACAGATTTGAGATGGAAAGCATAATAAGTAATTTTGGGTGCACTAATCCTCACCCTAGGAGTATATCCTGTGTTGTGGGGTTAGTTCTTTTTCGTATATGGTCAAAAGTTATGTATTGTTCTAGTTAGTATTAATCAGCATAGGAAGAGTATCCAATAGTAACTTAACTGTTTACAGTTGATGCTATGTGATCGAATAGCTTCTAATGCTCAGGTAAAAGTTATAGAATTGAACACATTCTATAAAATTGTCTATTCCCCGATACAGCATGAGATACCAGAACCAGCCTAATATTCCACCAGCTTCCAATCAAATGACGATAGGGGTTATATTCCGATTTCCCTCAAATTCAATATTGTATATTATAGAATCACTTCACTCGCGTAGAGGAAAAAGTATAGCTTGTATCAGGGATTGTGTAGTTTCGACTAGCAAAATATTTTTCCGAATCTGTTAGTCGATTCTGAGATTACCTTCTACAAACAAAATGTAGCTCTTCATAATATACCAAGGTAGTAAGTTAGTATGAGTTTGAGAGTAAAAGTTCAAAGTCTTGTTACCAAAAATGTTGCCATTCATATTTGCATTCCTCGGTGCAAGAGTATTTTTATTGTCTTAGAATCTACCTGCTGGGCTTTTTAATAGTGTTTCTCTCACTGACACTGAAAAGTTTTTTACTAAAATCTCTTATTATTTTTAGATCACAATCGTAAATTAAACTGTCAATTTGGATACTAAGCTAAAAGTTCAGTAATAATTTTGCTGTTCAACCAAAAATATATATTTTTACTTTATGCGTATGCACGCCGGCAATAATTTTGAACACAATGTCATAAAGTAACAACACAAGCGATAATTTACGAGCAAACATAAAGCCAGAAACGTGTGCCATTTTAACAATGCCGTAAAAAAAAACCTGACGCAATACACCAAACTCACAAAAAGTCTTCGAAAGACTCGCACCTACTCGAAGACGCAAAAAGTACTATCTAAGTATTGTTGATCGCGGTTTACTATGACGTAAAACTGAGTTGTGGTAAAAGAATACTTTTTCCGAAAATAAGGAAAATTCAGGATATGACCACGAACAACTGACAGCCGAACAACCAGGCATCAAATAATGCTTAGCTACTTCATTCATCATTCATTTTCTTCGTCTTCGGTTTCTTTTGGTCGTTCTGGTATAATTTCACTTTAGGGAAGTTTTACGGAATTGACTATGTAATTAAAACAAACTAGCTGGCGCCCGCGGCTTCGCTCGTACGGTACCCGGTTAAAAAATAGCCTATATGTTAATCCAGTATAATATGTACTATGTATATTCCAAGTTTCATTCAAATCCGTTCAGCCGTTTTTGCGTGAAAGAGTACCAAACATCCATACATACAAACATTCGCGTTTGTAATATTAGTAAGATAGTAGGATTTAAAGCAACGCAACTCAGATTCAAAACGGTTGTTCGTTTGTCAAAATTGTAACTAAACTTGGACCAGTGTCCACGCTTAGCCCTAGCAGCGAAAGGTCTGTCATAAATAGGTACTTACAGCAAAGGTATGTACTAAGTATTTGATAATCTGTCTTACTAGTACCACAACCGCTATGTGCAAACAATCATCTGGCCGAGTGACTTGCTTACTCGAAAACTCAATTAAGGGAACCCAGTAACACGTCCCGCCACAGAGACAATAACAGTTAATAAAGAGTTCCAAGTTCCACCCTACCGTTACTCAAACCGCCAATTTATTAGACGAACGAAACCATTGAACCGTGTCCTCAACATCAGTGACAACCATTATTGATCTAGATCAAATTCTTCGAAGCGAAGCTATAGCGGGTGAAGAATAACCCACAGTTCAAGTTGACATTATTATAGCAAGGTATGGTCGTAATTCATTTGGTTTCATCTGCAATTTTTTTTGTGACTATGGTAGTTTACACATTTAACGGACTGGGTGGGCCCGGCTACTGACAGACGTACCCACACTCAGACGTGAATATTTATAGCACCTGAATACTGAGAACTATGACATTATGATGCACGGGGCGCATGGTAGGCACGTGACTTCCGTTGTCGAAATAGATTGACTGCTGCGCTTACGCTTGCTTTGAATCAATATTTTAAGGGATTTTTTCGTTCTAGAATTCAGTGATTATGTATTGAGTCGTTTGTCAAGTCGGTTTTTTTATTAAATTGTTCTCCAACTCGCCCGTCTTTTTATATGTAAAAGCCCAATTTTTGACGTTATTTTCCAAATAATTATCATTATTCCTTATCCTCCACCCCACCTGCCATTATTTCAATCAGGTAAATAAATAGGTAAACCAACTCTGTCGCCACTCCAATTTTCTTCAAAGGCTTTAAGATAGATAAATTCCTGTCAAACCATTCTACCGAACGTAAAGTATATGTATATCTTCGGAACACAGCTTTCTAAAGGAATTCGAGAAGAGCTCGTCTTTTAGCAGCTCGGATATCTTTTTAAAACAGGGTTCTCCGAATTCCCATTTAAAACGAAATATGTAAAGTAAACTTTGAATAGTGAACGGTTCTATGAAAATAGCTGTTTTATAGAATTTACTGCGTTAATATCGTGTGCCGGTTGTGGGGCCAAAGCACAACTTTGGAAACATTTTGATAGTATTGAACACGCAAGTAACGTTTCAGAACGGGATCAGATACCGTGGACTATTCAGGTTATGACGGACTGATTACCGCCTGACCTAAATTTGCGATGCGGAATACCTTCCCCTTCATAGCATGTTTGCTGATATTTCAAAATGTACAAATATCAGGTATAAGTTTCTTCAAATGACAGCCAACCTTTTTGCTGACACCAGCTGACACCGTAAATAATAAGCTCGTTAGGAAATAAAGTAAACTCGCTTTTCTGGTTGTTCCATTGTCGGATTACTTAAACTTAACCGTATTTTCTAGGTAGGTATGTAGTTGAAGAGCTATTGATAAAGGTCGTAGGAAAAAAGACCCAGTCGGGTGAATAGATTAGGGTGTGGTCCGCAGCGATTTACCTTTCAAAACTGAACAATATTATCAGCAGCACGTCTCATGGAATGAGTACATCAGAGGAAGTTTGAAAGTAGCGCCAGTGACGAAGAAAATGACGAGGTTAGCGTAGTATGGGCATGTTATGCGGAGGGAAGAAAGTCATGTTACAAAGCGAGTGATGAATATGAATGTGTATCCCATCCAGTGTTGGAGGAAAGCTAAAGAAAAGATGGATGGATTGTGTGGAAGTGAACATGCGTGTGAAAGGAGTGAGTAGGTACTGAGATGACAAGTAATAGGAGAAGATGGAAGAGGACAACACGTTGTGCCGACCCCACCTAGTGGGATAGGAGCAGGAAAATGATAATGATGATGTCTGCTGATATAGCTGCGAGTCAAATTCAGACTTCTTCTGAATCTATTTTAATAGATTATGTTTGCACCCCAAACAGAGGGTCGTGAGTTTTCTTTGAGCGACTTTCGATTACAACTCCCCACTCGTGTCTACGAGGGATTTCTTCTATATATTTCATTTTCCTTGTTTATCTCGAATAAACTCATAAGAATAATGAAACATTCTTTCTTTACTGCGCAGAAAAATGCCCAATTAAACGTAAATATTTGGTAAACAAATTATATTGTTCCTGCGAGTAGGTAGGTATGCCGTAATCTGCTTGAGAGAATATTGGATAATAATATCTCTGAAATAAGGCTCCTTCTAAATTCTGATGAATAATTTATCAGTAAACAATGCTGAGCTACTTTATCTACATCTTAATTGAACAAAATCAATAAGACCGAGCATTTATTGTTTGTTGTCAATCATAGCTATGGTCTGATTTTCCTACAGTTGATTGATAATTTGCCTAAATTAGACAGTTGACTTTCTTTCATACAGAATTCAGCACAACAACAGAGTCTAGAACAACTTTGTAATGTCTTTCAGTCGAAAATTACGCATTTTGGTCAATAATTGCTTAATCACGGACCTCCAGCCCTCCATGGAACGTGAGATGCAACGTAGGTATATCTACAGTCTATAGAGGAGATTTTGTCGAGGGAGAGATCCATTGTGGTAACCCTCTTACTTGGTCCCCTTGCAAAACCAAGGGTAAATCGGAGTGCCTGCTCCTAACTCGCTTACAAAACTTACTATGTACGAGTAACTCCTATATTTTACGAAGTCTCAGCCACACCCTATACTTTTAAGCTTACAGCAGGCCTGTGTCACTTCTATTCGCTAAGTAATATAAACATCAATTCATTCCATTTCAATCCATTCAACATCATTCATCAATTTATAGCTGGAAAACTAAGAAAATCGAAAACTTTGTGGCAACATCTCAGTGGAACTGGAATTGAGCGTTTACTCGCTATCTTTACGTTTCAATATCGCTTGTGTATTAGCAGTAAAGCAGTTGACCACTCGCCAGCTTTGTCGTTTCCTTTAATGCTCGTGGCCCGACCGTAATTGCCCGTTTCATCGAACCACGAAGAGTAGTCTCTGTGGTGTAATAGAGGATTTACATGGGTCGATTTTGGCCGTGCTCGGTGCTCCTCACAAAGCCACACTAACAGCCTAGCATAGCTGATTGAAACCTCAAGAGAATAGATGAAACTTTTGAGTAAAGCACACGTATAGTGGCGAGAATCGCCCGCAACTATGTATTTTACGCTATATGTGCGAGCAGGTAGCACAACAAAATTCTAAAGCTCTACTTTGTGGGACGTAATTAGGTAGCTGCGGAAAAGGCGATTTACATGGTTGATCTTTGTGGTGTGGCAAAAAAACGACCAGGTAAACCCCGCCTAAACACAGATTTGCGTATTTTTAGTGTCGTCGAAGTGAAACTCCTCTGAGAACGTTATTTCAGTTGGTACTATTATTTTACATCTACGTACGAGATATTCACCCGCAAAACCGCAAACAATTTATATTGTTTCCATGTGAAGAGAGAGTTTATAGTGAAACCATTCTGAAGCTACAGTATGCGGTCAGTTATCCAGCCAATTTTTACAGTAACTCTCCCCACTTCTATATTTTATGAAGCTCGTATGACTTCACAAATTTACGATACGGCACGGTTTTATGTATGTGGTCATTTATTTTGGGGTGGCTGTCATTTTATCTATGTAACGGCCATAACGTGTAGCGGTCAGATTCGACACGATTCTTTAGTTACAAGCTACCACGAAAAATTATTTTAAACGCATTATTATGCTGGTCTTGTTCTTCAATATACAGAGTCATCAAGTCTCAAGTTTCAGCAGGCAACCCCTTCTGTCTAACGTTTACGCTTGATCGAATTACAAATAAATTGGCTACCTTGCTACCTGTGTCATGTTTCATTATAATAATTTATACTCAAAATACAATCACTAAACATAATTTTGTCACAAGGTAAGTATTTTACTTCAGATTTTCTTTTAAATCTCTGTTTGTCGCCCTTTCTCCGCGCGATCCCTTTCACGGAATTCGGTACCACTCTTTTTCTCACCCTGGTTGTTCCCGTACACTCATTGTAATTGCCTTGTAGACGCTTATGGGGCGGTCTAACTAAGTTATCTGTGTAGTTTGTCTATAGTAAATACTCGTATGGATGGTTCGAAAAACCAACAAATTGAAACAGTAACTTTCAGGCTTCAAAGTTCGTATAATAGTCTAAATCCAAGTTCATAAAATATTCAGCAAAGGCGCTAGAAAAGCTGGAAAGTTCAAGGCACGTTTCATTCCGAAATATTTCCACGTCTTCAAAATAATTCGAGTGGCCGTAATGTCTCGAACTAAGAAATTACGTAAATCAAAACGAGCCTGTTTGTTTTTCATTATGAAAACGTGCCATTTCCCTAAACACATGATACGAACTGTTTTGTGTGCTACTTCCGATTTCTTGTTTATTACGTAACGTGTGCTATTTATTACGCACACCTATGTAATTTATTTTGTCCCTGAACGAAGCTGTTAGAAGTTTATTGTTTTGCTAAGATTATATTCATGGGCAAATTAGTTAGCACGTGCCTGCTATGGTTTCGTAATAGTTGGAATCATCCTCATATATTATATTGTCTTCAAAAGCCATATAAGATCGCGTTTAGCTCGTAAAAGCACCTATATTTGGAACGAAATTACATTCCTCACCGACTGCTGCTCAAGTGCTCGTGCGAGCAGACACGCCGCATTATTACTTAGAGTAATATAAAAGTATTCCCTGAAGTGGTTTCGCGACAGCATGCTAAGGAAGGGCGTTCAAAAGCTCATTTCTATTTGCGTCCAATCATTATGCACCAGCACGCGCCTCTAACTGTGTAACAGTACCAGAGTCGTTTCCGTTTGCACGCCCCTTCTCTTTCTTCTTTATTACCCACTCATTTGTTCCAGAACCACCTCGAATTTGTCTATATTTTAAAACCAAATCCGGAGCTTAGCGACGAGTAAATCAAACGATCCCTTTGTAGAATAAAGATTGCTATCGAGAGTGGTTCGCTTAATAATTTGATAGGATCCATCTCGAAATTGTTTCCCATTTTGTACTAAGAGCCTATAAATTGTAAACGCTTTTGTTAAACTGTGGATGGAAATGTTTTATGGTTATTTTCAGAGCTCTAAATATACTCCGTTCCTGGAAACATAGTTTTACGAGCTTACAGTTATCTATAAACATTTCAGTTGTCATTCATTACTCCACTACACGATGATGGGCTTTTAAATATAGGGTTAAAATAGCTTCCGCCCGCGTCAAAACCCAGATCCAAAGTTACCTACATATTCATTCGAATCCGTTCAATCGTTAGTGATTCCCAATTCAGTAGGCACAAGCATCCACTTTATCGGATTAATAGACGTTACCACATTATATAAAGTGTAGGTTACACTATTGTTGTTTAGACTGTTTCCCATTGTTCATCAAGCAAGGGTAGTTTATTTAAGTCTATTGTTTGCAGATGCCCATCATGATTTTATGAGAGGAGCTAGGGAGATCGCGATGAGGCGTGCGCGGTACATAGCGTGTGCGGTACTGCTGCTGTGTCCGCTAGCGCTCAGCCGGCACGATGACGACTTCGCATTCGACAACAGTGAGGAGTTTCAGGTTAGTAACCTATACACCTAGTTCTTTATAATTTATACTTCAGCTTTAAATAGCAACGGGACGGGCCCTAGTTCAGAGTACAATTTTCACACTACAACATCAAAGCGTGATCCGACCCTACTTTTTGATTAATTGCTCAGGTGGCGATTGTGTTCCACACTGAATTGAGAATCGTTACGTGGTTACCCCAATTCATGCATAAGTTTAAAACCTAAAACCTGAATAAGCAAGGCATCTGGCAGCTAGATGCCAATGTGTTATCCTTCAGTAAGAAAAAGAAAAGTATTGTTGGATACTATTTGGAAAAGTTAATAATCTTTATTCCATGTAATGGAAACGCTCATTCACAGCCAAGATTACCTTGGGAATTTATTAAGCAGTTTAATGTAGTATATCAGGTCAGTAGCCCCTTCAGCACTAAATCATGGAGACGTTGAACTATGACGTAAATCGCGGCGCTCCTGAATACTAATGTGCGAGTTGTGTGACGCCACCACATCCGTATCCGACGAGAACAAATAGTTTCCCAAGACCATTTGCTTTATTACGTCCGTAATTGAAATGAATATGGAATATTTGTGTCCAGTACGTAAGTAAGTGATAGTCTGATAGTCCTCCCGCCTACAGACTCAAATGGGCGTGCACCAATGAGTTTTGAGTTATGGAGTGGATTTATCATTTGCTCGAAATGGTTAAGTGGAATGTCTTACTCGTGTCACTGTTCTATGGAACCGGTGAAAAGATTAAAGTGCATCTCAAAGTGGCACCTTTCGTGCACCAAGTATTCGAACTTTTTAGGTTCTACGGCGTACCGACACGGCAAGTTTAGGTAAAATGTGGTTTACTCTCGTTTTCCTTCACAGTCGAGAGAACTGGTATTAGACAAATATTTTATCAAACAATTAAAATTTATAGGTGCACGAAGTCGAACTCACGACCGGAAGACAGAATCACTATCACTAGACTGCACTCTAAGTTGTAATCTAGAACTACTTTTGTACCTTTACCAGTACCTTTTTTTTAAGATTTCAGCTCTGAAAATAATTTGATGCCAGAATATGAAGTGGTTGGTTCACCATATCCATCTTGGGACTCTTGGATCAGGAGGGGCTGCAAGTGTTTCTAATAATTACTTGCGGCTCTGCCCACCCCGTTAGGGATAGTTATGTATGTAGGTATATGAAGTAATATCAAAGTTCTTTCAAATAATGTCTTTTTTATTTTAGGTGGAGCTGACAGCGAATCATTCAGAAATAACGAAGAATGGCCTAAGAAGGTTGTGGGGTGTTCCCGACACGTCGGCTTATGTGGGCCACTTGTTCCGTATGGAAATCCCCAAAGAAGCCTTCTCCGGAAAAGTGGTAGCTTATAAGGTAAGCAAAGTAAGTAGAACGACCAGATTTTTATTCTATGGATGTCGCATGAATAATATAACTATTTAAAAGCCTTCTGATCCAGGATCAAAATATCTCGTGAATTACCTATGCAAGACAAAAACTGTCAAAATAACACCCAACAGGCATATAGATAGTCCTGACCCCACAATCTCACTCCATGTCTCGTGTGTATCAGAAACCTAGCAGCAGAAGAAATGTTTGCAAATTCTCGTCGCAGGACTCGAAACCCAACCTCTCATGACTCAGCCTTTTCGTCTGGATTTTGAATCAATGATCAGCCTGTTTTTAGTACTCGAGCAACTTTCAAGTTGCTTTCCTCAGACGTACTCTAAATGCTTACAAAACTTGGCGCGTCTGTGCCATTTGACTCTTCGTTGCGTAAGTGTTCAACAACGTTCCATTCCTGTGCCAACAAATATAAGCAAATCTTTCAACACGGCTCCTTCAAAATATCCTTCTTACGATAACATGATTACTGTAATCTAAATGCTTAGTTAAAGTGTGATTTCAGCATCTAAATGGAATTTATCTATGTAATGTATATAAAACGTCCTACGCTTATTACCTGATCAACAAACCTGACAAAATCTCAATATAAGAATCTTGGTATGCAAAAACCCTCTAGGCATTTCCCTTTACTGTTTTCCCTATGATGAAAGAATGTATTGGTTTAGTGTACCCCTTGTCCTTTTCCTATTATATATAAACATATAGTATGTAAATCCTTTTTGCAAAATGTCACCGTGTTAGTCCAGGTACGTACCCCCTTCCAATGGTACCATTCAAACTCGCCTCATTCACCTGTTCCGTAACTCTACTTTCAATCATCTTCTTTACATAAAACTATAGGGTTTTTTCTACGGGTTTCTTTAGGTTCGAAGCGAGGACGGTCGTCGCACGCCGAGCTGGCTGGCCGTGGATTCGAAGCACGGCCTGATCAGCGGCGTCCCGCAGAAGGCAGACCTCGGCGCTCACACCTTTACTGTCACCGCGCACGGCAACACGCAGGGACTTACTGCTACAGACTCCTTTACTATCGAGGTAATCCATCCTACTAAACTTAATAAAAGGCTTAAACTTCCTGGCATTTTGCCACATTGTGTGAGGTGGACAATGTTTTGTATTTTTCTTCTGTTTCCTTCTGCCAGAGTCATCCTAAAACTCACTTCTTTCTAATATTATAAATTAGAAAGCTTCTGAGGATGAACAGCTTAACGGATGTTTGCTGCAGAGGTAGATTAGACCCTGAAATATAGGCTACTTTTTATCCGAGACTACGCCTCGTTTTTATTTGCTTGTTATTGGCAAAATTATTGCTCAGGAATGAAAAAGTTCTTGTCCCCAGTCAGCAATAAAAAACATTATTTTCTCTACCTAATGTTCGTGGGTTGCAGGGTTTTTGTCCATTCTGTGTTCTTATTCATAAGACTGTTCCAATGAGACATTGTTTACTACTCTCGTAAATTAAGTTCGCTTCGCTCGGTACTGTGTAAAGCAGGGAAACTCTAAGTTTTTAACTTTCTAAATTATGAAATTGGTGTACTTTCCCAGGTTAAGAAAGCTCATGAGAAACCGCACTCCAAGTATGGAACATGCATCGGCAAGGACAGAAGATTGGTTCTAGTGATCCTGATCGACGGATCGTTCAATCGGATCGCGCCACGGCAAAGAATACGCGCTCTTATGCAGCTAGCCAACTTTATGGCTATTGATGGGGTAAGTCGAAAAATTAAGCTATTCCAGGTGTTAGGTGTATTAAGTGTGACTTAGCCCAATATACTGGGATATTAGTAATGTTCTTTAAAGATGCGTAGACACTATTGCGCTCAGTAAAATTGGTCATCATTAACATTATCATATTTGCATGCCATAGACTTTGGTAGGACATAAATTGGACTGATTTATTTTTAAGACCATTATTATTTAAACACATGTGTTCAAGCAAATAAATGTCATTTATCATTTGTCATTTATCATTTATCCGCTGCCAGATTGCACAACCTTCTTGTACACTTTTCACAGTTCTTAATAAAATGGGTAATTTCCATAACTCACGTAATTATTTTTTTCTTTTCAAATTGCCTTGCAGAAATTCGAGGCATAAGAGACATGAATCTCTGCCTGAAAATCTACGTTGCTAAGCATTCTGTTGTGCAAATACCTAGCAGTACTCTTAATATTGACTTTGTTTAATTTTATTTCAAACAACCGTTGTAATGTTCATCATCTGTAATCGCTGTACCCTTCTAACCCAATACTCACACCCCCTACACCCCTCTCACACCACATACACCACACACACACACACACACACACACACACACACACACACACACACAAACACACACAAACACACACAAACCCCACACACACCACACATACTCACACTCACTCACGCACACTTACATTCACGCAAGAGATTTGTTTAGTTTTAGTTTAATCATTAACTTAGTAAGCATTAATATGAATATGGAAGAGCAGAATCCTCTGGCACAAGTACTTTGTACTTAAAAGAGGGTACAAATTGTATTATTTGGCTATTGAAATTGATTTTTTGATTTCTGAATTTCAGGAGGAGTTCTGGATGGAGCCTTACAAGACTGATTCAACGCACGCCGACACTATCCTTAGCGGAGCCGGCTCCTCGCAGAGGAAGCACGGCGATGCCACCACTGCCATTTATTTGAACGTAAGTTTGACTGATTTACTAGCGCCATCTATTGGTTGAAGAACTTAACTGAATCGTTTTAAATAGTACTACTACTATGAGTTTGTCCAAGACTGTACTCGCTAAACTATCTTACTTTTAATATAAATGCGAAAGTTTGTGATGTTTGTGCCTCAATCACGCCTAAACGGCTTAACGGATTTAATTGAAACTTAGAATATACATAGTACATGTACTGGATTAACATATAGGCTATTTTTTATCCGGATACCACGCGAGCGAAGCCGCGGGCGGCAGCTAGTTAGAGTATAAATTATGAATGAAAATTAGTCCTACGATTATCCTACAAAAGGGCGAGGTGAGGTAAGACGGATGGAAAAGGTGAGTATTCGGAATATAAATAGCACTGTTGCAAGTAAGTCATACTTTTTACTACAGTCTCTAGCGAGTAGTCTTTGAAAACTCGTGATAGAACTGCAGGTAACTAAGAACATATTCTATTGTACATTTTTTGGTCCTTACCCGAGCCCATGACCATCTGGAGGATCTTCTCTAAGAAAAACTTTTTTTTAGGTCGGATGCGGCAGTAAATTATGGAGCCAGCATAAAGTACTGGTCGCTGGGTTAAGAGAACAGTCCCGCGACGGTACATTAGCTCACGTGCTGAGACTGCCTGTCATCGGGTGGCGACTGGTCATCGTCAAACCTTCACCTAGGACAAAACGTCAGGTAAGCCACCAAAAGTCACAATAGTTTAGTCCAGAACTATTCTCGTTTTGCGTTCAGTATGAAAAGTTATCTATCAGTATTATAACTCTGTTTAAACTTCTCTGCTGGACTGGGAGTAAAAAAAAACAGAATGCGTCCAGCTGCTTCTCTCCCCGAGCATGTCGTAAAAGTCGACTAAGGGATAGTATCCTCCCCAACATGATGGACCATGTATATGGGAAATGGGCTGATCACCTGTCACCATGATTCACCATATCCATCTTGGGACTTTGAATTAGGAGTGGCTGCAAGTTTTCTTATGACTACTTGTGGCTCTGCCCACCCCATTAGGGATACGTGCGTGATAATATACATACATACATACATATTATAACTCTTAATTTGACTCGCTCCTCTCGTCTCCTCTATAAGTATCTCTCAATTGTCATAAAAGATGTTGAGATTTTTCCAGTATTTTGTTTCCATAGATAGACAGACGGTCTATTTAATTACTCCTTTTCTTCTACATTTTCTTTAGTGTCAAAGAAGACTTTACTGATATTTCAATAAAAATTACTCGCTTCGCTCTCCCTTCGTTAACAATAATCTCCAATAACTTCGATTCCAGCTGCCAGTAGAAGAAGGCTCAGGTGGGGCTATGTATGACGCAGAATACGACGCGGAAGAGGACGATATGGCCGACTACAGCGGATACGACGACAACGAAGATGACGATTATACGCACAACGACGTGGGCAACAGCCCGGAGGTGGTGAGTTGTCGCGCACTGAACCAGCGATGGCCGTAATGAAAGAAGGAGATAGATATATACAGTGATGGCTGTATGATAGAAGGAGATGGGTATAGGTATATATTGACTCTAGGTTGCTAGAGCGAACACGATAGCTTTTGAAGAGGACCGTTTTGTGGCCAATTCTGATTACGTTATTAGAACGAGATAGACTCAACAAATAAGGAAGACACTTTACTGTGAAATTAATATTTTTTGAAACATAAAAAGCAAACCTACTAATCGAACCCGTGATTTTTGGCATAACTAAGTCAACGGTACTAAATTAAAATACGCCATTGTGTGTGTGTACGTATGTGTGTTGAAAGTGTTTGTTCATAACCATTGGTGTTTTAATGTTCACAACACATGTTATATGCGAGTGTGTTTTTGTGGGTGATTGTGTGAAATCAACATTCATTTTAATACACTTGGTGGCAACATCATACACATTCACATCTTCTAAATGCATATTAATATTTAAAACTGTAATCATTATTTGTATGACTGTCATTCATTGTTTCGTATCTAGATTGCATCATTGTTGCTCATTGGAGGATCGTGTTACATTTTTGTGCGTATCAAATTGTGAGTCATAGAGATACCATGTTGACACATTGTAGAGGTTCTTTACACTTTGTTTCCTTCTATGTTGCAGAGTTTTTATATTTATACTTGTGAATTTATCTTGTCCTAAACTCATAGTGCTAGCTGTCTCTATCGCTTTACTATAATTGTGTGCCAAAGAAGCAGATATATACCTATGTACAAAAAATTCTCCAGTGACTAACAAAACTGTGTTTAGCCATCCCACGGATATCGGAATGCTTACCTTGCACTTTTCTGTCACCACATAACCATAGAAGTATCAATGGGAAAGCATGGAATGCCGAATGAATACCCTATATCTATAAGAGTAAGGTACAAAGTCGCCTGACATTCCAAAAACGAATCTTCGCAATAATGGTTATAACAATTTGAGCTTTGTGTGTGGTTATTGTGACATATTGTTGCTTGCGTGAATTTTTAAATGTTTGCTTGTCATGTAAATATCATGGACTAATTAGCACAGGACGCAAACATACTTATATGCACGCGAGTGTAATGTGGGCGCGCCTTTCGGACCCGTAAAAATTGGAAGACATTTTTCAATATAATTGGGTTTTGAGACCGTTGTTTTGAAACCCGTTCTCTCTTATATTGGTCAATTCTGTCATCTTCTTGAATCATACTTAATTTGACAATGTGTCCGTCCCTTTCTTAAAGACTGATATAATAGAGAGTTTTATTAACAAAACAAACTGTATTTATAAGTGCGTATAAAATAAAACAATGATTTAATTTGCTCTTCGTCTAAGAACATGTCACTCGGAAATCCAGAGGTCAAACCGATCCCTGACTTTGTTATTATTCAACTTGCTATCGAAGAGATTAAACCCAATGTTGTGTTTTATACACAACATTGGGTTTAATCATTGAGGTACACAACTCTTCTTGACTACTTACATACATACATATTATCACGTCCGTATTCTTAATAGGGTGGGCAGAGCCACAAGTACTCATAAGAAAACTTGCAGTCACTCCTGATTGAATGTCCCAAGATGGGTATGGTAAACCATGGTGATAGGTGGTTAGCCCATCGCCCATATAGATGGTCCATCATGTTGGAGAGAATACTATCCCTTAGTCGACTTTTACGACATGTTCAGTGAGAGAAGCAGCTGTACACATTCTATGTTTCTTTACTTACATACTTTCACTGACGCCAGTCCAGCAAAGATTTATTTATTCATACGTTTACTTAATAAGTAAATAGTAACACTCAACAATCAGTCTACTAGGGTTCCCTGTTTCATATCCACCTATTTGATATAACAAATCAGGCATACACCAACTCAGATAATGAGAGATTTTAGCAAACTCTTAAATATAACTTTTAGATTGCTGATAATTCTGGCTACACAATTGCGGTATTGCGAAGCTTCGAGTTTTCCGTCCTTGTCTATCCTGTGCCAAATCATATTGCTGAACCTGTCACTCTACGCGACGAGTTCACTGAAGACTGATTACGAAGTCAAATGGCTTCAAGGGTGCTATTTTCCTACTGTTTAAAACTTGATTTGAACAGTAACTACAGTTGTGTTTATCATACAAAAGCCGAAGTAGTAAAGTATGTGAACTTCTGTCCTTCAAATGTCATTCTTGAAGTTCATTTGGGTGGTCGTCTATGCCAAAATTACAGTACATTTCAATTTCATAGCAAATAGATTGGCTTATTCTAAACTTCCCCATTTCCCAGCCACTACTCAAGTAACTCTATCATATCGTACGGGAAGCAAAATTATTTATCAAATCAAAGGCGCTTCCACCGTCACTCTAACCACACACACAGCTATAACCGGCGTACTAACATGTTTCGACGCGGCGCGCCAGGTGGAACCCCTCACGACACAAACCCCGCACCCACATCGCCACCACCACGGCGACGCCAGCGCGCCAACCACCTACGACAACTTTCAGACCGAGCCCGAGCCGACCACGAACCCCACGAACCCCCCCAGCCCCCCAAGCCCCCCAACGACCCTAGAAATCCCGACTACCCCAGCTCCCACAGTCCCCACTACCCCGGAAGAGACGACGGAGCCGGCGGAGACGACTTATTCGTATACCACGGAGGTTTGTCGTATCGCTCAGCTTGGCATGCTCGTGTGTGTGTAGATTGGAATACAGCGGCAATTTAAAGACTATATAGATCCAGAATCCAGTAAGTATGAGTAGTACGGAGATCACAGTGGGGGATCAGTGATTTTGAATCACCATCGGGAGATCACCAATTTTGTGATTCCACGAAGTGAAGATCCTATCTATATTTTTTCGCTTAAATATTTATGATCATGCAAAATGCCTTTATAGGATCAATAAATAAAAAAGGTTTCACTATGTAATTTATTAAATTTTAAACTGACTGCACCTTTTCTCAGCTTGCACAGCAAAGGTCCTCTCCTTGATATATCTGGTCTATTTCCAACATAGTTCAACATAGTTCACTGTGAAATGATAAAATAGATTCCACCCTTCTCACCTTAGATGGATTCTTGGGTCTATATAGCGTTATTTTTTGACTGCAAGGAGTGCCTGTTTCCATCATTCATCATTGAAAATTTTGCTGGACTAACAATTGGGTAAAAACAATATCAACCTTTTTCTGATGACCTCAAGGGTAATTTTATTACATAAGCAGCTACTCTTCGAATGTGCTTTTGAAATAATGTACGAAAGCTTGATGAGCCACTAAAAAGAGGTTTCTTTTTTCAAAATCAAAATTAATTGCTAAGTCGCTGCATTTCAGCAATGAAAAAATGAATATTTTTTTATATCCTTCATATAGACCGTAGAATATAATGAGAATGCTATTGATTTTGGTATCTTGTTTTTTAAATATTTTCAAAGTATTTCTCTGTATGATTTTAGAAGTTTTGTAAGTCGTGTTTTGTGCTAGAACTTATTGATAAGTATTGTTTTAATATTAGAGTTCCATATTACCGAAGACTGGTTGTAAATATTTAATGCATTTTGTTATTTTACTAGAATAAGCATGTAATTGTCTAGTCTATTTTGGCATGACTGAAAAACTCCGAAATAAAGTGCACCATTGATTAAAATGTGACTAAAACTCAGAAGCAATTTATCCAGTCATGCTAATACGTACCGAACTTGCATGGTTCTATGATTCTAGCACACGATTCTACACTCTATTTCTACTACCCAAAGTCCAATATCCAATCTCTTCTGCAGGACAAAGTGAAGATAACCCCGTACTCAGACTTGGCATCGGAAACTACGAACTATAATGTATCTATAGTACCAGCGTCGGTCAAGCCGAGAGTACTCGATGAATCCGTGTACTTATCACCTGCAGAACCCACCACCACCACTGAACCAGACACGGTATGTCTTTATCTTAATGCTTTTGTGATTGCGGTGACACTATTTCCCTTTTTACATCTGAAAAGTATCAAATGAATATGATTCTTCGACAAGATGTTACAGAAATTCTGTACAAACATTTAAAACTTAAAATTTTTGTTTAAGTCTTCAACTTTTTTTTTTACTATTATCTCTCGATATAAATAAAGAGCTTCGCTATATAAGATATACTTGCTATATTTATTTTTTATATAAGAAATAATACAAAATCACAGCTGATTTCATTTTAAATGTGTACACCAAATTCCATCAACTTTATTTTCTGTCTGTTTTTCGCTAAAAGGGACCAAAAATGTTACATTACTGAATTATAATTAACTTTCTTGTCGATGTTTCATATCTGGTACACAACGCAACCACAAATAAATGTGTCCAAATCAACACACTAATCCGACACTGGTAGACTAATTACTATTGAGTGGTGTTGAAATAACATGGGATTAGTTTAGCTCTTCGAATGTGCATCGTAATTTCATTAAGTATCATTTTGAGGTGTTTTATGTTAATATCACACTAATCTTTGAGCGTTTGGACAACGAAATTTTATTGGAAAAATTAAAATTTTAAATGTATATTTTATCTCTACCTAAACCAACTTGAGATATATAAATCAACACAGCATGAGACAAAAGCGAAATTAATCTTTTTTAAAATATGTAAATACATTTTTCCTTTTCAATAAATATCAGTCTATTGAATTTCACTGGATTATTTGTAAATTTTTCACATGTACAAAACTATATCTGTCTCTCTCTAACTCCTTACAATCCGTATCGTTGTCTCAACGTCCTACCATCGTGTGAGCGTCCGCATGGCACTTTCAGCAGACTGTAGTTATTCGCGCGTCGAATGAACTCCCGGCGATGACGTCAGAGCGGAGTGTGACGTCACCAGTGCCCACTGAGACCAGCAGCGAGCCGGCAAGTTCAACGACCCCGACGACTAGTGCGGCGCCGCCGACTTTACCGCCGACTTCACCGCCGACAGTCCCGCCGACTATACCGCCGACAGTACCGCCAACGATACCGCCGACAACCACGCCAGTGCCAGAAACTACATTACAGGAGGTTACTTATCAGGTCCGTTGGGAAAAAACATCTGGAATACTCAACTCAATATCAGATAACTTAGGAAAAAAAACTCAACTCAGGCACTTCATCAGATTTGTATATCTCGGTGAGATAGTCCAAGTGATTGGGTATGCAAGAACCACATAAAAATCTTTGTATGGGTTTGTCGTCTTTGAAAAACCTTTCGCAGCATTGAGAAATGTCTCAAGATCTGTAAGTACAAATAACATAGTTTTAATGAAGTATGGTGGATTACACTATTTACTCTGTTATTCAAATGTTCTGTTTAGACTTGGCAGAGGATTTTATCACCTACTCGTGTCGCTTTATGAAATTCTAAAAGCACTATTTCAGTTAAACTTATATGAGCACAAACCTAACATTTGGACAACAGGGCTAAAAGTATCAGTGTAGTCAACAACGGTGTTGATAACATTGTTCATTTTCCTAAACTTAATTTGACAGTCCTAAACATATTGCTGTCCTATACAAATAGATACCAGGGACAACTATTTATAAAAAAATAGAATTATTAGGCAAAGTTCAGTTTAGGAACATAGCAATATAGTACTGTATATACACTACTGATATTTCCTCAAGCACTATTGGGTATAAATTGTAAGTATCACCGGTTTTGATTGCAGTTTAATCACGTGATTTCATTGATTTTCATTACTAACGAATACAGCAAAATTGGTTTGTCATTTGGTGTAAAAAAAACTGATTTTCTAACAGTAACTTTTCCAAATTCTAAAATTATTCCTTCTAAGATACTTCGTGAGGTCGTGAGAACAAACTATTATGACACTTTGACTACTTGAAAACAAATAGTTTCAATTCGAGACATTTCTTTTCTTATGAAATATTCAGACAACAATCTTAAAAAACAAATATTTTCCTTCAAAGTTTACAATAATATAAGTTGTTATAGTTATGTACCCAAAAAAGCGAGAGGAAGCTAGCAAAGTCCTTTGTCCTGTTCTGTTTCGAAAAGTCATATAAGGCGATCGAATATCAAACTATCGCTGACTCGCTAGTCTCTGCCCCCTTTAGTTTGCTTGATTCGTACCCACCTTAAGAAGATTTTTAATTTACAATCCGTACATTATAGGAGACAAGTCCAACGGAGGGTAGAAGCACAATAATCGGTCAGACAACCGAAACCGTGACCTTTGCGATGCCAGTAAACCAGCCGCCGACTCTGAAGCACCACATGAAGAAACTCGCTATTATTGCCGGGAAGGCTTTTAGGTAAGACGATAAAATCCTATTTTAACTGTTTTCTCCATGTATTTTTTTAATTTAATTTAACTACAGATCTAAAATTATAGATGTTCTTGTGATACATACATACATACATAATATCACACCTGTTTCCCATAGGGGTAGGCAGAGATCACGGATCTCCATTTGCTACGATCCTGACATACTTCGCTTGATTCACTTTCATACATGCTCGTCGGTTTAGGTTACTCTTGACCTGGCCCTTTTATATGTTTAAACATTTTTATATGCGCAGCATAATCGTTATTATAATTACTTTGAGTTGCGATATCTTTTTTTTTATTACGAGCAACAAACAAAGAAGAACCTTTTCGGGAACCAAGACGCTCACGGGAATCACGGGTACGTCTAAACGTTATATTTATCTTCATAATTCTATTCCAGATACATAATCCCAGCGGATTTGTTCACTGATCCAGAGGAAGGCAGCAACCTCACCTTCACGATGTACGAAGCAGAAAACGTGCCGCTAAGCAAAAACTCGTGGATACAATTCATACCGTCCGGACGAGAGGTCTATGGATTGTAAGTTATCTGTACAAACATACATATTCATTTCATACACTGCATACACCACCACGCCACACGGTTGAGACGCAAGAGGCGCGGGTTCGATTCCCGCTACGGGAGAAATGTTTGTATGTTCTGAAAATATTTCTTCCTGGGTGTTGAAGACTAAAGTATGTATTTACAAAAAAAAAATTATCCATAGTACAAGCTTTGCTTAGTTTGGGGCTAGATGGCGCTTTGTTATTATGCCCACAAATATTTATTTAATTATATTTTTCTATCTATCTACTATACAGCCGGTGACACACTACTGGGTAAGCCTATCACGTCACTCTTGTCGGTCTTGTGCCAGCCGGATCTGGTGGGCATATTTACTGGCAAGTCTCCGGACTGAAAATAAGTCAGCTAGGTATGTTTATTTTTAAATCTGTGAGTAAGGAGTTGTTTGTCGTGTTCCAGGCCGCTGGAAGCACACGTGTCTCGCTGGAACTTCAAAGTGGAAGCTCAAGACAGCGAAGGCCTTGTGGCTCGCGGACCGCTTGATATCACCGTCCAACAGGTAACACGTTCAAGTAATAATAAATAGCTTTCCATCTAGTAGATGATATTTTATACAGCGTCAGGAAGCAACTTTTACCTTCACAACGGGCATTCAATAGGTATCAATAGCATACAATAGGTAATACGCACATTTCTTTACTGAACTAAAACAAAAAAAAAACAGTATGCGCCCAGCTGCTTCTCTTCCCGAGCATGTCGTAAAAGTCGACTAAGGAACAGTATCCTCCCCAACATGATGAACCATCTATATGGGCGATGGACTGATGACCTGTCACAATGGTTCACATTACATAACATCATTACATATCATTACATACCATCTGGCATACATAACATACATATCATCACGCCCATATCCCTAATGGGGTAGGCAGAGCCACAAGTAAACATTCATTCAAATCCGTTCAGTTGTTCAGGCGTGATTGAGGCACAAACATCCAAACATCCTCACAAACTTTTTTTATAACATAACTTACTTATTTTTTCAACTCCACAGCACAAGAGCGGGCGTACGGTCAACCACCAATTCGTCCTTCAATTCAAGCTCCTCAAACATTACACTAACGCTATCGACTGGCAAATCCGAGCTTTAGAGGGAATCGTCAACCTCTTCCGAGACACAGATATGGATCATCTGACAGTACTGAATGCGACGCAGAAGGGAGACCTGTGCGAGTTTGTATGGACCAATGACACGCTGCCTAAGGATCCTGCTTGTCCTATGGATGATATCAAACGGTTGATGAAGGTACGTATCATTTTTAAATGAATAATGTGATTTAGATAGATACAAGCTGCCGCCCGCGGCTTCGCTCACGTGTCACCCGGATAAAAAATAGCCTAATGTTAATCCAGTACATGTACTATTTATATTCCAAGTTTCATTCAAATCCGTTCAGCCGTTTAGGCGTGATTGAGGCACAAACATCCAAACATTCAAACATCCTCACAAACTTTCGCATTTATAATATAAGTAGGATAGGTATAACTGAGTTTTAACGGACATTTAATATCCCACTTCCTACTTTGAATGTTTATGTGTGTGTGAGTGAGTGCCTGTGCATGGTTGTTCTCACTCATATCTACTTATGTGTTTATATGTAACTGTTCATATTCAAATCCATAGCAGCATGGACTAAAACATAGAGTTCATAGAACTACATATAGGCTACTTTTTAGAGTTCCGTACCCGATGGGTGCCAATGGGACCCTATTACAAAGCCTCCGCTGTCCGTCAGTCCGTCTGTCGGCGGGCTGTATCTCATGAACCGTAATAGGTAGAGACATTTTTACAGAGTATATAACAAATAATAAAAATAAAAGGGGGCCCCATACAAGAAACATTTATGTACAAGTACGGAATCCTTCGTGTGCGAATTAGCTTCGCACACGAATTCGAGTCGAAGGCAAATAATAAATAGTTTGATGATGTGTGCTATCATATTAAAACACCCAACAGTTTATACATGGTTTTGATCACACAATAAATACATAAGTGCCCAATTTATTTCTTTACATTGCAACTAAATTCATTATTATTTTCAGATAATGGAGTCCGACTCAGAGCCGGGCAGCCCCTCCGCCGGCCTAGTACGCGCGATGTCGCCTGAGTTAAGCGTAGGAGGCGTGTCTTGGCGTGGAGTGGGACGCTGTGCACAAAACGTGCCGGCTACTAAAGCCCCGGACACTTACCCACCCGTCACCAGGAACCAAGTCGACCATCTGACCGCCACTGTTGGACATATGTTCGTCTACAAAGTGCCTGAGGTAAGTCTGAACTCAAGGAATTGTTTTTATTCAATCTTAATGATTCCGCATCGCAAAAAACTATCAACAATGTTTGATGATGTGTGCTATCATACTATGTCAAATGTCTAATGCCGCGTTTCTCGTTCTGCAAATATTTCTTCCGGGTCTAAGTGTTGTAGTATGTATTATATAAGTATGTATTTAAACATTTGCCCGCCTCGCCACTGAGGTCGTCGATCAGGATACATTATTCAAGTCCGAAGACGGCAACACCCCAAACTTGCGTGACATAATTTTTTTGGAATTAACGTCATGTTCTTTTCCCTCTTCAGGACACCTTCTTCGACCCTGAAGACGGCAGCACCCGGAACCTAGCTCTGTCCCTCCGCTACAGCGACCGCACGGAGATCCCGCCGGGCCACTGGCTGCAGTTCGACGCCAAGAACCAGGAGTTCTACGGCCTGCCCGCGCCCAGCGATGAGGCCAGCGTCAACTATCAGCTGGTGAATACTCCTGCCCAATTACTCTACACGAATCTGTTTAGATTCGGTTCGATTCTATTCGGTTCTGGTTCAAAATAACTAATGACACAACGACACAACTATACTTCAGTCAAATTCGATTAATAAAGGTAAACAAAAATCTAACCTAAAACGTTGTCAAAAACACATCATCATCATCTTCCTGCCTTATCCCACTCTATGTGGGGTCGGCACAGTATGATCTTTGGATCACGGTGTAAGAGTTTTGGCCAAGGTGTTTTATGACCGGCCGCCTGCCTGACGTCAACCCTCCTTGGGAATACTTTCTTATTAAATTACTACTATTATTATTATTACTTATTGTCAAAAACTCATCATTAACACATTAACACATGATGATGATTAAATTGTACTATTTGTAAGTCTTAGTTCACTGAAAATGGCTTCTTTGTCATTTAAAGGCGCAATGTTGGATTTTATACTTTTTAGTATTATAGACCTATAACACTCGTTATTTAGACGAATCCAACGACACCTCTCTTGGCAAAATTTGTCTAGCCATTTCGGCTACAGAGGTAGCCAAAGGAATAAATGGATATTTACCTTCACGGTTTCGGTTTTACGAAATGAAATCCGTATTGATTTTTGATATGGGGATAGTTGTTTACCTCTGCCTTCTGCACTGTAGGTACCATTTTCAACTAGAACGAACATTGCTGTGATGAACATAACGTATATGTATGCAGACATAATAATAATAATAGCCTTTATTACGAGCGTAAGTTTTGCTTATACTAACTTAATCTAAAACTAATTCTACTTTATCCTTTTCGTTCGTTTGCCCTAGTTTGGCATAGGCCTCTTCCAGCTTCTTCCACTTATTTCTATCCCTGGCAGTTCTTGGCCATAGCTTTATGCAGACATACAAGTTATTATAGCAGCCATCTGGTTCCCACAATAACGTTGCTTAGTTTTGGGCTAGTTGGCGCTGTGTTATATTTCCCATGTCTTCTTCAAACATTCTTACAATAACATTTATTATACAGATTGCGGAAGACTCTAGCAAGAAGAGTGCGTACGACAGTCTGATCGTCGAAGTGGTGAAAGCGCCCACCATCCGCCCCACGGTAGAGTTCCAGATGACGATGGAGTATCCGTTTGCACGCCTCGCCTATGACGCGAACAACAAACGGAAGGTGGTCGAGAAACTAGCCGCGCTGTTCGGACAGAAGGAACCTTATAACATCAGGATTCAGAGCATTACGAATAATCCTACTACAATTATATGGTAAGTTTGCAATCGCCTTGTAACTTATGCTCGCCTAGTACCTGCGCACACGTTCAATGCCAACAATGACCACGGCTTGATCTCTTATTTTTCTTTTCTTTTATTTCTACGTACAACTTCATTATCATCTCTACTCAGATACTAAATAAACTTGAATTCTGTCACTAGGAATGGACAGATAGCAAGTTAGGAGACGGTTGCGAAGTGTAACTTAAAGCAGCAGAGTAACTTACATAAATTATTATTATTATTATTAGAAGGCTGTAATGTCCCACTGCAGGAAAATAAATACATAAATTCTCACTATTTTTTTATTTACACAAATACTTTTGGGAGCCTGGAGATTAAAACTCGCTTCGCTCGCCATTAGCAATTGAATACTATTTTTCGGGTTATTTTTATTTTTTCCTCTACAACATGAAGGACAATTTTCAAGTGTGAATCTATACTCAAATAGAGATTTTTTGACAGTTTTCAGCAAAACCATGCTTGAGTCGCTATCTCGACCATCGATTTTGAAAACTGGCCTGACACACCTTCACTCACATTAAAAATCTCTTCCAGGTACAACACAAGTCTACCAATGGACCGCTGCCCGAAGAAAGAAATCGAAGAGCTCCGCAAGATGATTATCGTCGACGAACGCGGCTCAAACACGGGCGCTCTACGCGAAAACGTCGACCACATATTCGACTTAAAAGAGCTCAAAGTCATGTCCATAAGACTGATACCTCTAGGACTCTGCGCAGAACAAAATACCAAAACACCTAAGACGAATATTCAAGTTTATTCCGGCGCGCCGAATTCAGCAAATGCTAAGGCGGGCAGCGCGAGTGATCAAAGTTATCTAGTGACGTTTATTATACCGGCAGTTGTGATTGTGTGCATGATTCTGCTGGCCGGAATCATTGCTTGTGTGCTGTACCGCCGAAGAAGAACGGGTAAGGAAAACAGCGTTACTTTGTCTAGGTGCCCTAAAAGGGACTTTTTGTATGTCGGTCGCAGCAGGGGACGGTTTAGAATAGGCATTGAAAACTGATAATACTCTATTAATCTACTCTCTAGATGAACTGTTCAACTCTCTCAATGAGTTGCTTTTCATATGACTTTAATTTTCGTCAAAAGATGGAATCCCAGTAAACGATAAAACCCCAAAAGAATTTCCAGAATACCTTTCCTAGTGCACCCCTACACAATATAAAGAAGATAACCCTCCCGAGTTTTATGCTTCTAGGACTTATGGTTTTGTTTAGGGTCCGTCGGCTTTATAAAAGTTTTATAAATAAAAAAAATATGTGTAGGAAAGAATTGTATTAATAAATTGGTACAGCTTACTAACAATCTGATTTAATTGTGTAGATGGAGACAATGCCAATGAATGAACAAAAGGTGATTCATTCATATCAAAAGACTTCACTGCTAAATCACTATTTTAGATGTTGTTGGCTAAACACAGTATTCACCTTAGGCTTGTTTATGTATATACACGACGGTGTAATCACAGGATACAAAGCTTTTGTATTTACGTTCAAGCTGTATTTAAAGAACGAATTTGAGAGGGACTGCATAGATAGAAGATTCGTTTGTCCATTGCGCTACGCGGTCAAATAGCTAGATTGATAAAATGCACGCAATTTTCGACTTAAAAAAATGACATCTGCCGAACCCCAAAGGGTGATTTCACCTTTCAAACTAAACAGCGCCAGCTTTTAGCCTTTTCATTTCTGCTATCAGTTTTCATGCAATATAACAGCTCAGAAGTTCAGAGCTAAACGCCCTTCAGTTTGAACGTGAAACCGGCCCTTAGATTCTTATTCATAAATGCAGTCCATTTTAACCAACACCATCCAATATCGCACTAAATATTTATATTTCCAGGTAAAATGAGCGTCGGTGACGAGGAAGAGCGCCAAGCTTTCCGCTCCAAGGGCATCCCTGTCATCTTCCAGGACGAGCTAGAGGAGAGAGGGGATACTGAACCAGTGCACAAGAGTCCGGTCATAATGCGAGAGGAGAAACCTCCCCTACTCCCCCCCGCGCCAGACTATCGCTCAGGCGAGGACGCCCCTTACCGCCCTCCCCCTCCCTTCGCCGCCTCCCGCACCCCTCCCCGACCCAAAGCCACCCCCACCTACAGAAAACCACCCCCGTACGTACCCCCTTAAAAGCACTGCCGATGTCTAGTTTAGAAGCCGACGAGTGTTTTGGTCTGATGGATACGATTCTGCGTTCGGTATTGATCAATTCGATTCACGCTTCGATTTTTGCTGTTCAATTTGCCTAATTTTTATAGTCTTAGATGCATTCTGTTCTGATTTTGTTTTGACCTTTTTAGTCTCATTTCAAGTAAAAAATTGAACAACAGTAATCGAATCGTATGTATGTGGAGGTGTGAGGTATTTGCATAAGATTTATCGCACACTAGTAATCAAAAGTAATGATGTTTACTCTTATTTATTTCGTAAGATATGCCATCAACTTGTATTTTGTAGACTTTTATAAGTACTTCGTTTTGTTTATAAGTGACTAGTCGACTGACAATGACAGCTTTTTCTAAAAAATCCGAGCATTTCTCAAATATTATAATGAAGGTATTATTTTTGCAGCTAACCTAGAGCTACTGCTAAAATGCATTTATAAAATTAAGTAAACAAACCTCATTATTACAAGGAATTGTGTACATTATGAGACTACGAATTAAATAATTTAATCACGAATTAGTGCGTTAGTGTTTAAACGTGATGAATCTGCCGTTTCAATTATGTGTGTAAAACTGGAGACTTCACGATGTTCTAGTTGTATTGTTGAAGTAGAATATTAGATACATTAGATGCTAGGTTAAGGCGAATTTCAAATTGTACGCGTATTTAACACAATTTATACACGATTTTTACTAAACGCGAGCTTAAACTCGCGTACACAAAACACTTGTTTATTTGCTAATAGACCAAAACAGCAGTAAGGTATAAGAATGGTTGGCTACATCGTGCCATTGTTTAAAAAGTTGTTAAATATTGTAATTTAAATGTAAACATATCGAAATTGTAACGTTTTAGCCTTTAGCATAGATCTTCCATACACTATATACACTATAAGTAGAGCGTGCGAGTATGCCCTGTCGCTATCATTATGCGTAGGAGTATGGAGTCGACTTATTCATATTTGAAACGAATCGCTGTTTTAAATGCATGGATTGTTCAGAACTAGCTAGTGTACACTATTAATACTATTCTATTGAATTATACAACTGACTCTAGTTATAGGATAATTAAGTATTAAGGTATCATTTTGTACTTGTCTAATTACCATAGGGTGTAAGATTAACAAATTGTGCAAAATAAAAGGACTATCGAAGAATGAGCTATAACAATTTTAATTTGGATGTATTTTTTTTCTAATGTGTACTCATTTAGAGTTTTGCATTTATAGATCTTCTTAGCGTTTAATATTATACAATTTTATAGGACAGCTAAATAGAATGAGATCTTTATGTTGTGTTTACTTTATGTACTTAAATTGTCCACTTAAAACCGTACCATTTCATTATTTGTTACAAAAATTTGACAACATTTGTTTTATCACTCTCATTAAAAACGCACATAATTTATGTAATCTAAATTAATGAGCTTTTTATTTTAAAATAAAAGTTCTAGTGTCAAAATTTGTTTTATTTTTATTCAGCGCCCTTTTTTTATTATACCTTATAGGTAGTTTGATAAAGAAATAGAGCCTTATAGAGATTCTAAAGTGCATGGACCAATTTGTAGGAGTAGTGTCAAGTAGGTATGTAAATGAAAGGAGCCTTTACCATCTCTATTTCTTGCTGTTAATTAAAACCGACGAGCATGCATGAAAAATGTAATGAAAGTGAATGAAGCGAAAGAAGTATGTCAGGATCGTATGTACATCTGCAAATGGAGATCCGTGATCTCTGCTTACCCTTATGGGAAACAGGTGTGATTCTAAGTATGAGTATGTTTGTAACTATTTATGTAGCCTCTAAAAACCTACCCGCGCCGCGCTCACATGTTAAACAAATTCAAAATATGTCAACATTTAGAAGCGTCAACGTCATTAAATACAAAAATACACTGTCATCAATTACAAATGGAGCAGTCAATGTCAATTGTCAAATTGATTTTTTGAATTGATTGTCAGCAAGGTTTCACTTCCTTCACTGTAGGTAGGGTAGGTTTTTTATAACAACAAATAATCAGTCATACATTTTTGTTTTGGTGTTTGTGAATGACCAGCTTCTTTCGTTAAATCTAACTAAAACCGAGCTTAGGACTCTACTTTACGTTTTGTGTCATATAGAGCTAACGCAATATCAAACACCGAAATGGCCGATAAGAAAACTTTGAGGATAAACAAATGGAAAACCCTGCGATTGTCGCTAAAATACAGGCCTAAACTTATGCAGCTCATCCTAAAGATGCGCCAGGGCATACGTCGAAGAAACGCTGAGATAAAATCGCTGAAAACCCGGCTAAAACAACAGGTAAATAACCTCAACTCATTTAGTCTATATTATTCCATGAATTAAAAGTGCCAACCAACACATAATTGTAAAAAATTTCAGGACAAGCAAAACCTCTCTGACAAACAAGGAAGCATCAAATTTGATCCTGCAATTAGTACACTCAAAGAATTCAAAGACACTTTTACTCAAACTCTTGAAAACACTGATTTCGCTACAACTAAACTATCTTTTAAAAATATAAATGAAGATACAGAGACTAACACACAAAACACTGATGAACAAACCAAAGATACTAGCTGGAAGGCTGACAATGGGAAAAGTATAGCTCAGCAAGTAAAAGAGGCTGCACTAAGTGCTCTTGATGACTTTGAAAAGAAAGCGGGATGGTCAAATAGCAGTGGAGAAGAAAAGAGTATAGCCGAGCAGGTGAAGGAGGCTGCACAGGATGCTCTGCAACAGAGGGGAATGGTGTATGTGGAATCTGCTGGAATGTATTACGATTACAAGACTGGATATTATTACAATTCTGTAAGTTTTCCTTTTGTTGTAATTTACTCTAAGATGTTGTGATGAGAATCCCGCCATCCTAATGAAGAACGCAGTAACATTGTCAAACATGTTTTAATATGTGAGTGAGAACAGAATGTTGTATTTTGTTAGGCGATTCTGAATATGTATCTAAAATTTTTGTCAAAAAAGCTAGTTACTGCGTTCTTCACTTGGAGGGCAGAATTGAGAAAGGTATATTAAGATAGTTTGGTCATGTAGAGAGGATGAATAAATGGAGATTAATAAAACAGGTGTATAAGGCGAATGTGAATGGTACTGTTCGAAGGGGAAGACCTTGGCACACATACTTGGACCAAATCGGCGACGTTTTGAAAAAGGGCTAGGTCCTCTTGACCTGACTTGTCCTCTTAAACCGACGATCCATAATCTCTGCCTACCCCTATGTGAAACAGGCGTGAATTTATGTATGTATGTAAAAATAAATTAAATTGTTTAAAACGTCTATATTTCAGTAGGACTTAACATTTATATTTTTCCCCTTTCAGGAGTTGGGACTGTACTATCACACAGATACAAATTGCTACTACTCCTTCTCAGATGAGAAGCAGCAGTTTGAGTTCCATTCCTATCCTGACATGAGTGCCGTCAACACTAACCTCATCGCTCATCAGAAGAAGAAGGCTAAGAAACAGCTTAAACGGGTTTGTGTTTTATTACATTTAAAAGACATAATGGTGTTAGTTAAAGATATTTGGGTATTTAATAAATCTTAAAATTGTTGCCATCTTTTTTCACTGTACAAAAACTATGATTATTTCAGAGCTTTTTACTATTATTTTATTTACTTAAATGGATCCTTTCATAGTTATAGTTCTCTAAAATATAGGCTAGAAATTTGATTATAATAATCTTTCTAATATTACAAAGGTAAAAGTGACCACTTTTGAGAATGTTAGTGCATCAATCACACTCTATTGGCTCATTTTAATGAAATGTGGAGGAATATACATAATAATGTGTGATGGAATAACACTATAAGTATCTTGCTACTTTTTAACCTTGTACATACACAAATAAAGCTGAGGTTCCTAGATTCATTATAAAATTACTTTAAAGTAATGTTTCTCTTCCAGGAGCGAAAACCAGAAGAAGCAATAGATAACCTGACGAAAACATTATCTCAGGTTTCCCTCCGAGGCCCAAACGCCTTAGGTAAATACATTGTAGCCTGTTACTCCCCAATATCAAACTGAGAAATCATTTTACAGGACAATGAAGAGAAACAAATACCCAAGAAACGAAGGAAGATCAAGAAGATGAAGAATAATGGACTTTGTGACGAAGGGAATAAAGATGAAAATGGCAAGAAAGATGACTCAAAAGTCAAGATAGTAGATACAGATACAATAAGCAATGATGAAAATAATGATAAAACAAATGAAGAGAAGAATGAAACCGCTGAAAAGAATGAAGAAGAGAAAATGGATGTGGCCCTCGAGTTGGAAGATGGAGAATGCAGTGACTCTAGTAAAGAAGATGATGGTGAAGATGGTGATGATGACGCTGATGATGATGATGATGATGATATATCTTCGAATGCTAGCACTGCAACTGTCAGTGATGAGGGTAAATTACAACAATGTGGATGTATTTTTTAGTATCAATAAAAGTCGACTAAGGGATGGTATCCTCTCCAACATGGTGGACCGATAGACATCTATATGGGCGATGTGCTTATCACCTGCCACCATCATTCACCATATCCATCTTGTGACTTTGATCAGGAATGGCTGCAAGTTTTATGATTACTTGTGGCTTTACCCTCTTCCATTAGGGATACGGGCGTAATAATATGTTTATGTAAATAAATAAATAACTCACAACAGTCAAATGCAACTTCTGCCCGACATAAGAATTAAATGTGTTAGATAGAAACTACAAATATGCAGAACATTTAAATGTTAATCTTGATTTTGAAATTAGCTTTAAAGCTGCAACTAAATAAAGCAGATTCTGATTTTACAGTCTCTGCTTTATTTAGTTGTTGAGTTTGACGAAGATTTCGTTTCTAATACTTTTAGAAAATAAACATTGAATAATGTCTGTTTATCTTATGAGACAATACAATATCTGACATAGATACTTCTTTATAGATAGACTAGCTGCCGCCCGCGGCTTCGCTCGCGTGGTATCCGGATAAAAAATAGCCTATATGTTAATCCAGTACATGTACTAAGTATATTCCAAGTTTCGTTCAAATCCGTTCAGCCGTTTAAGTGTGATTGAGGCACAAACATCCAAACTCACAAACTTTCGCATTTATAATATAAGTAAGATGCTTATTATATTTTTGTCTTACAGATTCGATAGCCAAGCAACACCCGCCATGCATGCGAGTTATTGTCCGGGAAACAGATTTACCTAAGCTGAAAGTGGGCAGTCTCTTCCTCATCACCAAAGATGGCGGCACAGTCGGCCGGGAGGGCGAACATCACGCTATAGTGATAAAGGACCATAATGTCTCTAGGGTAAGGTTCAGATTTGATTGTAGCATAATTATGAAAACAGTCAATTTTCTTATAGTTTTTCCATTAAAATAAACGTGATTATTGTAGAAAAATGTCTACATTGTGTGTTAATTGTACCTAATAATACATAACTCACCAATCCTTATTCCAAAAATAAATCCGATAAGATAAGGACCTGTGCGCAAAGCGCAAACGAAGCGCTCTAGGCGTAGCTTGCTTAGACATTCATGATTGATCATTGAAGTTAAGCAACGTTGTTCGCGGTCACAATTTGGATGGGTGACCGCAAGTGGCATTACGAGCTGAGCGCTTTTCTGCTTCCATGCCGTCGTTCCGCCCTAAAAAGTCCGTCACAAGAATTGGCCACTAGCTCATGCAAACATACTCTTTTCTGTTTTAATAATACTTGAAATTGTGTTTATAGAAGCACCTCAGCGTGACATACGATATGCAGAAGCGTGCGTACACTGCGACCGACCTCGGCTCCAAGAACGGTACCATTCTCAACGGAAGCCGGATGTCTGAGAGCTCAGAGATCAGTGTTCCCATGGATGTAAGTTTCAATATGCTGCCTAGTGAAGAACGCAGTAATTAGTATTATTATCAAAAATTACATACATATTATCACGCCCGTATCCCTAATGGGGTGGGCAGAGCCACAAGTAAACATAAAACTTGCAGCCACTTCTGATTTAAAGTCCCAAGATGGATATGGTGAACCGTGGTGACAGGTGATCAGCCCATCGCCCATATAGATGGTCCATCATTTTGGAGAGGATAGTATCCCTTAGTCGACTTTTAGGACATGCTCGGAGAGAGAAGCAACTGGACACATTCTATGCTTCTTCTTTACTTCCAGTCCAGCAGAGAAGTAAAATGTTAAAAAATTAATTAGATACATATTCGGAATCGCCTAAATAAATACAATATTCTGTTCTCACTCACATATCAAAACATGTGTGGCATACCTAGTTCTATTATTAGAACTATGTCGGTCATATTCTATCAGCCATCTGGTGCCTATAGTACAAAATTTCCTTAGTTTTGGGCTAGATGGTGTTGTATCAAATGTCCACAAATATTTATTTATTTTATTTATGTAAAAGAACAAAATCCCGAATGCATAGAACTTAGGTAGCATATACATTTGTCATATTAGATTTTTTGACGCATGATGATGATGATAAATTCGTACCATCTTAGTCTAAGCCTTAGTTCATTGAAAATGGCTTCATTAGTTTAATTCTTCATCACTTAAAGTTATTTTTTTAGATATCATACAAGAAACATTTATGTACAAGGGTTCTGTACCATCGTACATGTCATGTACGATGGTACGGAACCCTTCGTGTGCGAATTCAACATGCACTTGACTGTTTTTTTGTAGGTGTTACATGGTAGTACGATACAGCTCGGCGAAACGAAGCTTCTGTGTCATATACATCCTGGAAATGACACCTGCGGACATTGTGAACCCGGACTCATTATGGAATGTGAGCATTTGTCTGAACTTACTTTTTACTTATATTTTAAATGCTAAAGTTTGTGAGGATGTTTGGATCTTACTTATATTATAAATGCGAAAGTTTGTGAGGATGTTTGTGCCTCAATCACGCCTAAACGGCTGAACGGATTTGAATGAAACTTGGAATATAAATAGTACATGTACTGGATTAACATTAGGCTATTTTTTATCCGGGTGCCACGAGAGCGAAGCCGCGGGCGGCGCTAGTATCAAATATTTCTGATCATACTCCAGCCAAACTTAAGATACAATTTATGTAAACAAAGTGTCAGTGCTTAACCTAAAACTTACTTTTACGTTACATATTAATGGAACTTTCAAGAAGTACCTACTAATAGTTAAATTAAGATGTAAAAACTTATGTTGTGAGGTTTATTTGCCTAAAACTAAAGTGATTTCAGCCACTTCTAATTTAAAGTCCTAAGATGAAGTGTTCCTCAGACAACACAAGGGACACAAAGTTCGAAAGAGGCTAGTTATCCACAACACAGGTTTTCCTAGGTGGGAGCTAGGGCACTTGCAAATTTATACCCATATAATACAATCCTTTATATCGCTTACTACCTACTAAATACTGTTATATTTTGGATATAACAGTTAAATAAATAATACCCAACAGTCACACACATAGTCCTGACCTCACACTAGGATTCCCTGTGTCGTGGGTATCAGAAACTACGAGTACCATGGTACCAGAACACCCAAACCCGGAAGAAATATTTACAAATCATGCAAACATTTCTTCCGCAGCGGGAATCGAACCCGCGCCTCTTGCGTCTCTGCCGAGCAATCGCCCGCCACGCCACCGAGGCTGTCAAGTTAGTTGTTAAGAATAGTGTTAGTACCTAAGCTATAATTACAAAATATTGTGGTTATATAAATTACAACTTACTGTATCACTCTGCTTAATAACATCAAATAAACATATTATTATTATTAAAATTATTTATCTTGTTTATCAGCTGAAGAAAAAGAAAAGAAAGCAGCCTACACAAGAACTTGCAGCATCAAGAAACAACACGCCCTAGAACTAGCTCGCCTTAAGAACATCTACGCGCCGAGGCTTCTAGCAATAGAAGAGAAACCATACAACGACAGAGCACAAGCTAGGAGAGAGACTGTGGGCTCTTCCCATCATTCTGAGAAGACTGAGAGCACGGATTTGAATACGTAAGTATTACCCTAAACTAAGCTAACTAAGGCCTTTTACCATTTATAGTAGACTAGCTGCTGCTCGCGGCTTCGCTCGCGTGGTATCCGGATAAAAAATAGCCTATATGTTAATCCAGTACATGTACTATGTATATTCCAAGTTTCATTCAAATCCGTTCAGCCGTTTAGGCGTGATTGAGGCACAAACATCCAAACATCCAAACTCACAAACTTTCGCATTTATAATATAAGTAAGATAATTTATACAGAGTAGCGAGGCATCTTTTACCTTCACAAACGGGACGCTGTAGTGCCCGGGATGAATTAAGATGGAGTAGGCTTAGGTAATACGTGAGAGCAATGGATTTTTCTGTGCGAAATATTTACGTGCGCTATACCAATACTCTCAAACGATGAAGGAAAACATCGCGAGGAAACCCGCGGCTTAGTTAGCTCCGCACGTATTGACCATGTCTTTCCTGTGGACAAGGCCGACTAAGCTGAGTTGATGGAAAAGGCGCTAGGTAAGCCTACTCCATCTTAATTCGTCCCAGGCACTACAGCGTCCCGTTTGTGAAGGTAAAAGTTACCTCCTGACGCTGTATAAATCATCTACTAAAAATGGTAAAAGGTCTTAGAGTTTAAAATAGTTTGTCACGAACTTGACTAAGAATCTATGCAGAAACTTCTCGAAAGAAGAAAAACCTTACAATAATAGAACACAAAAGATGCGGGAATCTAAGTCCCTCTAATGATTCTGTGGAGTCTGATTTAGATCTTATAACAAAAGGTATAAGGTGTAATTTAGCTTAACGAATGTTTCATTTCCAGGTCGATATCAACTGAAAACAAGGGCTTCAAGCTGCTTCAGAAAATGGGCTGGTCGAAAGGCGAAGGACTGGGAAAGGACTGCCAAGGAAACACGGAACCGGTAAGTACCATTTATACTGTAAACTAGCATTAGCCCATAGCTTTGATTGACATAAACTTGACTTAGCCTAGTGAGAAAACTGAAAGGTTTTCTCTTACTTTAGTATTTATAAGTTTGTCTGCGAAAGCAAACAACTACAGAATTTGTATCACTGTTAACTACATATTTAGTTAATTTGCTTTTGATTTTGATTTTTGCTTCAAAAGAAAAATACCTAGGTACTCTATGGATTATTAGGTCACGAACACGAACTATGTATATTCCAAGTTTCTTTCGAATTCGTTCAGCCATTACGCCGTAAATAAAGCACAAACATCCTTACAAAATATCGCATTTATAGTATGTATAGTAGGATAAATATTACACCTGGAAAAAAAACGAAGAAACATTCAATTTTTTGCATTTATAATACATATTTTATTATTTTGCGCCGACGACCCCACATTAAATGGGATAAGGCTAAGGAGATGATGACGATGATGATGATTCTATTATATCCATCATCATCATCCACAGCCAGTTTTTGCTGGGCATAGGCCTCTGTGAGATTCAGTCATTTGATAAGAGGGAATAATAGGTCTCAAGACAACCAACCATTATTGCTTAGAACTAATATACAAATTTTAAAATGCTTTATTAGGAAGTTATTCTGCTATTCGGGACAGAGACAAAATTATAATATTAGTAGAATAAAAATAATGTGACAAGTAACCTTTGTGATTTCAATAAATCAAATAACTACAAAAACGGTCCTAAAGCTGACATACATATTATTACGTCCGTATCCCTAAGGGGGTGGGCAGAGCCATAAGTAATCATAAGAAGAATTGCAGCCACTCCTGATCCAAGAGTCGCAAGATGGATATGGTGAACCATGGTGACAGGTGATCAGCCCATCGCCCATGTAGATGGTCCATCATGTTGGAGATTACACGCTTAGTCAACTTTTACGACATGCTCGGGGAGAGAAGCAGTTGGACGCATTCTGTTTTTCTTTTACTCCCAGTCCAGTAGTGAACATAACTAAAGCTGAAGTTATAACCAATACATTTTAAATAAAACGTTCCTCGCTAATGCAAGGAATAATCACCAGCGATTTAAAACATTAATTTGCTTCTTTTTAATATAAGTCGTTCCAACAAAACTGAGTCGTCGATCACGCTTTTTTAACAAAAAACTAATATGAATTACATCTCCATTAGTTTTTGACGTGACTAATTAGTTCAGACCGAATAATGTATGTGACCTTGCGTTTTGGTGTGTAATGCCCAAAAAAATGTGGACAAGGGTGTGTTGGACGCCTCTAAATGGTTCTGTATATTATCTGCGCTTGTTAAGAACCTATTTCTTTATCATCCTATCTCAGGGGTGGTTGCAAGTTTTATTGATCAGGCTCTGCCCCCGTTAGGGATACGACTGCGATATTATGTTTTGTGTACATTTACATAGGCAAATTTAGGAGGCCTTTAGGCGGCCTTAAAACCCCTTCACTAGAGTTGGCCACTAACTCATACGAACTTAACTTATAGGCAAATTAATGACGATACTGAATCAGAACCACAGCAATAAGAAAATTCAAGGTCCGAAGATGGATATGGTGAACCATAATGACAGGTGATCAGCCCATCGCCCATATTGGTCCATCATGTTGGAGAGGATACTATCCTTAGTTATCTTAGTCGACTTTTACGCTTGGACGAATTTATTCGTTCTTCTGGGTCTGGGTGTTGAAGTAATTATGTTTCATATTTAAGTACAAAAAGAAAAGTGTGTAAGTATTCTATCAGCCATCTGGTTTCCATAGTGCAAGCTTTGCTTAGTTTGGGGCTAGATGGCGCTGTGTGAAATTTCCAGCAATATTTATTGTTTTATTCTCTCCTTCAACTTTAACATAAACCGCGCAACATCAAACTCATTCAGATAAAAAGATACTTAAAATTCTAATAGCCATGGAACTCCAAAAGCTGTGCACTTTTCTTTTTACCCGCCGTCTGTAGGTCAGGCGCGCGCCTACCTGCCCATTTAAAACAATTTGCGCTTTTTTCACGCAGCGTGCATTAGCCGGCGATGGCCTGACATTACCCCTCGGACTACTTTGAAACACTTTAATGGAGTTCATTAAATTAATATCACCCAACAGTCACTATATTACACTTTTTAAAAAGTAAGGCCTTTTACTATCTATAGTAGATGATTTATACAGCATCAGGAGGCAACTTTTACCATCACTAACGGGACGCTGTAGTGCCCGGGACGAATTAAGATAGAGTAGGCTTGCCCAGCACCTATTCCATCCTTTTACTTTAGTTTAGTCGGCCTCGTCCACAGGAAAGACATGGTCAATACGCGCAGAGCTGCTAAGCCGCGGGTTTCCTCACGATCTTTTCCTTCACCTTTTGAGAGTATCATTAATTGTTTTAATTAATAATAGCACCACGAAAACCACCAAGGTTTGAAAAATAGATCCTACATAAAATGAGTCTTAATTTTACATAACGGTTAGGTACGAATTAGGTAGGTAAAATACAATAGTGCAGAGCAAGTTCGTATGAGCTAGTGGCCGACTCTTGTGACGGATTTTTTTTTTTGGCTTAGCGACTTAAAAGCCGGGACCGACAATTTAACGTACCCTCCGAAACACGGAAGCGCTCAGCTCGTAATGCCACTTGCGGTCACCCATCCCAATTGTGACCGCGCATAACGTTGCTTATCTTCAACGATCAATCAAGAACGTTTAAGCAAGCCACGCCACGAGCGCTTCAGTGGGGTACTTAATATTTCCTTATATTTTTTATTCTACCACGCGTCAATCATAAACACTCTTCACAAAGTACCATAATTACCGTTACTGACTGGGCGTAGCCATATGTCAGTTGCCAGCTCACCAGACGCCGCAACAATGTTGCCAATTTGCCAGACGTTGCAACAATGTTGCACCGGAGCAGGGTACTCACTAAGAGGTGCAGCACACAATTTAAATATTTAAGGATATATCACTCAGCACCATCAACTTTTCATCGTGCCGCAGGTGGAAGCTAGTAATTAAATAAAGTAATTTAGAACTTCTATTAAATAAAAATTATCTTTGTTTTTTATTCAAAAAACCGAATGAGCCGAAAACCTAATTGTTCATATTTTTAGAACTTAAGGTCCGCCTTACATAACATGATACCCCCGTGTACGGTTTGTGCAAACCGCACAAATTCCAACATGTTCTCGCGGGTCAGCGTTTTACGCAACGGCGTGGTATTCTTGCCAATGCAGGGCAGTTGCAATCAACCTCTAACAACGACACCACGTCGTAGCGTACTATCGCTAACGCAACTCATCAAACTGAACGAATAAACGGGGAACCTTTAACGAACTATTTTACTCAACGAACCTACCCATAAGATACTAGGGTCTAGACCCTACACCCCGTATGTGAGTACCCTGCTTCGGGCCAGACATGTCTTCCCGCGTCACATCTCATCGTACAACGGACTACACGCACGGCTTAACCCGTATTTTGTATCATCGCGGTGAATTACTTAATGCGATCAACTTATAGTGACAACGTATTTGTTTCATTTGGAATAAGTCTAGTCTAGTCTACTGGACCGAAAAAGTTACAAATGTCGAAGTATTAAATAGAGTCAAAGAAAGAAGAAACCTGCTAAAAACGATTGAAAAGAGAAGAGGAAAGATGATTGGCCACCTTATAAGACACGACAGTTTTATTAACACCATCATAAAAGGAAAAGTAGAAGGAAGGAGAGGAAGAGGAAGGCCACGAATTAGCTACATGAGCCAAGTAAAGGAGAAGATAATTGTCGGGTCTTATAAGGAGGTCAAGGAGGCTGCGCTGGACAGGAACAAGTGGAAAGAGCTGCATCACCGACAAGAGCACAGCTCTTAAATTAGAAGAGAGAGTCTACTGGTCTAGTCTAGCCTTTCGATCCCTCAGGGTATGTTGTGCGACAATGGATTTACATACATATTACATATCACGCCCGTATGCCTAAATGGGGTGAGCAGAGCCACGAGTAAACAAATGAAAACTTGCTGCCATTTCTAATTTAAAATCTTAAGATGGATATGATGAACCATGGTGACAGGTGTTCAGCCCGTCGTCCATATAGGTGGTCCTTCATATTGGAGAGGATACTATCCCTTAGTCGACTTTTACCGTAAAATTGTAAAAACGATTATAATCTATCTCGCGAGATTGTAAACTGTCGAAAGATTGTGAACCGTAACGTACTGCTTACAATTTAACGCATTATTTATTTAAAAATAAACAAACCGTCGCGTAATATTTGTCACTACGATGAAATTACTTTAGTTTGAAGTAAATAAACCTCGCAATATAAGTTTTTACACCTTAATTTGACTATTAGTTCTACTTAAAAGTTCCATAAACATGTAATGAAAAAGTAGGTTTTTTGTATGTACGGTTTGTTTACATAAATATTACAAAGTTATCTCCAGTTTAGCTGAAGTATAGGTATGTTCTTCTTAGTCGTTACACTTTTGACAGTGCTCGTCTCGCCATTTCATCCTAGGTCTTCCACGTCCAAACTATAGGTTGAGATTCGAAGATTGAGAGACTAAAATGTTTTTTAATGATTCGGGTCACATATTGGCTGCGGCTGAAAGACCCAATTAAACTAGCACAAGAATATTCCTCTCATTGCTTAGGGCGATGTAGTGATGAGGATTGAGAAATGTTGTAAGATGATTCGGTCATGTAGAGAGGATGAATGAAAGAAGATTAACGAAACAGGTGTATGAGGCGAGTGTGAATGCTACAGTTGGATGACTTGGATGGGGAAGACCTCGGCGCACGTACCTGGACCAAATCGGCGACGTTTTGGAAAAGGGTCAGGTCAAGAGTACCCTAAACCGACGAGCATGCACGAGGAATGTAATGAGAGTTAATGAAGCAAAAGATTTCAGGATGGTAGCAAATGAAGATCCGTGATCTCTGCCTACCCCTATGGGAAGCAGGTCATCACTTAGTGTAAGGACTCTACTATTTGTCTGTCTGTTTGTTATCTGCCTCATATTTCGAACTGATGGAAAGTGACGTTTACAGCGACAGGAATATTAGCAACTTCGTCGTGTTTGTCGTCGCAGTGCATGCTTGATAAGTTGCAAACAACTTTATCATCTGTTAACGCATGCGCGCGTGAGAGCTCTGACAACATGTCTAGTACCTATGTTACTAATGTTTTCACTAACACCACAAATCTTGAACCAACAATTTATTATGCCTTGTATTACATGGGCTAGGACTGAAATTATTTCTTGGAATATCTTACTACATTCTTCTATTATTCACAAAAGAACAGTATATCCACTTTTTTAACATAACTTCTTGATCAAAGAGCTGACACATATTTGGCCCAACGCAGCCGAAGAGCTCACATTTTCGCCTGTTACTAATAAATAAATATTTGAGGACATTTTACACAGCGCCATCTAGCCACAAACTAAGCAAAGCTTGTACTATGGGCACCAGATAGCTGATAGAATACTTATATATTTTTTGTAAATACATATTTATGATACTACAACACCCAGACCCGGAAGAAATATTTGCAGAACATACAAACATTTCTCCCGTAGCGGGAATCGAACCCGCACCTTTTGCATCTCAGCCGAGCACTGGCCCGCCACGCCACCGAGGTCGTCGTGACTTGTTTCAGTTCAGGCTTTTGTTTACAGCGATCTTATCAAACATTATGTTTTATTGTACTTTTAAGCTACATTTGGTACTATCTCAATATTATAGCTAACAGAAACCCATGAAAATACTCTTGAACTTTCACAATACAATCCATAATCCATCCACTGATATTATAAATGCGAAAGTAACTCTGTCTGTATGTTTGCTACCTTTTCACGCCTAAACCGCTGAACAGATTTTAATGAAATTTGGCAAGGCGATAGATTCCATGCCGGGGAAGGACATAGGCTAATTTTTATCCTGTAAAACGGATCCCAAAATGGAAAAAAGATGTAAAAGGATTACCAGAAAAACGCATTAATACTTCCAAGACATAAATTTATGACAAGACAGTTAATTTGACGTTTGTCATTTTGATAATTGACAATGTCATTCATATCAATCGAATCGTCAGCAGCTCTCTTTTTCTTGCAGGGCTGTGGGTAATGGCCGCTAGCTGGACCGATTTCATGACTTTTGATTCGTTGGATTTGTTTCCGCCAGGAATAGCAGAATAACTACCTAAGAAAACATTTGAAAATTTGTATTATTCATTCTATTGCGGTACGAAGTTAGGTCAGCTAGTATGATTTATTCAAATGTCCTTATGTCACAGCGCATACCAAAAGGATAGCTTGCCCAGTGTCACCTACAAGCGACTGAGAGAGCTTTGTCAACATTTCCCTTATTTACCTATGGAAATCGCTGTTACATTGTATGGTACACTCAACTACAAAATGATCTAGCTAGACTCTAGTTTCTCTAGAGCTAGACTCTAGCTAGTCTAGTTAGTTAGTCTAGCTAGTCTAGTTTCTCTAGAGCTAGACTCTAGCTGATAGAGAATCTTGATAACAGCTACCTACCGTATAAATGACTAAAATATCTAGTCGAATTTTTCGAAAGTAGATAAGAATTCAGAATCAGTTCAGTAGTTTCTAAAATTGCCCCATACAAACACGCAAACATAGTGTAGGTAAGGTACAAACTTTGCATCTTTTAAATGATTAAATTAATAACGTGAATCTGAAAGTTTGTGAGTTTGTAAGGATATTTGCCTCAACATTACCTTTATAGTGTTCCGTACCCGAAGGGTGCCAAACGGAACCCTATTACTAAGCTTCCGCTGTCAGTCCGTCCGCTCGTCCGGCTGTATGTCTCATGAACCGTAATGGGTATAGAATTGAAATTTTCACAGAGTGTGTATGTATTATTATTTCCGCTAAAACAATAAATAATAAAATGAAAAGAAGCCCCATACAAAAGACATTTTGAATGTACGGAACCCTTCGTTCGACTCGCACCTGACTTATTAAAATAGTTATCTTACTAATATTTTATGAACTCGAAAGTTTATTAGACTGCCTTGTGAGAATGTTTGTTCCCAAATGACTGAATGGATTTGAATGAAACTTGGAATATACGTATCTCGGGGCCTGGAATAACATTACCTACCCTACATTTGATGTAGGTTGGTATAACGCGAGCGAGGCCGCGAAAGCTAGCAGTACTATTATATTATTTCTCTGACTTGCTCGGAAATAGCTTCATTAATTAAAAAAAAACAGTATGTCAGTCGACTCTTTTTTGTGTATGAAATAACATGCCAGCAATTTGCAACACGACAATAATGGAAATTGCTGGACGGTTTTTTTTTTCATATTGTAATGTAGTGCTAGTGAGGAGGTGATTTTAAAACATACAGTACCAATGCGCATTCCGCATTGCTTTTCAAAAGTTTAAAAAGAACAAAGACCGCGCGCAATCAAATCGGTGAAAAAAAAAACAATTTCCTCGCAAATTAGATAAAAGTACCTTCTATATAAGTCCCGGCCGAAATAGCAATTAATAACTTCGTTTAGTTTAAATGGACTCGGCTCTCGCCTCGTTCTTCCAATATTACTCGGCCGTAAATTGCTTATTATTGCATGTTACAAATTGAATTCACATTACGTCTATCAAAACGTCATAGTCTTTTGAAAATGGTGAAAAAAATGGTGGTGACTGTACCTAACTGCTAGTGAAGACTAGGTATTTGTTTTAAACCAGAGGTGGGTCGTCCTTGTGTCTCAGAATGGTATGCTCATAAACTGACAATGGGCATTTTGCCTGTTATACGGAAATTATTAGCAAAAACAACGGGTAGGCTAACGGGCGACCTAATTAATAAATATAAATATTTGTGGACATTTCACACAATCTAGCCCCAAACTGAGCAAATACTATGGCCACCAGATGGCTGATAGAATACTTGTATACTTTTTTTTGTAAATACATACATATAATACAGTACCCAGAAATATTTGCAGTACATACAAACATTTCTCCCGTAGCGGGAATCAAACCCGCGCCTCTTGCGTCTCAGCCGAGCACTCGCCCGCCACGCCACCGACGTTGTCAAATAATCGTCGTCAATTAATTTCATCATCTCCCGCTCTGGCCATTTAACAAAACAACAAAACTTAAATTAAAATTCATCGCCATCATCATCAGCATGTGTCGAACAATCAAATATGACAAATGCTTCCTAAATTCTACGCAGTCGGGTTTTTATCTTTTACATGAATATTGTTTATTATATTCGTTTAAATTGCGCGATCCAAAAACAGACACACATTTGGCTCAACGGATCAGCATCGCCATTCAGCGTGGCAATGCGGCCAGCGTCTGAGCACGCTTCCATCTACTGACGGTCTAGATCAGATAAGCTATCTATAGACCGCTTTCAAAGGTCTTTACGTAAGCGGTTCTAATGAAATATTTATGGAAATCACAAGAATGGCATCAAATTGTGAATTTACGCCTCTTCAATGCGCAAAAAAGGAGCATGCAACAAACGCAGCGGGCTTAATGTTTCCATAATAAAATAAATTGCTAAATTGTTGCCGTAATGATTCATACAAAGTTGCAAAATTAAACCACAAGAGTCCGTCAAAATGTAGGTACTTAATATTATTATGAAGTGGAGATGCCGATGTTTTTTTTCCCTCCGAAATAAGGATTGAGCCCACGCTCTCTGACAATAAACTTTATTTTGGGACTTCACCAAAGCAAAGTCTTAAAATTATTCCTTTTTAGGATTCCGTATGTCTTAAATATCATCCTACTAATATTATATTTCCAAAAATGTTTCAAGAAGATAGGATTCTGACTCACATAGTGAAGGAAAACATCGTGAGGAAACCGGCATGTCGTAGACCTAATAAGTTCGAAAGCATGTGACAAGTGCACGAAATGAGCTTTAAGGCGTAACTAAAAGAACCAGATACTTGACTATAGTATTAGTAGTGAAAGCTTTCCCAATACGAAACGATAGCGCGCTCTAATTTAACTAATATGCAAGGGTATTTTCGTTTATAAAATAGTGCATTTTAACAAAAAAAATATACGCTTTTACTTAACTTATCTTTTCATACAGTGAGTTTAATCACTAGGACACACGTTGTATATGGTCTACTACAGATCCACACCGTAATCAAGTAAAAAATAATTATTTTGTGTTGTGCGTCACAAGTAAACAAATACAGAATCTATACCTGAATTGTTAATTCAGAATTAAAAAAAAATAGTTTATTCAGTAGAAGCTGTAAAGGATCTCTTTGAAACGTGATATTATGTATGTGTATGAATTTACGGCTGTTTGTTACGCGACAAGAGGTATGGAAACACAACAAAATGTTGTTACCGACGAAGGAAATCACGGAACCCGTATTACACCGAATTTAAATAACTTCACTAAAACCTCTTAACCGGTTAAGAATGTAAAAATACATAAAAATCTTACCACCAGTCTGCGGATGTGGGTTTCAACTTATATCTTACTTAGAATTGTGGACTGCACAATTACAGATAATTTCCCTTGGTAAAAGCTGTCGATCATTATTATACCCCACTATTATGCGTTTCCTAGACATTAAAAGTAACTAAGGACGTTTTACAAATAACTATGCGTGAAACTGTGATACCTCACGAGCCAAATTCAATCCTATAATCAGCTGGTGAAAGTCTACATTCACTTAACCATCACCCTGTAGGATAGTTTTATTTTTCAGTCGGTACAGATTTTCGCGGGTCGATTCTGGATCTAGAATCAACGTGGTAAAGTTCATATTGCATTGAAGATTTAATTAGTAGTGACACAATCTGCAACAATGTAATGAGATCGCTGGAAGGCTAGAGTAACACGCACATTTATACTAAATGCAATAATAGGTCTAATAAGTAGGCAACTTCTTGCAGGCATGACTCGTACTTAATGTTTTTGTGAGAAATGGAAAATCAACAATTGCATCTATTAGTTCTACTTGGACTCTACTCGCGGAGCAAATTGGTACAGTTGGCTACATAATTTAATAGATTTTTTTTATAAAAAAAATATCACTGGTAGTAAATAAATAATAAATATTTGTGAAGAATATTAGCGCCATCTAGCCCTAAACTAAGCAAAACTTGTACTATGAGAACCAGATGGCTGATATGATACTTAATATAGATTTTTTTAAATACATACTAATCCTTACTAATAAATGCGAAAGTAACTCTGTCTGTCTGTTACCTTTTCACGCTTAAACGGCCGAACAGATTTTGATCAAATTTGGCAATGAGATAATTCCATCCCGAGAAAGGACATACATAATCCTGAAGGAAGTGAAATAAGGAAATAAAATTTTATATGGAAAACCTCTCATTATACTATATAAGTCAAGCAATGTGCGCGGCCACATCTTAGATTACAGCTAGTAGTAAATAATATTACAACAGCTAGACCCGGAATAAATATTTGCAAAACATGCAAACATTTCTCCCGCAGCGGGAATCGAACCCGCGTCTCTTGCGTCTCAGCCGAGCACTCGCCCGCCATGCCACCGAGGTAGTCATATATATTTTTATGGATTTAATGAAACATATTGATAATATTTTGTTAAGCTTCCAACAAAACATACTGAGATTATTCACCTCGATACAAGACAAGTGTAATGTGTTTAAATTCGTTCTGCAGCAACAATGTTGCGACAATGGCCAGGAGCGACATGTTTCAAATCGCCTCTAAATGTACCTTCATCTTGTCTTACATGCAATGGCTCTTCAAGCTCTCGTTGTCCTTGTCTTGTAACATGTGAAACACGGGGTTAGAGGGAGATGTCGGTATCTATCTGATAATACTTCTCTGCTGGACTGGGAGTAAGGAAAAACATAGAATGCGTCCAGCTGCTTCTCTCCACGAGTATGTCGTAAAAGTCGACTAAAGGATAGTATCCTCTCCATGATAAACCATGGATCATCTGTATGGGCGATGAGCGGTCACCTGTCACCATGGTTCACCATATCCATCTTGGGATTTTCAATCAGGAGTAGCTGCAAGTTTTCTTATAATTACTTGTGGCTCTGTCCACCCCACGCCCGACGTGATTATATGTATGTATGTATGTAATTTTATGCCATATTTATTTCTCACTAGTAATTTAAAGGCAACGAGAGAACATGTGATCATTATACATCTATTATCTAACTCGCAATCCGCATCTTGCTCCACGTAGACGGATAAAAAAGAGCCGTGCCTTCGCATTTTCCCACAAGCCCATAAAAAAACGAAATCAGATTGAATTCAATCGTTATATTGCGATTGAATTTTAAGTTTTTAACCATCGGTACCACGGCGACCCATTAAGTGGAGCTCTTAGCCAAATGGCGTCTGAAAATACTGAACTAGTTGAACGCCCCGCTACTCTATCTGCGTTGAATTCTCTCTTGCAAACTTGCATCTTCCCGCTGCGTCCTCTAGACATTGAATTTTGGGAATTCCTTTCTTACTGCATCCCTACACCATAACAAGAATATACCTTACAAGTTTCATTCTTCTGGGGCAGATGGTTTAGGCTGTGCGTTGATTTTCAGAGCACTGGTGGTCTAGTTGGTAATGACCCCGCCGTCCAATCCTAAGGTCGTGGGTTTAAATCCGGTCGTGTACCAATGGATTTTTCTGTGCGAAAAATTTATGTGCGCTATAACTCTCAAACGGTGAAGGGAAATATCGTGAGGAAACCCGCGGCTTAGTCAGCTCCGCACGTATTGACCATGTCTTTCCTGTTGACAAGGCCGACTAAGCTGAGAGGATGGAATAGGTGCTGGGCAAGCTTACTCCATCTTAATTCGTCCCGGGCACTACAGCGTCCCGTTTGTGAAGGTAAAAGTTGCCTCCTGACCCTGTATAAATTAACTACTATAGATGGTAAAAGGCCTTAGTTTTTGATTTTCAGTCAGTCAGTAGCGTATGAGTTTTATATATTTGGATAGATTTCGCCTTGTTAACACTTAAGTCCGGACTTTACGGGTGTCTTTATCGGCAATTGCGGGTTTAAATGCGAAAACAACGATATAGAGCCTACACGTACGGGCCTATCTAGCATTTTATTGTACGTTTATTGTGTGTATCTTAGACTGTGTTTAAATAAAACTCCAAACGGCACAGATTACAAGGATGTGTAATCTGGGCCTGTAGATAAACGGCCTTCCGTATAACGCTAAATAAATAAATTATATAAAATAAAAAATAAAATTCGTTTACTACAGGCACAAATGTAAGTACAATAAGAACATACATAAACCCATATCACGAGTACCATACACAAATTAAAAAATAACATATGAGAATAAAAGTAATAATAGATTAGTCATACATCGTCATCCGGTAGTACTAACTTATTTCTTATTTAGTTATTTCTGTCCAGATGGACAGATATCCAATGCTTGTAAATTGGAATGGGCAGAAAATAAAAAAAAAACTAGCCGCTAAGAATAGGCATTGCGATGACGTTTCGGCGTCTTGCAGTAAGCAGGTATTAGTAGACGATAGTAAACTGAACATGTTTGGTTAAATATAAACTAAAATCAACAGTAATTGCGAGGAATAGTCGTAAATTCAGCAAAATCAGGACCTTTTCAAGTAGGTAGTCCACACTGCTATACTCGTAAATGTAATGGTTGTAGTGGTAATCCCAGAAACCACTGAACCGATTTTGAAAATCCTTTCACTTGTAGAAAGATGCACTGCGCTGGAGTGCTATTCATACTAATATTATAAATGCAAAAGTAACTCTGTCTGTCTTGTCTGTCTGTTACCTTTTCATGCCTAAACTGCTTAACCGATTTTGAAATTTGACAAGGATATAGATTGCATCCCGGGGAAGGACATAGGCTATCTTTTGTTACAAAAATAATCCTGAAGAGGGTGAAATAAGGGATGAAAGTTTATATGATGAATACTCGTACGAGTGCTAAGCACCGTAGGGCGCGGTCAGTACTTAGATGGGTGACCGCCTGGGAACACTGTGTGATGATGACTTTTTGCACTCAGTTTTTTTAATTAAAATTTCCACGCTGACGAAGTCACGGGCAACAGCTAGTAGGCTATATTTAACTTTTACGCGAGTGAAACTTTTACGCTCGAAGACTTAATTTTGTCAACGCTAACAACATGATGGACGTTTGTTTGAAAGCGCTGGCAGAGACATAGTAAGGAACATTTTGCTAATAATATACTGTTGAATAAAACTCGTAAAGACGCGACTGAAGTGGCCACGTTACGTGCTATCTATGCTAAGTAAGGATACCTTGGCGCATTGGGTTTATTTATCAGAATTAGGTAAATTTATAATCGTATTACCTATAAGCCTATGAGCTCCTAGACTTCGTAGGTCATAATACAAAAACTTGTGTCAAGGCCTTTTTTCCGGATTTTTCTTCTTGGAGAACATTTTTTTGACAGACGATACGTAACCTTAAAAATGAAGTATAACTTTTCAGTAAGTTTTTGTTGTTGACAGGGCGTCCTTTCAAATCGACAATTGAGATTCCAAATCGTGTCTAATGTAACCTTTACATACTGGTCCTACTCGTAGGCTAGCGGGTTTGACACCGACCACAAATGTTTGACGGTGAAAACGGTGATAAAACTTATTATGTTATTTATGAGCCCGTGTATTTATTCCAAAATAATTATTTTGTGTTTTTTGTATGTTCAATCTGTTAAGGTAGACTTTCGAAGCAGACGTCAGTGACGCCGCGTCAGTGACCCCGCGTCATTGACACCGTGATAGAGCTACTAATAAAATGTTTAGAACGTCATTCGCATCATTTACACTGCGCTTTCTACCTTTAGAGTAACTTGTTCTTAACCGTTACTTTTAAATTGAAGGAAAACATCGTCCGGAAACCGGCATGTCGTAGAACCGTTCGAAATCATGTGTCAAGTGCACGAAGGAGCTCTTTGAGGCGCATTCTAATCTTTTCATCGCACTTTTTTGCAAAAGTAACTTCGTATGAGCCGTTACCAACTCTTGTGACGGAGTTCTTAGGCCGCCTAAAGGCCTCCGTCATTTCTTAACGACCTAAAAGCCGGGACCGACGGACGATAACGTGCCCTCCGAAGCACGGAAGCGCTCAGCTCAGCAGTTTAAGCGCGAAAAGGTAACAGACAAAGTTACTTTCGCATTTATAATTTTGGTATGGTTGTATAAAAAGTATAAGTTTTATTGACGCTGTCTAATTAAGGGTTCAATGTCTGGAGGCTACATAAAGAGAGAAGTCAGGCGCGTGTTCGGGCATTACATACGTATTATAACGCCCGTATCCCTAACGGGGTGGGCAGAACCACAAGTAATCATAAGAAAACTTGCAGCCACTTCTGATCCAAGACTCCCAAGATGGATATAGTGAACTATGGTTCAATGGATGGTTCGGACATTATGTTGTTCAAAATAGTCATACCTCATTATTTCCATATAATACAAGCGAGCACATCTTAATAGCCAGATCAGATCTTATCTTCACAAATTGGTGAATAACTTAGGTCTAAGAGACTGGGCACTGGTGGTCTAGTGGGTGACCCCACCCCGCCTTCCGATCCTAAGATCGTGTATTAAAATCCAGTCGTGTACCTACCAATAAGTTTTTCTGATCGATAAAATGCGAATCGAAAAAAGCGGCTAGCGGCTAGAGATTTTTCAAACAGAAAAATTAAAGTGCACAATCGGATTTGAACCTAGCCTTAGGAACCGCTACCACTAGCAGGGGGGCTTCACTCTGCAGTTTAGGTACGTTCGGCCGGCGAGCCTCTCGGAGCGGCGAATGGCAGTAGGCTACCGCTCAGCTCACACGCTAGCCGGCATAAATTCGGAAACATATGTCAAGTGCACGAAAGGAGCCTCTTTTAGGCGTACTTCAATACTTTCACCACACTGGTTCGAAAACGATTAGTACCAGGGACCAAACAAAGTGATGGTGAGAGTTTGTGTTGTTTCCATATCTGCATTATGAATAGTACAGCGGGTGTCGGATTATGACTGGCTGGCGCACAATGACGTTTGCTAATGCCGTAGTATGTAAGACCAGTATCGCATCACTATACGACTTTAAAAAAATATTCAAACGCAACTGTTAGGATTCCGTACTCGTAGAGTGCCAGCGGGATTCTATAACTAAGCCTCCGCTGTCCGTCCGTCCGTCTGTCAGCGGGCTACTTTATCTAGATATATACATGCATTTTATCCGCTCGTATCGCTAATGGAGAGTGGGGGGGGGGGGGGCACTCCTGATTCAAAGTCCCAAGGTGATCAGCCCCTCGCCCATATAGATGGTCCATCATGTTGGAGAGGATACCATCCTTTAGTCAACTTTTACGACTCACACGGGGAGAGAAGCAGCTGGACGCATCCTATGTTTTTTCTTCACTCCCAGTCCAGCAGAGAAGTATCTCGCACTTAACCGATTCATACTAACTTCAGTTGTGGAGTCTTCAGTATGTGAAATCGACAATCATAAACTCACAAGTGGACATTTCATACAGCGCCATCTAGCCCCAAACTAAGCAAAGCTTGTACTATGGGAACCAGATGGCTGATAGAATACTTATTTATTTCATTTAAATAAATAAAATCCATTGGTACACGACCAATGAACTCACCACCTTAGGATCGGAAGCCGGGGTCACTACCAACTAGACCACCCGTACACATACATATGCGCTACTGAATTCCTGTTTACAATGTCAAACTGAGCGCACCCACTGATGCAATTGCAGCGAGAGGGTACAAATGTATTACGCTTTTTACCAGACGTCTATCTGTATGCATACATATATAGTACCTGCATGACGTATGCGGTCACAGCCACTTTCGACGTTAGACTTTCCAGGCATTCTCTTTGTACAGTCACAGGCAGTAGGTAATTCGATCTTCTCTACTACACAAATAATAATAAATATTTGTGGACATTTTACACAGCGCCATCTAGCCCCAAACTAAGCAAAGTTTGTACTACGGGAACCAGACGGCTGATAGAATACTTTTTGTAAATACATACTTATAATACATAATATTACTTAAGTACAGGTTTCAACGATCCTATTATAGTCTTGTCACTAGTTCTTTTGAATCAGTATGGTGAACGGTTTTAAAGCGCCCCTCAAAGGCTCCTTTCGTGCACTTGACACATGTTTTTGTTGTGTTCTGTTTTTAACGATTAAAGAGGAAATAAAAAACCGGTCAAGTGCGAGTTGAATTCACACACGAAGGGTTCCGTACCATGGTACATGTACATAAATGTTTCTTAAATGGGCCTCTTATTTTATTTTTATTATTATGTTGTTATAGCAGCAATAGAAATACACGTTCTGTGAAAATTTCAACTCTCTACTTATTACGTTTCAACTCTCTACCTATTAAGGTTCATGAGATACGGACAGTCGGACAGCAGAGGCTTAGTAATAGGGTCCCGTTGGCACCCTTCGGGTACAGAACCCTAAAAATAGGTTTACATAAATCAAGGATCAATATTTTTTCATGTCAAATTTCAAAGGTAAATTTAAAAAAAACTTCAAAAAACATTACTAATAGGTATAATAGGATGATAGTTAGGTATTTAATACTTTCACCACACTGGTTCAAAGGAACTTGTGCCACGTGTAGTTGTAGTATAAGTAGGTAGCGGGCAAGATACTGTATAAAATTATCTAGACCTCAACATCGTCTTCAATCTTCAAATCTACAAACTGTTTACTTAAATAAATAAGAAGAAAAACAAAGACAACGATAATATTAGCATTTCGCTTATTTCATTTGTCATTGCAACTCTGTTGGCGTCTGTACTCCATGATTAAATTGGCGTCCGTCTTCTGAAGTAAATTCAAGTGTTATTTTTGATCCTGTCGTCTGTATCACTGAGACTGGATAAGGAGCTTGGTTTTTGAGAACTGCAAAGAAATACACATTTGTAGGGGTCTGTCGCTAATCCCTAAACATAAACTGATATGATTCGATTAGACCGGGAAATGATACTTTCTCTGTACTGTACAAATTACTTCCACCTATGTTAAAGCTTCTCCCTTGCCTCAAAGGTTTGCTGGTAGAAAACTCTTTAAGAGTTAAGTTCGGCTTTGTACATGAACTTTTTAATGTTTTGTTTGTAATTGTTTCGTGTACAATAAAGAATTTCAGAATGATAATAATTGAAACGACCGCTCGCTGCTGTAGTTAGTTTTGAACTGAATTTATTGTGAAACAAAATTACTTGCTGATGCACAATGCATTTTGTGCTAAATGTGCGGGTTGGCCCATACATGTTTTATATATATGGATTTATAGTTGCTTACTTTCTTGTCACTGGTTCTTTTAGAGTCTCCGCCCACTATGTCATTTCAAGGCAAAAATCCTTGTCAATAGTTTGCTTTTTCAGGGTTCTGTACCCAACGGTTGCCAACGGGACCCTATTAATAAGTCTCCGCTGTCCGTCCGTCCGTCTGTCTGTCAGCGGGCTGTATCTCATGAACCGTAATAGAATAGAAATTAGAAATTTATTTAACAACAAACGTCACATTGCACTTAAACTAAATATAATGTAATAAGTAGAGAGTTGAAAAACTATAGACACCAGATGGCTGATAGAATACTTACATACTTTTTTTTGTTAGCACATACTTGTTATATATAATACTACAACACCCAGACCCGGAAGATATATTTGCAGTACATAGGTACAAATATTTCTCTCGTAGCGGGAATCAAAGCCGCGCCTCTTGCGTCTCAGCCGAGCACTCGCCCGCCACACCACAGAGGTCGTCAAAGGAATAGCTGTTGATAAAATAATTAAACTTCGTCTGGTAAACATTTCTTATGGGCCTGACGGCAAAATCCGGCGACACATTGTATGAAAAAAAACCTTACAAGACGTAAAAAAATCCGTCAGGCTGGCATTCACCCAATGTTTGTTGCAAAGGAACCAAAATAGTATTATAGATAGTATCCTCTCCAACCTGATGGACCATCAATGGGCGATGGGCTGATCACCTGTCACCATGGTTCATTTCTATCTTAGGACTTTAAATCAGAAGTGGCTGCAAGTTTTCTTATGTTTACTTGCGACTCCGCCCACCCCATTAGGGATACGGGCGTGATAATATGTATGTGTGGAACCAAAGTTGATATTTCAAGTTTCGAGCAATAAGTAATTCTAGCCCGCAATCTTCATACCTCAGGACTTGGCGCATCAACCTTGACGTGCCAAGTATGCAAAGCAGAGTATAAGTTACAACGAGAACTGGCAGCGATGCCTCGTTAACTGATAACTCGAGATACCATCATCTCTATGTTAACAAGACGTCTTCGTAGGTACTTGTAAATACAGATGCATCCAAGTCCTGACCCCACACTAGGATTCCAGTGGTTGATTCAAATGTGTGGATGTTTCATATTGCCTGTTTTTTCACTCCTCTTGCTCAAGAAGTCCGTCATTGTAGCGTACCAGAGAGAGTATAAAATAGGATATTTGCCTCTAGGGGAAAAAATCTTTTTTTTTTAATTTTTGTCTTTTACCAACGAGCCTACAAAAACGAAAAAGTCTTTATTTACAAGTAGAATAATCATGAATAGTGACTCGACTTATTACTGTTTCATAAAAAGAAAATTTTATTTTTGAAAATGGAACTGAAAGCGTCGATCTCTTCGGTAGAATGTTTGCATTGCGTTGCTGCTAGTACAGAAGAAATAAAAAAAAGGTATTAGCACGAAATCTTAAAGAGAAACTCTAATTATAAATTGAAAATTGGTGATCGTATTTAATATTGTATTGGATTATTTATTATTTTCTGGCAATCGTAGTGAAAATTAGAGTGTAACACACGGCGCTTAAAACCCATTATCTGTTTCTATTTACTAAAACTAGTGAAACTACCTCGTATACATATAATGTGTAATTTTAGCTCTTTGTATAACAATCTACTATTGTTTACTTGTTGAACAAATAACTATTGTTCATTGAAATCACTAGGATCATTTTGAAACGGCTTAAATCTAACTTCAATTTACGCCTGTTGGTAACGTGAAAGTCTGGAAGATACAGCCAAGCAACGGGTGGCAGCTAGTCTAAAATAATTCTGGATAAAAGTAGCAAAAAGCGTTCGATCCGCACTCCATTAAATAATGGTGTCAGTTTAATGTTTAAGGCATGTGACAGCTGAGCGCAGGACCCGACGCCCGATACTTCAGACTGTATTTACAAGTCAATAGCTGCATACTAACTGACCGAGCAGCCTTGCGAGGCAAATGCCCCCTTTGTCGAGATGTGCCTGGCCCGAGGAAAACCCGCAAACTGCGGTCGATACACTTCCTGACTAAGAGAGCGCCTCGCGAGGCTGCTCGGTCAGTCAGTAGTCAGTACCCAGCTCAGACCAAATAAAAAGAAAAGACGCCGCGTCGCGAACAACAAAAGTGAAGCCACACAAAACCGTGCTCCTGCAAGTAAACATACACGCTCACGCACACACCTACTATGCTTATCGCTCTTGAGTCGTCGTCTAGTAAACTTAAAATTTAAAAATAGAATTATGCCTTCCTGTGTAGTGAAAACTTGTAATAACAGCTGCAAATCACATAAAAAGTCTCACGGAATCATTTTTCACTTGTAAGCACTTCAAATAACATCGTTTCTTAATAATTATACTATAAAGTTTAGGTTACTTGGAACACAAAACCTCAAAACTTTCGACATACACAGATAAAAAGGTGGCTTCACTTTTGTTGTTTGCGGCGCGGCGTCTTTTCTTTTTATTTGGTATGAGGTACCCAGCTATTAAATAATGGTGTCAGTTTAATGTTTAAGGCATGTGACGTCTGAGCTCAGGACCCGACGCCCGATGCTTCAGACTGCATTTACAAGTCAATTGCCTTTTGTACGATTTCACAACCGCGCTGCAACATGCCACCAGCCTTGGCACTCCAGATTCTGGACTCTAAAATTTACTATCAGCTCGTTAGCTGTCCGAAAGACTAGCTAGTCAGTTTAATCCTTTTGTCGAACTAGCCCTTACAAATCCAAATCGAAGAAATTCTATAGGGATTTAGTCTTCTGTCATTTGTTCGATTTCTGAATGGCGTAATGTGGTCCGACAGAATGGATACTTTACGGAGATAATGATTCAGAAAACACTAAATTTAGCCCTTATTTCGCTGGTGATTTTATTTCACTTCTATTTCCCACAAAACTTGACGATTCCACACATTTCGCGTCCATCCGTATGCCTCCCTCGCACCGACCACATTTTCAGTGCATCACCGCATCGTTGGAGGCTATCTTAACTGCATCTCGCCAGCCGATGCGTCTTACCTGCATGCATTTACCACTGGCAAAAATTATCTTTAATGCCCATATTAAGAGTTTTGTGGGCTTTAAATGTATATTTGACTTCCTTATCCTGATGGTTGCTTGTCATAAAAGCACAGTGCCTCTCTTTGTTACTTTGAATTATTTTTGTTGCGTTCGTTTACTGAGCGAGTTGTGACAGGAGAGGGCGTATATAACGAGTATTTTATTTATTAAATCTGAATAACTGTTGAAATGTGAATATATTTTCTGAAATAAGGTTGTTTAACATTATAACCGTCCCACTGTTAGCCGTCAAAGCATTGTAGTAAAATCATCAACGTTTTGACCACATATTTGCTTTTTAGTTCTTTGTAAGAAGAAACATCCAACTATTTTTATCAGACTATTTGAATACATTTATGTGTTGATAGATTCGTAATTATTGCTTTAACAATTACCCTTTTATCGTGAATTAAGCTAACTTGTAATTTAAATTTATAACATAAACTAACAGAGTTATTAAATGCACTTAAAATTTGCTTAAATACCTTGAAATGTTCTCGTTTACGACTGCCAGTTACCAACGCGGAGGTCATTCGTGTTGAAATCTGACAAGATCTTTGTATCCTCTAACTAAACCTTGGATCCTTGAAAGTCATTTTCGAAAATAATTATGCTCACAAGTATATTCGCAGAGGTCATTTTGTAGTACACAAGTTCGGTAGGAATCCCCGGATCTCTATGTCCCAATAGAAACACTAGAAAAGTTTGTTTATGAATGAGCAGGAAAGCGTCGCGACCATCGCCGAATTCTTGGTAGACAAACTGAGGGTTAAGCTACACAACACCTTGATTCAGTAGCGTTAATAAAATGATCATTTTGCTGAAAAAATATTTTTAGCATCTTTGTAAGTGAAAGATATGCGCAAAAGGACCCGGCTGATTTTTCATATCTCACTGGACATTTCTTTGACTGCCAGTAGGTCTTTTACTGAACACCATAGATCAAATTGGTCGCTGACACAACGCATCATAAAAACCAGTGACATGAAAAACATGCAAGCAAAAAAACTGATGTACGAACGAATCCAAAATCCACGCTATTCATAATCTTAGTAAACCATTAATTTTAAACATACTACTACGCGGGTTGTTAGGATACGTAGAGCCAGGTTCCTATAGTCTTGAAATCAATCACGAATACGTATAAGCCCGCACTGGTCAAATTAAGATGCGTCTTAGCTTACAGGCATAGTTCGACCCTAGCAACTAATCAAAAACAGTCTAGCCATATCGCGGCTGGCATTGAGGATTACGTATAAGGAGTTGTTTTGATCCAAGCCGTTGGCCCGATGATCTCCATAGAACAGCTACTGAGAGGTGTATTCTTCTATGGTAGTTCCGATTTTTTATAGAGTCAAAACAACAATGGCTTGTGTCACTGTTTAACAGCGTGCAATGTAAAATGAACCTTAAAAACGCTGAGTTAAGATACAGGATGGATGAAACAATCCAAATCCAAATCCGGAGCCCTATCAAGACTTGATATTTGAAAATTCGCTACGGTACCTATATTTTCACTATAAGTAACAAATAGTACCCATTATACACCAATTATCTATCATAAACGAAAAGAAATACGTGAGAGAGCCCCACCATTTTGACGCTAACAAGAAAAGTACTCGATACTTGCGGTATCGATACTTTTGTTCCGATAATTTCACGAATACGATACTCTTTTCGATACTACTCGAGTACAGTATCGATACTCTCTATTCGATATTTTGTCTCTAACTCCAAATAACAATTAGTGCCGCGCCAGGTCATTTCGGCTGATATGTCATAGGTTACTTAAAAAACACTGCGAGCTTATGGCCGAACTCTCGGCGCAGTACTTCCAGTGTCGCGACACTAACAAAACAACATTCGAGAGGTGTCGATCAGTGATGTCGCTAGTAGAATAGAGTGTTCAATATGTACGGGATTAACATTGACAAAAGCCGCCAAAATTTCACGTGATACTGAACCGCATAAATACGTTATCAGCGTAACATTTTATGCGACAGTTAAAAAATTAGGCGTCAGCAATGGTTTGAAATGAAAAAGCTTTGAAGCAATGTCGTTTGCTAGGCTGTATGTTCTCACCCTGGTAATGATGATAACTTTTGAAAAAACATGGAGTGAGCCTTCTGTACCCACAATACTATGTTTGTTCTATGCTAGTATGGCACAGGATATCTGGACTTCCGCCCGTCTAGGATATTCACCCGCCGGCGGCTAGACAATGAATCGCTAATAACGCATTGTCTCGTCTGTCTGTCGTTAAATGTAATTGATGCGTACTTGCCTGTCAGGTATGGTCTACTGGTTTTGCTGCGCGGCTTTAGGGCTCCGTGGTGCTCAATGGTAAACGGATTCTTCATTACTATAAGCCCTTCCTTTCTCACTCATAATTTACCTGCTCATCTCCCACTTTATGCGGGGTCGGGACAACCATGTATTCTTATTTCATTTCCCCTTGACAAAATATATCTAAACACTCCTTTCTCTGGGTGGGAAATAGTTCATACGACTTTCTGACTATAACTCCTAAAACATCATCATAAAATAGAATAGCATGTTCTCTTCTTCATTCCTTCTGTCAGCCGACATCTCTGCACTCCCTTAAAAAAATAAAATAAAAAAGTTGTTTATTCAGAACGGATACAAGGTGAACAAATATTAGAAGTAAAACGATGAGACTGTAAAAATTGTGAAACTGTCACGCAGTTTCAAAGCCTATCTCCTGAACACAGTCCTTATTTTTTTTTTTATAAATAACACCCAACAGTCACATACATAGTCCTGACCCCACACTAGGATTCCCCGTGTCGTGGGTATCAGAAACTACGAGTACCATGGTACTACAACACCCAGACTCGGAAGAAATATTTACAGATCATGCAAACATTTCTTCCGCGGAAGGAATCGAACCCGCGCCTCTTGCGCCTCTGCCGAGCAATCGCTCGCCACGCCACCGAGGCCGTCAGAGTTATGTTCAGAAGTTGGGCGTTGAGACTACAAGACTAGACAGAACCAACTCCTGAGTTCGTTCTGTTTCTTCTGTTGGTTCTGTTAATTATTTTATCTATAAACTATCTTACTTTACTTATGAGAATAATTGAAAAGAAAACACTATGAACGACTGAGACTGTAAAATGTGAGTGAAAGATGTGTAAGTGCGAAGTGTGTTGTGTAGTGTAAGTGCGATAATGTGTGTAAATCTAATAAAGTAAGTTCGTATGAGCTAGTGGCCAACTCTTGTGACGGAGTTTCGAATGAATGGACTATTGTTGTTATGTAACAAGTAGCTGCCGCCCGCGGCCTTGCTGGTGTGGTACCCGGATGAAAAATATATATTACCTATATGTTAATCCAGCACATGTACTATGTATATTCCAAGTTTCATTCAAATCCGTTCAGCCGTTTAGGCGTGATTGAGCCACAAACATACATCAACAACATCCTCACAAACTTTCACATTTATAATATAGAAAGATAGGATATCCTAGTGTTTATGTGAGAGGAATAAAAAGATTTAAAAAATGGCTATCATTAGATGCATGATCTATTGAGTCTTTTGAGTAATATCTTTTGAGTACAGAACCCTCAATAAAAACCCCAGTTCACACTTGCATCTTTTATTTACCGAGCGTTTTGCAACATTGTACCTTAACAAGTCGTAAATGGGAATGTCGATCGGTCAGGTGTAACCGGCACGTGGCCTTTCCGGCTGCAGACAATTGACTTGAGAAGCTAAGGCCTTTTACCATCTATAGTAGATGATTTATACAGCGTCAGGAGGCAACTTTTACCTTCACAAACGGGACGCTGTAGTGCCCGGGACGAATTAAGATGGAGTAAGGCTTGCCCAGCAACTATTCCATCCTCTCAGCTTAGTCGGCCTTGTCCACAGGAAAGACATGGTCAATACGTGCGAAGCTGACTAAGCCGCGGGTTTCCTCACGATGTTTTCCTTCACCGTTGTGAGAGTACTGGTTAGCGCACAGTAATTTTTCGCATAGAAAAATCTATTGGTACACGACCGGGTTTGAACCCACGACCTGAGGATCGGAAGGCGGTGTCACTACCAACTAGACCACCAGTGCTCTCATTAGCTTGAGAATATTTAGTACTAATGATGCTGCTTTTCCTTCTTTGTCACTACAAGTCATGTCACCGTCGTACCAGTGTGGTGAGATAATTTAAACTAAGCCTCAAAAGCTCCTTTCGTGCAAATGAGGATCTGGACATTCCGGTTTCCTCACGAAATTTTTCTTCAACGTTTGATATTAGAACTTTGTGTTGCGCACATACATTTTTCGAACAGAAAATTCATTGTTTTTTTATTATTTTCAATTTATTGGAGGGTTTTGTCACTTTGCGACCACATCCACCCATATAAAAACAAAAATAAATAATAAATAAACCAATACAAACTTAATCTATACTTATAAAAAAACTTAACAACTTACTAACTGAAGTATAACAAAACTAAAAACTCAATTTATTTTCAAGAAGGGTCGGATAATTGCATAACCTATATCTAACAAGCGATTTTGTGCAAATCATGAAGATCTGAATGAGGCATTACGGACACACTCTAATAAACCCATTGTTGCACGACCAGATTTAAGGATCTGAAGGTGGGGTCGCTGCTAAGACCACCAGGCCTCATCTTGGCTTAAAGACTGACCTGGTGTTAAAAATCTAGTGGCCTTTGATGGCTTTTGATAAGTACCTAGTAAAAAATATCCATTTAGGGGTACAATGAAACATAAACATACATACATATTATCACGCACGTATCCCTAACAGCGTGGGCAGAGCTACTTCTGATTTACTCCCAAGATGGATATGGTAAACCATGGTGACAGGTGATCAGCCCATCGCCCATATAGATGGTCCATCATGTTGGAAAGGATACTATCCCTTAGTCGACTTTTACGACATGCTCGGGAAGAGAAGCAGCTGAACGCATTCCATGTTTTTTCTTTACTTCCATTCCAGCAGAGAAGTAACACATTTTGATGAAACTTCATGTATCATGAATATGCATCAGCTAACACACACGATTACCTTCATACAGTTTCTTACGCTCATAAAAGGTTATATCTGATTGTTTTGTTGTGGAACTCGGCATCCTACGAATGTTAGAAATGCTTGTAAAGTTGTTTGGACGTTGTTATTCAAGTTACAACTAGATTTTGTGTTTGTGCGGAATAAATACCCAGACAGTCAAGACTTTAAATATATTCTAAGTCTTAATGAATAAGAGAGTAACCCCCGAATATTCAAACGCGACTCAGAGTTGAGCACGTCTCAACTCACGGTTTTTTGACAGTTTCTGATGAAAATCTGTCGAAATATCGTCATTTGAGACGTGTTCAACTTTGAGATGCGTTTGAGTATTCGGGGATAAGGGTCTCCGCAATTACCTACCACCACGTTCCATAAACAGCTCGTAGACCGGCTTTGCGTGCCATGCTTTTTGGATGACCTTTGATCATTTGTTTTGCTTTTTGAAGACTTATGGAGTAAATTCTACATAATCGACAGCGCGGACACTACTACTACTAGTCATGGCACTAGTTCTTTCGAATTAGTGTGGTGAAAGGATTTAAAGTGCGGAAACTACTCTGAAGAGATTACATAGTGTCACACCATGTCATCCCATCCTACTATTTTATTCTACTAATATTATAAATACGAAAGTTTGTGTGTGAATGTTTGTTACCACGTATCTTCGTAACTACTCAACCGATTTTGATGAAATTTAAAATATAAATAGTTTAGGGTCTGGAGTAACGCATAGGCTTTAATCTTCGAAAACCTCAAAACCCCTAAAGTTTAAAAACAATAGTAAATTTTCATGAAAAACATAAGTACTTCTTTGTTCGATTCACAAATAATATTGTATTTTTTTCAAAATTGCCCTAGGGGGCTGCAAGGGAGTTTAGTACGGAAAGTTTTTTAACGTTAAATTGCCGGTCCCGGCTTTTAAGTCGTTAAGCCATGACGGAGGCCTTTAGCATAATCTGTCTCCAAATACTGAAATATAATTTGTCCTTTCCAGGTACCTATAGTCAGCAATGATGGCAAGGCTGGTCTGGGTACTTCGGGCGCCGTGGCTGCCCCCCCTACGGTACCCACACTTCGCCCAAGGAACACCATAGCCGCGGCTACCATGCGGCTTGCAGCACGGACCAAGATGCTGCAACCCCCGGCGAAAGTTTTCCAAGGAGACGCAGAAGAGGAAGAATAGAATCAAATCTTAAGACTGGACATACCTATTCTATGACCATGTTATTTATATCCTCATCCTTAGTCGGAACGAATTATTTGGTAACATTTATTAAGTACTCTAGTTGTAATAAGTTTGTAGTAAATATCTGTAAAAATTATTTTTAATCGTATGTAACCTTATAAATTTATCAGGATTATACATAGTTGTTTATTTATATACTGCAATATACTTATTGTAAATACATTATTATAAATGTACCTAAATGTATTTTACTTTACCATACTTACGATATAAACTATTCGTTACATCAACTTAGGTCTAAACAACTAATCTAACGTATACTCCAATATGTTCAACTATTTGTACAACCAGTTGAACATATTGGATAAATTTGCTCCAATTTTTTCAACTTAAAAAACTATTTGAACTACTTGGACTGAAAATTTCAATAAGTTCAATCATACTATTTTTATTAATAAAACAGGGTTAAATAAAAAAGCTATTCCTAGCAGGGTATCTAGTGAACACAACAAAACCGCCGGCCGGCAGATGTATTGTCGCCTGATTTATTTGATACGAGTATATTAATTAATACGTGCCGGCGCGCATGCCGGTCGATGTAGGTCTTCGGACCGACGGCTATGTGTAGACATCCTAAAATTGCAAAGTTTTATATGACAGCTAAAACCTCTTTATACCAATCTTGCACGCCTCATGACGCCATAGACACTTCATCATCACCACATAGTATAAAACAAAGTCGCTTCCCTCTGTGTGCTTATATCTTTAAAACTACGCAACGGATTTTGATGCGGTTTTTTAATAGATATAGTGATTCAAGAGGAAGGTTTATAATGTATAATACATGCATAATAATAGGGTATAGTAGAGAAACACTGATAATTTTAGAGGTTTCTAATGTGATGTCGTAAATAAACACATTTTTTCGCGCTTACATTGCAAACGCTGACTGAACCTTACGTACCAAATAGGTCAAAATAATTTACTACAATATTGTACACCTTAAAAAGGTCTACAAAAACTCCACGATAGTATATGTCTATCCCCGTACGAAGCCGGGGCGGGTCGATAGTTTTATGATAAGACATCGAGAAAAACAAGTGAAAAGTAGAAAGTGGCCAACCTTTAGCCAAACAAACAAAAAACGTGTTGTTTCTGTCACGGTTAGTTCATTCATATGTGACTAAAAGCAAAAACAATGAACTAAATTAATCGTTCGAAACACAAACAAACTACAAATAACTTGTTGGGGAATACGTTATAAGGGGTCTGTACACCATGGGCCATGCACGCCATGCGCCACGATAGGCCACAATTGCCTGCATTGCCTGCCAAGGTATTCACACAATGGTACAAGGCTCATTGCTGCCTGATCAACCACTCAAGATAGACGTAGAAGTTGTCACCGCCGCGACTCTTTATTTGTAAAGTGTACAAAGCGTACAAATTATTAAAAATAGATGTATGTACCATAACAAAGTAATGAAAAAGATGTCTAGATCCGCCGACCGTATTGTACTGTACCTACTTTTTATCAATAAATCACGCGGACGGAAGCTTAAATTAAAATAGTACTAAATACCTACTTTAACTAATGCAAACATTAGGTACCACGATTCCTTTGAAGTGTGTCGAAAAAACCGACAAATCACCATTTTGCTTCCATGGCCAGTGGACATTGTACACTATCATAACGCAATTGGACCTAGCATGGCCCATGGCCCATTCTGTACACGCTCCAATAAAATGGTGGCCGGATACGAACCGGAATATATATGACAATGGAAAAGGAAAGATAGGTCTTTGGTACCTACCTAAATCATTTTGAAGCAAGTTGGTAGTGACCCCGGGTTTCGATAAAATTTTATACCAGTACTCTCAAAAAAGGAAAGTAAAGTAAAGAAATAACATAGAATGCGTCCAGCTGCTTCTCTCCCCGAGCATGTCGTAAAAGTCGACTGTGGGATAGTATCCTCCAACATGATAAGCAAGTATTCCCAAGGAGGGTTGACGTCAGGCAGGCGGCCGGTCATAAAACACCTTAGCCAAAACTCTTACACCATGATCCAAAAAAAGATCATGCTGTGCCGACCCCACATAGAGTGGGATAAGGGCAGGAAGATGATGATGATACCAGTACCTACTCTCAAACGGTGAACCATGTCTTTCCTGTGGACAAGGCCGACTAAGCTGAGAGGATGGTATAGGTGCTGGGCAAGCCTCCTCCATATCAATTTGTCCCGGGTACTACAGCGTCCCGTTAGTGAAGGTAAAAGTTGCCTGCTGACGCTGTGTAAATCATCTACTATACTATAAAAATGGTAAAAGGCCTTATAAATATATACCTACCGTGCACACAACTGTGGATTCACGCCTGCAATGATGCAAAAATCATTTGTCGAAGCCCGACAGTGTAGGTAGAGCAACAGAGGAAGCTGTACATTACACTAATGGCGTGGAAGGGTAACAATTAATCCTTGGTCTCGCGGAATCGCAGTAAACACCGTCCCGCAGCTTCCTAGAAGTTGCAAATGTTGGGGCTGTCCGCGCCTCTGTAATTGCAGGGAAAATAAATAGCCGTGTGGTGAGAAGGTTCTGCAATAACAAGAAAAAGTTAACTTGGAAATACAGAAGTGTAGTTATTTTTTATAGAAAAAGACTTGTAAGACTGACTGATGACTTTCCAGTAAATACGAAGCTTGCCATATAAATACGAAGGATCTTAGAAAAAAGTAGAGTAAAGTTATTTTTTCTTGTCGTAGTGTATGGTAGGGAGCAAACTTTTTATACATTTATGTAGTGTAAAAGATTTCATCGTATGCTTAAATTATAGCTAGTTGCGATATTAGCTGGATGATCCAATAATTACAGATGAAACAATGCAAAAAAGGATAAGACGTGTCATTATTTTTCTTGTAATGAATGATTAAATTTAAGCCAGCAATGAATGAAAAATTTATCGTCTGATAGAATTTGTTTCCTGAAATCGGGAATATTCAGATGTCTTTTACCATATTATCAAGGAACCCTAAACATTAAAATCGTCAAGCAATCAGTGACATGTACCTAACATTCAAACAAATTGCACACTCCAGAGGAAATGTAAATGATGCATCGGGAATGAAGTAAAATAATTGTTGCATTTTATGGTCATCAATGTTTATGGTTTTTTCTTTGAATCTTTAGTTTTTAGACTCATTTAAGTCCTAAGTTGCCTACGCAATGGTTGGGCATGATCGTACACCTACCACAAATATAATGCGCCTCGGTATAGATAGGTACCTACTTAGGGGAAGTAAGGGCATAATGAGTTACCTACTATTTACTGCGTGTTTGTGTTTCGTCCGTAAATAAATAGTTTAAAAAGTGCTGGTTAATAAAATATTCTTTTATTTATGTAAAGGTTGTATACAAGACATTATTTATTTATACCCTGCAGAAATAAATGATGCACCTACCGAAAATCTGTTTGAACTGCGTTCGTCTAACTAACGCCCGATTCCAATATTCTAACAACAGATGACGAATCGTTCATTGCCATAGCAACGTGTTACCTGTCGAAAAGACAGCGTAGATTTTTCTATAGAAAAACAACGTTTCTAAAAGAAAGAGCAGCCTTCAGAGACTCAAACATTCTACTAAATAAGTAAGTGAAATGTGTTGTTTTTCCGTAGACCTTTAAGCCCACACTTCCCCTACACATACCTTCGTGTAGTAAAAATAGCTACGTCCTATTAAATATGAATGCCCATTGCTTCTCATTTACTTAGATCAGCTCTCTAAAGTCTCGGTTACCGACAATTCTTTGTCCTCAATTGGCAAGACTTGCGATTAGGGAAATCAGACGGGATGTAGTGCAGACTTGCGTGTGTACGACGCTTTATCTATCAGGGCTGCCAACCTTTCCCAATTTTTGCTAATTTCATTATAATATAAAATTTCCTATTTGGGAAGGCGTTGGTGACAAAGACCTTACTGCCTTGTCATTCGTTTATTTAATTTCTTTCGTATTTATTGTTAAAAGTCGTCCTCCCACTTAGGGTGCCATTTTTTTCTTTTTTCTGTTAAGTGTCTATAATAATAACACCCAAAAGACACAATACCACAGTTCAGACCCCGACACTTTAATTCCTTGTATCATGGATATCAGAAACTACGAAAACAAGTAGGTACCACTATACCCAGACCCCGGAAGAAATACTGCAAGAACATGCAAAAATTTCTCCCGCAGCTGGCATTGAAGCCGTTAGGTACCTCTTAAGTGTCAGCCGGACATACGTCCGCCACGCCACTGAGCTCGTGAAGTCAGTGTCTACTTCGTCTACTTCTTGATTCTTCATCATTCGGTCTTCATGTTGACTCAATCATCTAAGAGAAAATTACCTACCTCTTTGTTAACTACCTCATTTACTACATAGCAAATAGCAACAATGCGTACCAACGCGGACCAGTATGACAATAATATTTTTGTCGGTCTGCTGTTAAATACCTATGACATATTAATTGTTATAAAGTATAAATGGCCATCACATCTGCCTGGTTGCAAATACAAAGTGATCAAAGTCGATTGCAACCAAAGCAAACATAATCTCTACCTACTTCCAAGTTTCTGGAAAAGACGCAGGAGCCTATATTAATACCTAATAACAAATCAGCTAATTAATACAGAGAGATAACAAGTAAATGATCAAAAAAAAAATATACCTAATCAACCGTTTTCCTGTTTCTCAGCGCTCCTCCAACAATACACGTTCGGGGGGTACAAGAATTTAAGAAGTTGATTCATTGACTGCTCTGCAGTTTTCCTAGCAGTTCTCGTCAGCCCTAGCGCCAGGGCGTGCACTTTCGTAGCCCAAGCAAGTCATTATGGGTACGGACGTAGGCCAGCTTTCAATAGTGGCATGTGACCACGCAAACCGTCACAGTGGCCACGCAACATGCTAAAAACACAGTAAAAACATTTATTACCCCTGCAATTTCCATGAAAAAGTGCACAATATGGAAAACTGTTTTCTTCTGACTGGTCATTTGTCAAGGACGTTTGTGTCTGGCTAGTTTTAATCAAGATATTTAAATGAAGGAAGTAAATTCAGAAGCTGTCGAAACTTCTCAGTTTTGAGTTCAATCGAATTAGCTCGCGGTCACTATTATAAGCGTGCTTTGTTAAAAAATACTTTTTCAGTACCTATAGTAGGTACTCAGTCTTTTAGATTTAATTGTTTTCTATGAAACTTGTAACGTCATATTGCGTAATGTCACGCATGTAACAGATTTTATTCTCTTTGTCAGGTTACATCGCATTTATTGTTCCGAGCATCGCAACCTTGGAACATTCCGAGATCGCAACCTATTGCAACTCACACGGTATTATCTATGTCTCACACGATATGCACACGATTCACCATCATGAACAGAATTGTGTCGTCAGTTCACACTAATGGGAATGGAGGACAAACCTTTGATGATAAGTGCGACTTTGCATAGTAACGTAACACAACATCGTGCAATCAATTTTATTAAAGCTCCTTAGTCCAAACCCCATATTGGTCCAAAACGCAGATAAACCGTAAGCACCTAATAAAATCAAGTGAGTCATCTACCTGATAATGAGATCTGGATCGAATCGAACCAACCCGCTCTGTTACTCCTGTACTTATTCCAAAAGCCCAGACACAGCTTAATATTGACAGCAGGTTTATTCAACTTATTTTTTTTGCCTACTAACTGTTGTGCTCGACTTTGTCCACGTTGAATTTTTTGAGACATAGTGAAGTCTGTATACAGTCTTTAGCCTAACATCGACATCTTCTTGCTATCGTAATCTGTTCACCGGTTTAGGCGTGAAAAGGTAACAGATAGATTTTTTTTTCATTTGTTCTTGTGTACAGTTTCTACGAATAAACGTTTGTCTATGTCTATGTCTGTAGGCCTAGCTTAAAAGAGATTATCCTAAGAGAAAATTCAAAGTCATGATGTCTTCATTCAAATTAATGAAATATCAAATGAAACTACCCTACTACCCAAAAAAATTATTATTTGTAAGTTGTTATTTTGTGAGCTACATTTTCAGCTAAGGCTTTGTACCTGTACTATTCAGTGTTTGAACCAGCTTGTATAAGAATACTGCACACAAGCTCTGATCAAAGAGCCACAAATATCTCGACTCGTAAACACACGGATTTTATATGGCTTCGACCCGGATTCGACACGGCATTTATTTTATTAACGTTTTCGGACATTGTAAGTCGACAAATCGTTCCGCAGAAGGGTTTTGCGATAAGTACCTAAGTACCTACCTTAGGAACCAGCGGTGTCGGTCGGTAGGCATTGGCTTGCCTTTCTTGCCCTGTTTGGAGCCGACTAGTTACAATTTTAGTCTGGTTAACCGGTGTGTATGTGTATTTGAGAAGTCATGCATTGAGTGAACAAAATGTCGAAATCTGGACTTGTATGGGATCATTGTTTTAGTTAAAAACTAAATAATGCTTTTTTATGTCGTTCCCGAATGTCCCTCTTGCTCTTTAGAACTCGCCTCCTAGGTAACCAGAGGGCCTAGACAACCGGCATTCGTTATGAAGCGAATCGATTTCTACAATCTTCATCGCTTAGACGAAAGCGAACTTCGATTGGTAGCCAAAGTAACCTTCAATTAGCGATCGCCTTGTCCATTCGTCAGATCGCTAAATACCGCGCTTAGTCTATGGTTTTTCGTCTTCAAACGTCAAATGTGTCATTGAGCGCTGAGCGTTCGACCGGAAAGTTTAAAAAGTTTTAATAAGTGTTGTGAAACTGTGATTGACATTAAAATATTAAAAAGTGAGATAATGTTTATAGTATAGGTACAAGTTGATTGTGTACTTTGTGAATAATGTGTTGGAATAATATAAGGTAGATTCATTAACGGGAAGTTAAATCTATTGTGCCTATTTTTAGTTATGGAATCAAGAGCACAGGCCAGTGGTGAACAGTTTTCAACTCTTTTGGAGTTTATGGCTTATGGAAGGTAAAATATTAATTTTGTACCTACCTATCGTTGATGCTACCTATGTACTTACCTTTCTTTGTTTTAACTAGGTTATAACTACACAATAGCGTAATCTTATTATATATGACATTATAAGTTTCAAGCCAGAAGGCAATAATGTAAACAATAACAATGACGCGATTCACAAAGAAATACGAGATAGTTTATTTATGTTATACCTATTACAGCTACGGTGACCTTGCTAAACCTCAACCTGGTGCGCAGGGACGTCTAAGGGCCGATCGTTTGTGGCAAGAGCTGGCCAACACCTTAAATTCTGTTGGTGGAGGCGTCCATAAGACTACGGACAAGTGGAAAAAGGTACCTACTTACCTTATTTTATTCAATATAATAATCAAATTTACAAAAAAAACCTGCATTCTCCTAATTATAAAATCTTATAATTTTAAGGTGTGGGCAGACTGGAAGTCTATTAAGTCTATTAAGTCTATATCATACGACGACATTGCTGTGACACTGGTGGTGGTCCTCACACTAATGTTTCCCTAACCGCTTTGTAGGCCAGGGTAATAGGGATCATTGGTGCACAGGCTGTGGAAGGTCACTCTGGTATAGAAGAGCAGGGTTTTAATGTTGGTAACTTTTTTTAAACCTCTTATCTTATATAGTAGGTAATCTATCTACTTTGTACTCTGTGTTGTTAGTAGAACTTCTACTAAAATGTTTCCAAAACATAATATTATTTACTATATATCTTCACTACTAATATATATTATACATATAGATTGGTAGTGAAGATATTGGTACATACCTACATATACTCACCCTGTGGTGTATTTAATTATTAAAGATATATTATATAGGTACCTACTTACTTACTATTCAAAAACAATACTTTCTAAGTAAGGACCTCTTTAGTAACTTACTTAAATGATTTTTCAGCAATACATCAATACGAAGTACCACCGCCACTGCCTACTCCATCACCACCTCTAAGGGCTCACCCATTGCCAGAGCCATTGGCGTCTACCAAGCAGAGACAACGGATCTCCACTTGCTTGATTATAATTAGGTTAAGGTAGTTGAGTACTGTCATTCATCAATTTTGAATATGTCATCAACTTCTGATAAACACAGTAGGTGAAGGCACCTAAATAAAAATATTACTTAAACTGGTTTGAAAATAAAATATACAATATACTTAGTAACTTTAACTATTTACTTTTATTTTTAATCTGCTTACTTAAATATCTCATTCTTATCACAATCTGCTGATCAAATGATTGAGCATTGCTCTGCCTCGGATGAGTTCAGTTTGATTATCAGCATTAGAGGAGTTAGCTTGAAAGCTGTAATCATCACTACCATAATTATTTGTGCCAAGGCTAATACTTGGTGTTGGAAGGCGAGCCTTCACTGCAATGTTGTGTAGTACACAGCATGCAAGTGTTATCTTGCTAGCAACATAAGGATGGTAGTGAAGAACTCTGTCTTTTAGCAAGCACCTCCAACGAGACTTCAGCAAACCATAGCAACGCTCAATGTTATTTCTGGCTTGCACGTGGCGAGATGTGTATATCTCTTCTCGAGACCCAGGTGCAGCATTCAAAACAGGCGTCATCAGCCAGGGTCGCTGTGGATAACACCCACGACCCTTTGATAAGACCCCGTCGCAAAAAAGTTTAGGGCGCATAGCAACTGAAAATAGAAAAGAAATGTGTTATTGTTTTGTCAATTTGTAAAGGTCCATCTGCCTACCAATAGTTATACCAACCAATACACAAATAAAATATTTTTAGACACTTACTTTTATTTCCAGAGGTATCTCTAGAGATCCTTTTAATGAGGTCAAAGACCGTAGTTCACGACAAAGCTTCTTAAATATGGCTTTGCTGAGCCTAAAGTGTTCTATAAATAATGTTTCTGGCATTTCATTCACACTTTCCAATTGTTGTCGAGAGTGATACCTTGCGTTTCGTCCAAGCCAAACATTTTCATTATGAGCTGACCACAGCAAACGCAGCGTATGCATCTTGTAGGTAGGTTCCACAAAATTGCACCAAAATTCTTACTTATAAAAATCACAAAACAAACAACGCAATAAACACACCATACAATGACTTCTTGCACAGCTGTTTATGAAATCGCCATTTTGTTTCGATATCTAAAGGGTCTTAGCGTTCGCCAGCGTTTCCATCAAGAGAATCGACAACTAAGCGAAATCGCTTGTCAAATGATCCACTTGGCTAGGCATTTGTATGGAGGTAATCGTTCGATGCTGTCGATTCGTTCGATAGAATCGAAATGTATGTACATTGTCTACCAATAATCGATTCGCTAACAACAGATCACGTGACATATCTAAGACGTAAGTCAAACCCATACATTTTTGGACTTATCTACTATCGCTTTCGCTAATCGATTGTTACATTGTCTAGGCCCCCAGATCTTTCAAAATCTAGAGAGGCCCAAACAATTGATTCATCATCATAATCCACAGTCAGTCAAAGTAAAAAAAAAATTCTATAAAATCACGGGGATCACTTGGAGACTTCTTAAATCTACGTTGCATTTACACCTGTTTGTAACGCGACCAAGCGTGGAAGATACAGGTAGGAAACCACGCTTGCCTATTTTTATTGGAAAATGATACCCTTACAATCATATCGCACCCACTACTGGGTATATACCTCCCTCTGCTCTTTCCACTTCTCACGATGAAAAGTAGCAAAATATACAATAGTCACAGCTCCGCACGTATTGACCATGTCTTTCCTGTGGACAAGGCCGACTAAGCTGAGAGGATGGAATAGGTGCTGGGCAAGCCTACTCCATCTTATTTCGTCCCGGGCACTACAGCGTCCCGTTTGTGAAGGTAAAAGTTGCCTCCTGACGCTGTATAAATCATCTGCTACATAAGTTGGTAAAAGGCCTTAGTGTAAATACAATATTTATATTTTCAAGAAATATTCGTCAAACAAAGCCGCGGTAGCTTCACTGGTGAAAACAAAGGCTCAATTCCCCAGCCCGCCTCGAGCCTGGTGGTAATTAACAGCGGCCGGGGGTAGCGGAAGCGGCGCAGACGGCACCCGCCGCTGCATAGTTAAGCGAGCCACAGACGAGGTCGCACTGACCTTTGGAAAACATATTTCCAAAGAGTTCGCATAACCAAAAACAGACTCCGAACTGTAACTTGGGTGATCTTCCCATTAAAGACAGAATCGTCCGCTAACTAGCTCATAACCCGGACACGACACTCACTTCGTTGTGACTTCACATCCACTTCGTCATATTGATCCAAATTTTGATTTGACATTTCGACGGCCTCGGTGGCGTGGCGGGCGATTGTTCGGCGGAGACGCAGAGAGGCGCGAGTTCGATTCCCGCCGCGGAAGAAATGTTTGCATGTTCTGCAAATATTTCTTCCGGGTCTGGGTGCTGTGGTACCATGGTACTCGTAGTTTCTGATACCCACGACACAGGGAATCCTAGTGTAATCCCCAGGGGTTGTGACTTCACATCCACTTCGTTATATTGATCCTTTGGTTTGACATTTTACATTTTACATTGAACGCTAGGTAGGTAGCTACTTGCGATTGCCTACATGAAGAGCGATCTTGATAAATTCTATGAGGACGAGACTTCAATTTTCACTTTAAAAGTTGCCCCAGTAAAACAGTAACAGCAGCAATCAATAAGCTTAATTTTAGATAAACTACTTCTAATTTACTTAAATCATTTTCATTTTTTATTTCAGCGGTATTTTTTGCCAGTGTCATCCCCTTGCTGAACAAAGCAATACTTCGGTCACTAACTGAGGACGAACCTATGATTACCAATGTAACATTGCTTGCAATCAATTTATATTTTAATCCATCAATATAATTGCTATTAAATAACACAAAAAATGACAACCGACCGACAAAAACTGATTGTAAAAAAGGTGATAGTTTTAATTTATTCTTTATCGAAGAATTTTTAGGTCTGTTATATGTTTTTAATTACTGAAGATAGAAATCAGAAAAATAAAAACGAGTTAATTTAACTTACAATTTCAAACATCGCAGACATGAAAGGTTACGCGAGTTATTTGCATGGCAACTCTACAAGGTCACACGCATTCTCAAGGGATGCGTTATCCTGGCGCCCTTGTCACCTGTTGCACCAGACAGGCCACAGATTATAATTAGAGAGAGGACTCTTTACCTTTCAGTACCTACTAATAAGTCTAGATTACTGAGATTTTTTATTTTATATAAAATCTCAAAAGGACCTCTCCAAAATGATGGACCATCTATATGGGCGATGGGCTGATCACCTGTCACCATGGTTCACCATATTTTATCCATCTTGGGACTTTAAATCAGAAGTGGCTGCAAGTTTTCTTATGTTTACTTGTGGCTCTGCCCACCCCATTAGGGATACGGGCGTGATAATATGTATGTATTTTATGGAAGTTTGAAAGTTGCGCCAGTGACAGAAAGATTGAGGAGTAAGAGGGAGAAGAAGACTTGGTTAAGAAAGGAGTGAGTACAGAGATGACGGCTAACAAAATGACAGACCCCATAATACGGATAAGTGCAGGAAGATGATGATTTTACTGAATTACCAACGAGAAGTACTCAAACATGCTGATTTAAGCCGGGAGACTTAAATCTAGTGATCTCTCTTAATAAGATGTATATAAAAATGTAACATGTCGTGTGAACACAATATGAACTATTGTTATTGTATTGACAAGAGACAAATGCTAAATAATATTAATCATTTGTGTAGGTACCATTAGCCAATTAGGTATTGCGGCGTTTTTGAGACAACCTTAAGGTTCTATCAATCTTTCTGAATGCAAAACGACGTACTGGAATCCATACCTACTAGTAGCATCTTTATGTAAGGAGTGGCGTAATGGGTATAGCTTTATAGGAAAGCGAAATAGTGGGAATAATTCCTTAACAATGTCGAATTTGTTCAAAAAAATATTTCAACATTCAATATATCTTGGAGCTGATGCCCTGTTTTTTTTTACAGGGCTTTGTAAATAGTCCGACAAAGAACTCTACATACTCTGAATTTCTTCAGAGCTGATGGGGAAAAAAATTCAAGCATCAAGCTGGCATACTACTACTCTACTACTACTCTAGACACAAGTTCCATCGAACCAGTGTGTTGAAAGGATTTTATGTGTGCCTCAAAATGTTGAAATAAACAGTGGGGCCAGTTATTAACGAGAATTAAAAAATGTAGGTAGGTAAATATAATTATCGTGTGCACCCTTACATTGTAGGCAGGGTAACACTCCGAAGGTCAGACGGTAGCCTCGCCCGCACGGAATATAGTATAGTTCCAACGCGAGCCTGTCTCGTGACCTTGACATGCACCTGTTGTCTCTCGAGTGGGACCTCAAAAGTACGTTCTGAAGAGTTCCTTTAGACGCACAACAAAATGTAGATAAAATTTTAAGCTAAAGTGATTTTTTTAGGCAGAGTCCTCGACTTTTGCAGGCAAGTGTCAACCCTAGCGTAATCTAAAACTCTATTATAAAGAAATTGTTTAAAAAGCTTATTACAAAATTTTGACTAAATAGAAGACAAAAACTTGCGATTGAATAATGCTCCAACTCGTTTTATAAACATGATTGTAAAGGGATAATTTTCCGAACAAGTATTTTTAACAAGAAACCCGACCGCGTAGAATTTAGGTAGCATAGTTCTAACATATTTGATTTTGTGACACATGATAATGATGATGATGGTGAAGTATTTGTACCATTAAGTGTACGTTTTAGTTATGTACCATCTTAAGTTAATTGGATGAACTACGAACAGGCGTAAATTCACCGTAGAATTATTACGATTTCAAGTGATCCTAAAACTTCTATGAAATAAAGTAAGTACTTATATTGAAAAAAAAACTCTGTTGCAATCAGAGTCTGTTTAAAAATGTGACAAGTTATTTGTAAGTATAATAAAAGCTGTCATTGACATCCGACTGATGAACTGTTTGCAACAATGATGCAAAATTGTCGGTAGGTACATACATATCACCTATATAACTTACAAAACGTAGGTCGGTTAACGAGAGCTGGCACGTTTACAATTTTACTTTATCTACAGTATGTTTAAAAATAAATGATTTTAATTGATGCATAAATTATTTTGATTATGATGCATAAAATAGTTAAAACTTTGAACACTAATTCACGAGATTGTCCTGTTAATGTTTTGCCGGAACCAATTCCTTAAGACATTTTATTCTAAACTCCAAAATAGATAAACAATCTCACACAATAACGCGCGTCGATTGACATGTGACTGACGCTAATGGACGAACGCAAAAAAATATCACTGTATTTCGACGTAATACAGAGTGGTGTTATAAACAGTAGCAAAACAATTACTGTCTCCTTCATACTTATAAGCTTGACCGCGCTACCGAGAGGGACAGACTTTTCATGATGCGAATGCAGTGCAACGTCACGTCGCGCGCTTATTTGCAGACACTACACAAGCGCAACATGTAAACGTGTTGAACGTGCCCGACCTGTAGCAACGTATTTACATTCTTACATGGTATTGAATAGATATCCCAGTGCACCGCGTCAGTGAATGCACTATTTTTTTGTGTCGGCTCGCATCCGCGTCGGAGCTAGTTTTTGTGGACGCGCCGTTTTTCTATGCGATGACTGTCTGCCGGCTGTCTGTGTTTACAGATGCTGTGTGACCTACCAACATCTGGTCACTGATTTTATATAACTTTTAGTAATTTTTGAGTGTCTGCTCTGCTAGACTGGAAGTAAAGAAAAAAGAGTGCGTCCAGTGCTTCTCTCCTCGAGCATGTCGTCCCAGACATATGGACCTATATGGTGATCGTTGAAGTTAAGCAACATTGTGCGCGGTCACAATTTAGATGGAGTCACCCATCCAAATTGTGACTGCGCACAACGTTACACAAGTTGCATTACGAGCTGAGCGCTTCCGAGCTTCGGAGGGCACGATAAATCGTGGGTCCCGGCTTTTAAATCGTTAAGCAATGACGGAGTCCTTTAGGCGGTCTAAAAACTCCGTCACAAGAGTTGGGCTAGCTCATACGAACTTACTTTTTACTATAACCATCTTGGGACTTTGAATCAGGAGTGGCTGCAATTTTCTTGGCTCTGCCCACCTCATTAGGGATACCGGCGTGATATTATATATGTATGTAGGTATGCATGTACCTATTTAGAAAGCTTATATACCTACTCAAGCGAATATATAATGTCACTTTGTGGGTTTAGAGGACTAACTTTGTTTTGCTTTTTGGCCCTGCGCTCCGATTATGTAATGGGGAAAGACCCGTATAGTCTATTGTTAAGTTGCAATTTACAAAAGCTGCTTCAAGATAACTTTTTCGTTATATTTCAGTTGTATACTATGATGGACTCCCTTAGATCGGTAAGGATAAACTGGGATATCTATGGAACAGAGGTTAACCTGGGTACAAAAATCTTTATGCAATATTATGTCACTACTTAGTTATTTTAGTTATTCTAGTTATATGTACCGCTACACCTGTTTTTTGTTGCAATAAATTTATTCTATTCTGAAAAAAAAATGTCTAACCATCAACCTGTTTACAAGAATTTTTTTTTGGGAAAAAACATCTTGTAAATCATGAATTTTTACTACACAGTAGGGTTCCATGGTTGACCGGTCCGCGGGCGCAATCTAGCGTGCTGCGTAGCTCAGTAGCTGGAAAAAAACTACGGGTATAATTTTGTTTTTGGCTTCATGTTTGCGAGGATAGTTCTATGAATTGTCTACTCAGCGTATGTTGACGTGGGGAGATAGTTATCAGACTTAAAATATTCACGTCGCGTATCAAACCCGTATCGTATGAAAGGCGAGAACGAGTGCATAAACGAGTGAATGTTGTTAAGTTAAAAAGTATTGTAGAATCGAAAATGTTTGTTCTTTCCTGTTGCCCGCATTCAGGTTCAATGAGGACAGTCTTCTAGAAAATGTAATTTTTCCTAAATGGTAGGTAGAAGGATCACGCAGCAACAATCAAACAAAGTAAAAAATAGCAGTTTTTTTAGCCGCTTTAATAATAATATCGTCCAACCAGGTCCAACCATTTAATTTACTTCTGACAGTGAGTTGACAGACGTTTTTGTGATAGATATCCTAAAGCGTTACTAATTCGATATAAATAAAGTCGATTGTTATTAATCGACTTTATTTATGAAGAAGTTTTAATCGATTTAACACATTGATATTTTATTTTCGCTCAATATTCTGTTTTGTTTTGAAAGGCTCCTTTCGTGGACTTAACGACGTAGGTACTCACGATGTTTTACTTCACCGTTTGAGAGTACCTACTGGTATAGCGCACATAATTTTTTCGAACTGTAAAATCCAGTGCATGACAGGATTCGAACCCACGACTTTAGCATCGGAAGACGAGGCCGCTACCACTATACCACCACTGCTCGCTTAATAATAAAAAAAACATTTAGCAGGACAGACAGGACAGACTAAAATGATACTTATGTGATAGGGAAAAACAGAAAAACGTGCTCTTTCGATCAAGCTCTAGATTTTTTCTCGAAAAAATTTACTAAAATTTTATTTCTCAAGCCTCCATATAACCTACAGCCGTGAAAAATAGAATAAAAGTTGAGGCGTCTGGTACCTCTAATTAATTAATGCATTATCCTACAATAACGTCATTCATTTCAAAGTTCCGAGCAAAAACAAGCAATTACTAAACGCACCTGCATCACATAGTACCCACTACCCTCGGGCTATTCCAATTGCTTTTTAAGAAACGAAGACTTTTATATGACGGCCGTTTTATACCAAAATGATGGAGGAATATGCTGAAATTGCTAAAGTAGTTAGGAATCTGACTTGTATCAGAGGCGCAGATGATGTTAATGAAGAAACGTTCTAAGAAAAAACTCAAAAAAAAATGTTTTTTTTGGTTATACCCTCTGATATCACCTTTAATCACATGACATGTAGGTATCTGAGTAATCACTAGCTAGTTTTTTTAGGCGAATGACCATATTCAAAGCCTTGTTAGGTAAACGCGGCTGTAATTTTCCAACAAATTGGTTTTGTAGGTACCTACTTACCGAACAATGGTCTCTGCTACGTTACTTCAGCGTCCCGCAATGAGTCAGGCCTACGGCTGTGCTAGTGCAAGTCATTTGATAGTCCAACTGTACACGGATGCATGAAATTCACACGGCTCCCGCTAGATGCGGCAGGTATTCGAATAAATTCGAAATTATTAAATCGTGCTTAACTTTCTACATTTAATTCATCGAATTTGTTGTTACTTACGCATTTTGTTCACACATTACCCAATGTCTTTTGACTATAGGTATATTAGCTAGATAGCGGTATCGTTGTGATTTGCAGTTGTTGTGTTTGCTACGTCTCTTATAACAAGTTAGAGTCGACATAAAGTCTTGATTTTAAACTGTAATCCTAACCTGTAGACCTAAGTAGGTACATACTGATGTACTTACAGTTTTTTTGTTAACTGAGACAGGGTGGGGGTGGGGAAATCCAAACTTGAAGAGATACAAAAGCAAGCAAGCACTCGCTTTTGCTCAGGAGCGTAACAAATGGAGATTCGTAGTCTCTGCCTACTCCTATAAGCTACAGGCGTTTTTGATGTAATTATGAATGTTCCATCGCAATTTCTACCAGTTGGTCACCAAATGGTCGGCATTTGAACTTCTCCTGCTGCTTCTCTCCCCGAGCCGTAAAAGTCGAATAAGGGATAGTATCCTCTCCAAAATTATGGACTACCTATATGGGCGATGGGCTGATCACCTATCACCATGGTTCACTCCATCTTAGGATTTTAAATCAGAAGTGGCTGTAAGTTTTCTTATATTTACTTGTGGCTCTGCTTAACCCATTAGGGATATAGGCGTGATAAGTACGTATGCATGTATTTGGTCTTTCGAGCCGTATCTCCCATCCAGCGCGCTTAGTTCTACGTCAGTCATGCAGCGCGGCAGACGTGCACTTAGCATGTTCGGCTGGAAACGTGATCCCGCATCGCAGGCCGTCTAGACGCCCGGAGGCGTTCTGTCTGCTACAAACCGATGGCCTATACAGACACCAATTACGACTGGTGTTCATTGAACTAGTGTCCACTGTTTGCTCATACATAGTTGTTAGTGATGGGACTCGAATCGAAAATGAATATTCGAATCAACTCGAATCATCCGGAAAAAAATCGAATCATAACTCGAATTAACCCTTGATTTAATTTGATTGATGATTCGAATCGATACGATGATTCGAACAATAGATACTTATAAATAAATAAAAAAACACTTAGATACATTTTTTTATCATCATCATCATCATCAGCCTATAACAGTCCACTGCAGGACGTAGGTATCTCCGATCACAACCATCACAAGGCCTACTACTCGCGTAACAAATAAAAGAATGAAATTGATTCGAATCAGATCATGCATTCGAATCAAGCGATGATTCGAATCAATATAAAATCTCATTCGAATTGAGTTTTAACTGTCATCATTCGAATCAAATGTGATTCGAGTCCCATCACTAATAGTTGTGATTTGAGCAGTATCCAGTAATAAAATAAATAAATGACACAAAACAAAAGTTACATTAAATAAATAAATAACACCCAACAGTCACATACCTACTTAGTCCTGACCCCACACTAGGATTCCCTGTGTTGTGGGTATCAGAAACTACGAGTACCATGGTACCACAACACCCAGACCCGGAAGCAATATTTACAGATCATGTAAACATTTCTTTCGCAGCGGGAATCGAACCCGCGCCTCTCTGCGTCTCTGCCGAGCAATTGCTCGCCACGCCACGCGCCACCGAGGCTGTCAATTAAATGTAAAGTTTGTGAAAAATGTATAACGGCGAAAGTTTCGTTCGTGTCTCAATAAGAGCGTAACGAAACGACTTTGACAAACAGAATTGAATTAAACTTGGAAATGTAAATTAAATAGTGCCTAGGTGCGTATGCTACAATAGTACCTATAAAGGCTTTTTATCGGGTTATGGTAGCCGGATAAAAGCAGGCGAAGCAGAAAGCAAAAAGCGCCGCGTCCTAAAAGTACCTACCTACCTCTAGATATAGGGAAGGTCTTACCTATCTCCAGCAGCAAAAAATATACGGACTTCAAAGGCTGATCATGACAATAATGTTGACCCACTTACCCTTAGTACTACCTAGATAGATACTATCTTTATTAGATCTTTTGGGCTGTAAAATATTTAAATACCCGTAAATCCTTTATAATATATCCTTTGTTAGAACCTTTATCGTCATCACTTAATAATGACTAACACTCAATGGCACTTACCGCTATCTGGGCCCCAATCGCGCTATTCTAAACGTAATTTCCAAAGGCCTAGTCATAACGTTTCGTTTATGCACGCTTCGTATCGCTATTTACCGTTTTTCGCATCTGCGAAAACGAAAACAAAAGAGCGCAACACTTTTTTTTGTCGTTGAGACAAACGTGCGTTCTATCGAATGTAACATTGTTTCAGCTTACATTATATTTTACCTCCTTGCAATTATCACAGATTAAGTACTACTCAGTATTGCCACTAAACATTATCACAAACCTCATTTGTTTGGTAGAATGATAAAATACTCCTTGGTCTAGTACCGATTTAGAAGTGGAGAAAAAAGATAAAAAAGGAGGTAGATGTTGTAAAATATTTTGAAGTTTATTGAATGTTAATTTATTTAATTTAGATGTATTTTGTTGAATAAACCCACATGTGAGTATTAGTTTAATTGTGTTTATAATTCAATAAAGTGGGCATAATAGCCTACAATAGGTGCATTAAATAGCGCGATTGGAGCACTTAACTGGCGACCTCATAAATTTCTATTTACATTACTGCAATTAGGTAGGTACCTGCCTTATCTTAGCTAATATTTATTCGATACCTATTCAACTTTACGGTATTATTTTATACTGCATAAAATAGGTAGGTATGCGTATTACGTTAATTAGAAATGCGAGATGGACTTGCCATTGCGTGTCTATGTACTTATCAATTTTAGGCTAGACTACGCATTAAACAACTTTTTCTAGTAAATCAAAAACGAGTATTTGAGGATTTTCGCCATTTATTAAATAATTTAGGTACCTTATACTTTATTCTTCTATCGAGTCAATGTTTAAATAATATATTTTGCCCAGTAGGAGGCCATAGCGTTTCCCGGTGGGTAAAGAGGACATAATTTTTATATAAAATTACCTTATGTACCAGCTGAGGTTAGGGGAATGCCAAAGGCTTTTTATACTAGAGCCGTGTGGACTGTAGAGACATTATCTCAGTTCACAAAAACTACGATATATAGTCATCAGCGTGATGGAGACGACTTGCATCGATAATCACATTTTAATCGATTTTTTCCTTGTCTGAGCAGTGTTATATTACCACAATTCTATTCCAGGATACATTGCCTCATCTATTTTCTGCTCGCATAACCTCCTAAGTCACTGGTAGCGTGATTGATGTAATCACTTTTTTTTTTATTTAGCCAAAGGCCTCCCCCAAATGCTTCCACTTCATCATCATCTTCCTGCCCTTACCCCACTCCATGTGGGGTCGGCACAGCATGATCTTTGGATCATGGTGTGAGAGTTTTGGCTAAGGTGTTTTATGACCGGCCGCCTGCCTGACGTCAACCCTCCTTAGGAATACTTGCTTATTGTGTCTCATCATGTTGGAGTGGATACTATCTCTTAGTCGACTTTTACGACATGCTCGAGGAGAAAAATAGCTGGACGCATTCTATGTTTTTCTGTACTCCTAGTCCAGTAGAGAAGTACCGCACAAACTTACGCATTAATTATATACGTAATACTAGTCTCAGCCCGCCTCTTCGCTGCATGGTACGGTGGGCCATGATAGTGGTCTACCAGTTTTGACAATACTTCCTCTGCAACCGAGACCCTCGATAGATAATTGTTTGTTATAAGTATAATATTCGCACATCAGTCGGTTACAAATCAGCGTGTCCTGCTGACACGTAGGCCTCCTCTAGCCTCTTCTACTCCTGTCTGTTTCTAGGGATTCTCGGCCACAGAGCGTTCCTGTAGTCCTTTTTATATCGTCAGACCAGCTGTCTTCCTGTCTTCCTTTTGGTATTGTATCGTGGGGTCCATTCTATTAAGTTTTTTGTCAATTTTTCTATTGGCTCCCTTATGATGTGACCAAATTTTGTCAGCTTTCTTACTACTTAGTAGAGTCTTCGCCCACTGCTGTGTTATCCAAAACGTTCCTGTGCAAGCCTCATCCATTTACGGCCCACGAACTTGACTATATCGTCTGCTCATTATAAAAATGCTTACAGTATCTACCAATGAGCTAGTCTGAATAACTCTGCGTTAAAATAAAGATAATCCTACTTGCCTAGAAACTTTAAGTCAACAACTAGGTACTTACCTAAAGCACGCTTGAAAACCAAAGTTCCTAAAGCTATTCCGGGTAAAAAATCAGTAACCTTTAGTGTGACCATAAAAAGACGTTTCGCAAAAAGAAACAAATAGACCATGTGTCGTGTCTGGGAGTCTCGTCATCGAGACTGCAAGGTCGAATATGCAGCCTTTTGTGTCTCAATGCATTTACTTCACTTCACCAACGCACAAACGGATGGTTAAGCGACCAACAAAGACGCAATCGCCAGGTTAAGAATTGAAAAGAATCATTTTGAACTTCACAAAACATGAATAGGTTAAACCGTATCGCCAGTCACGCCCAATATATTCTCCATCAACACGTTTTTGAAAATAATGTTGATTTTACCCACTTATATATTTTTCACTTACGTACAAGTCCAATGGTGGACCTACATAGTTAGCGTAGTCGGCAATCAATGGTTGAAACTCGCACGGAATCGGAAAGCATGGTGTCATAAGGAGGAAGCCTTTTTATTGCAATCGAGCTGATATTATGATGATGACGTAGAAGCCTCCTTTTACGCACGAAGCTATAGAAAATCTTAGGTTAGAGACTGTGGAATGAATGGTTACTCAACAGACGGTGACCGTCCGGTCAATTTGTGGACGCTAGCTTTATTTTGTAAGTGAAATCAAGATAAATGACTGGTCATTAATAACTTTATTCGCGGTCGTACAGGGCATGGTGGTTTAGATCACGTTCTTAGAACATGATTTCAAAGGCTCTCAAAATGAGAAGGAAAAATGTCTAGAAGCCAAGAGCTTAAAAATCACATCCTTGGAGCCTTCTAATCCTAGAGGTAACTCTTTCCAACTACTAATTCCTTTTTCAAACTCCTTTTTCCAACCGCCTTCAGTTCGTGTCTGGTGCACAGATGGAAAATGTATCGTATGTGCCATTACCTACTAGTAATACTACTACTCGTGTCAGTCTCTTTCGAACTAGTGTGGTGGAAGTATTAAAGAGCATCTCAAAAAGGCTATTTTCGTGTACTAAACTGGTACTAAACCTAAGTAAACTGGTATGTGGCATTACCAGTAATATAATAGATACTGGTATTGATTGATTGAGGCATAAACATCACATCCACACATCTTTACATTCTCACAAACTTTCGCATTTATAATATTAGTAGGATAGTCCAACTCAAATTATTGTTACACTCAACCATCAATCATTTCTTTGACACGTGAGAACTTCAACTCTTGTTACCTAATTTATAGGTAGATGTACCAGAGTGACTTGCGCTAACAAGGATTAGTAGGTAAATAAGTACTGACTCCAACTTTATTAGGTAGACATTATTTGTCACAGAAATAATTACATAACCAGTCTACTCTACCAGACTCTACCCAAATACATAAAACTCTTTATGTTACTGACTGACTAAATTGTCAGTTAGTCGACAAGCAACACAGTTGGTACGATTACACCAAATCCGGCAAAGTATGGTCGGACATCGTCGACCGAACTCGGTAGCTACCTCTTTGTTGGTTCAATTTGTCTGTACCTTATGTACTATGCCGTTTTTTTCACGAAGACTTTAACCTTGATTTACCATCTTGAAGAGTCGAAGATATCATCAGCACGTCTCGACCTAATTTGTTATTCATCTTGAGAACGTTGGCTTCTGCACCGTAAATTATTTTTAATCTGTGGGTAGAGATAAATTGTTCCGAATCCTTTCCCCTTTCCCATTTTTTTTTCTTTTTTTTTATTATGGCCTGGGTTTTTAATCATTTTTGAGGAACATATTCATGTCATCTGTTTCTTTTCCCATCCATCTTCCTATTTTAGGGACTGAATTGATGTATTATTATAGGTTTCAGAATTCATGACATTTTGTTTTCCTTATCTTACTATTTATTTTTTAAATTTGGAATCAAAGCTCTCTCCTCAATCCTTTCCTAACTCTTGCAAGGCGTAACCTCACAGATTAAATAATAGGTCCCTACCGGTGGTGTAGATATTTTTCCACATAATCAAAACACAATTTATTCCCACAAACTCAGAGTACCGAACGAACCAGAACAAGGTAACAATGGTGTTACAAACAAACTGAATTGCGGAATGGCTGTTTTTCAATGGACGACACGACGCAACACATGGCACAGCCAGAGACCCCACAGATAGTAGATATCTTCTGCCGATGCTGTGCTCCGGGGAAGACGTAATGTTCCGGCAAAGTTCCGGACGTGGCAATGGGTGTCATTCCTAGGATCGTGCTCTTTGCTAAATACTGCTAGTCATGTCACTAGTTCTTGCCATGTCACCAGTATGGTGAAAGGGTTTAAAGAACGCCTCCAAGACTCCTTTCGTGCACTTGACACACTTGAAAACACTATGACATGCGGCCGCATGGGGTTGTTTAGTGGGTCGTCATTGTTGACAACCCCGCACTGTTTAACTGCGGCCCTAATCGCAGTTGACCGTCTCTGAGCAGATTTTAAATTAAAAAAAAACACAAAAAGGTACTGCCGTGTCATGTCGTGTCGTGTCGTCCAATGAAGAAACGGTCAATGGTAGACAGTCTATTTCCAGGACAGCTTGTTCGCGGAAGCTGGTGGCCAAACATATCGCGTTACTGTCTCGAGTCGAGCGAAACACGTGTAGACACCAGACAATAATGATTTCCCAATTGTATTGACTGGATGATTTCTTGAATTCTTATGTCACTCAAAGCCAAGGATGTCGGAACATTCTAAGCACAAAGTTTGGCCCTTTCAATGGTTACCGCAATTGGTTGAGCTTTAAGCCAATGCAAAGATTATGATTTTGATCGATCCGGTTTTTCACACAACTGTTTTGATTCCTTTTCACTTTCGGGTAGAATTTCCAATCCCTTTCCAAGCTTCTACAATCTCAAAAGGAGGATATATCGTAGAATTGTCTACTCGAATTGTATACCGTATCCAAACATTTTATATTCTTAAGAGGCACCAACGTTTTTATACCGTAAAAACAGCTTAATAAGGCAAAAAGCTTAAATTGATTCTGATCATAAACCATGTCTGCTAACTGAACATTTTCCGTAAGTAGTATCATGCCCCCATAATTACTTCTTCCATAAATTACTGTAACAATACCATCTCGTCCCAATGGTAATCTATTTCTTAATTTACTTTATTTATGAGCTTTAAAACGATACATCGACAGTAATTTTGTAAAATTACTGAGTTATGTGTGCAAAAAATTATGGCTTCAATTCTCCTGATGTTGTAATAATGTTGTATGTCTGTATATCACTCATAACTAGTCATTAGGTACTAGGCGTGTCTACCACATCCCGACCATCAATAAGGATTTCACTAGTTCCGCATAGACTAAGAACTAGAAGTACTAAGAAACCTAATCTAATAAACCTTTTCAATATTTCATCATTTTATCATTTGAAACTTTTTTCTTGTGAAAATGTTTGAGAAGAGCTCTTTACACGCAAAGCCAGGTGCAAACTCTGTCAGGTACATAAAAGTGCTTCGGCAGTATGTTTACTTTATAAGTGTATAATGGATTTATAATACCGTACTTATCTCGTATTCTGTGAAATTGTAGTCATTAGTTTTTCTGCGAAAAAATGAAATCCAGTTCGCTACTTGCTTACGCAATTTATCAAAAAAGAATATTGGCGTCTAGACTTGGTTGTCTAGGTGGTACTTATGTTTTTATAACATTTAATTTAATCTATTGGGACGCGATTACTGACTTGAGAAGATGGTAGGTACCTTCATCTAATCTTGGTTATTTTTAATATTTTACTACTGACGACGCATCCTTCAATACCCATGCAACGTTGTTATATCAAAAAGTGTCATACATTTTATAACAGATAAACAACGTTGGTATGGTTATGAACGATACGTCGTCTGTTAGGAGAATATTGAAACTGGGCATAAATGGTTTAACAGAAAGTTTAAAGTGGTCCATAGCTGTATAAATAGTTTATTTGTTTTCCTCTGAAACAAGAAATAAAAAAGTAGGATAAAAGAGAAGCCTACCACAAGGTAAATAGGATACTTATTCCCGTATATAAACATAAGCCTCCGGAGGTGTACTAGATGTATAAGCGAGTTTCCAAATGGGATAGGGTGGCAGACCAGTGATAATATTGGCCAAAGTGGAAGATATGTTAGTTACAATGTTGGTTTATTGCGCTCAGTTTTGTATTTGTTTCAGACGGATACTTATAAATGCTGTAAGCCGCAGATGACCGCTGGCAGCGTTACCCGGAATTTGATGAGCGCAGAGGGCGCGGAAGAACGAAAAAAGGTTTTTGGAGCAACTAGCGCAAGGCCACCACTTAGGTACGAACCTCGGCTTGGGCTATTGGAGTATTGAATTTAACGGTTGCACCCAGAGGTGACGTTGCTCCGTCCCGGCGGTGTCGGTGTGTTCTGATGTGAGCTAGTTTACCCTACGTGCGTCGACGTGATGGAGGGCTCCCGTTCGCGTTAGAGGAGGTGACCCCTCATGATCTCCAAGAACGTGTCTTGGTTTACGGAGGAACCTGAGTTATCGTCAGTTCATTTTAGGAACTGACACGCCATCTAGTTATATTTAAGCACATTACATGTTTTGCTTAGACAATAGAGATTACTAAATTAACTAGTTAAATATGGGGGTATCTGTTCACTATTCCGTCCCATAACCGACAGTTTAACGTAAGTACGTCGGGTTAAACTTTAACCCGACGTACTTATTATGTGTTTTGTGACCCGATCCTTCAATAATATCATAGGATCTTGTGCGCGTTCCATAGCTGTGGCTATCGCGTATTCGAAGCCCGGCGCGGGATGGTGCGCTAAGGCTACGCTAGAAATTACCTATAATTACCTAAAATAAATCCTTTATTGTTGCTAAAATGGAGCATCCTCTGTATGATAAGCGCACGCACTGATTCGAAAGGACACGACTAGTAAAGTACCGGACCGTCTCCGTCCCGGCACAAAGCAAAACGTGTCAAAATTCCGCCAAAGCACGACAGGTTCTATTACAATCTAGTATATACTCTACTGTATATATAATATATACTCCTAATCTTTTCACTAATTCTTTCGAACAAGTGTGGTGAAACAATTTAAAATGCGCCGCAAAGCCTCCTCCGTGAACCACAGCTCGGTTAGGAAACGGGATAGTCTGTAAGATCCAATTTCCTAATGCTGTATATCTCTGGTAGTCTAGTGGTAGCGGCCCTGCCTTCCAATCCTAAGGTCGTGGGTTCAATTCCGGACGTGCATTAATGGATTTTTCTGAAAATTTATGTGCGCTATACCAGTACTCACAAACAGTGAAGGAAAATATGGTGAGGAAACCGGTAAGTCGTAGAACCTAAAAAGTTGGAAAACAAGTGTCAAGTTCACGAAAGGAACCTTTAGACGCACTTTGAATACTTTCACCACACCGGCTCGAAAGAAGTAGTGACACAACTAGAACTAGAACTCTTTAAATAGAATATACGTATAAAAATGCCTAGATTTAAATGGAATGCAAAGGTTTTTTGCCTATGCTTTGGCAAAAGAGGCCACTGCAATAGATAAAAGGTAATGATTTATATTCCAGTGAATTTATTATTTCAAATTCCAATCAGATGATGCCATTCCATCCTGTTTAGTGTTCTTGTATGTTCATCCCACACGACCTGCCTTTTATGCATAACATGGAGGTTAGTCAGCAGAATGTGGACGACATTTACTGGCCCTCAGCTTTGGGACCATTGAAGTTGCTCATGAATCTTTCAAGGGTCAGACCTGTCATGAAAAGTCAAAATGTTTGAAGAGAATGATCGAAACTCAACAAGTCTTGGAGCTGAAGTCTTGGAACACGACGTGTTAAGCGTCATTCGAAGGGCAATGAGAATGAATAAACTACTATCATCATCAAAGTAGGGCAGGAAAATTTACTAAAATAACATAATGATTGCGTAGAGGAATTGTTGGTATCGAGCGTATTAATAACTATGATTCCGGAGAATATGATATTGTTCTATTGAATTAACATAATCTCCTAGTATTCTCGTAATCTCAGATAGGTATTTGCATTATATCAATCTTTTACCTACATTTTTTTATTTGTTCGCTGCGTCAAAATTAAACAACGTAAAAACCACTGATATATCTTTTAAGTGTATAATAAAAATTCCTTAGACTCATGTAAAATGTTCGTCTTATTGCTTTATGTCCCACTAAAACGGACACTGATGTATTTTGGATCAAATTCGTACTTCGCAAAAAAGGCAAAAACATGCCACAAAAAAGAGTAAAGCCAGTGAAATTAACGTCGAAATTACGGACAAAATTGTGTGTAAACATCGGACCATATTTGTTTGAGTGGATGTAGCAAGGGTAGGGACAGTTGAATCGAGATCATTTAATTACATCTGCTTGCTCAATCACTAACCCCGCGAACAGAGGTTTCCTGTAAGCCGTGATTTATGTAAGTGACACTTAGGTTCCGAATTTTCTAGCATTAGTTCAGAGGTATTTCAAGTTTCAACATTCTTCTGTGTCCTGATATTTATCATGTGACCTTCAAATCAGTTTCTCTAGTTATTCTCAGTTCATTGATGTTTAATATACAGTCAAATGTGTCTTTACCACCACAGCCTCGCCAAAACATTACCTAGTCCTCACTTGGCTACGTCCAAGAGCAGTTACCCAGGATCTAGATCCTGGGTAACTGCTCTTCTATTCTCTCTTCTTCTATTATCTCTAGTTAACCTAGGTTAACTAGAGATAATTTTAATCGAATCTCATTGATAATCTGTCCTGACTAGACCTCGACTATATGAGCCTCCCCCTGACTTAAAAGCTGGATCCGCCCTTGACTACGTCCCCGTATTTATCATGTGGCCTGTCTAGACGGATGACATAATGGGTCTCCTCGATGACGCGTCAGAGCAAGAGCGCTCGCGGTCATTGTTGAGCCTGAACACTCAAAGTTAAACACTGTTATCCTACGAGATGAGACAACATGTTGAGCAAAAAGAGACTAGAGTTTTTTGCGGTGTCTCTGAACTTTTGGTATCGTTTGATCATTTCTAATGCCTGGTTCCTCCTTTACTACTATTGGACAACGGATGGTAGGTTACCATAGCAACATTGTCTTTCTGTCAAAAAATGTATGGCGCTTTGCGACACATTATGGTAATAAAGGATTCATTGTTCGTTCGATGAATATAAAAATAGGGCAAAATTCGTCAATCAGACAGCCGTGTGTAAGAATATTACGGGCTCCCGAATTGTTTTATTTATAGAATTTACCATCGTCTGTCTAGCCAGGTAACCAGCATTCAATTGTCTCCGCCGTTCCATTAACGGAAAGCCACCAGCACAAAAAAGCAAAGCAAATTCCTGTCAAGAGTTTGCTTGTCAAACGCTCATGGGATAGTACAATGGTGTCGTGGTGCAAACTTCCAAACTGATTTTCTTCCTGTGCCACTACCCGCGCCGACGCCCCGGGCCGTAACTTTGGTCCTTGTATAAAACGTTATACTGGGCAGACATTATTAGCTGGTTAGAAGTTCAGACTGATTTATCAAGTCTGTCTTCCATAAATCATTTCGATAACAATCTAGTTAATTGGTTAACCTGGTTGTGGTCGATAAGCCTAAGACCCCCTTATGATTTCATTTCTCTATCTAGATTTTCTAACCACTGAGTTATCATTGCTCATAATTACTGCACCGAATATGAATGGAGCAGTTTAGTTCTATAGGATTCCATTTGCTGTCAGCCTTCTTTCGAAATCCCAACGCTTATTGATTGCACTACATAATCATTGTAATGCAGACTTCATTAAACGCAGCATTTCTGCCAAGCCTCTGGACTGAGCTGAACAGGTCATTATTATATCAATTATGTTTAAAAATGTTAGATGGTTCAGCTATTACCTACCTATTTTTATGGATACAGTGCAATGGCTGAAATCGCACAATTAGTAGTTGATCAATAGAGAGATCGCATTGCGTGAATACTCAATGTATATCCGCCCTTAACAAGCAGTTACTCTAAATGCTGTCGCGTGAATAAACAAATTAACGGTCCTATTCCGGCGACATAAATAGTACTTTCAGAAATAGCAGCCGCGAGGTAAACAAATGGACAAAGCTACGAGAAATCGCCGATTTCGCGAAGACTTGACGTCTTGACGTGAGGCCGCGATCCTAATAAGGTACCTACTACTCTACCCCCCCATTACCATGTAACATAACCCTCCAAGCGCAAAAAACACAAAGTAAAGTCCACTCCAGTCAAATGTTTACAGGATCTGTGCCTGGCTAAGGTTTAGCTGATCGATAAGGTTGTGGTGTACAGTGGAACCGGCTAGTGGTATTGCTGTTGATTCATTCCAACGCGACATTGACTACTACATTGGCTTGATAACCAGCAGCACTGTGAATTTTAGGAATTCATTTTAGTAGGTAACGCCTGCGACTTCATTTGCGTGTCGAATGATCCAGAGCATGAAAAGGTATCTACAGTCAACTCCAAAAAAAATGTAGTAGTAAGTCTAGCTTTATAAAAATACCCACCACTCAATATAATATTGAGGTGTAGATAGGATTCATTAAAATATTTTGTATATGTAGAAATAATATAGATAGAACTTTGACACAGACTCACGACGCTCAACATGCATTGAGGTCGGTTACCAGGTGGTTTTATGGTGTTAGAAGTTGGACATTGTGTCCCTCAATCTTGGTCGAACGCATGTGTCTTTGTAGTATACCTACCAGGTATCTGCCAAATTGGTTAGGGTCTCTAGGCGAACACTAACATAAACGAACGAACACTTTTTAACTTCAGCATTTCGTGTAGTTTCCTCCCTACCAGGAAAATCCAGGATTCAAGGAATCCCGTGACCAATAATATTGGTCATATTACCTGAAGTTTATTATTAAACGAATGCTCTGACGTCACAGTCACGATGTTGCTGCAATGCCAAGTGAACGATGGCTCCACATCCGTTGCACACGGTCTCGACAGAAATTACGTTTTGTTCTAAAATTGTGCAGTGTTCATATCGTATTAGTAAATAAATTGGCGCAAATAAGAGAGGTTCATTCGTCATTTGATTTTATAGAGCTTTGAAATGTAAAATACTTAGAACTTCGTCAGACAAAGGCATCTTCTAAGCTTCGATAAGAGTAAACCTTTTTCGCATTGGATGTTCGCTTTGTTGTCGCTATGATTGCTAGGCAAAAAGTGATATGGACGATGGATGAATGATGGATAAATGAATCGATGGATCTAGTAAAGGCCTTGTATGATGCAATACAAGACAATATTATTTTTGAACGATTTGCTTCATAGACCAAATACTTTAATGACTTGCTGCGATTATCCAGATGATCAGACAATGATAGACTAAGAGCATTTACCACCTGATACCAAACTGCTGAACCCTGTTACGGCATTTTACTGTCTAACTGCAAATGTCAGGATGATTTTAGAGAAGTTGATACTGAGACCATTTACTACTGATACCAACCTTTGGAGGCTGTTGCTGGCAGCCTAAGCCAATACCGTCTCCACCCACACTAGGGTGTGGTCGATTATTCAGAGCATCAGCTACTTACCGGAGGTCGTGCATGGCCCTATGAATGCACAATTAAACGGAACGCCCACCGCCACCTACTCGTCGCTCAAACAAATCAGCATATCGAGCTGATTGTAATTGATCGCTTCACTATTACTGTAAATGGCCATTTAGACAGGTACACCGTCAGGCGGTGCTCACATAGACACTATTGCTACTACTCTTGTCACTATATCTTTCGAACCAGCGTGGTGATTGAAGTGCTCAAAGAGGCTGCTTTCGTGCACTTTATGTTTTCGATCTCTTTCGACGACATGCCGGTACATAAGACACTTGCTTTCCTGCCCTCTGTGCCCAACAACCTGCATCCGAAAGGACCTTATCGAGGCCTCTGATAGGGCCATAGAGATGTCTTCATATTTTTCATCTGGCCGCCGCGCCCCGCCTAACGCTGGACTATATACGAGTACATCCTGAGAGCACTGATGGTCTAGTAGAAGTGCTCCCGTCTCCAATGCAAACCTATGGAGGTTCGAAACCAGCCATGCACCAATGGTTTTTCGAAAAATGTATGTGCACTATACGGATGTCAAACAAAACAAGTGATAAAGTTATTCAACTCCACTGAAAATACTTTTCAAATATCAGGTGTGTGCAAAGCTGTATGTGACTTTTCGACTGATCGTCTGAATTGATGATATTCTGCAGGCACCTTTAATGCGCTAGCAAGGACAACTCGAAGGCATTCCATCAGGTACCTGTCTGAACGATTTGTAGCCCACCAGATAGATTTAACCAAGATTTAATATAGCTTTATGATTGTAAATAAAATAATGCTGCAGTCAAACTCAATGTGGATGTAGACGTAAACTGCACTTTGTAACTGATAGATTATTAATAATTAGTTAATTGAACTCCTGAACATCCAGCTACATCCCGCGGGAAGATGAAGTTTGTATAAAAAAAATCTCAACGTGGGCAAAGTCGCAAGTGGGCATTCCATTAGAATAGACGGAAGTCTTGTGGACCGCGGTCCAACAATTGTTTGGCTATTTATATTATTATAGATACATTAAAATTAACTTTACTTCTCTGCTGGACTGGGAGTAAAAAAACAAATGCGTCCAGCACAGAGATGGGCGCTTACCCGGTAAAAACCCGACCTTTGGGTTTTTACCCATTTATACCCATTTTTACCTTCCCATTTCGAATTAATACCGGGTAAAAATTCAATGCATCTTTTTTTGAGGTACAACTAATTATATATGCTTTTATTTGTTAGTTTTTATTCCTAATTAGCTATAATGATTTGACTGGCCTCACAGCTCACTTGGTAGTAGCTCTTCCTTTGCCCTGAAGGTTGTGGCTGCGATCCCCACCCAGAAAAAATATTTGTGTGATGAATAATAGATGTTTGTTCTGTGTCTGGGTGTTCTAACGTATTTACAAACAAAAAGTATATAAGTATTTTATCAGTCATCTGGTGGAAAAAATGTGGAGAAGAGCAAAGGATGTGGCACTTTTAAAGCCTGGGAAGTTTCACGATGACCCTAAAAGCTACAGGCCCATTTCATTGTTGTGTCACCTGTACCAACTGTTTGAGAGACTCCTCCTCAACCGTCTCACACCACTTGTGGATTCAAAACTGATCCACGAACAAGCAGGATTTAGACCCGGAAAAGTCTGTTGTGGGCAGACTCTTAGACTCACCCAACATATCGAGGACGGCTTTGAGACGAATAATATAACAGGCATGGTTTTAGTTGACCTAACTGCTGCTTATGATACCGTAAACATCCGAAAACTCCTAGGAAAAGCGTCGACAGCCTCGGTGGCGTGGCGGGCGATTGCTTGGCAGAGACGCAAGAGGCGCGGGTTCGATTCCCGCTGCGGGAGAAATGTTTGCATGATCTGTAAATATTTCTTCCGGGTCTGGGTGTTGTGGTACCATGGTACTCGTAGTTTCTGATACCCACGACACAGGGAATCCTAGTGTGGGGTCAGGACTATGTATGTGACTGCTGGGTGTTATTTAAAAGTTGAAGATTTGACCAACGATCTTGGGTTTGTTCAAATACTTGGTGAACTGCTTCGTAACCACCGCTTTCAAGTTCACCTTCTTACGTAAAAAAGTAGATGGCGCAGCGTCAAAAACGGACTTCCCCAAGGGAGTGCCCTTGCACCAACCCTGTTCAATTTGTATACGAACGATCAACCTAGCAGCCCAAATACAACCCGTTTCTTATACGCGGACGACCTAGCTTTGACCACCCAGACAAAAACCTTTGAAGAGGCGGAAGAGAACCTGACCGTCGCCCTTGAAGAACTAGGAGCCTACTACGATGCAAATGGTCTAAAACCCAATCCATCAAAACTCAAGCCTGCGCTTTCCACTTGCGCAGCCACCAGGCTGATCGGTCTCTCAACATCACGTGGCAAGGAGTTACCATCCAATGTGAGCGCTATCCAAAGTATCTTGGCGTAACACTGGACAAATAATTGTGTTACAAACCACACTGTCAAAAGACAAAGATGAAAGTCGGCTCTCGCAACAGTCTACTACGGCATCTAACATCTACCAAGTGGGGAGCAGCGCCAGACGTTTTACGTTCTACTGGTATGGCGCTGTGCTTCTCCGCTGGTGCCCAGTATGGCACATGTCTGCACATGCCAAACTCGTTGAAGTAGCGCTCGACGAAACGTGTCGCATAATTACTGGGTGTCTCAAGCCAACTCCTCTCAACATGCTATATTCTTTAGCAGGTATCACACCACCATGCGTGCGACGGGATGTAGCTAGTTCAATGGAGAAATCCAAGCAAGAGAGTGATAACCGACATCCTTTGTATGGGCACGAAATACCTGAAGCTCGCCTCAAAAGCCGCAAAAGCTTTCAGCGTTTCACACAGGCTTCAAATGACCATCCGGCTTAAGCAAAGTATAAGCTTTGGAAGGAGAAAAAACCCCCACCTCCTAATTTTATCACCCCGCAGGAAAAATTACCACCAGGACACGCTCTGCCATGGCTAGTCTGGAAGTCGTTAAATCGGCTCCGCACCCAAGTTGGTCGTTGTAGATTCAACATGTGCGAATGGGGATTTAGGGAGCCTAATTTGGCACAATGCATACTGCGGTGCTCCGGCGCAAACCATGCCGCACCTGCTGGTGTGCCCCCTGTGTCCAACCACCTGCACAAGGGATGACCTCAATGCCGCTACAGATAGCGCGATTGAGGTGGCCACCTTTTACTCTAAAAACATTTAACGAAGCATCGACACGAGAAGAAGAAGAAGTCATCTGGTTCCCATATTACAAGTTTTTCTTAGTTTGGGGCTAGATGTTGCTGTGTTAGAATGTCCGCCACTATTTATTTATTATTTTATTTGTTTACTAGCTGTGCCCCGCGGTTTCACCCGCGTTTTTTTCGTTTCCGAGATAAAATATTGCCTATATTATAGCCTCCCTCAATAAATAGACTATGGCCCATAACTCATTAATAGGTACCAACTCTTAACATCTTACACACGTGATAACTTTTAAACGAAATATCCGATTGAGATGAAACAAAAAGTTTTTTACTTCTTCATAAATACTCTTGATAACATAATGCTTAATTTCGATAAAGATCAATATTACGATACATATTTAACGTAGTTTTTTCTCTTCAGACGATTTAATAATTATTTTGAACACAAAATCGGTTATTGTGATTAAACCATGATAGCTAGATATATGTTCTCGCGGACTTTTTTGTAGGTCTTAATGGGATCTACAAACCCGTAGTACATCATTTTTTTCTATCGTCAATAGTTTTTGCAGCGCACGCAAAAATAGGTTTTCGATTTTGCACCTTGTGTTACAAAATAGCAGTTTTATTACGGATCCCTAATTTTGAAAAAAAAAACATAGCCTATAGCCTTCCTCGATAAATGGACTACCCAACACTGAAAGAATCATTCAAATCGGACCAGTAGTTCCAGAGATTAGCGCGTTCAAACAAACAAACAAACAAACACTGCAGCTTTATAATATTCTTTGAATTGTGAATTTCTGTATAAACAAAACAAAAGGTGAGTGAAAAATCGTTTTCGTTACGGTACGGTTACGGACGGGTAGGTGGATCTAGGCAATCGGTTAAAAAAAAATTTAAATTACAGGTCGAATTTTTACCCGGTATTAATAAAAAATACCCGGTATAAATGGGTATTTTTTAATTTTTACCTATTTTACCCTTTCCTTCCTATTTTACCCACCCGAATTTTTACCCACCCGCCCATCTCTAGTCCAGCAGTTTCTCCCCGAACACGTCGTAAAAGTCTAAGGTATAGTATCCTCTCCAACATGATGTACCACCTATGTGGGCGAGGAGCTGATCACCTGTCACCATGGTTCACCATATCCATCTTGGGACTTTGAATCAGGAGTAACTGCTAGGTTTCTTATGATTATTTGTGACTCTGCCCACCCCAATAGGGATACGGGCGTGATAATATGTATGTATGTAAAAGAAACTTGAGACAGAACTTGGCATAGTGATGAGAATGATGGCATGCGATCAAAATCTGCAGAAATAAATATCCTGTTCCGGTTTCGTCACATGGCCTTTTTCCTTGTCTAGTGATTCACTTAAAAGGTATGCCATAAAATTGCCTCCTTATACCACTTTCCTCTTAATCTTTCAAGGAAACGTGGTTATGTAACATAATAATACCATTTCTCGGAGATTTTAAAGGAATTGAGAATGTGAATGAGAACGTGACGAAAGTAACAAAACTGCCATAAAATAAATAGAATCTATGAAAATTGTTTATTTTTCAGCTTTGTCAGTAAGAAATAGCTAAACAGAAATAATTTTGTATAATAACTCGCTACTCTACCTAGTTAATTTAAACCAGAAAGCCGTTAGAAGGAAGTTTTTGAAAAGGTATTTAGGTGTTATCAATTTTTTTGTGTAGCTTCCCAAACTTGAAAATCCTAAAAATTACACTGCATATCTTTTAGATCGAGATATAATTTCAGAGCTCCTTTTAGTTTAGGAAACTGAACAATGAAATCGACAGCACTATTATCTTAAGATTGGCACATGTCTTAAATGAATTGTTTCAAAACGGTTTCAAATACCTTATCGATATCTGATCCAAGTCTATTATTGATTATAATCTGCATATTTATGTCAAATATTCAAACGAATGATTATTAGAATCGTAATTCTAGAGCTTAGCCAGGGGTTTACTAGGATAGCGATGCCGTCAAAATGAGGACTGATGTCATGGACGAATTTTCCCAAAAGTATTATTTAAAAAAGAGTAATATAAATCCGAAAGTTTGCGTGTGAATGAATGAGTAGGCAGCTCCATGTAAACAAAACTTTTACGTTATTGACTAACTGATTGAAAATCAACACATAGTCTAAGCCATTAGAGCTTGTAGGAATAAGAATGAAACTTGGAGGGTGTATTCCTTGGTGTACGACTGCTCTCAGAAAGGAATTCCCGAAATTCAACTCCTAGAGGAGGCAGCAGGAAAATGAACTTTTTGTGAAAAAATTACAAAGTCGCGGGGCGTTCTGCTCTCAGAACAGCAAATCAACTTCGTTTATTTCTCCATGGTTTTACTAATAGTCTCATCTATATCGGCTGAAAACATTGATGATGATAGAATACTAGCGCAGGGACTATTCAGTATAGATTGCGAACAAAAAAAGCCTAGGTCCAGTAGTGGGTAAAGTTTAGCTCTGGATGCTGATGCCTTCAAAATGTCAATGGCGTATGTTACCATAGGATTTTTACGGTGAGTAACCTACAGTTATGGAACTCCAGATTGGCAAAATAAATTGTAAACTAAGACGGACATAAAGTCGAATATTACGGACAGTATTGAAAGGGGCCGTTACTAAAGCGTGTAGATTATGGGTTCGGTTAACCGTTACGCACCCTTAACCTGTTGCTAGCTCGATCTAAGCGCTGAATTATAAAGTAGGTAGTAAGTAGACAGTATCTTTGACACTCCAATTAGATACCTATCTAGTTTCCTGATATACTGTTTCATGAAGCATAGTCTAACTTTTTTTTGTATTATTATCATGTGTTAGACTTGAGACTGTTCAGTTAACGGTCTAGTGAAAGTGACAGCGCCCTCCAATACTAAGGTCAGGGGTTCGAATCAGGTGCGTACATGACATTTTACAAAGTACAAAATGAAATGCGGCATCGGCAATATTATAAAATAAAAACGGTCAAGTGCGAGTCAAATTCGCACACTAAGAGTTCCGTACTTTCGTACATTGTACACCAAAGTTTCTTGACAGCGGAGGCTTAGTAATAGGGTCCTGTTGGCACCCTTCGGGTACGGAATCCTAAAGAGAGTGGGTACTCTCAAACAGTGCTATTACTCTTGTCACTTTTTTCTTGTCTTTTTAGTACTTTTGAACCCGCAGAAGAGTGATTAAAGATCGCCTCAAAGATGCTCTTTCATGTACTTAACGCAATCATACATTATTTTTTTTATTCTGACGCTGGCTTGTCATAGAACCTAAAAAGTTCGGCAACATGAGTCAAAGGCACGAAAGAAGCCTTAGATGGCTGGCTCAAGTGAAATGTCATGTAGTACGTCCCTAATTTCTGCAGTTGCAGTTCAAACTGCAGAGGCATATAATTAAGGTGTATTTCAACCCATTACCGGTAGCCGGAGTGAGTGCAGATTACTGGCCATTTTCAAACTCATTAGTACAATGACTGCCCAAAATCCACTTTTGTCCATGTCCACTTTTCTGTCTCAATCAACTTTTGTCCGCAGTGTCTGTAAAATTGTGAATTTTGTGAGAGTGGGGTCTTATGTATGTAACTGTTGAGTTTAAAAAACAACTACCTATTTGAATTAGGTATATTTCTTCATAGGTTGGTATGTATGTATGTTCGAATGAGCTAGTGGCCAACTCTAGTGACGGAGTTTTTAGGCCGCCTAAAGGCCTCCGTCATGGCTTAACGACTTAAAGCCGGGACCGACTGTTTAACGTGCCTGAAGCACGGAAGCGCTCAGCTTATAATGCCACTTGCGGTCACCCATCCCAATTGTGGCGCGGTCACAACGTTGCTTAATTTTAGTGATCAACCAAGAACGCCTCAGCAAGCTATGCCATGAACGCTTCAGTGACCTAAAGGTGTCGAACTAATGTGTGTGAATGTGTGAAATACACGTCTGCCGGAATAGTCAGTCCCGTGATAACAACTATGAAGTCAATACCTTAATTTAAAATTTGCATGTGTCCAAAAATCATTGTATGTACTTACCAGGTGCAAAAAAATATTATTTCGTCAAGGTTGGTATAAGTACCATCGATATAAATACGATCTATTTTGACGGCCTCGGTGGCGTGGCGGGCGATTGCTCCAAGAGGCGCGGCTTCGATTCCCGCTGCGGAAGAAATGTTTGCATGTTCTGTAAATATTTCTACCGAGTCTGGGTGTTGTGATACCATGGTACTTGTAGTTTCTGATACCCACGACACAGGGAATCCTAATGTGGGGTCAGGGCTATGTATGTGACTGTTGGGTGTTATTCATTTATTTATATTTAGAATTATTATTTTTGTCGATTCATTTTACTATTTCCTAAAATAAACTTGAGTGCTCTAAAATTATTTTGAGTTGATTCATAGGCGATTGACAACATTTTTAGGAGTCATCAAAGTTAAGTTTAGGGCAATAAATAACAGAATCGTCAACATTGCGCACTAAATAAATTAAGACATTATCATAATCGGTCACTGATCGGTTAGGCAAAAATACGCGAAGTATGTACTTATTTCATCTTTAGTCAAACTAGTTTATCCGAAAGCATGCGCCCTTGAAAAGACATCAACGCTTCACCAGCGGGTTCATTGAACTGCCATGTATCTATTAACGTACCTACCACTATTATTTATTCTGTGCTATTGAACTCGTAATCAGATTAGCTAACAATGTGACCATGTGACTTACGCTAATGTGTGTTGTAGTTTTGCCAATTTTACATGTTGTACGAGATAAGTATTTTACGAATTAAACTTGTGGTAACTGATTCATGTTTTACAAACAACATAAATTTCTTACTTTAAATTTGTTTTAAAAAGCACGTCTTTGCTCTGATTAGGTTATTCCAATTAGGTTAGTATTCATTTCGATTGCTGAACACGACTTATTTTCTACCTTTTGACAAATAATTCAAGATTTCAAGTACCAGGGCTCCATGAGACGATGAAGGTAAAAGAAAGTCGCAGACACATGTAGTTTGGCGCGAAGGTGTCTGGGCGAGGCGGAAGGCGCAAGTCGTCGACCGGTGCACTTGCATCGGTGGCGGTGGTGGCTAGCGACCGTTGTCAGTCAGCCCCGACTCTCCGTTAGGGCAGCACGGTCGCTCGCTCCTGAGTCGTGGATCGCGTCGGATGCTAGCCGCTCGTGCGACTTCTAATATCTCGTGCAATTGCAGGTCTAACCCAAGCCCATAAAAAATACAGAAAAACTCACAATTATAAAAGCTTTCCTCCTAAAGTTTTCTGTTTAATTCGAAGATCTTTTGGGGGTTTTATGGTTAATTGAATCGAAGTTCGGAGTTAAAACTGGAAAAAGTTTGTGAAAAGTTACGCGCCTTTTCCTTTTGTAAGTTTGAATATTTTCTTTCATTTAACACTGATTTCAAGATTTATAAACATTAAATACTAATTGACTTAAATGTCAATAATTCGATGCAAAATAGTGAAAAGTTACAATATTTAGTAATAGTTATTTGTTTTAAAGCTCGGGAAAGGCACCTGAAGTTTTGCTCAGAGAAATTGAAAATAATTGAATTTCCAATTGAACTGAAGTATTGTAAAATTAAAGGTTGTAGCGATTACATACAAAAAGTTTGTTCCATATCTCGGAAAAGTGCTTCCAAGTTTCGGTCAAAAGAATTCCTCAAAAAGGGTAAAGTCGTTAACCCTACCAATATTATAAATGCGATTTGAAAGGAAATAAGGTGCTTTGATGTTTTGATGTTTTGATGTATGTGCCTCAATCTCGTCAGAACGGCTGAACGGATGTGGATTAAACTTTGAATACTCATGATGTATTACCTGGAATAACATACAGGCTTCTTTTTATCCAGGTATCACGCGTATATGGCCGTAGGCGATAAGTGTGGTGAACAGATTTTAAGTGCGCCCCAAAGGCTCCTTTCGTGCACTCGACACAATGTTTTCGAACTTTCTACGGTTCTACGACATGCCGGTTACCTCACGATGTTTTCCTTCACGGTTTGAAAGTCAGTACTTTCATTTGTGCACCAATGGGTTTTCCTATTCCAATTTATGTGCGCTATACCAATGTATAGCGCACATAATTTCGTATGTAGTCAGCGTACTACGACTGGGTTTGATCCTAGGATCGGAAGGCGAGGTGACTACCACTAGACCACTAGACTTGCTCTCAAACAAAATGCTACTAGATGATTTATACGTCAGAATTAACTTTTGCCTAAACTTACGGAACGATCCGGGACGTTTTTGATAAAGCAGGAGGCTTGTTCAGTACCATCCTCTCAGCTTAGTCGGCCTTATCATGAATGATAAGGCCATAAGGTCTTATGGTCAATACGTGCGGAGCTGATTAAGGGGGTTTCCTAACCACGAAAATCGTGAAGGAAAACATTTTTTTAAAAACTGCGGTTGGATTCACTCGCGTGGTTTTCAGATTAAAAATAGCATATATGTTATTCCAGCACATATACCATGTATATACATACATCACATTATCACGCCCGTGATAATGGGGTGGGCAAAGCCACAAGTAATCAAAAAACAGAGTCCCAAGATGGATATGGTGAACCTTGGTGACTGGTGACCAGCCCATCACACACATAGCTGATCCATCTTGGAGAGGATACTATCCATTAGTCGACTTTTGCGACATGTTCGAGGAGAGAATCAGCTGGCCGCATTCTATGTTATTTCTTTACTCCCAGTCCAGCAGAAAAGTAAAGTACTACCTATGTACAAAAATTCCATAGATGTACTCGCATCCTCACAAACTTTCGTATTCGTTATATTAATAGAAAAAAGTTTTCATTTAAATAAATTATCATAACTACTGTATAGTTTGAGACCCCTGCTCCTGAACTAAGCTGGTCAGGAGTCAATTATTTCCCGTTCAGAGAATTAGTTATACGTGGTTTTAACTAGTCTTAAGTAACTGGTAGGATAGGATAAGAGGTGTAGGTCAGTAGCGGATCTGAGTCCTCCCGCAACAAATCTTGAATAAAACAACCTAACAAAGTCATTGAAGAATTCGCAAAAAGTTATCAGCGAAATAAAATGTTGTGTGCTACCTTAGTGTTTTTATTTCTCTGCTAGACTGGAAGTAAAGTAAACATAGAATAGGTACGTCCAGCTGCTCCTCACAGTATGTCGTAAAAGTCAGCTAAAGGATAGTATCCACTACACCAGTCACCATGGTTTACCATATCCTTCTTGGGACTTTGAATCAGGAGCGGCTGCAAGTTTTATTTATGACGAAACGTGGGCGAGTACGTGGTATCCGGATAAAAAATAGCCCATATAATCCAGCACACGTACTATGTATATTCCAAGTTTCATTCAAATCCGTTCATCCGTTCGTTTAGGCGTGATTGAAGCACAAACATACAAACATCCTCACAAACTTTCACATTTAAAATATATTAGGAATTACTTGTGACTTTTCCCCATTCTATGACTTTAGTGTTTACTATAAAACCAACCCGGGCCCGGGCTAAACCTAACCTCAGCGGGCTCAAGACCCCTCCAAACTAAAATTCTGGATCCGCTACTGGTGTAGTAGCGAGTACCGCTAATGAGTTGTGAATACTGCAGGTTGTGGATGCGTGCGCGTGGTGAGCGGGCCGCCGCGCGCAGCATGCGAGGCTAGCGGGAGCATGCGGCTGCCGCTGCTGCCGCTGCTGGTTCTGCCGCTCGTGCTCGCACGCCCGGTGGCAGGTGAGCATCATCATCATTTAACAGCTTCAGTGTGGATGCTCGGAAGCGTGGTGCCGATACTGCCCATCTGGACACTATGCTTACTATTTTGAGGTTCCGTATCCAAAGGGTGCCAACGGGAACCTAAGCCTCCGCTGTCCGTCTGTCTATCTGTCCGTCCGTCTGTCAGCGGGCTGTATCTTATGAACCGTAATAGGTGTCCGTCCGTCTGTCAGCGGGCTGTATCTCATGAACCGTAATAGGTAGAGTTGGAATTTTCAGTGTATATTTCTATTACCGCTATAACAACAAATAATAAAAGTAAAATAAAAGAGGGCTCTCTATAAGAAACATTTATGAGTACATGTACGATGGTAAGGAATCCTCTGTGTGCAAGTTCGACTCACACTTCGCCGGTTTTTTTCAATGCCTCCTTTCCGGTGGTAGGTGATTTCTTACTATACTGATTTTTACCCTCCGTTGCACATTTCTCTTCCTTGCCTCCAGGTAGTATGTTACGGTTTTAAATCAGTTAAGTAGAAAATAAGTATAATTGAACTTATATAGATTCTACTAATACAAACTCAGTTTCCTTACGATGGATGATGCTACTCCTTTGTAACAGATAACTATGCTGTGGTAATTAATGATAAGTCGTTCGTTTGTCGGATATAGCATAAAATCTGCCATAAAATAACAAAATCCATTCATTATTATTTTATTGATTTTTTTTATATAAGAGTGCAAGTGGGCGGTAGCGCACGAGAGCCGGTCGTTTTGATGTTATCGTGTTTCAGTCACAGGTAATCAATTAAAATTAATTAAAAGAAACATGTGATTGTCGGCGTCCGCGGCTTCCGTTCGACGACAGTCCAACTTTATTTATCGAAGTAGCGTCCTTTCTTGGTGAGTCGTGTTTATTTGTGCATGCCTGCGCGGTTGAAGCTTCAATTCGGACGAACTGTTTATAGTTTTGCGCAGTGCGATTCCGATCACAAAAATCTGTAGTGTAGAAATGCTACGATATTATTTTACTTTAATTGTTAGTGATGTAAAAAAGCATGTGGCATCATGTAATTGGGGGAGTACATAAAAATTTGTCCTGTGATTTCTCTGTTGGATGTCCTTTAAAAACTGAAGTTTATAAAGAAAAATTCTGATTTCCTAATTTAAATTTTGCTATCTGCCCTATCTGTAAGGTACCTAGGTAAAATAAATGAAAAACTTGTTATAAATTTTTACAGTCAAATAAAAATGAAATTTCTGAGTTCGTATCCTACATTTTTGGCTAAGGTGTTTTATGACCGGCCGCCTGCCTGACGTAAACTCTCTTTGGGAATACTTGATTATCTAACTTATCTTGTTGAAGAGGATACTATCCCTTAGTCGACTTTTACGACATGCTCGGGGAGAGAAGCACCTAGACATATTCTATGTTTTTTCTTTACTCCCAGTCCAACAAAGAAGAATCTGACATCTGCCCGATAAACAAAATAGATACAATAAATTCACAAAGCTCTCTTTGGTTATTTGAAATTATCAAAAAGAGCTCGGTGAATTAGAAGCTTAGTGCTAGCTCACAAAATATACAAACATATACAATTATTATCACGCCATATCCTTGATGGGGTGGGCAGACTCACAAGTAATCTTAAGAAAACTTGCAGCTACTCCTGATTCAAAGTCCCAGAACCATCAGTCAGAAACATGGTGACAGATGATCAGCCAATCGCCCATATAGATGGTCCATCATGTTGGAGGACACTATCCCTTGAGAAGCAGCTGGACGCATTCTACGTTTTTTCTTTACTCCCAGTCCAGCAGAGAAGTATACTCGTGGAAACACGGAAAATAAAGAATTGATAGGTAAATACTTGAAAATAATTATTGTAATTCAGTAGACAGGTAGGCAGCTACCTACGCAGCATCACTATTTTATACTTCAAAATACTTGTTTCCGTTCCAAATATACAGTAACAAATTGCAAAAAGTGTAAAGACAAATCTCTCGTTCCAAGGAATGTTCACGACAGGTAAACTCGGAAATTCGAAAACGTCCACTGACAATTATTTCAACAATTCTACTCAGATTTTATTTGATGGCATCCTTCCAAATGAACTTCTGAATGACCAAGACAAACAGCTAAGTAGTAGGTAGTAAAAACAAACAAGATATAAAGCTATTTTAGTTTTATTGTAATACACGACTCTGTTACAGTGAATGAGTTTTTGATTGCTGGCGTCACTTTGTGGTGTTATTTTAATTATGTTGGTGTAATTTTTAAGGTAGATGATTCAATAGATACTAAATTATATGGGGTAATAAAAATATAATTATGGTAAAGTCATTTGACTTTGATGACATTGTGAAGATGACGAGAATTCCTTAGATTCGGTTGGCGCAGGATCGGTAATAATGGCGTACTAAAGAGGCCTCGACGACCCAGCAATGGGTGGGCTGATATGATGATGATGATGAAGTCATATGGCTAAGGAATTGTTCTAAACGGATTTTTAAACTAGGTGCCTTACTTTTCTACCTCATAATGGTATTATTTCTGCTATGGCAAATACATATTACCGAGTATCCAAGTTATCGTATCAATTTACGTTTAAGTAGGTATAGTTTTTACGATAGAATTCTTATAATTTTTCATAGAAATACTTTGTTACTTACATTAAAAATATGACCCAAATTTTTCCTGTCCATTCGATAATAAATCTGCCTATTTAAGGTCCTACCACACACAAACCGGATGTTTATGTGGTTTCAAGTGAAATTAGAGCTAGTTAGCGCCTGCGTGGACTTATTTTTCAAATAAGTATAAAGTGAATATTTCAAAGATAATAATATCTGGTCTGTTAAGACAGATTTTTACTAGACCTTTTATAGGCGTAACAAGAAGGTTGATTTACTTCACCGGAAATAAAAAGTAAGTTCAAAAAGTAAAACCCGACTACAGAAATATATCGCTCTAAAAAGTATGAAACAATCATCTGAAATTGTTACGCACTAACTATTCAATATTTATCATATATTATCTAAACAACTTATACGTAATATATTTGATTATATACATACATATTACCATGCCCGTATCCCAAATATAGTGGGCAGAACCACAAGTAATCATATATTAGTAGTTAGATATGAATGTGGAAAGTTATGTAGAGGCAGGAAGAAAAGATGGATGGACTGTGTGAAAGATGACATAAGATAGAAAGGAATGAGCGTTGAGATGACTTCTGACAGAGGGAAATGGAAGAGGAATACATGTTGTGCCGACCTCACATAAAGTGGGACAAGGGCAGGGAAATGATGAAATGATGATGACTGACTGAACGACTGACAATTAATGCACAGCCATAGAAACTTGGAGAACATAATTATCTTGTGGCATAGGGGTACACTAAGAAAGATATTCTCGTAATTCAGCTCTTGAAGGACTCAGCGGGAAAACGCAGTCTGCGCGAAAAATAAACTCTTAACGCGGACAAAGTCGGGAGGCGTTTCATTAATACTATAATCTTTAATATATAATCTACTCGTATATGCACATTAAATGATCTGTCGTCTAATTAAAAATATTTATAGATGTGTGCTTACAATTTAACATCTATTTAACGGTAAATAAAGTTAGTAGACTAAATATTACAAGAACTTGTCGACTTACCTATATTAAAATGTTGTTTCAAATATCTACTTTATGTTATCGATATTTAAATAAGTTAGGGTTTGAAATTAATTGCTAGTTTGAAATACAGGACAATAAACCTTCCTGTCCACTATATTACCTACTTCTGGCTATCAAAACGACGACTAATTTCAAAGTAGGTTTATATTTAAATATTAATACAACTTCATTATATATGCATGATTATTTTGCTAAAACTAGTGGAACGCCCTGTGACTTTGTCTGCGTTTTTTTTACAAAATTCATCTTCTTGCGGCTTCTAGGAGTTTAATTTCGGGAATGTTTCATAGACCCCCTACATCACAAGATGAATATCGATATTTGTATATTACAAACATATATACAACTTAAAACTCGTCTAGAGACACAAACAATGACATTTTGACATATTAAACTTTTTTTTTTTATGTGGATGTTACGAGATAAATTATTTATCCCTTTCGCGTATTAATATTTTCTTTCTGTTACGTCTTGATTGGTCAGATAACAGAGTTGTTTGTAAACATAGTTATTAAATACTCAGACCAAATAAAAAAAAGACGCCGCGCCGCGAACAACAAAAGTGAAGTCACCTTTTTATCTGTGTGTGTTTTAAGGTTTTGTGTTCCAAGTAACCTAAAATTCATAGTATAATACTTAAGAAACGATGTTATTTGAAGTACTTACAAATGAAAAGTGATTCCTTGAGACTTTTATATTGTGATTTGCTGCTGTTTTTACAATTTTCACTACACTGCGAGCATTAGTAGCATAATTCTATTTTTAAATTTTAAGTTTACTAGACGACGACTCAACAGCGATGAGCAAGGTTTTAGTGTGATGTGTGTGCGTGAGCCTGTATGTTTACTTGCAGGAGCACGGTTTTGTGTGGCTTCACTTTTGTTGTTCGCGGCGCGACGTCTTTTCTTTTTATTTCGTCTTAGGTTACATAAAAGCGGCGCGCCGGCCGGCCGAGGTGCGGTGATAGGCTTGCAACCTGACACTTATCTACAAAGTGAGTGAGAGAATGAGTAAAACTTCTTGAGAAATGTGGGCACGTGGCAAATAAAATTTGGCTGTGCCTCGGATTAATCCCCTAGTAGACATCTTGAGAGCTTAGGGCCTAGACATTTGAGAGTGTGTGATTGTGTTTAGAGATTCAATCGCAAGACTGTTTCTTTCTGTTTTTTTTTCAACTTTCTTTTGAAATTGCAATCGAAAACAAATCGTTACTATCTGAATAACATTCCAAGTACCTAATCCTAAAAGGAAAAAAAAACTTGGCTATGATTCAAAAGCGGAAAAGAGGTGCCAAAATTCATAGAAAATATTCCATCAAAGATTCACCGCACGATTTAAATGTGAAAATGGCATAATGTACAGTAGTCCCACAAATATTGAGCGCCTCGGCAAACTTCGTGCTTTGTATGAAATCTGAATTTAAAATAATAAGTATCTACTGTACATAATTACTATAACATCTTTTTATTACGTAATTATCGCGTTCGTATTTCAGGAGCTAGACGAAAATTGCCGAGGCGCACAATATTTTGTGGTACCTACTATTTGTACCAGGGCTACCAGGACAGAGACACCTACAATCCAAAAACATAATTAATTTCCAAGAACGTCGCCTTTAATTTATGATATCCTAATAGTTACCTACGTGTGCATGAATACAAATTGTAAAGTAAGTACCTGAGTTAGGAGGTACCTACGCTACTTTGTGATTTGAATAACCGACCAATTAGGGAAGACTGGGTAGTAACAAAAGACTGTTGAAGGAGTGTTCACAGAACACTGTTACAAGAAGAACACCGACTCCATACAAAGTTGCAGGAAAAAATATTTTACTTTGACCATTTAGTTAGGGGGCTAGTTGGTACAGTGGCGTTGTTATCAATTTTATATTCAGTCATAATTTTTTTAAATAGGCGGCATATTCAGTCGTATTTTTTTTTAATAGGCGGCAAATTCAGTCATCTATTTTTTTAAATAGGCGGCAAATTCCAACGAATATAGGTACTAAGTAGCATATTTACTTATTTGTTTTTTTTTTGCAGGAATTTAAATTGCTTAACGCGTCATGGGCAGGGGTCGCGTTAAACAGTTTCTGCTGTTTGGCTAATATTTTTGCCAGTTTAAACTATAAACAGGTCATTACCGTACGTTAAATATTGCTATAGTTTCATCAAGTAAACATTTGACAAATATAGTAGCCAAACAGCAGAAACTGTTTTAGCAATTTAGATTCCTGCAAAAAAAGCAATCTGTAACTTGGCCTAGCAGTAAAACCTTTTAAGTCGTTAAGCCATGACGGAGGCCTTTAGGTGGCCTAAAAACTTCCGTCACAAGAGCCGACCACTACTAGCTCATACGAACTAACTTACTTTTAGTAAAAACTTATAGTAAAAGTTATTTTGTTATTCTTCTTTTATTATATAAGTAATCAATTATAAAATGGATTAGGTATATACATAATTTCGTGTCTCTTATCTCACACAACACAAGGATTTCGCCACCTACAGCTAGAATGTAGGGCAAAGCCCTAATAATCAGAGTCAGTGTCTCAACCACGAATCTCTTATCTGACACAAAACATCGATTTCCTACAGCCAACGAGTCCTTTATCTAACACATGAATTTTACTACAGAGGAGCTAATGTTAAACTCAAAAGTATAGCAAAACCGAAAATAAGTTTGTTTGCAAAACATCTTTCACAAAAGGGTAAAAACATATTGAAAAAAAAAAAAGTTGCAGTAGCGGTGCTACCAACTCACAATTCTATTTTACCCCGGATAAACAAATAGACTAGTTTCTGAAAATCTTCTTACATTATTTAGTGCTGACTTTATTAAAATTATTGATTTTTATATTACTTCCATGTTATTGTAACTTTCTAACATGGAAGTAATATAAAAATCAATAATTTATGTTTTCATTTTGTTTTCGTTTTTTTATGTTTTCAATTAACTTGGTACCTATAACTTTTTTGCTTCGTTACTGTCATGGCTTGACACAGATTGTCGGTTTAGATATTTACATGAAGTATTTTTTGTTTTCAATTCACTAGGTATAAATGTTTTGCTTCGGCTCTTTAATGGTTTGACACAGATGGTCGACTTAGATATTTGTTCGTATTGTCAAGAGAGATTTCCCAAATAATACTGGAAACACTGGACGGATTTGATGAGGGATGCAAGCTCCCTATGCAACTGCACAAAATGTTAAAAGTTCAGAAAATATTTTCAATAATTTATATGGTTGTGTACTTTATTTATAGGACTGATTTTATTTTTGTTAATTATTGTAAATTGACAAAAACTGCACATTTTTCGTGCAGTTCTAGGGAAACTAGCAACATATAAGCAAGACAGTCCTTCCTAGCCCCCGTTTGTCGCGCCCTCTGCGCTCACCAAAGCCCGGTAACGCTGCCAGCGGTCATCTGAGACCCACAGCATTATAATCCGTCCGAAAAAAAAAAATAGCCCCCGTAGGTATTCCGGTCTCAAGGAACAATGTCGGCCGGGATAGTAAGTGCACGGAAGCGGAAAAAGGGGTATGTGCGTCCAAAAAAGTTGCATATACCTAGAGTATTGTAACTTTACAATTACAAATGTCGCGCAGCCTTATCGATGTCCATAAACTAAACCAATAGGAATTATCCTCACTGGAGGAAGTCCTATTTCGAAATCCAGATGTTATCTTAAAATGCCAGATATTTTATAAATAAAACAACAAAGAATACTTACCCATCACATAACTTTACACCTACCTTAAAGCGGACTCAACTCGAATGACCGAAGATTCGGGCGCGCAGCAAGTTATTTGCATGTGTAAATAAATATTGACGGGTCGTCTGGTCGCCAGATCGAGGTAGGTATGTCTCTGCACCTGCGGGCTGGTGATGCGACCTGTCGATTATTTTGGTATCGATAAAATGTAGGGCGCAGTTGACATTTGCAGCGATGTTATCGGAAAATTCTCCGTTGCAGTACAGTACCACACGTATTATTGTGTGTCTTGGTAAACTTTGTGCTTTGTATGAAAACCAAATTTGTTTGAATATGCAACTAAAATAATAACTGAACAGACCCTCTGCATAATTATACATTATCATCATCGCGTTAGTTCGTATTTCAGAAGCTGTATGAGAGTAAAATTGCCGAGTCGTCTGCTTGAACTAATGTTAGGTACTTTCTGCGCTGCGGAATGCAATAATCCTTGATTAGCACCTACCTACTTCTGATTTTCAGAGTTTAAAAAAATATGTTAAGTTTTTAACGTTACGGCAACAGCAACATTTTCTAGAAAGCAGACTTTAACTTGAGAATTCCTGCGCTAGCGCTGAATTGCCAAGATTTTCTGCAGCAGATTTGAGATAGATACCTATAGTTGAGTCTCGTTATTGTTGTACAATATGCACATTACGTCGCCACTAACGGGTTTATTGGTTTGAAATGAACGCGGCCGTCTGCATGCCAAGCAACGATTCCAGGTGATCGCCCCTTTGAATTATGCGCACGGGCACGCTTACGCGTCTGCATTCAATCGACTTGCGAGATTTATGTATGTCCCGCCTGCTGCCCACATTATAAATGTTTCCATGAAATTCGACGTGAGAAGCTCGCTGTCGCAGATCCTACCAAGTTCTGTGCAATTTCATATTCAAGGCCATTAATCAGATGACTACTCGTGTTAGTTGATTGGGTCATTGTTATTGTAATGTGCATAAATTATTCAAACATGTTTTGTGATGAGTCGGTACTTACCTGAATGACATTCAGTTACAGACCTATAAAAAAAACAACGCTAAAGAAGTACAGGTATTTTGAATTTTCTGGTTTTGTTTTTGGGAATCGATTCCCAAAAACAAAACCAGAAAATTCAAAATGCTGATCAGCAAATGTGTTTATTCAGAAGTTTATTAAAGAGTTAAATTTGTTTGAGTTTATCGATAGTTTTCAAAATCAGAATCATATCTGTCCATCCCATCACTATCAGAATGCAACGGGTGAGTGCAGCAGTGTCCATTGTTTTTATGAGGTCAAAACAAAACTTGTGAGAATCTTATTCGAAAATTTGTTACTGTTGAAAACAAGTTAAAAAAGCATATAAATCACAAGTAAAAAAATTGATACCTATTCCTACCTTAAGTAGCTAACTAGGTATTGATCATGAAACTTTGTCGAAAAACGTCGTTGTCGTCGAAACATTGTTGTTACCTAATTTATGTTTATGCAACGGCCTTTATTTATAGATAGCCCAACTGTTTCTTTTGTATTTTGTAAATTATAATTTTTATGAGTGTAAGTTTCTTTCTGTTAATAAAGACAGAATTTATGTTTTTTGGCCTAATTCTGATGTCCTACTGATAAGGACTGTTGTTTTTAATTAGGTTACGTTTATCTTTCAAAAAACCGATCCTTTTTCCAGACTTTTCCCTTAATCCTATATTATCTTCCTTGACAACTAAAATCGCCGCCAAAAAGCCAGACGGTAAAGCCTCCTGAAAATTCATTACGTACCCATTATTGTTCCAGTTCCACAAAAGGATTTGATTTACGTCGTAATATCATGGCTAGACAGAGCTTAGTGTTATGCAAAAAGCCCAGACACCTGCTTAAATTTGTCCTTCATAATACTGTAAGTGGGTCGACAAAGAGCCAGACAATCACAATTTCAAATGAGACCCTAAAAGCCAGACAGAATTTACAATATATTAAAATGCATGTAATTATCTCTCTGGGCAACTATTAATTAAATATTTGAAGGCTCGTCCCGACTTTATACGACTTTGTTTAATGGCCCAGTAAAAGTGTTCCATTAGAAGTTAGCTTTTTGGGATTGTGTGACATAAATGAAAACTGGTTTATTACCTACCCAAATATTATGTCGGTAGATAATATAATAATAAAAATCAAACATCAAGCCAAGTGCGCATCGTTCAATAGTGTTCTGTGGCATCGTTTATAATGCCGGCTCTCATAGAAGCCGAGATTGTAAAGATATACCTACCTAAAAATAATAATAAATAACACCCAACAGTCCCACACTAGGATTCCCTGTGTCGTGGGTACCTACGAGTACCATGGTACCACAACACCCAGACCCGGAAGAAATATTTACAGACCATGCAAACATTTCTTCCGCAGCGGGAATCGAACCCGCGCCTCTTGCGTCTCTGCCGAGCAATCGCCCGCCACGCCAGCACCACCGAGGCCGTCGTATAAGATTCTTATGCGTATTTGGAAGTAACTGTTGCACGCAGTCCCATCATCATGTCGTATTTCGAACCCCCCCCCATACGACCATTGAATCTCTAAAAGTGACTGTGATATCACGTTGCATCATTTGAGTGGTCATTAAAGAAAACCAACAACGCAAAATTTAAGTTTGAAATATTCATTTCTATCTCCTTTTCCTTATCCTTTTTATTATGTTCCTCTTTGAAAATAGCACTAATAATATGATAACTTTGTAAATAGTTCCCTAATCTTTATTCAAAAAAATGCCTAAAACCGGCAAAGTTTTGGCTTAGAAGAAAAAAACAAAAACCATTTTATAACTTTACGATTAGACGAGACGAGAATACGATTTGTCCATACAAAATAATGAAATATAATAAAATCATCCCCTTAGGATGGAAATTTTCAAAAATCGGTTCTTGTACGCGCCTATACCCCACAGAGAGTGCCTATGCCAAAATTTAGACTTCTGGGTCTATCAGTTTCGGAGATTTCGTGATAAGTGTGTCAGTGAACTTCTCATTTACATAGGACATTAGTACATAACTAATTAATCACCTACGTAAGTAACAAGTAAATTACTAATAGCTTGACAATTTTGAATTGAATACAATAATGACATTGTTGACACTAGGTAGTCAAAGCTCTCAATTGTTGTTATATCGTTTCCCCTTTTGGGGAGGCTATGAAAGACCTTACTTTCGTTAATTTAATTTAATTATTGTTAAAAAAGTCGTCCGTTCACATAGGGCACCATTTTTTTGCTCAAAGCTCTCTTTATTATAAACCAACAAAATTCATAATTGTAACGAAAAAAAGAAGTGAAGTGAAGTGATTTAAGAATAACATTTTGACGTAAACCAAAGCGGATGTACTTATAACTAGAACGTAAAGATCAGCACGGGCGATGCATAAAATTAGATTGACTGTTTTAGAAAAAGCTATTCTTGTGTCATTCATGAGATTACAAATATTGATGCTAGTCTATTTAAAGCGGTGTGGCTCTTGACTCGTCCGCTTGCATGTTTCGTTTAGAAATACTATGATAATTGCTTTGACAATATCTCTAAGTAGTATAAAATATCTATGTCTGTGTTTGTGTGCTTAGTTTTTCTGAACTACGCAACCGATTTTAATACGGCTTTCACTATCATTGACACTTATTATTACCTATTCTCACATAAATTGCAAGTACCTATATGAATGTTGAATGTAGGCGCGGATATTCTTAGACTGTAACTGTTTTTAAGCATGTTGGCTCATAGCCGGATCTTATGTCGACCTCCAAAGCGTGGCGCCAGAGTTGACGAGAAGAGATACTTAATTATTTATAAAGATATAAGGAACCAGAATACCTATGTTCGTTTTATTCGGAGTCATCGGCCGCTGTTCGCCCGACACTAAAATCATATTCGTCTTTATTTGCATGTAGGTACCTACTCGTACGCTGGATTGCTTACTGATACAGTATTCACGGTAGGTACTAGGTACGTATATTGACGATACCAAATTCCAACAAAACAAGTCGAGCACGCGTCTCTGACGTCATCGTCTGAAAATCCTAAGCTGTAATAGTACACTGTAACAATTTTTTAGTTATATTTAGAGCTCAATCAAGATTTCTCACAGCTCATCCAATTAAGAAATCGCGGATTCCCGAGTGCAGAATGCAGGCATCTCTGCGATGTGAATTAAATTACTTATTGGATGAAAAAGTTGGTGGCGCGGCCTCTTAATTGACTGTTCTTGGTTAAGGTATTTTAATTAATTTATGAATTAATTAATTTTTTGAAAAATTCTGAAAGCACTAGGGAAAAAACTGCAATTAGAAGTTTACAAAAGTAGGACATATTGTTTTCATCGTTGTACGTTACGTTGTATCGACCATATATTTCAAAGCATTCATCCACAAAACCACTGATTATTCCAGCTCGAAAACAGGAACACTAACTGGGCAAGAACTGACTTTAAAACTTCCTTAAACGGTGGTTAAAAAAGCTACACAATGCCATGTTAGGAGCACTGGTCCTGCCGGGATTGTGTCTGGTACATTGTCTAGAGCATCTGACTATTCCAATATTATTACACTACTTAATTCATGCCACGGACCGGGAAACGAAGAGTAGAACAGACGCAATAGACCAATGCTATATAGAGTAGTCGGAGAATGGCTGCAGCACAAAATCTATAGGTTGATGATGATTATGACTAATCAAATCTAATGTAAAAACAAACGATGAATTAAATAAATAAATAACACACAACAGTTACATTCATAGTCCTGACCCCACACTAGGATTCCCTGTGTCGTGGGTGTCAGAAACAACGAGTACCATGGTACCACACACCCAGACCCGGAAGAAATATTTGCAGAACATGCAAACATTTCTTCCGCAGCGGGAATCGAAGCCGCGCCTCTTTCGTTTATGCCGATCAATCGCCCGCCACGCCACCGAGGCCGTCAAGATCAGTTCAAAACCTATGCAAAATTATTTTATGCATAATTTCAAAAGCTCATTCTTGTAGGTTCCTTTAGCAGGAAATAGTTCCAGTCTCAAATGTCTAGGATACCAATAATGTGACTCATATTGTGGAATTCAACTCTGTATTTAGAAACCCTATTTAGCAAGCCTTTCTTGTTGTATGCGTGATTGGGTAAACTTAGTTTTATTCATTTAAGTAAAGCTCTATTCTAGTCGTTTTTGCTATACCTACTTACCTATATATGTAAGTCCTAGGTACTCTTGTCACTAATTATTTGGAACCAGTGTGGTGAAAGTCTTACAGTATGCTTCAAGAATGCTCCTTTCAACTGATATCATGTGTGTGTGTGTTGTGATTTTTTTTGTCTGTTTCTTGCTTTTTTTCTAGTGTCGTCTACTTTACCTGTTTATGTTTATAATCTATACTCTTCTACTTTATTTGTGAAAACTTTTAATTGGCCTTCCTTTATTATGCAACTTTTTTCAAGGTTACATAATACCTATTTTTTATTATTATAATTTTGTAAGCTAGCTGTAAGTTTTCCAAAGATAAATAAATAAAAAATCGTGCGATTGGCTCCATGTTTTAAAACTTTTAAGGTTCTACGACAAGCCGGTTTCTTTGCATGTGTTTTGATAAGACAGTCGTTTATTTCATTTTTAGGGATCCGTACCTGAAGAGTGCAAACAGGACTCTATTACATAGCCTCGCCCATCCGTCTGTCTGTCTGTCAGCGGGCTGTCTCATTACCCGTAAAAGAAACATTTATTACATGTACGATGGTACGGAACCTTTCGTGTGCGATTTAGACTCGCACTGAACCGTTTTTTTTTGTTTCTGTTCGTTAAGCTACTTGTTTAGAAGCATTACGTGTTTTTTCCAATAATAAGTAGGTATCTATAACTTAAGTTTCAGTGTCTCCAGTAGTGCCTGGGTTAAATAATCCGAAGATTCGAAGATCATCTCTTATTCTTTATTTGACCTTACCGCAAGGTTATTTTGATCGTCCTCAATCTATAAAAAGCCGATATCGATCTATCGATATAAAATTGGAATCGATGTCTGGCGTTAGTCTGCCTCGGCATGAGTCATGGAATCCGACCGCGCCACAGAGCATGGAATAGTTGGTATGGAGCTTTCTCCATGCACGCCGTTATAGGGCTGGCTTACTTTCAAACTAAGTAATTAATTGTTTCCTACCATCTTTCCAACATCATCATCATCCATAGATGTTCCGAGTCAGACGATTTTGTCCGCTGAAGGGTATAAGTCTTCCTTTGTTTGTGTATCTATCTTGGCTTTAAAAAAATAGCCTTATACGAGACCACCATACGATCACGTCTAGACCGATATAGAATAGAATTGAAAGAGACAGCGCTACGGATTTCGTAGAGAATACTACAATATGAATAAAAAAACTGGTTTCAACAACTTAAGAAATAGGTTATTACGTATCTATAAAAGTAAAAATAATCTGAAAATATGCTAGAGTTCCCGAGATCCAGATCAATAAATACTCGAAACATGGATTTTTAAAGATATTGTTTTTTTTATGTTAATATGAGTTTAAATATATTGGGTCCCTATCATCTTCCTGCCCTTATCCCACTCTATGTGGGGTCGTAAGAGTTTTGGCTAAAGTGTTTTATGACCGGCCGCCTGCCTGACGTATAAAGTTTAAAAATATAAAATTTTACAAATGTGTCAAGTGGGGTGCCATACGAAAGGTCTTCATTTGTACATGTCCATTCGTCCGTCCGTCCGTCTGTCAGCAGGCTGTATCTCATGAACCGTAAAGGTAGAGAGTTGAAATTTTCAAAGAGAATCTATTGACGTTAAAACAACAAATAATAAAAATAAAATAATAGGGAGCCCCATACAACAAATAAAAATGTTTCGTTCGTAATCGATCATTGAAGTTAAGCAACACTAGGCGCGGTCATTAATTGGATGGGTCGAGTTACTTTTTGCACATTTTTTTGTAGTATTTCTTTTTTCAAACGATCTAAAATTTACTGATTTACCCAAAAAAATAAGAAAATTAAAAATTAAGGGGGCCCTCATAGAAGAAACGTGTTTCAATTTAGCAAGATTTTAATAAGGAACGCCAACTTGTACGATGTACGATGGTAATTCCACTCGGACTTGACCGGTTTTTTAAGAATCTGTTGTAACCTGAGCTTTCTTTTGTTGAGTTTCGATGTCTTCAAAGTTCAGGTTAGACTAGATATTAGCTAGATAGCGAGCGGTATAACAAGTTAAGAGTCGACATAAAGTCTTGATTTTGTACTGTAATCAAGACATCATTTCTACTTTTACAGAATAGACAAAGGCCTAATGAGAACTTGTAGGTACATAAATAAAGTGTGTAAGTACAAGAAACTAAATGTCGCGAACGCTAAACTTGCGGATTGAGGACATCGCGTTGGTGAGCAAAAGCCGTGCACACGATGTTTTTTGAACGCGCTGACGACGCGCGTAGGACGCTCAGCAAACGCAAGGCCGCTGGCACGTTAACTTTGCACACGAACCACTTCGCTTTCCCCGCTGTTTCGTCTCGGTGCTCATACAAAAGCTCGTTTCATTTGTATCGATACAAACGTGTACAATTTGCTAATACGCGTTGATAACGCGCATAGGACGCGCTCATAAAATGCGCTCGTCGTCAGCGTGTTAAAAAAACGTGGTGTGCCCAGGGAAAAGGACATAAGCAGTGATAGGTTATTTCGATACACATTTACCTACTTAAGCTTTTGTCGTTGAATATGAAAAGCGTATAAACGTTTTTTTTTCCGGGATCGACAAATGTATGCTAATCTGACAAAAAATCCAATATTTACTGAGCTGAAGTTTTGTTGAGTGTATTTTTGTATCAAAAAAATCCCGAAATTCTGAGATGGATCTATTAGTGTCAAAAGCCAAATTAACATATTTTCCAGAAAAAAATAACTAGATAAATATGCATCGGAATACTTGAGGTTAAACTATATTTATTTCCCGGCTTTTGATAAAATTCTTTCGCATTTGTCCACATTGTTTTTTTTTAAACACACTTCATCTTCCCGCAGCGTCCAATCTACACTACGTGAATATTCCATCCAAGTTTAAGACTTATGGTTTAGGATGTGCGGTGATTGTCATGTCAGTCAGCCAGTCAGTAAGTTATGTAAGAGATATATTTAGATAGATATCCAAGTAATTTAACATACGGAACCAAGTCGTTGTAAGATGGCAGCCCTATAGAGCGAGGCCGAAGTTCGGTTCACGAACTTGGCACATCTCACATCAGTGTGTTTAGTCTGCAGAACGGGAACAGCCAGTTTATGGCTATATAGTAAACACTTACATTGTGCAGCTTACAACTAAATAACTGATCTACGTTTGCAAAGTAAACGAGTTATTCGTCAACTCGCGGATCTGAAACTCGCGTGAACCCGCGAGTTGGCACGTTCCGATTTTACCGATTTTTTTTGTCGTCAACTCCTGTGGTTGTGAATATCTGACGTATTTATGTACAGTCATCTACAAAACCTACATACCTACAATGTGTAGTCAAAGTTTACAACTTTTTTTTGACATGACGCGAAGCGCTCGTGTCGTAGCTTGCTTAGACGTTCTTGATTGGTCGTTAAAGTTAAGCAACGTTGTGCGCGGTCACAATTTGGATGGGTGACCGCAAGTGGCATTATGAGCTGAGCGCTTCCGTGCTGAGGAGGACACGTTAAATTTTTGGTCCCGGCTTTTAAGTCGTCAAGCCATGACGGAGGCCTTTAGGCGGCTTAAAAACTCCGTCACAAGAGTTGGCCACTAGCTCATATGAACTTACTTACTTTTTTTATATTATGGGTACCTAAATAAAAAATCAATACAAAATATTGAAGTATTTACCTTTAACCAATAAGTATTTTATTTTAGGTCATCTTTATCAAAACGGGAAATGTATAGCTAACCTCTGCCAGGTTATCGAAGTGCATTCAATTTGTGAATGGGCTGATATCATTGCAATTCTAGTTCTAGTTATTTATAGCGTTCATTGATAAGTTTAAGATTAGTAGCGAAGTGGATTTGCCTACTCTTCACCTACCTCTGGTCATCATCATCATCATAAGCCCATAGAAGTCCACTGCTGGACATAGCTCTCCCCAATATACTTCCGAACTATTTTGTGCTGCCTCCATCCATCTCCCATCTCATCATTGGTAGTTGGTACCAACCGTGCCCTCATAATTTCATCGGTCCATAAGGTGAGGCCATTTAGAACCTTTATTCTGCAACTGTTATCAGTTCTTCGAGCTATATGGCCTGCCCATGCCACTTCAACTTGCTTATCCTATAAGAGATATGTCGGTGACTCTGGTATTACCTAGAAACGTCCATTGGCTACGGGGAACACTTACCATCAGGACTGTATGCCACTTTTGACGACCTGTATGTTTGTTGCAGCCGGGATTTGCTGGACGGGTATGGACCGCGGCGGGCGTTGCAGCTCGGTCGCGTCGCTGCGCGTCGGGCGTGCGGAGTGCTGCGCAGGCGGCGCGCGCGCCCCGGCCGCCTGGTCGCCGCGCGACCTCGACAGCGGCGAGATCTTCTTCTACAAGACGCTGGCTGGCGGCGTGCCTTGCACAGCCTGCGCAGGTAACGTAATAGCAAGGTCAGCTGCCCAGTGTCGTGTCAGGAGTGCTGAGTGATGCGCAGGCGGCGCGCGCGCCCCGGCCGCCTGGTCGCCGCGCGACCTCGACAGCGGCGAGATCTTCTTCTACAAGACGCTGGCCGGCGGCGTGCCTTGTACAGCCTGCGCAGGTAACGTAATAGCAAGGTCAGCTGCCCAGTGTCGTGTCGGGAGTGCTGAGTGCTGCGCAGGCGGCGTGCGCACCCCGGTCGCCTGGTCGCCGCGCGACTTCGACAGCGGCGAGATCTTCTTCTACAAGACGCTGGCCGGCGGCGTGCCTTGTACAGCCTGCGCAGGTAACGTAATAGCATGGTCAGCTACCCAGTGTCGTGTCGGGAGTGCTGAGTGCTGCGCAGGCGGCGCGCGCACCCCGGTCGCCTGGTCGCCGCGCGACTTCGACAGCGGCGAGATCTTCTTCTACAAGACGCTGGCCGGCGGCGTGCCTGCACAGGTAACATGGCAGTAACGTCAGCTACGCAGTGTCGCTGCGCGTCGCTTATGTTTCTCGAATATGCAAGGTGTTTGGTTCAAAGCATTGCTCTCAACCATTGATTTAGAAATCACTAGGTACTTCATTACAAAGGAGTGATATAAGGACCGTTGGTACGATATACACACAGATAGCTCTTTGAAGGTGGTAGAATGATGACGCTAATGAGTTATTATTTATCCTATGCGAAACAGATTGTTACAATTTGAAAAACGAGTTATGATCATCTCACAAACTAGCCACTTTCTTTACATAACTCGAGATAATGCTCTGTGAAAACATTTCATTTGCTCGGAAATAATGTGTTTACCGTATCATTGTCAATGTGCCAACAATGCTGGGTGATAAGTATGATGCCGTCCTCGTCGTGTCGAATCTATCGGGCGATGCACCCGTCCCAATTGTTTCTACAAATGTATTCAGACGATCAAGGAAGTGCAAGGTGTACCGACTTACATCTGTAATGACTTTATAAACTGACATACCTAATTGCCTAGACAAACTTTCACACATATTGTAGAGCCTGCGGAATTCTGACGCGCTCTTTCAAAGCCGGTAAACGCCTGCTACAAAACGTGTTATAGCCCAATATCTAGATATTAACTTTTTATAAACATCAAATAAAGATGCTTCGTTTCTGTTGCCAGATTTCGTTCTAAAAGCTTGAAGATTATAACACTTCGTCAAGTCGTGTCCTCAGTCAGTTTGATCGTTTCCAAAGACCCTTGCAACGTGTTACAGTCGTAAAGATAACATCAGCAGTAGGTACGGTAGATTACATTTCATTGGCTTTGTCTCACGCTTCCATTAGTCAATTTGAAATCTTCCTGATGTTTTCGAGTGGTTCCAGACTTTCATCATAATTAAGGCTTTTGTAACCAAGCTCATTAATCCTTTCACCACATTGTTCATTAAAATCTATAAACTCCTTTTTTTAAACAATCATATGTTTTGTAGACTTTTGGTTAGACCAAAGACCAAAAAGCACACATCGTCGTCCGCAACTTATGTACCTACCTGATACTCTTTAATAGCTCTACATTTTCCTTCCAATTGACCAGCATGAAGCTTAATAATTTTTTTAGACAGAAACCGTTTCTTTATTTTATTCTACAGATCTACATACCGTGCTTCTACGTCGGTAAGATCTACGATGTCCACTCAGATGCGGTCTAAAGGGGGGGTCACAGGGGACATGACCCCCCCCCCCCCCCCCCAAATCGTACACGTCAATTTGAAAATTCTAAAAATTTACAAAATATAAAAAGCAATATTCTGCCCCTAGCCGCGATGCCAATAAAAATAGAAGGCTTTCATTTGTTTTATTTGTGCAATAAAATTGTGTATTGTGCAATAAAATCTGATTTACTCAACATATTCTATTATTAGTGACCCCCTCCAAAATTACAGTGCCTGCGTCCACTTAACTGTTGAATCGTGCCCCTCACTCCAAATAACGTTCGTCCTCTAAGTCATAGGATCATCCTCTTGCCCCAGATAATGTGGGTCTTCTTTCCAGAGTCCTGCGCCGGTATCTCCTGCAGTCCCGGGCGGCGCTGCGTGGTGCGCGGAGGGCGCGCGCGTTGCGTCTGCGCGGCGGTTTGCCGGCGCGTTGGCTCCGTTTGCGGTAGTGACGGCAAGACTTACACCTCTCTCTGTCGACTGCGCAGAAAGGCGTGCCGGCGGCCGGCCAAGCATCTCGTGCTCGATTACCCGGGACCTTGCCAAGGTAAGAAAGATCATCTTCCTACCCCTATCCCGCTCTATGTGGGGTCGGCACAGCATGATCCTTGGGTCATACTGTAAGAGTTTTGGCCAAGGTGTTTTATGACCGGCCGCCTACGTGACGGCAACCCTCCTTGGGAATATTTTATCTCATCATGTTGGAGAGGATACTATCCCTTAGTCGACTTTTACGTTATGCTCGGGTAGAGAAGCAGCTGGACACATTCTATATATTTTCTTTACTCTCAGTCCAGCGAAGAAGTAAGAAAGATAAAAATAATAAAAAATTGTGGTCATTTCACACAGCGCCATCTAGCCCTAAACTAAGCAAAGCTTGTAGGTACTATGGGCACCAGATTGCTGATACTACTTTTATAGTCCTTGTCGAAATAAACGGAAAAATGCTGGGCAACGTCTAAGCAGTTGGTTCCCAATGCTTTTAACCAGATAGTACCACACATACCACACATACCGCCTACATTCATACTGCAGCATAACAAACAGTGAATTTAGTTCATAACAAGCTTAAAATACGAGTTTTGCGATGAAAAACATTTCAGATTTCTATAGTGTTGATTTTGCAACAACCACGCCTCAAAAGCCACTTTTCAAGCTATTTCAAAAGCTGGCAGCCGCCTGACCTCATTTTATGCACGCTAAACTACAAACACTGAATTATTTTACTTGTTAAAAACTTTCATATTAAACTCAAACAGACTTCCAGAAGGGTTTTGACGCTTGGAAATATTTTTTGCACAAAAGCCGGCCTGTAAGTTCGTTGTTCAAAGAGGATAGTCTCTGAGTCTAGGATACCGTATCGTGAAGGTTCTGAAAATGATTGCTGTTCCTCAATTACTTACGTAAACTGTAAAAGGCAAGAACTAGTGTTATACCTACAAAACAAAGACCAATCTGACTTTCTTATTAATTAAACTAAGGTAGAGAATTTGTCCTGAGTTGTTTTAGGCAAACTTCACCTTCCCGTTGCATTCTCTAGGAGTTGAATTTTGGGAATTCCTTTCTTAGTGCACCACTACACCATGAAAGGACTAAGTACTGTATGTTAACTGAAAGCCAGTGTTTTATAATATTTAGATGAAGTAGGTTCAAAGATACTGCTCTAAGAGTGTGTCCATGTTTTTACATAAAAACAAATAGCTATAGCTATGCAGCTTGGTTATACTTGAGTGCGTAATAAAGCTTACATTGATGGGATCATAAACTACACATACTTAGGTACAATAATGTATTCTACAGTAATGTACAAATGCATGTATAATGGGTGGTAGTTTGCGCTGTTGCTAGGCGATTTAGAAAGAGATATTTACAGTACATCACTTCATTTTTTTCATAATTGAGTTATATACAGTTTAGACGGCCTCGGTGGCGTGGCGGGCGAGTGCTCGGCTGAGACGCAAGAGGCGCGGGTTCGATCCCCGCTACGGGAGAAATGTTTGTATGCTCTGCAAATATTTCTTCCGGGTCTGGGTGTTGTAGTATTATGTATTATAAGTATGTATTTACAAAAAAAAAAAAAAAAAGTATATATGTATTCTATCAGCCATCGGTGCCCATAGTACAAGCTTTGCTTAGTTTGGGGCTAGATGGCGCTGTGTGAAATGTCCAGAAATATTTATTATTATTATTATTATTATTATACATCATCGGAATCAGTAAAAAAAGACGCATCTACCAGTATTTTTTTCTCCATTTCGGAATTTATGTAGAAACGTCCTTTTTTCTTATGACGGCAGTATAAGCATGCATGGTAGAATGCAGGTTGTTAAGTTGTATCATTGGTTAGTGTTGACCTTCGTTGATTTTGACCAGGTCTGATGTACCTTTCAAAAGGGGTTTCGTCACAGCGAAATTACGAATAGCGCCTAAAACTCTCACATTTTTAGGAATGTTTCTCATTAAAGTTCTCGCATCACGTCTGAAGCAAGTGAAAAGAATGCCGGGTTCCAATATTCTACTTAACGTAGAACGTTGGTAATCGTATCAAGTCTTACTGAGCGGATAACCGTCCCCCGATGGACCAAGTCTAAACCAAGTGGAAATAATACTAATGAAGAAATACCAATTATTAAATGTTAATTTCCTCTTTAGGGTTCCGTTTCTGAAGATTGCCAACGGGACCCTATTACTAAGCCTCCGCTGTCTGTCCGTCCATCTGTCAGCCGACTGTATCCCATGAACAAATAATAAAAAAAGGCAACCCAATACAAGCCACATTTCTGTACATGTACGATGGTACGGAACCCTTCGTGTGCAAATTCGACTCGCACTTGACTGGTTTTTATTATCTGGCTTCAAGCTATCAGAAAACTAGACCTAGGTATTAAGTCGTGAATTGAATGTGGATTTTATGGTCAGAACTAGTAAAAGTTGATCTTTTTTTCCTTTTTGATGGCCTCGATTGCTCAGCGGAGACGCAAGAGGCGCGGGTTCGATTCCCGCTGCGGAAGAAATGTTTGCATGTCCTGCAAATATTTCTTCCGGGTCTGGGTGTTGTGGCACCATGGTACTCGTAGTTTCTGATACCCACGACACAGGGAATCCTAGTGTGGGGTCAGACTATGTATGTGACTGTTGGGTGTTATTTATTTTTTCATACAAACATCGACTACCAGCTGCGTCATCTAGGAGTTGAATTTCGAGAACTCCTTTCTTAGAGCACGCCTACACCATAAGAGGAATATACCCTCCAAGTTTCATGCTTCTGGGAGTACTGATTTAGGATGTGCGTTGATTGTCCATCAGTCAGTCAGTCAGTCAGTCAGTCAGTAACGCAAGAGCTTTACATATTTAGAAGACTGGTACAGGGAGATGGCCGAGGATTAATAAACAGGTCAAAACCGGTTTCTACAAACGCTAATTGAAAACCGTTTATCTAACTTCAGCACCAGTCCACATTAATGCCCTATCACCTCGCAAAACTTGTACGACTGAAAGGTATATTCAAATCTTACTGTTTTCATATTTACCGTGCTTGTGGCGTAGCTTGCTCAGGCGTTCTTGATTGATCGTTAAAGTTAAGCAACTATATGCGCGGTCACAGATTAGGATTGGTGACCTCAAGTGGCATTACGAGCTGAGCGCTTCCGTGCTTCGGAGGGCACGTTAAACAGTTGGTCCCGGCTTTTAAGTCGTTAAGCCATGACGGAGGCATTTAGGCGGCCTAAAAACTCCGTCACTAGAGTTGGCCACTAGCTCATACGAACATACATACATACATACATTTACCGTGCTGCTTAGACTCCGATTTGTATGTAGCTACTGATTCGCTATTGCCATGCTGTCGATAGATCGTACCTAGTCAACCTTACGGTCTCCGTTCTATTATGATACTAAATTGAGTTTAAATATCAAAGTCTGCTCTGAATCAATTCATCGTTCAAAAAAACCTGTCAAGCGCGAGTCGAATTCGCACACGAAGGGTTCTATGCTATTGTACGTGTATATGTATGTATGAGGCCCTTTTATTTTATTTTATATTTATTATTCGTGCTGCAATAGCAATACGCACTCTGTGAAATTTCAACTCTCTACCTACTATTACGGTTCATGAGATACAGCCCACTGTCAGACGGACGGATGGTCGAACAGATAGACGGACGGACAGCGGAGGCTTAGTAATAGAGTCCTGTTGGCACCCTTCGGATACGGAACCCTAAAGACGGCATAAAAATCTTATCAAAAATCAGCTTAGGTACTAAATTGAGGTTAAACATCAGAGCCGCGCCTGAATCAATGAACTGTCAAAAATTAGCTTGTCTTTTTTATTCCCAGGATGGTGACTCAAGACAGTCCTTTTTTGTCCGTCAGGGAACAGCGTAGTGGTAGCTAGGTACCCTAGCATGAATTACGGTAACCGTTTATGACGATTACTATTGTAAATAGCAGGTAATAATCGTAAATAGTAGAGCAGGAAACAACGGTATTTTTTTTCTCTGGATTATCCTAGAAGCATGAAGCTAGGAGAGCATATTCCTCAGGTAGGATTACACTAAGGATTCTTGAAATTCTAGAGGACTCGGCCTGCGGGATGATGAAGTTTGTGTAAAGATTAAATCGACGTCAAAGTCACGGGGCATTTTATTAGCGTAGGTTTACTATAAAACTCAAAGAGTATAGTGTGCTCACTTCCTAACTAATACAACCAGGAGATGTTATGTAGGCTTAAAGCAATGCGTAGGTCCAATATGTTGGAGCGTAGGCGACAGATTTGCTTCCTTATTGAATAAAAAAATATATAGTTGATCAGTTAGAAACACCCGCAGATGTACAAACATATCCAGATGACATCCGCACTATCGGAAAATCAAATCACAGGCGTACTTTTTCTTCAAAACTTACCTGAAAAAAAAATGGTCACGAAAACTTTTTTTAATACTTGTGTACATTTCACACAGCTCCATCTAGCCCCAAACTAAGCAAAGCTTGTACTATGGACACCAGATGGCTGATAGAATACTTATATACTTTTTTTTGTAAATACATACTTATAATACTACAATACCCAGACCCGGAAGAAATATTTGCAGAACATACAAACATTTCTCCCGTAGCGAGAATCGAACCCGCGCCTCTTGCATCTCAGCCGAGCAGTCGCCCGCCACGAAACCGAGGTCGGGATGACCTCGGTTTCGTTTCGTGGCGTGACTGCGTCAATAAAGCTAAAGGTAAATTCAATAATGCAACCAAATTTATCATATATAGCGATATATTGACGACAGATTGATTGCTTTTGTGTGTTCAACCATACCGATCTAATGGGCGCGCAGCACAACACTGAGTAATTTAGATAAGCAACTACCAACCTAATCATTGAACGGTTCTTAACGCTTAGGTATTTAATTTACTGTTGGCATTTTGCGCGGCTAATTGCCCTATGCTATTTTATATACCTATCCCAGATAGATCAGGTTAGAGTAGAATATTGATATGATAGATAGATAGGTATCTTGGCCACTTTGAGATACCTAGATAAAGATTTAAAGGATATTTTGGAGGATACTTATACATAACAATTCAAATTTATTTCTAGATTTAGATATTACTAGCTGCCGCCCGCGGCTTCGCTCGCGTGGTACCCGGAAAAAAATTGCCTATTATGTTAATCCAGCACAAACATCCTCACAAACTTTCACATCCTACTAATATTATAAACGCGAAAGTTTGTATGTATGGATGTATGAATGTTTGTTACTCTTTCACGCCTAAACAGCTGAACGGATGTGAATAAACCTTGGAACATAGATAGTTGCACGTACTGGATTAACATTATAGGCAATTTTTTATCCGGGTACCACGCTAGCGAAGCCGCGGGCGGCAGCTAGTTTATAATATAGTAGGATGATTGAGGCACAAACATACAAACATCTTCACAAACTTTCACATTTATAATATAGTAGGATATATTACTAGTGAAACAGCCTCCGATCATGTCCGTCTTCAGTGAACTTCATTTTCTCTCTAGGAGTTTCGGGAATTCCCTTCTTAGTGCTTCCTTACACAGTGGGTTATGTCCTCCCATCAGCTTAGTCGGCCTTGTCCATAGGAAAGACATGGTCAATACGTGTGGAGCTAACGCGGGTTTCCTCACGATGTTTCCCTTCACCGTTTGAGAGTATAGCGCACATAATCAGCTGAGACCCAAGAGGCGCGGGTTCGATTCCCGCTACGGGAAAAATGTTTATACCTATGTTCTGCAAATATTTCTTCCGGGTCTGGGTGTTGTAGTATTAGGTAAAGTTTGATACTTCTAGGACTTATGTTTGTGCGTAGATTGTCAGTCAGTCAGTAAGTAACGTAAGAGTTTTATAAATATTTCGATATTCTCATTTAGACTTAGATATTATATTCTCAGATATACTTTCTATAATTATTACCTACTTAAGTAAAACTAGTAGTAAAATGGTACTAAACTGATAATTATTCATAAAAAAATATGGTTTTAAAATCGTTTCGTAAATTCGTAATCCTTATAATTTTTACCATACATAGCTAAAATAAAATAGGTAGACTTATAACTAAATAACTCGATCGAAAATATAGTCAGCCTAGAAATAAGTGGTATAATAACCGTTTCAAGTCTCAGCAGAAGTAATAAATAAGGACATAAAGCCTATATTAATTTGACGCGGAATCTATACTATAAAAATTACAAATCTTAAAGTATGTCCGTTTATCCTACAATTCGAATTGAGAGGATAGGCTAAAACTAATTGATGTAAAGGAAATGTATTTTTTTTTTCTAGCTAATAAAGGTTTACAGAAAAGTGCGCTTCTTATTTAAACTATGTTAGTTTGTACCTAAATAAGTTACAGCTGGAATAGAATATAGAACGTCATGGCTACTTTAAATCCGGATGCGAGCAAAGCCGCTGGCGGCAACTAGTGACTGATAAATGACATCCTCTCAATTAACAAGCAAACGGGCCCTTAAATCAAGCTTTTAATCTGCGGCGTATTTAAGCAGAAATATTATCGCAAATCGAGCAACTGATATCAGACAGTCTAGACTAGACTAGATTGTTGATACCCAAGCCCAAGGTTCACCAACATGGACCGGTTACTTTAACTAAGAGTTAACAGGAGAAAAAAATAACAGCTCTATAATTCCACATGTTTAATAGCAATCACGGGATAACTTTTTACCTATACTTAGTACACCTAACTAGCTTGCGACCTCTGTGGCGTGGTGGGTGAGTGCTCGGCTGAGACGCAAGAGGCGCGGGTTCGATCCCCTCTACGGGAGAAATGTTTGTAAGTTCGGCAAATATTTCTTCCAGGTCTGGGTGTTGTAGTATTATGTATTTACAACAAAAAAAAGGTATAAAAGTATTCTATCAGCCATCTGATCTGGTTCCCATAGTACAAGCTTTGCTTAATTTGGGGCTAGATGGTGCTGTGTGATATGTCCTCAAATATTTATTTATTTATTAGCTTCCGCCCGGGTCTTCGCTACGTCTCAATTAGCTGGTCTAATAATGTAGCGCCACTCCCACACAATAGCCTATAATATTTCAAATTTCAACCAATAAAAAACTATCATATTTTTAACATCAGTAAGATTAATAGGCTAATGAATTTTAGATGGAATATTTGGTTAACAGTATGTATGTATGTTCGTATGAGCTAGTGGCCAACTCTAGTGAGGGAGTTTTTAGGTCGCCTAAAGGCCTCCGTCATGGCTTGACGACTTAAAAGCCGGGACCGACTGTTTAACGTGCCCTCCGAAGCACGGAAGCGCTCAGCTCGTAATGCCACTTGCGGTCACCCATCCCGATTTGTGACCGCGCATATCGTTGCTTAACTTTAACGATCAAACAAGAACGCCTAAGCAAGCTACGCCATGAGCGCTTTAACAGTAAGAGGTACCTAGGCTAAAGAAAAGGTGAGTGGTTTGTGTGAAAAAGGAGTCAGTACCTACGGAGATGGTGGCTGACAGTAGTGAGTGGAAAAAGAGAACATGCTGTGTCGACCTCATATAAAGTTGGGTAAGGGCAAGTAGATGATGTATTTTTTTACTGTATTTGAACCTATGTTATATAGCCGACAATAAATAGTCCACTGTGGCTTCTAAGACCGAAGCAGATAGGTACTTAGATCAGGTTTAGTAACCTATTTGTAGAGATAACTTCATCTCCAAGACGTGGCAGAGATAGTATCTCTGTAATCTTACATCGCTCCGCCTTTCATTCGGCCGTCTGGTAAGACGTATCAGTCGAGTGGGTGGTTCGCATTACTACAAAAACCCTTGTTATTCGTATTTTTTTGTCAGACTTTTCACGCTCTCTTTTATAACGAGCTGCGTATTGTTATTTTGTTGAATTTAATGACCACATTGAAATCAACGAATTGCCATTCGGCTGCTTCGTTGAATTCAATGATCAGAGGTTAGATTCTGTTGATAAATTAACCAGTTGATAGCTTTTTTTACCAGTTGATCTATGAGACAATTGGGTGCATTACATAAACCGAAAAATGATTTTTCAGGGAATATTCAGGTTAACGACCTAAGGTAGACTGACTGTAAGAACCAGTGACACATAGCATCTACCTAGTAGTACATACCTGGCCATCATAAATTGCACCCTAGCTACCTGCTTTACCACCACAGCTCAGAATGAGGCAGATTTGCGAGTGGCTTCGACAATAGCATCATTTGCGCTGGCATGTCTACGTCTAGACATATTCTAACATACGACTGGGATAGAACTCATGCGAATAACAAATATTTGATCCTTGTCCCTAAGAAAATATTTTGGAAAAACCAGAAAACAACTGATCTCGGTTATAACTTGTATTAAAACATTAAAATTAATTTAAATACTTTTTAGCTTTTGTTGAATTGGTGTGCTCAAGTTTCGTTAAAATTTTTACGAGTGTGGCAAAGGTAACAATGGCATGAATAAGTATTATTTGTTACCTTTATGGTCTTCTGCCAAGTTGACTGTCAATCAACGCATGGTCTATCTAAACCATACGTCCAGAAAGCATGAAACTTCTTAGTGTGTTGTGCAAAAAGAGAAATGCAGGGTGCATTTCTAGAGAACACAGAAGAAAGACAAAGTTTATCCGAAAAACAATTTCAGCTCGAACAAAGTCGAAGGCATTCTACTAGTTTGTTATACTATCTTAAAATTATCCTGCAAACGCCATACAAAATGGGCTATTCTTCATTCCACTAGAAGCACCTACAATACAAAGGTAGCTCATTATCTTTAGTAATAACGGCCCCTCCCACTGGATTAGACTTGCATCGGCCGATTCAATGGCTTAGGGCGTGTTCACATTAAACACACAGTTTGTGGCTCACCGCTCAGTTAGCTTCTAACATTTAGAACTAGCCGTGTCACGCGACTTCTTCCGCATTGGTTTCAAACAAGACAAAAAACCTATGTTCTTCGCCAGGATGCGATTTATCACCTTGCCTATCAAAATCTGATCAGTGGTTTAGGCATGAAAGTAAACAGACGGACAGAGTTTGTTCAAATTTATAATAGGTACTAAGTATGGATAAAGCGTTTACACTACAAATACAGTAGTGACAAAAAATATTACTGTCGCTTTCTACATAGGTACATTCAAGATATTCGTCCTGAAATAGATGATCATCATCATCATCTTCCTGCCCTTTTCCCACTCTATATGGGGTCGGCACTGCATGAACCTTGGATCACACTGTAAGAGTTTTGGCTAAGGTGTTTTATGACCGGCCGCCTGCCTGACGTCAATCCTCCTTGGGAATACTTGCTAATTGTATCTCATCATGTTGGAGAATAGTATCCTTTAGTCGACTTTTACGACATGCTCGGGGAGAAAAACAGCTGGACGCATTCTATGTTTTTTCTTTACTCCCAGTCCAGCAGAGAAGTAGTAATAGTAATAAGTCCTGAAATAGATGATGCTTGTATGAAAAAAAACTGAACGCGAACAAGGTCGCGGGGCGTTCATCTAGTTAATAAGTAATATTAAAGTGTTCCTTCACAAACGGGTTACACCCTAGCGCCATCTAAAATGCCTTAAGGAAATATATTTTTTCTTTCTTATGCCGTTGGCTGTGAGCGTAATATGAGCATTAATTGCGATGCGCAATACGTCTTACCTCGTCTAGCCTCGGGTGCTTGAATGTGAATGAGAGCAAGTACCTTCTTATCCTACTACAAATACAAAATATGTTATTGTGCAAAGGTAGTCTAAAACATGATTATTCAAAATTATGACTCAACGTTCCCTTGATTAGGTACCTACACCATTTGTTCTATTTTGATTTTAATATTTGATTTATGTGTCCATAAATTTACTTCTCTGCTGGACTGGGAGTAAAGAAAAAACATAGAATGCGTCCAGCTGCTTCTCTCCCCGAGCATGTCGTAAAAGTCGACTAAGGGATAGTATCCTCCAAAATGATGAGATACAATAAGCAAGTATTCCCAAGGAGGGTTGACGTCAGGCAGGCGGCCGGTCATAAAACACCTTAGCCAAAACTTTTACAGCATGATCCCAGGATCATGCTGCGCCGACCCCACATAGAGTGGGATAAGGGCAGGAAGATGATGATTATGTGTCTATAAATATGACTTTTTAGAATAAATCTGTACCTATGTGTTTATGTTTATAATAAACCCTTTTAGACATCATCAATTTCATCTTCACGCTGCCTCCTCTAGGAGTTGAATGTAGGGAATCTTTTAGTGCACCACTACGCCATAAGAGATAGAAGTAGTAGTTATCAGAACTTTCATGTTTTAGGATTGATTCAGTCTTTTTAAACTCTCGTGATCCGATCTCATAACTTGGCTTTAAATAGCAAGGTAAATTACGCGATAAACACTCGTTTTATTAACCCAAATTATGTGCATTGATTTCATTATAAGTTAGTCAGTTAATCAATCAGTCAGACTACCAGTAACCAGTAACATAGGAATGACGTAGGTACCTATATTTAGATTAACTCCAGGCAAGATATGCCACGAGATCTGGAAACCAAATAAGTCGGCGCCTTTTTTTAGCATCTATAGTAGATGATGTATACAACTTCAGGAGGCAACTTTTACCTTCACAGACGGGACGCTGTAGTGCCCGGGAATTAAGATGGAGTAGGCTTGCCCAGCACCTATTCCATCCTCTCAGCTTAGTCGGCCTTGTCCACAGGAAAGACATGGTCAATACGTGCGGAGCTGACTAAGCCGCGGGTTTCCTCACGATGTTTTCCTTCACCGTTTGAGAGTACTGGTATAGCGCACATAAATTTTTCACACAGAAAAATCCATTGGTACACGACCGGATTTGAACCCACGACCTTAAGATCGGAAGGCGGAGTCACTACCAACTAGACCACCAGTGCTCTCAATAAGTAAGTACATTGAAATAGTATCAGACGGGGCACTGCATTTTCCATTGAGTTAAATGTGTAACGGTCAGTTGAAGCGCGCTGGCCGGTTTGACCGGCCCCCTGATTCAAAACCACGCGTTTCGGATGACTTACCTGTAAGGTTTAAAACCGAAAAATGGACATAAGGTAGATATAGGTTAAAGAGGAAGTAAGACGATGCAAGATAACATTTTGGGGTTATCGAATAGGACCATCCATAATAATTAACAAACTCATGTAATTTTGCTCAGTAACAGTATTTATTTAGGTAAAAGAATAAAAAGACCCGACTACGTAGAATTAAGATAGCATAGTACATAGTAAAATAGTCTAAAGCCGCCATATTTTTTACCACTTTAGTTTCAAAGAAGTGTCATAGAATGTTTTGACAATCTCGTTTTCTTGAAGAATTCCACCGACACCTCATAATGTTAAAATCCGCCCAGCCGTTTAGACTACAGAGGGAGCCATAGGAATAAATTTAAAATGGCTTTTTACAGTCGCCATATTAGATTTTTTGACACTTAATATAGCCTTATGGCACTCTCGTCATCCAAATGAATCCGACGACAGCTCATCTGTCAAAATCTGTCTAGCCGTTTTGAACTACAGCTTCATAAAGGAATGCACATTCCCACATACATAGGTACATACACCCCAAACACATTCCTTACACACACCTTCTTCGCAGTCGGGTAAAAACAGACGACGAAGATTTTTATTTCTGAAAGTTCAGTTCAGTCTCTGAATGCAATCACAGAACACGTTCCCAATCTCGAATCTTGATGAGAAAATTTCTCAACACCAAGAATAAAGATGGCTCCTCATTACAACGGAATATGGCTTATAAAGTGCTGATTAGTCCGCCTCATTAGAGGTAAATCTCAGCGTTTTAATGCCTAGCTATCTTATCTAGACACCATCAGCTGTTAGGCATAGATGCTGTAGACCATGTAACCTATACCACAGAAGAAATACATAATACGAAATGTACCTAGGTACGCTTATTTGAATCCAAATTTTACTACATGTATAATAACATATATTTTTCGAGCAAAACAATCCATTGGTGCACGACCCACGGATTAGAACCCACGACCGTAGTATTCTCTCTCTAGAGACATTGGTTTCTGCCTACCCCTAATAGGCAAAACAAGCTTGGTAGCATTTATGTATTTTTAAAGTTTTTGTACACCGTCTTTCTATTTTTATTTATCCTGTCCATTCAAAGGTTGTCTGGAAGATATCACTTTTTAGCGATAAGGCCGCCCACTGTAATCTTTTTGTTATTTTTTCTCTGTTTTGTGTACAAAAAAGTGTTAATCTATCTACGTAGGTACCAACGCACGCGAGTGACACCGCAGGGAATCTAGTCATACTAATATTATAAAGAGGAAAGATGTTTTGTTTGTTTGTAACGAATAGGCTCCGAAACTACTGGACCGATTTCAAAAATTCTTTCACCAATAGAAAGCTACATTATCAGGGACCAGTATAGGCTATAATATATTTTCAAAAAAATTAGGGATCCGTAAGAAAATTGCAATATTGTAACCCAAGGTAGAAAACCCACAATAGTTTTTGGCGTGCGCTGCGAAAACTATTGATTATAGAACAAAATAATGTACTACACGCGTACGAAGTCGCGAGCAACAGCTAGTAGTTTATAATTATAAAAGTCATCGTCGTAAGAGTATTACAAGACCAGTAAGATTTCGTACTAGCGTCAGCCAGGCGCATGGGACTCACTTTAGGTATGTTTGCAAATAAGTGATTTGTATTTTATGAGCCTTGTTAATGTTCTCACTTCATTAAAAGCTCGTATTCGTGTTCCGTTTAGTGATTATTATGAGACAACTTTGACGTTTAATATATTGCACCTATCCTTACCTACAGGTTATTTGCTCATAACTGGCAAAGCAAATAACTATGTCCCTTGCCAGATAGGTGAGCGGCCTAATTCTTTAACCACTCTGGTTCAAAAGATCTAGCGACACGAGTAGTAATAGTATGGTAGAGATACACTACTGAATTAACAGAAGAGTCCAACTGTCATGTTACCTAGTCTGCAAAAAAGTTCGGCAATTGCCTTGTATATTTATTTATTTCAATCGATTTTACAGTGCCATTACAGTACCTGAGCACTAAAGCGACAATGAAAAACCCTATTTAATTACCTCTTACATAAAAAATGTATGAACATATCTGTGAATTTCGTCACGCTAGCATTAAATATAATCAACATCTACTACACATAGGCTGTTGATTATTTTAAGGGCTCGAGCAAATGGTGCTTTGCTCAGAAGATTAGTTCTAGCCCTCGGGATCGCTAGCTATTCCATATATTTATATACCTAAATGCTAAAATTCAAGACGTATAGTTACATACATACTATCACGCCCGTATCCCTAATGGGGTGGGCAGAGCCACAAGTAAACATAAGAAAACCACTTCTAATTTAGTCCTAAGATGAATATGTTGAACCATGATGACAGGTGATCAGCCCATCGCCCATATAGGTGGTACATTGGAAAGGATACTAGCTCTTTCTTAGTCGACTTTTACGACATGCTCACAGTCAAGCAGAGAAGTAAACGTTTAGATACCCTTTCGTAAATGCTTTTACCTTTGAATATAGATATACATTACAAACTATGCTCTTTATTTCTTATTGTACATAATGAAAACATAAAACACAGGTATAAAGTGGCCTACCAGTTTTGAAAAAAACTTATGTGTAACCAGGATAGCGCTAAGACTACATTAGCAACTGACAGAAACTTAGTGCAAAGGAACTTCAACCTTAGGGGTAGGCCATATTTGGCTTTTCTTCTAAATTACTTTACTCTTAAGTAACTCTTCTTTAATATACTGTACTCAATACATTTTATCCCCGGCGCCGACTGCCATACTAAATCACCGATCTTCGATTAGCAACAGCCACAGATACTGCATAGTAATCCTTCAAAGGTGTCATGTCATAACCGCAATCTGCCTAGGTATGAGTTTTTATGCCTAGTCCGACCCAGACGTCCTCATTCCATGAATAATTCTCGATAACATCGTAAAGGCCTACCACTAAACTTGGTTTACGAGCGGTCGACCGCAACTATTTTAAAGGCATTTGTTATCACCTCGCTAAAAGCCTTATTGTCATTGGGCAATTATGAAACAGCTTACATATAACTTTACGTTTTGAACCGTCCGTCGCGAATGCAGACGAACGGTGCAATCATAATTGCACTAAATCCGTCATCGACCGATGACGTACTTTTTTAATGTTTATTCGATAGTTTACATCGCTATACCTCTATAATAGTAAAAGAAATATTCAACGCCAAAAAAGCAATATCTAAAAAACAAGTTAAAATAGCCAACCAACATGGACACTTTAAACGCCGGCCAATGGTCGGACGTCATCAGCTGAACTCGGCCGATCAAAATATCGATGAAATCGAATGGACGATGTCGGTTGTAGTACCTACGCACTATCTTTTTTTAGCATACGTTTGATCCGATCGGCCGAGTTCAGCTGATGACATCCGACCATACTTCAGCGGTTGACGGATTTGGAGATACCATTACATTTCGCTCTCGGGCGAATAATGCCTGGTCCCAATATTTTACAAACGACGGATCGTTTATTACATAGCAACGTTGTTATGTCCAAAATGGACATGCATATTTTGACAGATAAACTTTTCTTTAAAATTTAGCTACTTTTTAAATTTGAATTCTTTATAAAAAAAATCTCGGGTAAGGAATAACCTAACTTGTTTTAGTAAGTTTCTAAGTTAAAAAGTTGCTCGAAGTGTTTGTTTAAAACAACGAAACGAACTAGATACCGATCTAGGCACTTAAGTATTAGTATAGGTACTTCAGTCTATCTACTAGCCAGCAATAACATCGGAACAAAATCGTGTATTGCACCAATTGAACTTTGTTTCAACAAATAGCTCCAATCAGTTCCGACTCCTTATAAATCGGGACCAGTCACGTAGACATTGCCAATATAACTTCGATAAGCAAATAGAAGTGAAACTACCAATTTTATTTTTTGACAGTTTTAAAAAAATATTAGATTTTTTTTAACTAAGTCAACTCGATGGAGACACGTGGTCTATTTGTATTTACTATTTAAATAAAATACTTTGATGACAGACAGTTGTGGAAAATGACACGGTAATTCCAAATAATAGAGGCAATTAAGGACAACTATTTGTGGTTTAATCTGTGGCTCTCAAGATCAGTCCATGAACTTATAAGTGTATTTGAAAACTCATCCTAAGATGCTGTTGACATGTGTCTACAAATTAACGACGATCTCAAGATACTTATCACAATCACACCTATCGTGCACTAGAGGATGATCTTGAGATTCTACCTATACTGCCGACATAAGGAAAAAAGACGTATCTGACATTTTTTTAATAATTGAGTTATATACATCATCGGAATCAGTAAAAAAAGACGCATCTAGTTAGTATTTTTACTCCATTTCGGAATTTTAGTGGAAACGTCTGTTTTTCTTATGACGGCAGTATAATAAATATGATGATAAGGTTCAATTTATGTTTCATTTCTCTACGCTTATATTGTTCATGCCAATACTAACGAAAGCAGACAAGCAAGTAAAACCGCCGGCATGCTTCGATTCTGAACGTGATAAATTCCTTGTAACCTTAGCTCTAGACGAAGGTAGTTGATTGCTGTCTAGACTAGAATAACTCTCACCATAAAACGCAATGCGATACAATCTGTTGGGAAAACTGAGAATTCTTGTGGTACCGCAACTAATCACGCACGCGTAACGCATTGAAAACTCTTATTATTCTAAATGAAAGGAGAATAAATTAACACTTGAATCACCTTTAAATAATTACTTATATTTCTATTTATTAGCTCAGCGTAATAACAAAGTTTAGTGACACTTGAAACTTGACTTATAAAGTACGTATCCAGAAAGAATCTAAGTTATTCATACAAAAGACATCAACGCGCTACTTGATACTTTTCTCAATAATAAAAAATCCACATGCTTATTTTCGCGTTTAAAAACCAGAGCGAGAGACAATTGGTAATAGCTACTGGTATGGTGAAAGGGTTAAAGTCGCCTTCTTTCATGAACATGGGCTGATTCATTTATAAGCTTCTGTACGCATTTACAGATTAGTTTTTTTTCTTGTACTTTCTTTTACTTCTCTGCTGGACTGGGAAAAAAAAACATAGAATACGTCCAGCTGCTTCTCTCCCCGAGCATGTCGTAAAAGCCGACTAAGGGATAGATAGTATCCTCTCTAACGTAACGTGGGCTGATCACCTGTCACCATGGTTCACCATATCCATCTTGGGACTTTAAATCAGGAGTGGCTGCAAGTTTTCTTATTACTTGTGGCTCTGCCCACCCTATTAGGGATACGTACATGATAATATGCATACATATGTTTTCTTATTTGCAGAAGGTTCGTGCGACGGCGTGCGATGCGGCGGCGACAAGCGGTGCGTGCTCGACGCGGAGCTCGGCCCGCATTGCGTGCGATGCGGGCATTGCGTGGTCGCCGGCTCTCCGGTCTGTGCGGTCGACGGCAACACGTACGCAGGCACGTGTGCGTTGCGACGTGCGGCCTGTGAGCGGGGCAGGTCGCTGCCGATGGCTTATAAAGGACCTTGTATAGGTCAGTTCCTTAATGATTCCCAATTTAATGGGTGTAAATATGTCCGAGGGTTTTCCAACAGTTATATCCGCAAATAAGTCATGATTTTGGGAATTTAGCATATCTTACTACGCCGTATCTTTTCAGGACTGATTATTGTTTGCGTTGCGTTTCTGTAACTGTCCTGCGCTTCGGCTAAGGAACAAGATACTTGACGGACAGCCGGACGCCTAACTCAAGACATTACAGCAGAACACATACCCACTACGGTTACAAAAGTATTTATTTTTCAGCAAACGCAACATGCGCGACCATAACATGCGGCGCGTCGCAGCGTTGCATATCGGGTGGGAAAAGCGGTGCGCGATGCGTGTCGTGCGGTGCGTGCGGTGCGGGCGGCGCGAGGCGGCAGCTCTGCGGTTCAGACTCCAAGACGTACGGCTCGTGGTGCCGCCTGCAGCGGGCGGCATGCCGCGGGGGACGGGTGGTCGATCCTGTGCACACTGGCTCTTGCAAAGGTACTTTACTAGTACTATTTTTCACAATGACAAATTTTACGTATTTTAATAGTTATTCGAGCTATTCTTTTAAAATATAATACCTATATCAAATAGTAGACTCCTGCAATAAAATGGATGCATTACATAATTTTAAAAATGGTGCCACAGGTCATTTACGAGGTAAAAAAAATTTTTACTTGTATGTATGTCAATAAATTTCAGGAGCTATTGCGGTGTTTTATTTTGTAATGATGCGACACCATTTTATTTCAAAATGGAATGCCCACCTTATTGAACTTTTTGGGCCAGACAAATGAGACTCCTAAATTTTCTTTATATTTTTCAGTTCCCAAAAACGTAACGGACAATAGTGTAACTGAGAAAAAAGTGAGCGGTGTGGACAAGCGCCTATAGTCATAAACTTGTAGAAATAGCACGGCGGTGATCCCGCCGGCAACTTACCATCAACGCACACACACAAATCAGGAAAACTTCGATGCTATCGGAGGTCGTCACAGGCAATTTTCGAAAAGAAACTGTAGAGAAAATAAAATATTTCCGAATAGTTACGGACTTAAGAAAAAAGCATCGAGTTTGTTGGTAAAATAGGCCGTTGCAAATACGGCACGTTTCAATCAGTAGTTCTTGCTCGTAGATGAATTTTTGAACGCACTCCTTTGAATGTAGATAATTAATTATATTAGTTTTATTACACTTACATTACTTGAGCACCAAATTGTACTTAATATTTAGTCAAAATGTTTAACATAGGGACTGTAGTTAGCAATATTTTCGACTTTATGTACCTACTTTTGAAAATATTCGTCTTGTTGAAAGTCGTATTCATATTTAACTTTCATCGGACTGATGTTGATCTTAAATAACTTGTAATAAAACTGTAGTCTTCCGCATAAAGAATATCACTCAAGTATGAACCACGACTCAAGCATAAGTTTAGTCAATTTTCCATAGAAAGTAGACAAAAAACCTACGCATGAGATTTACGCTTGAGCGCTCTCCTTGAATACGGTCCGTTAATGCTCAAGTTTGAATCGTGATGTAAGCATAGATTTTCTTCTTATATTGATCTGTCAAAACCCATGCTAATCACGATTCAGTTTGAGTTTAGTTTTCGAATACGGGCGTAAGACTTGATCTTTACTTTGATGATAAAATGGTTGACGCTTATGCAATATTTATTATTAAGTTATGAAATGTGTATGAAGTTTAGTGCAATAATTTTATTGAAAATTGTATGAAAATTATTATATTTTGTTTTGTTTATACGAGTGAATTGAAAATGAAAATCCGATAAGTTCGTTTAATAAGTTTACAGTATTATGTAAGTAAGTTTTTACAATATTTTCGAAACATATTAAATTGATCAAGTGATTTTTATAGACTGTAGTTAAAAAGTAATTTATTGTTACTTTAAATTATTTCCACTACGATTCCAAGAATATTATGTGAGTTTTAATGGATTTGAAAATAATTTATCGAATGAAATTTTCAATAAATTTAGAAAATTTCTTGGCGTCCTTTTAACTTAGCTTTAAATAGTTTAAAGGTCTATTTCCTATTTTTACTACTTCAAGTCCAGAAACTTAATCTAGTTAGAAAAGTTTTCATCTACATTTATCATAATAAGTAATTATAATAATATTTCGTGTCTCTACATTTTTTAAATGCACATTTTTTTCATTGTTTATGCAGTTTTTAACATTTGTTAACTTTATATAGCGCTCAAAAATATCACATTTTGATAATAACTTATACATAGATTAATGTTATTTAAATAGGCCAAGTTTTAAAATTATAAATTTAAGTAGGATTGGCCTAGTAAATTATACATTTTAGGAAAAATTTAATCTGTCTGATGTATCCAAAGATTTCTTTAAAATTTGAGGTCAGTGTTTATCGAGTAGTTAACTGAATTTAGAAAAATTCTATGATCTTAAAAAAATCTTAAGCATTTGATATTAAATATATTTAAAATGTAAATTATTTCATCAGTCAGTAGTAGGTAATCTTCGAAATTAGTTAAATTTAATTAAAATATGGTCTCTCTAAATACAAAAGAAAAAAGTTATATTATAGGAGTACGAGACTATTTTTACTTACTTAGCTATCTCAATTAAACTGTACTTATTATATCTTAGTGGTTGTTAAAACTTTGTTATTATCAGATTAAAAACTATCATATTCTCAATACCTATTAAATTCATCAATTATGTATATTTCTGATTTTCTAGTATAAATTAATAAATACTCGAAATGACTAGTTGATACTTTCTTAGAAAAAAATTTGAAAGGTTAGGTCAATTCAGTATTCTGAAGTTGTATTGTTCCACACCCCGCGCCAACACCCTAGTTTCCTTGACTAACAAAGAAAACTAACAAAGAAAATGAATGATGAATGAACTATACTTCAGCCAAACTGGAAATACAATTATGTAAACAAACCGCCCATACTTAACCTAAAACTTACATACATACATACTATCACGCCCATATCCCTAATGGGGTGGGCAGAGCCACAAGTTAACACAAGAAAACTTGCAGCCACTTCTGATTTAAAGTCCTAAGATGGATATGGTGAACCATGGTGACAGATCAGCCCATCGCCCATATGGGCGATGGGCTCTAGAGAGGATACTATCCCTTAGTCGACCTAAAACTTGATTTTTCAATACATGTTTACGGAACTTTTAAGTAGTACTAATAGTTCAATTTACCCCCGAATACTCAAACGCATCTCAGAGTTGAGCACGTCTCAAGTGACGAGTTTTTGACAGATTTTCATCAAAAACTGTCAAAAAACCGGGAATTGAGACGTACTCAACTCTGAGTCGCGTTTGAGTATTCGGGGGTAAGTTGTAAAAACTTATGCTGCGAGGTTTATTTACCTAAAACTAAAGTGATTTCATCGTACCTACCTAATAACGAAAAATACGCGACGGTTTGTGTAACATATAATAAATTAGTTTCGAAACTGACAATAATTTAATTTATCGATGAATGTTTATTTTGATTTTATTTATTCTATATATTTTTTGACATAACCTATATTATTAGATCCATTTTTTTTAATTATTCATACACCTGTAATGGTAGGTTTTGGTAGAGCAATATAATCTTTAAGACCAATTTATGTAAACCGTAACTATTACAAAAAAATGATTATGATTATCTCCAGTGTGACTGAAGTATAGATGACCGGTCAATCGGCTGTCAATCGTTCCGGTGGACATACGTCACCATCTAGTAAGCTATTTAGACATACGTCACTATCTAGTAAGCTATCTAGTTCTATTTTATGAAGTCACGTGTGAATGAATTCACAGAATAAAAAAGAGAACGAAGTTGTATTACCTTTGACGAGGAGTAAATTGAATTCATAGTATCCACTACATTAGATGACGTTTAATATATTGTCTTTGTTTCTTCATAAATATTTTACAGAGATATGTGATTTTTATTTAATCTAACTCAAGGCTCGTGCTTTGCCTCGTACCTATACTTACGATTGTTTTTTAGAGTTCCGTACACAGCGGGTTCCAACGAGACCCTATTACTAAGCCTCCGCTGTCCGTCCGTCTGTCAGCGGGCTATCTCATGAACCTAGGTTTAAATTTTACAGTGTATTTCTATTGCCGCTAAAACAACAATAATAAAAATAAAATAAAATGGGACCCCATAAAAGAAACATTTATGTACGATGGTAAGGAACCCTTCAAAAATGGAAACCCTTTGAAAAACGACGATTTCAACTCACACTTGACATCTATGGCATCTAGTAATAGTATAATCATTACTTGTTGTTATAGCGGCAATAGAAATACATACTCTGTGAAAATTTCAACTCTATACCTATTATGATTCATGCATGAGTTAGTCCTCTGACGCAGACGGACGGACGGACAGTGGTGGCTTAGTAATAAGCTCCCACTGGCACCCTTCGGGTACGGAACCCTAAAAACGGTCTCCAGACTAGGAACTTCCCGAAGTCATCTTCCTGCCCTTATCCCACTCTATGTGGGGTGGGCACAGCATGATCCTTGGATCATGCTGTAAGAGTTTTGGCTAAGGTGTTTTATGACCGGCCACCTGCCTGACGTCAACCCTCCTTGGGAATACTTACTTATTGTATCTCATCGTGTTAGAGAGGATACTATCCCTTAGTCGACTTTTACGACATGCTCGGGGAGAGAAACAGCTGCACGCATTCTGTTTTTTCTTTACTCCCAGTCCAGCAGAGAAGTAACTTCCCGTAGTGAGAACTAATATTAGCATAGTTTGCTGATGTTCCAAGTCTTATTAAAATACGTGACATTGAATGAAAATTCTATATTCAATAGGACACGACAATACATTAGCAATCCATAACAAGACATTATTTATATTTACAAATTACAAGTACAAAATGTCATACGCATAATTTTCTTACAATGAGATTGCAGGAATGTATTTAAAGGTAAGCTATTCACATCGCAGCGGATGGTTTGCATTTCATAAACTAATGCCTGAACCTGTAGCCAAGTCCCTTTCCGTCCAACGAAGTCGCTCAACGCTATTGCAAAATGATATTGTCATATTTGATCGCTGATTTACGTGATGATCCCATACATTACTGCAATAGCGTTTGGCGACTTTGTTGGCACAAAGTGACCTTGCTATACACAGCATTTCCGTCCAATCCAGTCAGTGCTTGCGTTGCGTTTTCAGCGGGCTTAGTGCCATTTTAAACAATAGAAAACTGTAGATGTCAATATTATTTGAGCTCGTAAAAAGAAGCACTGTCAATGTTACAATAAAGATTTATTATATGCTTACATGTCTCAAAAAATAGTAAATAGAATATGGTTCACAATGAAAAAAAAAACAATATTTTTGTGAAAAATATGGTTACACATCAAACAGAAAATTAAAGAACTAGGAAGTAAATACAGTGCAATTACAGTCGTATAAACACAGATTTAGTAAGATTTTCCGTCAGTTTTCAGTCAAACACAACCAAATATTCTTGTCGTTCCATTCTGAAATAAGTTCTAGAAAATATGGAACAAAAAAATAACTAACGCTTATCTGCTAAACCATAACGACCCTTATTATCTATGATTTGTTTGCGTATAAACCGGAATCATCACATCTATGCGGCAATTCCCGTTTTTACTCGTTAAATACTAAAGATAGTTTAGTAAAATTGTCTAATTACTCTAGGCTTTTATACCTCTCACTAAAACCAGAACCTATTAAAAGGTGGACTTTAGAAGGAAGGTCCGACAGAGCTATAAATGTGACGTCATTCGAGCGCAATGTCAACGAGGCACCCCCGAAGGTTGCTTCGAAGATCTACCTTTAAGATCACCAGACGGGAGGCATTCCCTACCAATGATCTCAAGCTTTCATATAGCTCGTTTAAAGCCGTAACTCCAATGCAGGATATGACCCAAGCCCCCAGCAACATGCAACACGCAGTATTAGAAGTGTCCAAACAATTCCCGTGATTTTAGGGAATAAAGAAATTTTGACTTTGACTTCATTAAAAACTGTTGAAAGTATACGTTGTTAGGTATCTTGCTAATCCTACTAATATTACAAATGCGAAAGTTTGTGAGGATATTTGGATGTGAGGATGTATGTTTGTGCCTCAATTACGCCGTAACGGCTGAACGGATCCTACTAATATTATAAATGCGAAAGTTTGTGAGGATGTGTGGATGTGAAGATATGTTTGTGCCTCAATACGTCGTAACGGCTGAACGGATTTGAATTAAACTTGGAATATGTACATGTGCTGGATTAACATTATACGCTATTTTTATCTGGGTACCACGCGAACGAAGCCACGGGAGACAGCTAATGACTACATAACTCGACGCATCCGTGCGTAGAGTGCCTCGGAGGTTGCCGCCCACAAAACGAAGCTAAGCACGTGACCGCTCGCCGCAGTGGAGTTGCGGCTTTATCGTATCTATACTATACTGTATTCTACTATACTGGTAGAAAAAAAAAAACCACTGGCAACTTTCATATTTTGGAATTTGGGTTTCCTATAGTGATTTTTATCTATAACCCAAATTGTAGATGAAAATCACTAAATTGTGTAAAATGTATTATCTCTTGTTACTTGGGGGTATAGTCAGCAACGAATGTTCATTAACATTTTAATGTTTTAAATCTTGAACACCTCATGACCAACATTTCTACTAATACTTGACGGCGTCACGGTAGACCGTTACGCAGGCGATGGTGTGACGAGCTTGATAAAACTTGCCTTTGCCCGGAAGTGGAATAATACAGACCGACAACAAAAATAACATTTCAAGATTTGCCTTGGCCCGTAACAATTTCAAAGGCACAGGTGCCATTCTTACAATCAAAAAACACGATCTATTAATCAACTTTCGTTGCAGACTATACTTTACTACGACTTCTTATAAGCCTGTGGTATTTTTTATAACAACAAAAACTCTAATTCACCAGTGGCCCTTACTAGTATTCAAATAAGGTACAAATTCTCACTAATCTTCTTCGTCCTGCTGCATGGTCTGCCTTGAGAAAAGTTCCATAGTGAGAGCGCTTAGGAACAGCGGTATGGATCTGTTTTGGTGTAAATGCAACTCGACCAGTTCTCCCAGCGTTGTCGAGTAGTCTGTGTGTACCATCTCCACACCGTCATTGTTAAGAGTGAATGTCAGATAGTCCTCGTTCGACTCTGTATACATATTTGTTAACCTGGAAATAAGGGTTGACGCTTTTGATTGAGGCGAGGTTTAATTTATTTATGAAACTAGCTGACCCCGCGAACTTCGTATCGCCTTAAAATTAATAATTCAAGTGCTTGTAATTTAATATGAACTTTATACCATAGCAATAAAGCTCAAATTGACTACGTTTTAGTTACAAATCATTTGTATGGGAAAAAGAAAAGGGCTATTTTTAGGGTTTTTCCAGCAATAATTCTAATTTTTCTCGCCGTAAAAACCATCCTTGAACTTCAACGAACATTTTAAAAAAAGATTTGGCCAAATTGGTCCAGGCGTTGTTGAGTTATGCGCTTACCAACACATTTTGCGATTCATTTTTATACTATATAGACTTCGCGCACGACCGCTGCGTAGGGAGCCGACCTCGCGACTGAGCCGCGCGGGTACCTTACTCATAGATCTAAACTCCCCTCCCGCACGCGCACCCCCGCCTTGGTGACGCCCACTTCGCAACGGGCCGTGCAGCAGAAATCGTAATATTTTAATTTCGCCATAACTTCAAAACCAAACGTCCAATTTTAATCATTCAAAGACCAAATATTATCTCCATAAACTGTTCTTAGTGATGAAATCATTTATTTTGATAAGGATTAATAGCATGAGTAAAATAAACGCGTTTAAATGCAGTCCAAAAAAAATTCAAGATTTTTAAATAAAAAAATGGTTGCTGTGCCTCACTCGACATAGATGGGTATAGTGTGTCGCGGACTTTTTTGTAGATATTTATAAGATCTACAATTAATTAGAACATTTTATGGTTCTATCTTTTATAGTTTAGGCAGCGTACGCAAAATAAGTAACTTTTCTGGTTGATTTTTTACACCTTGTGTCCGAAAAACCCAAATATCTTACGGAACCCTATTTTTTTCCAAAATAAAATATAGCCTATGTTACTCGTGGATAATGTAGCTTTCGAATGGTGAAAGAATTTTTAAAATCGGTCCAGTAGTTTTTGAGCCTATTCAGTACAAACAAACAAACATACAAACAAAGTTTTCCTCTTTATAATATTATAGTGTAGATGAAATGAAAAATGCTTTATTGCGAGCAACAACCACACGATTGCTGGCAAAAGGCGGCCTTATCGCTTATTGCAATGTTTTCCAGGCAACCAGGACTAAAACTAAACTAAGCTAGAACTAAATTAACAATATCACTAATTAATGGTGGCAGAGAGAGTACTGGTGGTCTAGTGGTAGTGACTAAAGGTCGTGGGTTCAAATCCAGTCGTGCAACAATGGATTTTTCTGTAAGATAAAATTATGTGCGCTATATAGGTACTCACAAACGGCGAAGGAAAATACCATGATGAAACCAGTATGTCAGAGAACCTAAAAAGTTCGAAAATATATGTCAAGTGCACGAAATGCGCCTTTGAGTGTACAGTGTCCCGTTAGTGAAGGTAAAAGTTGCCTCCTGACGCTGTATAAATCATACAGCTACTATAGATGGTAAAAGGCCTTTGTTTGTTATGAATTATAACTTACTTGTATATTTTGTATCCTGTTCTGTCTATTTTATATCCTAATAGCGTGTAGCAGGCTTCCCTGAATTCTTGGGCTGACGATGCGAATTCCTCTTTCATTCTGGAAATAAAATACCAAGTTCTTTTTTTCAGGACACAGCTAGTATGTAAAATAAAAAGGGCACCGTACAAGAAACATTTGGGTACATGTACGATAGTACAGAACTTTTCGAATGTGTCCAAGTTTAAGACGTGTCCAAATTATCCCCTTGATTTTAAGGAATAAAAAAATACTTTGGCTTTCGCGTGCGAATTAGACTCGAACTAAATAATAAATAAATAAATAACACTCAACAGTCACATACATAGTCCTGACCCCACACTAGGATTCCCTGTGTCGTGGGTATCAGAAACTAAGAGTACCATGGTACCACAACACCCAGACCCGGAAGAAATATTTACAGATCATGCAAACATTTCTTCCGCAGCGGGAATCGAACCCGCGCCTCTTGCGTCTCTGCCGAGCAATCGCCCACCACGCCACTGAGGCCGTCAAACTTGACCAGTTTTTCTGGCTTGGCACGTACCTTTTGAGCTTTTTGACACTATTATCTAGCTGTTGCTTCAGCTGCGCAGTCTCCTCAGAACTAGAGCCACCGGAGCCGCCTTCCCGGAGCACCGCATTAAGCCTCTTTATCTAAAACAACGTCAGAATGTTTACCTACATAAACATACTCGAATGTAGTTCGACGTAATAAAATTGTATAGGCCGCGCCACGATGAACCGCGGGAATCAGTTTAAACGCAGACATTTTAGCTCACAAGTAAAAATTAAATGAAATGAAAATGTTTTCATTTCTGTAACAGTTTACAATTATATAACTAGGTTGGAACCTTCTTTTAAGTAAAATATACGTGTGTTAGAAGATCCCTCTCATCCATAGCCATAGATAAGTTTACAGGATAGGTATTAGTAGGTACTATTATTTTACAAGTATATTATGGTACAAAGTAATTACCTAATTATTTCTGAATAATTATAGAGTTGACATTTATACGAGTACTGTATCTAAATACATACATATTATCCGTATTCCTAATGGGCAGTGCCACAAGTAAACTATTCAGCTGTTAGGGCAGAACTGAATGGGACCATCGATGTTTGAAAATATATTGTGAACAAACTACACAATATAAAAATGTGAAAACTACTGTTTCGCGGTCTCTAGAGTCTAAGGCTTAGACTCTAAGCTATTAGAATTAATAAGAGTATGCACATTTTTGCATAATTTTACTTTCCCTAGTGATTCGAAAGTCTACCCTGTATTGTTTTGTTCCGGTGAGTACACCGGAACAAAACATTCAGTAGAACGTTCAGTGGAACGAAACAAAAGAAAAAACCCCTGTGCGCAACAGTTTTCAGGTTAAAACTTTTTGGGCTCATGTTTCATGGCGCGACCTATAGTAATCTTTATAATGCTCACCTCTTCCTGAGCCGCTTCTAAGTCCGCTTGGATTTGTCGCTGAGCCGCCGCGTTGGGGTTATCGACTAAATGTAATACCTAAAGAAAAAAGTCTAATGAGATCTTCAAATAAGGCAATTTTCTTGTAAGTTTATTTGATTTGAATGAAACCTTGAATGAAGTCTATATTTTCGTATGGGTAACAAAAATATAGCATTAGTTGCAGGTGTTACCTTGCTCTGAGCGGTGTTGCCAATTTTCTCGATATGCGCCTGCAGCGTGTCTCTTTGAGCGCGGAACTTTAAGGCGTCGCGTCGTGCGTTCTCAGCTTCATCGCGCCATTTGCTGACCTCAGCACGCAGATTCTCTAGCACTAGAATAAAACAAATAGTTTTGAAAATGTTGGCATGCTACTACCCGCGTCTTCGCTCGTGTTAACCGGATAGAAGCCCTCCGGCTAGGTGGAGTCACGATCTGCAAATGGCTGCTGACAGAGACTGGATGCGTCAAGCCAAAGATAGGGCGCGATGGCGCTCATTAGGGGAGGCCTATGTCCAGCAGCGGACTGCTATAGGCGGTATCTATCCGGTTCATCATCAGCCTATAGATAGATAGCCATGACTACACTGCGAGGCACGAATATGAACCCCCCCCCCCCCCAAAATCGTACACGTCAAATTGAAAAATCTTTTAAAAATTTACAAAATATAAAAAAGCAATTTTCTACCCCTAGCCGCGATGCCATTAAAAATAGAAGGCTTTCATTTGTTTTATACTTATGTGCAATAAAATCTGATTTCTCGACATATTCTATTATTAGTGACCCCCTCCAAAATTTCAGGCTGCGACCGCGCCTGACCTAGCTACGGCCGGGACAAATCGAAGCTTCCTTGTGTAATGTGGCCGTCACCGTTGCCTCCTACATTTTCATGCAAAGTAACGTAACGTAAGTAACTCGTGAATAGTTCATATCATGTAAAATGAACCCGCGGGATGCGTGTTATTTACTTATTACTACCTTTCACCCGCGGCTTCGCTCGCGCGGTATCCAAACAATTAGCCTATATGTTATTCCAGCACACATACTATGTATATTTCGAGTTTCATTCAAATCCGTTAGTCGTTACGGCGAGATTGAGGCACAAACATACATCGTCACATCCACACATCCTTACATCCTCACAAACTTTCGCTCATATAATATTAGTAGGACAATTCGTGAAATAAACATTACACCTGAATAAATGAATAGGAAAAGACCGCGGTTCATTTTAAATAACGCGACCTATAAACATAGGCCAACAACGTCCTTGCCCGTATCTAAAGATCGATGTTTTTGAATAGGTATGCTGGGAGTCCTCCATTATTCATAATCACGTAATGTTTTTAGCAATGTTTACACCTCTCCTCCTCGTTCCTGGTGATACGAAGTGAGGTTTTAAACTAACCTAATATGGCGTATATTTTGTTAGGTAAAAAGTATCTTCAAACTTTCAAAACTTTATCTTTAAATCTATTAATCCTACTTAAATTATAAATGCGAAAGCTTGTTATTTTTGTGCCTCAATCACGCCTAAACGGCTGAACGGATTTAAATGAAACTTGGAATATACATAATAAGTGTGCTGGAATTACATATAGGCTACTTTTTATCCGAGTACAACGCGATCGAACCCGCAGACGGCAACTAGTAGGAAAAATAAATACACGTGATATTTCACTACACCCCCTCCCCTCTTGTGATATTTCGTGACTTTTTCGAACCCCCTCCCACCCCTACCCCTTTTCGAGTCTCACATGCCTAATGGACGATCCCAAGGTAAATTAATTGTAACCTTTAGTATCGGCCTGTGTGTCCTGCAAGGCCAGAAGATCCCGGTACTGCTGCAATGCCTTCTCCAGCTGCTCGACTCGAGACGCCAAGAGTGCGCCACCACCGGTTTCCGAGCCCAGACCACTCACTGTCAATTCCTTCTCGTAGCAATCCAGTTGTTGTCTGAAATAAATGGATGAGTGAATGAAATTTCTTTATTGTGCACTAGCTTTCGCCTGCGGCTTTGCTCGCGTGGTTTCCGGACAAAAAGTAGCCTATATGTTATCCCAGCACATATACTATGTATATTTCAAGTTTCATTCAAATCCGTTTCTTACAGCCGCTATATTGCATTTTCGACACTTTTTTTTACTAATCATATGGCACTCTCGTGATCTAGATTTTCCCCGTTTTGATGATCCGTCCATTCGTTTGAGCTACAGCAACCGATCCATTAATTACGTGAGACGATGTTGGCGATTTTTAGCCATATTTTAGTTTCTTTTAAATAATTTAACCCAGTTTTCTCACAATTTTACACTGTTTCTTGCAGAAAACCGAGACCCCTCTCTTCCCCACTCGCCCACGAGAGATTGGGTGAGGTTCGGCTCGACCCCTACCCTAACGATATCGCATAATATGACTGTACTTTGCAGTTGGTTAAAAATGGCTGGAGATTGCATTCACTAACGCAATATGCCCTTGTTCGCTGAGACCCGATAATGTCGCTGTAGGGTTATTAACAAACCTATAGCTATCCCGCTCTCTCGTGACGAGCAACAGTCGTTTCTGCAGCCGGTGTATAAGGCTGTCCTGATTCTTGCGCACGCTCAAAACGTCCGCGAGTTTCCTTGTCGCCCTGTCGCGCTCGTATTTCAGCGTTGCGAGTTCCTGCGAATAAATAGTACAATTCCTGCTATAAATAAGCTAACATTGCTGAAAAAACCGGTCAAGTGTAAGTTAAATTTTCATACGCAGGGTTCCGTACCCATCGTACATTAAAAAGGCTTCTTGTACGGGCCCATTTTTTTTATAAAACAAATAATAATAAAGACTTGAAATTTTCAGTGTGTGTTTCTATTATGTAAACGCACTGAAAATTTCAAGTCTCTACTTATTACTGTTTATGAGATACAGCCCGCTGACAGACGGACGGATGGACAGATGGGGGACCCGTTGGCACTTCTCGGGTATGGAACTCTAAAAATAATATAGTTTTGTCTCAAAAAAAATCTATGTTAACGAAGCCACGGGCGACAGTTAGTAGTATTATACCTCAGTGACTTCGCTGAGTTGCGACTGCGCCTGTGAGTTCTCGGCGGTAGCGCTGAGCTGCGAGTTGAGGGCCAAGTCCAGTGCGTTGGAGAGCGCGCGAGCATTCTCCACGCCGTGGGAACGCGCCGCTTGCTGCCATCCCTGTAGCGACGATTCTAATGACGATATTTTCACCTGGATAAACACAAAATATTGTTAAGTAAGCTCGCATGAGCTAGTGGCCAACTCTTGTGACGGAGTTTTTAGTCCGCATAAAGGCCACCGTTATGGCTTAACTACTTAAAAGCAACAATTTAACGTGCCCTCCGAAGCACGGAAGCGCTCAGCTCGTAATGCCAAATTGTGACCGCGTACAGGGTTGCTTAACTTCAACGATTAAAATATTGTCACAAATATAACAGACCAGCCCCTTTGCCACTCGTATGTTCCATTTGACGATCTCGGTAGCGAGGCGAGCGAGTGCTCGGCTGAGACGCAAGAGGCGCGGGTTCGATTCCCGCTACGAGATAAATGTTTGTGTGTGTTGCAAATATTTATTCCGGGTCTGGGTGTTGTAGTAGCGTGTTGTATAAAAGAAAGATGGAGAGTGAGACCATGCAAAATATTGAAATCAAATAATTGTTAATTACTTACAAGAAAATTAGAAGATGAATAAAGAAAATGGTTTCAACAAACAATTAGCTACCTACCTATCAAAGTAAAATAATTTGAAAATATGGTGGGGTTCCTGAGATCTAGATCAAAACATACACAAAACACGGATTTCTCAAGATTTTTTTTAATAGTTTTTTTTTCGGAACCCAACAAGGAATTTTAAAATTTCAAATACTAAAACCGCTATGACACACTCTTAATATGCAAGTACCTTAGCCTCATGTAACTCGTTCTGTACAGGCTGCAAAGCCTCGACCCGCGATGTGAGCAGATGAACTTGCTCTTCTAATAACAATTTGCTGCTTATTCCATCTCGTAAAGAACGCTCGGTGGCTCGCAGGCGGCAAACTTCTTTTTCTAGCTCGGCCATGTTGGTTAGTCTTTTCTGTGCCGTCTGAAATAAGTTTTTTCTTTATTTAATCAGGGATTGTCCAGACATTACTTCACATTAGGTAACTTTTGTAGTATATGTCTCCGATTTAAGTTCAAAGAATTATGGAGGATTGCTTTGATGGGATCAATTTTAAGTGATTAAACAGTGTTTTTTTAACTGGGACAGCATGGGGAAATCTGGAACCAGAGGAGCTATAGAAGAATTGTCCTAGTAAAAATTAGCTCTTTTTGTAAGAATCATTTAATTGTATTGGCAGAAAAATATCTGATTATCAGATGTTGGTCAAGTTGGACTATACATACCTTTCTCTAATTTGCGAGGAAACAGAAAATGAATTAAATCAAGAAACAGAAGTTTCATTCCCACCAATATAACTGCACGCGGTCTTTGTTCTTTTTTAAAACTTTTGGTAAGCAAGATTTTAACTTCAGAAATATGTATGTAACTAGTTTATATCATATGTAAATCAAAAGCAAGCAAGGTTACCTTAGCCTGTGTTTGCCAGTCTTTATAAGAGTCCCGTTCATACTCCAACTCCTTCAGTTTACTTGTGACTTGTTGAAGCTCAAATGTCTGCTTTTCAAGTTGGTTCCTCAATGCGCCATACTGTTCAGCTTTGCTGCTTTGTTTTGACAATTCCTGTTTCAGGATTTCTACCTCTGATTGAGCTGCCTCTAGAGCCTTAAAGAAAATAGAAACCGAATTACCAAAAGACCAACCTAATAGGATTGAAGATGTTGTGTCAAACGTGCGTTCATTTGACACAACATCCTCAATCATTTAAGCAGACTTTTCGAGGATTATCTTAAGTACTTCTGACTCAATTAGAGTTTGTGAAAATAATTTTTTTCAAAATATTAAATTACTTCCTGAGATTAAAAATAAGAAAAAAATTGTTTAGGAATTCTTTATAAAAGTAAATACCTAATTATTATTTTTTCTCATTTTAATACTAAAACACTAGAGTTCTATGAGTAACTATGCCCATATTAATTTAACACACTTTAGTCTTTATTAAAGGAAGAAATTGGAGAAATGTCCAAGGATTTCCGTAACTATTTCGCAAGATGATATTATTATTTCTCAAGATTCTTATTTAACCCTAGTTTACCTGAAGCAGTTCATCCATATCCTTCTTCATTTCGGACAGCTGATCCTTACAGCTGACATTGGCCTCAAGCAGTTTATCTTTGAGATCAGCTATCTGCTTCTGAAGCTCAGCCTTCTCCTTGTCCCAGGTGGTTTTATTTTCTTTGAGCGCTTTTGTTGCCTGAAATTAATTTCAGCCAAATGTCAATAGATCGAAGTCGAAGAAGATACAAACATAGTTTCTGACTTCTGACCTGACTAGGACTCTCCGTGTCACAAAATCCAAACAAAATTTACAAAACATATTTTCAATTTGCAAAACATTTGCTGGACAAACAAACATTTACCCAGCTGCGGGAGTCAAATCTACCCTTCTTGTGTATGTCGGGCAATTGTCTGCTACGCCACAGAGGTCGCCATTATAATCATCACCATCATCATATCGCCCCACAACTACCTAATCCCGTGCTTAAAATGTCATAATAATAATAAAAAAGCAAGGCAAGCATTTGACGACCTCTGTGGCGTGGCGGGCGAGTGCTCAGCTGAGACGCAAGAGGCGCGGGTTCGATCCCCGCTACGAGAGAAATGTTTGTTCTGCAAATATTTCTTCCGGGTCTGGGTGTTGTAGTATTATGTATTACATGTAAGTATTAATAAAAAAAAACTATATAAGTATTGTATCAGTCAGTCAGTTCACATAGTACAAGCTTTGCTTAGTTTGGGGCTAGATGGCGCTGTGTGAAATGTCCACAAATATTTATTATTTCTCGAGGAATTCAACCTGCACCTCTCACCAAGGTTGCCAATAAAAACGTACCTCATTATATTCATCTCTAAGCTCCAACTCTCTCCTTCTTATCACCGCCAGCCTGTCTTCCATATCTGCCAAGGCCCGCTCATCTCTCTTCCGCTGCTCCAACAGAGACGCCTTCTCCTCTTCAAACAGGATCTGCATCTCTTTGCGAATTGTGTGCTGGTGGTTCACTCGCCCTTCTAGTTTTGTGATCTGAGTATGAATTAAAATTAAATTAAGAATTTCAATAACCCCAGAACAATCACCAAGTTTCCAATCAATCAAACTTATGAAATTGGTAAACCTTTCATAAAGTAGGAAATAGGCTGATGATCTTTAAACACCTGAAGAGATCTCCATAAGTTATAGCTAAGAACCATCTCGATCACATCGGCTTTCAAATAGAAAAAACTGCATCAAAATTACTTCATCTGTCCGAGCTATGATGCCATTGAAACAAAGCAGCATGCACTACAAACTTACAACATCCCTCTTTTTCGTCAGTGGTAAAATCCTTTCACCACACTGGTTCGAAAGAACAACCACAGTGACACAGCTATAATAGTAGTAGTATGACACATGATAATGTACCCAGTCTGGAAATGAATAAATACCTGAGCCTTAGCTGCTATCAAATCAATCTTCAGTCTTTTAGCTTCCCACGGCGAAGGAGGTGGTGCGGCTGACTTGTTAGAACTATCAGAGTCCAGCCGCTTCCGTTTGTCTGGAGTAACATCGCCGCCAATACTAGACTTCCTCTTAGACCCCGACAATATATTCGCCAAACCTACAAACAGCAGTTAGTTAGACGAGGATAAACAATTATTACACGAGGTAAGAAACTATTGATGGAAATGGTGAGTGGCAGTACCTTCTTTCAAGGATTGATTACTATCAGAGAAATTCAGTTTCGAAGACGCCGACAACTTGTCTTTTGGCGGGTCGGTATTTATGATCCTTCGGAAAGGCTCCAGAACGTCATTGAAAAGGGACATGTCGCCCTCGTTGGCCATTTTTATGTTTTACAGCAGATAATTCAATGGAAAGGCATTATTTGCAAGAAAATAATTCAGCTCAAACAACAACGCACACCAAGACCACACACTTCATTTATCCAGACAGTGCCACAGATAAAAAACACTAGGTACAAAGATTTGTTTGACACTGACAACAATGACTGTATAGCACTCCAGGAGTAGGATAAAATAGTGTTCTGTGCTCCCATGATATCCCTCGTCCTTTCTCCTCTAAATATCTATTATCCCTTGTATAAACTCCTTTTGTAGTGTTATTATGTAAATTTATTTCTGTAAATAAAATCAAATTATAACTATTTACCTATTATCTAATATCTTTCTACTTATTTTACGTTAATTCTTTAATGTTATGTATATGTTTTTGTGATGTCTTTTTTTTCAGGCCAAACCAAAAATCAATTTGCTTTAACATTTCAGTTGAGTCTCCCTTAATGACTTTTTTTTTATTTCTCAAACCTCCATCGTATTACCATTTTAAACTTGTCAACATCGACATTGGCAAAATTGTGGCAAACACAGCTGCAGAGGCCAAAAAATAAAAGAAGAAGAAGTATTCTGTGCACCACAGGCACCACCCCACAGACTACTCTAGGTGCACCACCCCTTATCGGTGGTTAGGTTACGGTACCTACGAATTGTTTCGATCGATTCGATTTCGAAACCTACTTGTTAATGTTGTGCTCACATTGTTGATAGAATTTTGGTAAAATACTACGTACTACCTACTATTTTATCTATTTCTTGAGTTAAGATCGCCGCGCTTCATGCTGCTTCTGTCTCCGTCTCAATTCTAATGTTCATTTAAAACACGTGAAGCGGTTTATACTTAGGACTTAGGTATCTATTCCAGCAAGGTAGCAAATAGTGAAATTGTGAACTGAAGCACACTAGTCCGTCCCAGGAAATAGCTGCTCTGCTGACTGATCTGAAATGGTTTCGCTTCTGGATACAAGTACAATGGAAGCAGAACTGATAGCCGATGAAAAGAACGCAGAACAGACGAAGTTAGGCATATATTTTGACGACTATGCAAGTCTCGATGTAAGTTACTTACTTTTTATTAAATGAATGACGCAAGACCCTGAGCGTGAGCCCACATTAAGAAACCCTATGTAGAAAGAAGGTATCATAAACTACGGTTCCATGGTACACCCAGACTGAGAAAAATATTTACAAAGCGCGCAAACATTTCTCGCAGCGGAAGTATTAATTAAATACCTTTCCAAGCTAACAGTAGATAGACTTACAGTATGCCCAACCACCCAACAGAACTTGGCACCACACCTTGAGGTGTAAAGAATTGATTCTTTGACCACACTAGTTTGATAGGAGTAATAGTAGTAATATATTTTTTATCTTACAGGTTCATAAAATCATGCTCTCTGATGAAGTAAGAACGGAAGCGTATTATGATGCAATTATGGGCCATAAAGACTACTTTAAAGACAAGATTGTCATGGATGTCGGTTGCGGCACTGGTATTTTGTCTTTATTCTGTGCTAAAGCAGGTGCTAAAAAAGTGTATGCTGTAGATGCAAGCAATATATCATTTTTAGCTCAAGATATTGTGAAAGACAACAATTTGGAAGATGTTATTGAGGTGAGATTAGAACCAGTATAAGTATTCTCTACTTCTAACTATACTCTATTTTTTTAACTCTGAAAATTCACATCCACATGACATTCTCCCCCAAATAAAATCACTATTATAATTTTAATTTCTTTATTTACCATATGTCTAACAAAAGCAGTATGTCAGGATCATAGTGAATGGAGATTTGTGATCACTGCCTTCCCCTATAGGAAACAGGCATAATTTTATGTATGTATGTATATCTAACATAGTATCAAATTCCATTTATTTATTTGTGATACACAGCTAATAACAGATGGTATATACATTTGATATACACTGTGACTTGCCGCCAGATGTTCAAATATGAATTAGATCAGTTAGGTAACAACAGAATATCAAACAAACATAAATGAAAAAAAAATTAAATAATAATTATGTGAATTGAAAAAAAAAATGTGTTATATGTATGTATATCAGAAATTATAATAATTAGCATAGAGGCCATTATCTCATAGGTTTTGCAGTGTCGAGTAGAAGATGTCACCTTACCGGACAATGTAAAAGTGGATGTCATAGTATCAGAGTGGATGGGTTTCTATCTTCTACATGAGGGTATGTTAGACTCTGTGATCATGGCGCGAGATACCTTTCTGAAGGATGGCGGGAAGATGTTTCCTGAACATGCTTACATGTATGTTGCTCCGTGTAGGTAAGAATTTGTATAACATAGGTATACATAAAAAATAGACAACCTTGGTGGCACGAGAGGCAGGTTGCAGGCTGAAAAGCTAGAGATTCGATCGATTCAATTGGAAGGAAAAAAATGGTCGTCTGAGATGTCTTATTAGTCTCTTCACAACACCTCTCAGTGACTTAGAGCTAACGGGATGCTCGTCGTAACGAGTTTCCGATGTAGGCTCGCTGAAGTAGAGTTCATTTAAGTTTGCGAGGGTTCGATTTTCGTGGCGGGAGTAATGTTGGCAAGTTCCGCAAATATTCTTGCTAGGTAGGTACTCTTAAAAATCGGTCAAGTGCTAGTCGAATTCGCACCTAAGAGTTCCGTACAATCGTACATGTACATAAATGTTTCTTGTATGGAACTTTTATATTATAACCTAACCCTTTTATATTATATTGTTCTAGCGGCAATAGAAATATACACTGAAAATTTTAACCCAATACCGTTCATCAGATACAACCCGCTGACAAATGGATGGATGGACAGCAGAAGCTTATTTTTTTATTTATTGAGGCACACAAAACAGAATACAATCAAATACACTCATAATAATAATAAAAACATGCATAATTTTATAAACTAGACGGTATCCTAAAAACATGTGTACACAACATGATTATATAAGCAGTACTTAGTTTAGATGTAGCTTAGTAATAGGGTCCCTAAAAAGTACGTCTACAAGCTACCAAAATGATGATTTTGATTTTTAAAAAATGATTTTAGTGTTCCAACAATATTTGATCAATGGGATGACTTCTTTGGCTTCAACATGACTTCATTTTCGAAGAGGCTGGTCAGAAACGGAAACAAGAGACCAGAGATCCAGACAGTCACACCGGATGATCTGATTGGTCCCGAGTTGGAGCTGGCTTCTTATAATTTGATGACAGTGAAGCATGAGGATTTAGACAAACTTACTTTGAAAAAAGTTATTCGTAAGTATATTGGCTCTCTAAATTAAAACAGAATAAAGAAATTTACCTTCTTTAGTAAAACGGCCCCTCAAGACCTCATATAGCCCGCGACGAGAAGGGAACACGCGACATATGGATATGCTACTGGGCCTATTCCATGCACGCCAATGACGGAGTAAACGTCAAAAATCTAGCTCAATGCCCAGAAAGGCAGATAGCAAGAACAAAGATGGGATAAAAAAAAAAAAAAAAAAAGTAAGACGGCAATGCAATCATCATCTTGAATTGTCTTCTAATAAGCTAATTTAATTTAATTTACGCCTGCCCCAAGTCTAGAAGTTTTTGCAAAGAGATCATTTTGAGGACGCCAGAGTGATATAGGCCTCTTTTTTTTCCGAATACCACGCGAGCGAAACCTCATACCATCATCATCATTTCCCCGCCCTTGTCCCACTTTATGTGGGGTCGGCACAACATGTATTTCTCTTCCATTTCCCATGCCATACTACAATAAATAATACACCAATGAATAATAAAGGACACTACCAAAGGGATTCAAAAATATGTTTTCTTGCTTTTTCAGCTGCATCACGAGATGGGAACTACCAAGGTCTCTGCCTATGGTGGAAATGCGAGTTCCCGGTCAACGAGGATGGATCGCAAATGATCCTTAGCACCAGTCCCCACGACCCTTCCACGCATTGGAAGCAATGCGTGTTGGTGCTGCCTTATAGTACAGAAGTTGAGGAAGACCAATCTATTGCATTTGACCTGACTTTATACAGAGTCAAGAGTGATATGAGAAAGTAAGTTCACACAAAGCAGAAATAATACAAATGAATGGTTATTATAGGCCAACCTCGAACTCAAAAAAGTCTCACTTCATTTAAGGATTACCGCCCATTACATTCTATAGTGTCACAACACATCTGCTGAAAGTACAGCGCCGAAAGTTCAGCTAAATACGCTCGCAATGATTTTTGCAAGCCACGTTATTTCGGTTAGGTACCTACTTGAAAAACCTTCAGCCGAGCTTTCGGCGACGACATTCTTTCAGCAGATGTGTCGCGACACTAAACGGACGTTCACCGTCTCGTCGATATCCTGTCCTGACACAAAAATGCTTTTCTCTGTGTCCCTGACGACCCGAATTTACCTACTGCTAGGCATCCCTTTGTTTATGTAATCTGTTGCAATCCTACGTCCATTTCTCGCCTACTTATAAATAATTTAGCTTTCACCTGCGGTTTTGCTCGTATCGTAAAACAAACATTCTATCATTAGTAGGTAGGTATTGATTATCAAGAGAAAATACTTAAAGTGATGAACAATTTTTCTTTCCAGTTACAAAATCGAGTATGACATGATAGATCCAGATAAAGTAAAACACCCTATTCCGTGCAACTGCTACAAGACCAAGTGCATACTCGCCAAAGCATTCCTAGCTCAAATGAACAGCAATGCGGCCAAAGACTGCATAGAGGAAGATGATATAGAGGATTGCACCATGACTAGTGATGATGACAAGGACAATTAGATCAGTGTCTGGCTGAGACTCACTGTGGGGAAAATGTTTGCATGTTTCACGAATATTTCTTCCAGTTCTTGTGTACCATGGTTCTCGTAGTTTTATACTCACGTTACAGGGAATCCTAGTTGGTTCAGACTTATGTGGCTGTTTGGTGTTATTATTCGAACATAATAGCTAATTTAAGGATGAACTATTTTGTGCTCCATCTACCGTTACGATGGCCTAAATCCAACGTAGACCTGAGACGTATCAAAATGATCCTTTTTATGGTTTTACTGAAAATATAAGCCTATTTTGACCTACCACCCGCGACCTTTACTATATTCACAGGTCCATCCAGGCCATAGAGAGTAAAATAATGATTCTGATTTCAGTGATGCTTCGTTTTTCGTAGCTGCAAAAGGATCCCTTTGAAACAGTGGTTTTCAGTAGTGGGTGGATGGCAGGAGAAAGTTATTTAAGGCCTAAGAGCTGCACGAAAGAGTGCTATCTTCTATGAGAGATAGCCCACTTAATAGAAGTAGGTGTTTTTGATATCTTTGCTGTTATTCATATAATATGATCATCTAGTCTGGCGTTAATAATTGTAATAATATTGTTACAATTAGATTGTTATTGTTACAATTATTAATATTTTTTATAAATATTCTAGGTAGCTAGTAAACATGGTATGTAATCTGTGGTTCTGTATGTATAGGTACTGCCCAAAGGTACTTAGTGTATGTTAGTATCTACCATACATTTATGAATTATTTTTAAGAATAGTTGGATTATTTAATTTTTAAGTAATATTTTTTATTTCATGCCTTAGCATGTTTAGATATTTTGTATAAATATGTTACCGTAAAATTGTAAATACCGTTAGATTATATTTAAATATTAACTAATATTGTTACAATTATTAACATTTTTTATAAATATTTTAGGTAGCTAGTAAACATGTTATGTAATCTGTGGTTCTGTATGTATAGGTACTGCCCAAAGGTACTTAGTGTATGAAGTAATATTTTTTATTTCATGCCTTAGCATGTTTAGATATTTTGTATAAATATGTTACCGTAAAATTATAAATACCGTTAGATTATACCGTTATGTGAACTGCTTACAATATAACTGCTTTGTGGCGCTTCGACGGGCGCTGCCGGCAGGCTTGCGTAATGTACTAATTAGTATATGTTGCTGTGCAAGCCTATAATTGGAGCGCATTCTATAGTACTATTTTTTTTATTGTAAACATCCATAACAGTTTTTATTATGTGTTCTGTTGGCGTTGCCTAATAAATAAATAAATAAATAAAAGTATACTATAGGTACCTACTATGGTTTAGAGAATTATCTTGGACATACAATAAAGATCAAAGCTCCATATGTATGTAACATTATTTTATTTACTTACTGTGATGCGATTTCTACTTGTAGTCTTCGTGTTGTTGACATGAAATCATTAAAAATAAGTGCAGAAAACACACACGTTCACACCTTGAGGTTTGTGCAGATATCCAATATTAAATCTTCGTGTGTGGCAATACCTTTTGCAAGCACGAATGTGGAAGGTAGGTGAGATGTGCATTAGTGAAGTCAGTGCTCAAGATCCAAGGATATTCCTGTAACGGTACTTAGCTCCAAGTAAAGCAAGGTCGAACGGTCAGTCTTTCATCACTAAGGCCTTTACCATATATACTAGATGATTTGTACAAATACAACTTCTTGTCTACACTAACGGGATGCTGTAGTGCCCGGGATGATTTTAGATGGAGAGGCTTCCCCAGCCTTATATCATACTAAAATAACCTTTACAAAATCTCGACGGGGCTTTTATGTATTGAGCCTTATACCGCGTTTTCAAAATTCGTTCAGGGCGTCTCTGGTCGAAGCTATGCGCGATCCAAGAGCTGGTTCTTATTTGGCTCGACGGATCAGTATTGCCATTCAGCGTAGCAATGCGGCCAGCGTCGTAGGTACGCTTCCGCCGTCTGATGAGCTGGTTATGGTGAGTTATCTATAGACCGTTTGCAACGATCTTTAGATAGCCAGACTGTTTTTTTTTGTGTTTAGTAAATTATATTTATATTAGTTGTAAGTTTCTACCTACCTATATCATAATTATCATCTTTCAGCTTAGTCGGCCTTGAACCTAGTCTTTATTCAACGTCAAAAATGACTTGGAACTATTAATACCGCAGCATGTTAGTGACAGATTGTGTGAGTTGTGCTTCGCCGCTCAGCCATCGATTGTAGTCAAGTCTCATGAGTAGTCTGGCTAGGAACATGCCGCATGGACGATCCCGCAGTGATACTAGCACCTGCATCAACTGTTTGACTAGCTTGTTGAATCTGAGGACACAAAGTTGTTCTAGAAAAATAACGGAAGGTCAGTGTTTGGTTATAACAAAGTATTTTATGTTTCGGGTTTATTCGGAGAGAACGAAGTCTACTCCGAAAAGACTACCTAGTTCGTTCACTCCGAAAAGTACAATGTTGTAACTCACTCGGAAAATAAGATGATGGAAGTTAGCAATTAATAGTATTCATAGTTACTGTCTGTAAGAATACAGTTTACAGCACACAGATAGTGATTATTTTAAAATGTATGAAGTGAGGCAATCGTAATTAGTTTTAACCAGATGTATGTACAACTTACCTATCAGAATATCCTCTGATATAGTAATCCTCCGCCTCTCTATCTGACGCAAATTCATTAATGCTGCAAAAGGAATGACAGAGTTTGAGCAGCTCCATTATATTGCAGAATACTGGGTTATTCAACGAGTCTGTTGTGTCACCAGAACTATCACTTTCTGCTGACTGTAAAATAAATAAAAAAAAGATTAGAATTTTCTGAAGCACTATTTGCATTGTAACAAAGTCACTAATAAAAAAATAACTTAATCGAGAAGCAATGGAACAGCGGTTTATTTGTCCAATGACTTACCGAAGTAACAGTCAAGAACGACTGACTCAGCACATCAGCTAAGAAAGTAGCGTGCGCTATCTTCAGCTTCTCAAAATCATTAGTTTTGTTGACAGCGTCCATGAGTCTTGAGAAGTTGGTCTCTAGTACATCAGCCTGGAGGTAATGTTGAAGGTTGTCCATCAAGAACATCAGTTTGTTGTGTAGTTGGCACATTGGAAAACTAAAAGAAGAAATATGATTTACAGTACGCCCGCCGTTTCGATGCGAAGTTTACAATTTAGTATGAAAAAGATGCACTGCGCATGACATTTATTGTGTAGATATGGGGTCTAAATTTAAGGACAGCGACGTAAATCAGACTATTTGATATTTCGATTTTGATCTTGTAATAAAAAGATACATACACAGAATCATCTAAATAAAACTTGTTCCCCATAGGGGTAGGTGGATACCATAGACTTCCATTTTTATATATATCGTCACTGGAAAGGCAAATTTACGTAAGCGCCAATGGAGAAAAAGCCGTTTAAGGTTCATTTTTTTCGTTTTTTTAATCATAACTTTCTACCTAATTATCGAATTTTGATGACGTCAACATAAGATTTCATTCTTTTTTCATTTTCTATGTCCAGCAATTCATATTATTGTATTTGAATTGCTATTTTAGGATAATAACTCAATATGCCTATTTTGGCGCCATTTTGGCGCTTACGTAATTTTGCCTTTCCAGTGACGATATTTTCTTATACTTATTTCGCCTCAAATGAAATAATACATTATTGGTAGGTATGAATTTTACATCATATTTCCTAGCATTCAAACTTACCTGGCAGATTGCTTGTAAGTCTTCCAAAGCGCGTGCAAATCGTGCTGAGTTTTCTTTATCCGCAACAGCAGACGGAACATGTCATTGTAGCGAGCTAGTACTTCGGGCGTGAAAAGCAGGTGTAGCGGCCATTTGAAATCATATTTCAGGATTATACTAGACCAACCATCTGCCACTGAAAAAACACACATGCAAGAAAAAAGCATGATGATAATCAAGAATCTACTATAAATGGAATCGATAAACAATTATTTTCATGTTTTCAGAGTGTTCAAAGTTTGGAAGTTGGTTGTTTTCTTCGAAGTGAACGTGTAAAAAGTTCGTTTTCGGAGTGAACCAAAAAATATATTTTCGGAGTGAACAAATCAACATCAAATAAGTATTTTTGGAATGAGGAAATAGTCTTTTTCGGAGTGGAAAAATAGCATAATTTGAAACGCACCGATACTGCCGTCATCTTCAACAGACGAGTTGCCGCTGTTCGCAGATACGTTAGGCTTCACATACGGCAGTTCGAAGTTAAACTTCTCTATATCAGAATTGTTGCTTAGGAACACTGCTCGGGCCGCTAGTTGAAAAGCGTGGTTCATGTCTGAAAACAAAAGATCAGCATTTTAATTTTAACAAAAATTATAATACCTACTTAGATATACCTAGGTACTTAGGTACCTACTGGTAAACTATTTATGAGCTAGGGTCGTCAAATTGTAGTTTTGTATCGCACTTAGCGTTTTTAATTTTATTTAATCCTGAAGTAGGTAAGGAAAGTAAGTTTTTTTTTAATCTGTCCAACCCCTCAAACATCTATTTATTATTTTTTCCTATAGCGACACTTATAACAGGTTCAAGGCGAAGATGTCATTCCCACTAGTTACAATTTTTTTTTAATCTGTAGTCAACTACCTTCCAAGACTGTAGTTCTCTGTAGTTTCGTGAGTAATATTCTAGATATATAGGTACCTCTAGTAGAAGTCCTGGCAGTTGGGTTGTCAAGCATATGCGCGGTCAGTCGCAGTAATTCTAGGAACAACTCTCCGCGACCAATCAGATAAAAGTCTTTCATTAGTTTCAGTTCGTGTATCAGTTGAGCCTCTTCAACTGCTACGGTCCATAGGTGCTGAAAAATTACATAAACATCATGGTCTACTCGTGTCACTAGGGGTAGTTCCCATTTGTTCTATGGAGCATGACATCATCAAACAAAATGACACATTTCCTTCCCTATTTTTTCAATAGAACTACATAGGTACCTACTAGCTTTTTACCCATTTTCCAAAATCTTCCATGAGAAGCTAATTGAACTGATAATGAAAATTTTTCTGTCATACCATTGATCAAACATCAGCTTGGGTAAAATAATCCTAAAGATCAAAGCAATGGATATTCGTAGCAAGAATGATAAGATAATCCTAAAGAGGTTTTAATAAAATTGTCCTATAGAACAATTTGAAAAATAAAGGTATTACATGTTCCCTAGTACAAAATAAGAAAAAATATCTTATTCTGTCCAATGATGTCATTTTCCATATAACATTATGGGAACTACCCTTCACTAGTTGTTTTAAACCAACAGTGCATGCAGTAAAAGGTTAAAGTGGGCCTTTCATGCACTTTGAACTCGTTTTCGAACATTTTAGGTTCTAAGCACATGTTGATTTTCTTACGCTGTTTTACTTCACCATTTGAACGTAGGTAGGTACCAACTGATATTACCTACCTATAGCGCACATTATCGAATTTGAAGCGCTCGCGGCGTAGCTTGCTCAGGCGATCTTGATTGATCGTTAAAGTTAAGCAACGATGTGCGCGGTCACAATTGGGATGGGTGACCTCAAATGGCATTACGAGCTGAGCGCTACCGTGCTTCAGATGGCACGTTAAACATTCGGCCACGGCTTTTAAGTCGTTAAGCCATGACGGAGGCCTTTAGGCGGCCTAAAAACTCCCGTCACTAGCTCATACGAACATAAAAAAAATTATTGGCATGACCAGATTCAAACCCACCTTAGGCTTGGAATGCGATAGTTCTACCACTAGATCACCACCAGTGTTCTTTTAGTACATCTAGCTAGCAGTTTTAGTGTCCATACCTTAGTCACACACTCCTTTATTTCCCTAACAACACTTCTGAGACGGCAGACTTCAAACACTTCAGGATTCTTGAGTTGCTGCAGTTTCTCGTGAAATACGGCTTCTTTCTCCTCCCAAATTGTAAACCTAAAGTAATAACCATTAGTAGACTCCTGGCGAAAATATTGAAAATATGCTAGGGTAGACAACAGGCGCGGTCCGAAAGGTCGTCGTCGTCGTCCCCCCCCCCCCCCCCCCCCCCCCAAAATCGTACCTACACGTTTTATACATAATATGTGTAATAAAATTGTTTATTGTACAATAAAATCGGATTTACTCGACATAAATTACTATTATTAGTGACCCCCTCCAAAATTATAGTGCGCAACCTATGCACCTAGCATTTCAATTTTTGTGCGATATTTCTTTTTGTCTGGCATTTCACCATTTTATGATCCAGCCCGTAAACGAGATTAATGGGTTTACTTGATCCCAATCTTAATGCAACTTTGCATAAGTGGTGGATTCTACCACTACTATTAGCTCATTCGAACCAATGAAACTCACCAAGATCACAACTGATTTTTATTTTACTGTTCTTCAAGAAAGGTTACAAACAGACGGACTAAAATTTACCAGATCTCAAACTCATCGCCTTCTAGATCAAAGCAGTACTAAACACTAGCGCCATCTGTTGTTGGCACGCATGACTTTTGCACTGCTTTTTCCTAAAAGCGACAGTACTTATTATAATTACATCATTTGTTATTTTACTGTTGTAATTAATTTTACAATACACGATAAATTAAACTATGATTTTATATTACTGTTACACAAAACTAATAATTACATCTTTGATTATAAAAGAATTAGATAATAATTCAATACATCTTACTTAGATTATAATAGTTTGCTTAGTTTGAGGCTAGATGGCACGGTGTCAAATGTCTAATAATATTTATTTATTCTACATTCGGCCATCAGACTCCCACTACACATCCTCATGTAAATATATTAAATACAGACTAATTATGAACTAAAAAAGTCAAATAAACTTCATCCTAATCTATTAAATATACCTTCAAATAAGGTTTATTAGGAATTATATAAGTATTTACATTATTTTACTTAACAGCATATTTTACTCTTACTAATTAGATACTTAAGTTATGTTGAGCTAGTTATTAAAGAATTGGTGTAAAATCCTGAAATCTGATGTAAACAAACAATTTAAACAAGTGAATAATTTGGGTTATTCCTGTTGAATCCCACCCTTGCAGTAACACTGTAACTCAACGGGACTTTTTAACCCGTTGTCACACATTATACTAACAGTGTTACTGAACGGGGAAAAAATCCTCTTGAGTTACACTGACACACCGCTAGGTACTTATTTTTCACAGTCAGTTATACCGTTGCTGGATAAAGTGCAATTTTATTAAAAGCTGGTTTTTGGTGGTGTAATCGGCGGTCATTTTGAAATTGGATGAAATTGAAAAGTTGCACCAATTTATTACATGGGTAACAGTGTGACCCAACGGTAAAATAAATTCCTCTCATGTAAGTGTTACTTAATAGGTTTGATTGTACGATTGAGCTAGCTGGCGCGGCTGCATACGCGTTGGCTGGCGTGGCTGCGTGCGCGCTGGTCAGCGCAGCAACGATTACGCTAGCTGGCGCGGCTGCATTCGCGTTGGCTGACGTGGCTGCGTGCGCGCTGGTCAGCGCAGCAACGATTACGCTAGCTGGCGCGGCTGCATACGCGTTGGCTGACGTGGCTGCGTGCGCGCTGGTCAGCGCGGCTACTATTGCGCTGGTTGGCGCGGCTGCATTCCTTTTGGCTGGCGTGGCTGCGTGCGCGCTGGTCAGCGCGGCTACTATTGCGCTGGTTGGCGCAGCTGTATTCGCTTTGGCTGGCGCGGCTGCGTGCGCGCTGACTGGCGTGGCTGCGCATACCCTGGCTGGCTGGGCTATTGAATAGATTTGTCGATTGGCTTACGTGACTCGTTTAACTTTTCTTGTTTGTAACTTTCTTGATGAACAGTAAAATAAAATCAGTTGTGTCAATCAAAATTTTAGTCTATTTTGTACTACAAACAGACTGACTAAAATTTACCGGATCTCAAACTCATCGCCTTCTAGATCAAAGCACTAGCGCCATCTGTTGTTGGCGCGCATGACTTTTGCACGGCTTTTTCCTAAAAGCGACAGTACTTATTATTATTATAATTTGTTATTTTACTGTTATAATTATTTTTACAATACACAATAAAGTAAACTATGATTTTATAATACTGTTACACAAAACTAATAATTACTTATTACTTCAATACACCTTACTTAGATTATAATAGTTTGCTTAGTTTGAGGCTAGATGGCGCGGTGTCAAATATAATATTTTATTTATTCTACCTACACTACATAATCTTCACGACCTATACCTAATCACGACTACATTATCCGTGTCGCCACCGTGTCGCGAAGAATGAGTACCATTTGTAACACGCACTATTTGTCTAAAGATACGCACCTTAGCCGAAGTCCGATAATGTAGCTGCAGTAGAATATGTAAGGTCTATTTTGATTGAATTTACGCCTTTTCGTAAGGCGACCAAGCGTGGAAGATATAGGCAAATTATCAGGAAAATGTCATTATAGTGAGTGCTTTTTTATGAAACATTATACTTGTAAACATATAAAATACTAGCTGTTGCCCGCGACTTCGTACGCGTGTTTACATTATTTTGTTCTATAATCAAGTTTTCGCAGCGCACGCCAAAAACTATTTTGGGTTTTCTGCCTTGGGTTACAATATTGCAATTTTCTTACGGATCCCTAATTTTTTTGAAAATCTATTATAGCCTATACTGGTCCCTGATAATGTAGCTTTCTATTGGTGAAAGAATTTTTGAAATCTGTCCAGTAGTTTCGTAGCCTACATATTCGTTACAAACAAATTAAAAAAAACTTTCCTCTTTATAATATTAGTATGAAATGCAAATACATACATATTATCACGCACGTTTCCCTAACGGGGTGGGCAGAACCACAAGTAATCATAAGAAAACTTGCAGCCACTTCTCATCCAAGACTCCCAAGATGGATATGGTGAACCATGGTGACAGGTGATCAGCCCATCGCCCATACAGGTCCATCAAGTTGGAAGGTATACTAAGTGCAAATACGTAGGTATAAAATGCAATTTACCGTCTTGAATCAAGTCCGCATTTCTGCAAAGGCACCATGGTTCTGTTCACGGTGAAACTGCTATTCCTCTTCACCTTCTTAGGGTCGAAACCGAAGAGTATGACAGTCTTGCCAATGAAAAGAATCTCTTGTGCAAGAGAGAGAGGCACATAGTACGGGATCATGCTGGGGTTGAGAATGTAACCGCAGTCTAACGCCGTGTCTTGAAGCTGGAAGAAAATAAAATTCTATCATTTTAAGAGTGTTATCACTTAATAGTCAAAATCAGTCAGAACTTAGAATTTTGTTTGTCTATACCTATATGTCAGAAATCAAGTAACAAGTCTTTTTTCTCTTTCTCACCAACCGATTTACATGGAATGGATAAATAAGATCACCTTTCAAACGTCCTTATAAAATGCAAGTGATTTTAGAGTGATATCCTACTATAATATAAATGTAAAAGTTGTGCCTCAATCACGGTTAAACGGCTGAACGGATTTGAATAAAACTTGGAATATACATAGTACAAGTACTGGATTAACATATAGGCTATTTTTTTATCCGGGTACCACGCGAGCGAAGCCACGAGCGGCAGCTAGTTTTTGATATTTCCTTCTGTATTATTTACTTACGGTAGAAACAAGAGACTTATCACAAGTGTTGGTAGTTGAAGGTGATGATAAGAATGTATCAGAGGCCTCTTCTTTAGAGTTCCGGAATATAAAGAACTCTTCGTAAGGATCCCTCAGCTCACCATACAGCAGCCATGTGCATAGCTGATTTATGAACACTTTGTTCATGCATGAAAATATTCTGAAAGACAAAACTTTTACTACACGGGAAGACAAGGTATTGACAAAGATATTATGGCTTAATTTGTAGATAAATCTAACCCAGCATGGAAGGGGAAAAGGATGGAGCTAAACTTGGCCAAAACATGAAACAGTAGTTTATTCAGATGTCGATTAAAAAAATCTAAAAGCAAATAAAAGTAAGGAAAGCAACAGAGACTGGACTCTTTCCAGTTATGGAAAGAGTACTTACAGTTATGGAAAGAATATTACACAAGGTCTCTTATTTGTTTGTTAACTTTACATGATTGTGATAGTACTAATACTATAAATGCGAAAGTTTGTGAGGATGTGATGATGTATGTTTGTGCCTCAATCCAGTGTAACGGCTAAACTGATTTGAATGAAACTTGGAATGTACATAGTATGTGTGCTGGAATAACATATAGGCTACTCTTCGTCCAGATACCACGCGAGTGAAGCCGCGGGCGGAAGCTAGTATATCATAATTTATAAAATACTTACTGAAGTATAGCTTCATGCACTCTTTCATTCCCGTTCAAAATGTACTGATGAAGTAGGCTTAAAACTTGGCACCCGGTCAATCTCCTCTCTTTTATCGACGTTATAACCCTGTTCAATGTATTGAACATCCCATGGTACTTCTCTACATAGCTGTACACATATGACAGGGTGTAGTTATGGTTGCCAATGACCAAACTTTCCACTTCAACTAGCGTTTTCTTGTAAGACTTGAGAACTTCTGTTATGCCTTCACTTAGAGCTTGGGTGTAGAGGCCATACATTTTGTGGTTTGTTGCTGTAAAAAGAACAAAGGAACCATCTTTTTGATATCATCATCTTCCTGCCTTCATCCCACTCTATTTAGGGCTCAGACCAAATTAAAGAAAAGACAGCGCGCCGCGAACAACAAAACTGAATTCACACAAAACCGTGCTCCTGCAAGTAACATACACGCTCACGCACGCACCTACACTAAAACCATGCTCATCGCTCTCGAGTCGTCGTCTAGTAAACTTAAAATTTAAAAATAGAATTATGTCTTCCTGTGTAGTGAAAACTTGTAAAAACAGCAGCAAATCACATAAAGTCTCACGGAATCACTTTTCACTTGTAAGTACCTACTTCAAATAATATTGTTTCTTAATTATTATACTATGAATTTTAGGTTACTTGGAACACAAAACCTCAAAACTTTCTTATTCGCGGCGCGCCGTCTTTTGTTTTATTTGGTCTGAGATGTAGGGAGCACAGCATGTTCTCTTCTTCCATTCCCTTATATCAGCCGTCATCTTTGTACTCACTCCTTTTTTAACCATGTCCTCTTTCATACAATCCATCCGCCTTTTCTTTGGCCTACCTCTGCCTCTATCCATAACATACATACAATAACTCTGTTCGCAACATTGACCATCTCCTTGGCAAAGAGATCAAATTAATGTGACTAATTTAGTTTTCTTAACCATCTTGAACAAATGATGAAGGCTCCCGATTAGACTGTATTTTTGTATATTTTTAAGAGTACCTGTACCTGAAGAGTCGTATTTATGCTAAGCAATAATGTAGCGAGTGCACTGGTGGTCTATTTGGTAGCAGCCCCACGCCTTCTGATCCTAAGGCTGTGGCTGTGGGTTCAAATCTGGTCATATACCAATGGAATTTTGACATGTTGTAGAAAATACATGTGTCAAGTGCACAAAAGGAGCCTTTGAGGCGCACTTTAAATCCTTTCACCGCATAGGTTCGAAAGAATTAGAGACAATTTTAGTACGTAATAGGATTCTTCCTTACCCAAACAACAAAATAGGTAGTGAGAGATGAGAGCTTGTTAACAGGCTCAGTTAGGAACTAAGAGGTTGGTAAATTCTACGAATGTGGTGTAGGTACATACCTGAGTGAATATTTCTAGCTCGAAATCCAGTCGCTTCCACAAAATTGTTTATCCTATGGTGGCTTTTAGCTATGTCACAAATCCTGCCGTATATTTCATTGTCGCCTTCATTGGCGAACGTAATTACACTCTTCTGAAATAATAAGAATGTACAATGGTACAACAAAGTTTGATATTCTGAAATTGAGTATTAGGTACGATATATTATAATGATATTCATTTTACCTCATCATATTTTCCACTTGATTGTGTGCAATCCCATAAAATTAATAAAGCGTCGTGTATCATTTTCACAGTAGATCGATAATGTGAGCAAGCAAGCACAGCAGAATCTAAATAAGTAAAGTCCTAGAATATAGATAAAGTTTATTCTCTATTCTAAGAGTAAAGTTAACGAAAAATAAGTCAGGTAGCTTTCATTCAACGACTTTTACTACAATACAAACATAAAGCTAAGCTTACCTAGTAGAGTAGCTACCTCTTCAATATTTCCATTGGAAAAAGAACGTACATACAACAAATCCACGATCGATATCATTCATTCGCGCTTTAAGTTCCATCTAGTTCAACCTCAGAACAATCTTCCAAGAGTTCAACGAACCCAAATAAATCACTTGTTTGCTTTCTCTTTCTAGCATTGCAGCTATTGGTTGTTTGGTTGGATCCTGCTGGATCAGGACAGGACTATTCTGGATATTTAGGGATGGGGTAAGTTTGTAAATTATAAACCTAACATCAATTAGTCGATTAATACAATGTGACCGTAAGTGATTGTCTTCATTAACTATATTATTTCCAATTTATAGATATTTAAAGTTTAATTTTATTTACCTCGGTTTTTTAATAATTATCATTAGGCACCAAACTAGTTTCAGAAAAAATGAATGAATGGATAAATGTTACACTGTATAGGTTTTTATTATCTTTAGCTCTGCGCCCACGCCGCTAGCTTTCGAAGCTTTGTATTGTTTAGTTGAAACCTAGTAAATACAACATGCATTGACTTTTCGTAGCTTTGACGTATATAAATTAGGCCTACTAATTATTAACGGCTAAAGTAATGGCTACTAAACACTAAACTTAGAAAACAAATTTAGGTTCAAACCTGACTATTTTTATTAGTATAAGATCTAAATAAGAATGGCGGAAGCTTGCAGACTGGGAAATCATGACTTGAAAATCAAAACATCAAACAATCAGAATGAAAACTTTTGTGTTTTCAATGTTTTGTGTGTTTTTATTTCGCTAATTTCGATTCTGGCTGATGTAACAACAGGTAAGTTTAAATTTACTTATAGTTTTTGAAAAGTTTAATTCATAAAATCGTCATGAAAATATTGTTACAGATATGATTGTATTTGCTGAATACTGTAAAAACGGATACTTATACTGGGCACTTGGAAGCTGTATATTTATTCTCACTCCAAATGTATTGGTCAACGTTTTTTCCTTGCGGTGGCACGCAACTGACCAAAAGTCGAATATAAAGCACTGGATAACTCACGGATGTCTTGTAGGATTGCTTGAAAGGTGCTCATTTTACCTTTAATTTGTACGTTATTCACAGGCACCAAACATGGATATTTTACGTTACTGTTAATTTTCAGGTACGTTCAGTTCTTACATAAAGTTTTTGTTTGCAAAAACTTAGAACCAATGGAAACACAGAAAATAATGTCGCAAAGAAACGATCTATGTTTGCTACATTTTTTGTACATATTTACTGGAACTGTTCCTCAGATAATATTACAGTTTTATGCAGTTATCACTCTAGACGATCACTATCAAACTAAAGGTAATTTATATTTACTTATCTGTTTTTCTAGTAAATCACATACTCAGGTACTTTAAATTTTATTCGGTAATTTAAATATTTTATTGTTTCAGTATTTGCATTGAGTGCTTCTATAGCATCGGTAATTTGGGGCTGCTCAACATACATTTACAACATAACGGTATTTTCGAATGAAAACTTCAATTGGAATTCTTTACTATTAAAACTTCTTTGGCACTTCTGTATGTTAATGAGTCGAATACAGGGTGTTTTACTATTCACTATAGTTCTCGATGTTTGGACTTTACTTCCTCTCGGTAAGTAAGGAAAAGTAGGTACCTATTGGTAATCTACAAAATAGTTATTACTTTTATTTACACTTATAAGCACCCAATGTTTTTACATAATGAAATGGTAATAGGAATTTCTTAATTACAGGGTTGCATTGGTTTGCTATGACTGTATGGATAGTATTACAAAATACTGCTTTCTGTCCCAATAAATTCGAAGAGGCAATGTACAACATCGTGATGGGATTTGTCTATTGTTTCTTTTACATAAATTTAAAAGAAGGACACACACGATACCGATTGTTATTATTTTACACATTGATGGTTACGCAAAACTTTGGCAGTTTATTTCTGTATGTTTTAATATCAGATACAGGACTTCAGAAAAAGCCATGGTCTATCGCGTTAACGATTTGCATACTTATGGGGACTGTCATCGGTAGGTACCTTATAATTAATACTTGGCTACTTATTATTAATATAAATTATAAAACATATTATATTCTTTAATTTCAGGCATGGGAGCTATGATTCTATATTATCGATTCTTCCACTCTACGGGGCCCATTTCTTGGACGATGTCTCAAAACGATATTGAGTTAAATAATAAATCTACATCGCATCAAAATAATAAACAAAACAATACTTCCATCAAACAAGTCCGATCATTTAAAAACTCACAACGGCCGCAAACGGCAAATAAAAGTCACAAGTAAGCTACCAAAAAACCTAAAATAAAGTATTTATAAAATAAGCCTACTTAGGTACCGAATCGTTGCTTTATTATTTTTCTTGTACATTTTCAGTAACTCTTCGGATGAACAGAAGAAGATCGAAAATGAAACAACGGATAAAAAACTTCTACTCGATCATTGGATTGCCAGGTCAGGCACACCAATGTTTACATCAGCACCCGTGGGTAACATCAGCATGGATGCATCGAGTATCGAAGTATACACTGTAGAAAATACACCACAACTTGTAGAGGAGCAAAGCTTATCTGGCAAGTCTAAAATAAATAGAAAGAAAATATGTGCACCTACAGAGTTAACGTTGAAATTATCATGCTTAGAAAATATTGAAAGCTCTATAGATGAAATTACATCTAGTAACTTGAACTTACATAGACGTAGAGGAATATGTTCAGCTGATGAGCTACGAGACGAACTCAACAATTTGAATCTTGATGTGCGTAATATTATAAACGATGATTTTATGAAACTTTTAAGAAATGATCGTAGTTCTGTTATCAGCCATGACACTGAAGGCTCGAATAAAAAGACTTCTTCTGATTCAATTGATATGGATTTAGATTTAAGTTTCAGTGATATTAATAGTTCAGATATTAACACTTTCAACGAAAATATTGTTCAAAAATTGTGCCTTAGTGCCCTTAAAAATATTAAAGTAGGAAACCAAGATGCTGATATTGAGAATATACAGAGAATAGCGTTAGATATTCTTAAAGAAATGTATGCCAAAAAAGATAAAAGTAAAAATAAATCGTTCCTATCGAAACAACGTGACACTGACACCCCAACAGAGATTTTATCAGTTCACGACTATGAAAATATGTGTGCAGTCAATATAGCAAGAGAAGCTTGGGGCCTAAGGTCTTGGAAAGGATACACAGATATTGAAAACTGGGTTCACGATGGAAGCGTTGTAAGAGATAGACGCCGAGACACTCTTACTTCTGGTAGCTCTGAAGTTAGCAGTTGCATTTCTCAGGATTTAAAAAATGCTATTTTGACAGCCCCGTCTTTCCCAAAAAAATCACATACATACTCAAATGTCTTTGTGAAGTTTGATAGGACCGAACAGGAGGACTATGCTAACACTGTAATCTGTCAAGATGACACATTTTTAGCAAAACCTTGTGTGACAGATTTAAGCAAAGATCCTAATTATTTAGAACCTATATTAGAAGAATTGGATGATTTAGGTGACGTAGATCCATCGATCAAAAAGAGGCTTAGCTCTGAAAGTTCTCTTGTTGCCACCATAGATGAAATTCGTAAGTCTACTGTTAATAACTCTCCGAGAGTACTGTACCACCGCAGAGATCAATGGGAGTCCCCACAGTTTCATACGTATGATAAAATCGATAATAATTTAAGAAACGCACTGTGGAAAGAGCCTTCTAAATTCGACTCAAGTAATATAATGAAATCCTTGCATGAAAAAGAAAATTTAGATAATGAAACACATCAATCAAAAATAACCAAAAAAGAAATGAAGTTAAGTATCAAAGATCGAACCATGCCTGATACAATACATGATAATGAAAATCCTTTGCGTAATAACCACAGAAACATGAAACGAAGTCAGAAGTCAACCTGCAGTAGCGCAAGTAAAGCACAAACAAAAAGAAACAACAGTAAATCTCATCGAACCCAGCAAAGCATATCAGATCCAGATAATGATATGAATTTACTGTGGCAATTGGTTTCGAGTGAAAGTGATATAGACAATACACAAACACTAGATACTTGTTTGAAAAAAGAAGGGCCAACTTCATTGAGTACGGTTTCCACGAAAGTTTCCAACATTAAAAAAGGTGGAAGAAATCGTCCCAGAAGAAAGTTTTCTATACTCAGAGAACGTTTTGAGCCTAGAACTAATTCTGATGAAGAAGTATTATTTCAATCTGCTGAGAGTATTCTAAACTTGAACACGTCAGACGTGGATATCATAAATGTAAAAAATAAGTTGTGTACTGATATACATACTGTACCTAATGAAAAAGAAACCAATTTACTTCAAATTCAAAGTTATGAGAGCAATATGCAAACAACAATCAATGATACATTAAAAGACACTAGGGAGAAACGATCTCTTTTCTTAAAACAGGTGTTAAGCCCACCTAAGTTTAATACCAAGTTAAAACACAAAGTGTGATATCAAAATTGTTTATTCTTAACGCAAAATGCTAGAGTTAATAAAGCACTTTTGCTTTGTATAAATTTGAATAGCTTAAAATAGGCTGCAATTTAATTTTTAATAAATTTAACTGTGATTTTTTTTGAATATAACAGAATGGAAATAAGTCAATATCTAAATTATTGATCTCAAGCCGAGTATAGTCACATTATTGTTAGTGAAAATTGTTAAATAGCGAATCTCCTCATCATCGTCTGATTTTGTTGTAAAGGCTTAATGTACTTCGTTCATGCTAAAAGTTTGTTGATGTAAGCTATAAATAAATACTTTTATTTTTAACTAATTAAATTACATAGATTACGATTTATAACTCTGTGATGTTTGTGCCTATACTATTTTTAGCCAGTATTTTGAATATAATTTAGTAAGAACTAAAAAGATAATAAACACGGTGTTTTATTAAAATAAATTTCTAACCAGTCATGTAGCACGTAGCTAAGATGATCGAAAGGAACTAAAAAAAAACAGCAATAATGTAAATATTTTATTTTAGTCCCAAAAGCACAATAAATTAAATAGATTATGTTTATGAAAATACATTTAATGCTATGTGGCACTCAGTAATTTACAGTTAATTAGCATTCGTAATGCTAAATAATAATATTTAATTTAAATGCTTATCTAGTTTCTAAATTTAAATTATCCTATCAACTTAAATTAAATTTTATCACGGCATAAATAAAAATCGTATATAGACAAAGAGCTGCTCTTTATCAGTCTTATAATAAGGCACCTTCTTTTTTACTTGTTTCATAAAATATTTATAGAAACCGTTAGTATCACTTATATGAAATTATATAATATTCCTTAAATTAAATACCTTTTTAGCTAAATAAAGTTTTCAACAACTATTAAACAGATTTACGCGAAAGCATCATAATTATATTATTTAGTTGCTGGCTGACCCTTTTTCAAATTATTTTTGTCTTAAGCATAACAAAACATTCATTATACCAATAAATAAACATTCTTATGTATAAAATGTATGTACTACATTTTTATAATCATGAAAAATTGTATCAATTTAGAGGTCTGTTGTCATAACATTAGTAATCAGACGGATACGATGAGCATTGCATTCCTGACAAAGTATGTGACCATCAAGAGGATAGCACCCACGACCTTCTGCTTCTGATGTTAATAACATACCACAATCTTCACATCTGTAACATCTTACGTGGAAACTGCGATCTAAGGCCACGACGCGAACAGTTTCTTCCTCGCCTTCTTCTGGCATTATAGGTAGCTCACACACACAGCAACGTGGAGCAAACTTTTTGTGGAAATCTTCAATACAATGAATCTGATTCATAGCATCTACGGTAAACGGTATACCATCTAAACTTTTACCACACTCCACACACGTAAAGCAATTCGGATGATAGGGCTTTCCCGTGGCACGGATAATCCTATCTAGAATAGGCTGATCGCAAACAGAACACTTCTCGAGCGTTTCATAATAATCAACTTCACAATAAGGTTGGCCTTCCACGGCATAAAATGGTTTACCTTGTAAATTGATGTTACAACGATAGCAACAGAAGCAACTTACATGGTACATGTTTCCCATTGCTGTACATCCAGAATTTTCACCAACTACTTTCCCGTTACATTTTATGCATTTCCCAAATACATCCAAATCTTGGCTATCGGAAATTGATTGGACGAGAAGATCAGTGAGTGTGTCAACTTCCTCCTCTTTTGGTAAAGGTGACTTGTTTTTATTAGGTGACTGATTTACATAGTTTTGGATAGAGTTGGCACTCGGTGTATAGTTTCTGCTTGTCTGAGGACTAATAGGTTCATAAAGAGGCTCATAAGTAGAAGCATGCGGAGGTCCATAATCACTAAATTCATTTTGATAGATTGGAGGATATGATGATCTTTCTTGATTATAATTCAAGTTTGATGTAGCCCGAACCAATTCACTATAGTTAGAACTGACTGGGGACGGAGGAGGCAGATATTCTTCAGCTGTATTGTTATATTGATATGCATTTGCAATCGGTAATGGAGGTGGTGGAGGAGGTGGCAGAGGTAAGTCATCGTTATTTTGGTATGGCGACACATTACCATAAGTTGCTGTATATGTTTTTGGTAACGGAGATACATTTTGTTTAATTTGATTACTGTATGAAGGCGAGTTTATAGGACTGATATTTGCATACTCTTTATGAGTTATGTGCACTGAATCTGGTGGTATATTACTGTATGTAGTATTATTAGAATTATTATGAGTTGATATCTTTGTTGAATATGACGGCTCTCGTAAGTTGTTCACAATGAAGCTATGTGGCACCTGTGGTTGGGCTTTCTTTTTAGGAGGCACTGCTGGAGGGATTTTTTTCACTTTATTTGGATTATTCATATTCTCCAGACTATTCATAGTCATTTGAAGCTCAGCTAATTGCTTTTCTAATGCTTCTATGTTATTTAGGCGTTCCATTTTTAATTAAAAATGGTAATATTGTTTTATCTGATTAAAAATGATAATGTTTAAATTGGTACCTTATGATAATCGAAGTGCAATTTCTTCCTTATACCCGTTTTTTATGCCCAGGCGTTTAGGGGCTCAGAGGTGCTGCAGTATTCATATAACCTTATTAAATGAAACACTAAAATAGGTAGTTTTTGCTGACAACAAGAATGGCGAATTTACGTATGACACATCTGACACATCTACATTATAATGTCATCAACTTATCTTAGTCGATTTGATTCGGAAAATCGGTGATTAATCGGTTTCGCAATCACTAGACTGGTTACTCTCACGCTCCGTGTTCGTTGAACATCAGTCACTCAAGTAACATTTCATTCATTCATTCAATAGCCGTATATGTTGGTGAATTTTGTATTTCTGAAAATATATATAAACAATTTTGTTTGACGAATCTAGACGCTAAAGCTATGCAGTGCCAACTATGGATGGGCAGTGTAAGTAGAAATCTAATGAAATCTAATTATTGTTATGACCTAGGCACCAACGGGACCCTATTGTCCCTATTACTAAGCTTCCCCTGTACGTCTGTCTGTCAGCGAGCTGTACCTCATGAACGTCTTATGTAGAGCTTAAATTTTCAACTACCTATTACGGCGCTACTTTTACCTATTAAAAAATGTCAACACATCACACAAGTTGTACCAACGTAAATAACACTACAAAACAAAAACATCAAATACATATTACACTACTAACTATTTAGGTAATTTTGTTAGTATAATTTAAGTGAATTTGGAAATCTTGTGAGAATTAATTATTATATTGTAAACCTGAACCAAATAAATATTTTTCTATTCATACACATACATCACACCCGCAATTCGAAGTCCCAAGATGGATATGGTGAACCATGGTGATGATAGTGATCAGCCTATTGTCCATATAGATAGTCCATTTATGAAGAGGATACTATACCTTAGTCAACTTTAATGACATGCTCATGTAGCTGTAGGTATTCTATGTGTTTTCTTTACTCCCAGTCCAGCAGAGAAGTATTTTTCTATTCTATCCTCTTTATTTTAGTTGGAGCCCAATATGACAGAGAGTTTTATAATGGCTGCCTTCAACAGGCTCGGGCAAAGGCCGCTAGCCGTCAAAGTGATGAGAAACAAGTTCACAGGAGAACCAGCTGGATATGCTTTTGTTCATTTTCAGGTTTTTCTTTTGCTTACCTTCTTCATTCACTATAATAACAATACTTACTGTACCGACTGTTCATGAATTTGACTTTATTATTTTTTTCACTGCAATGTAAATTGTAATTCATGAATGATTTGATTGTAAATTATTATTATTTTGCTACATCTAATGGATCTTCATATCCAATTTTTTTCGAAATCGTAACAAAATTTTTGCATTATGTTTGTCAACAGTACTTTTAAGATATCTAAAAAATAAATTTTTTACTCAAGCTACTATCACTAAACTATAGATTTGGGGTATAAATGAAATACACAATCTATCCCTGTCTAACTTTATTTCAGACTGATGAAGAAGCAATAGACACAATGCACAAACTAAACGGCAAGCCTATTCCGGGCACATTCCCTGTAGTCAGATTTCGTCTTAACACAGCATCACGAGAGGCTCGTGCCAACATGCAGACTGAGAGGGAGTTCTCAGTGTGGGTCGGTGACCTGAGCCCTGAGGTTGATGACTATTCTCTGTACAGAGTCTTTGCATCTAAGTATTCTTCTATAAAGACTGCTAAAGGTATAAATATTAATCATAATAATTATAATCATTTATTCACAGGAATGTAGGTACAATAGATATTGGCTAATGTTCCGGTTAACAAGAATCCAATACATTCTGCCTTGTCCAAGGCGTGCAAAATTTTAACATCATTACAATTGTTTTACTAAAATATTATTATCTACTTAAAATGAAATATCAAAAACACTAAGGTAGTAGGTAAGTAGGTAGTATAACAATCTACATTATCATACAATTATTTACTATACAATATTATGTAGCTATAATAATAAATATAATCGAATTGAATTTATAATTGTCAAATATTATAATCTAAGTATTCTTTAATGTCATCAAAACAGTGGTCTAACAACCTCTTTTTTCAATTCTATTTAAAAGTCAATGTTTTCTATAATAAATTAAGCTAATTATAAACCTCCAATAGGTACAACAGCTAAAAATTTTATAAAATACTAGCTGCCGCCCGCGGCTTCGCTTACGTGGTGCCCGGATAAAAAGAACCATAACTTATTCCATCTAAATCTGTTTAGCCTTTACAGCGCGATTGAGGCACAAACATCGTCACATCCTAACAAACTTTCGCATTTTACAATATTAGTGGGATTGCCTACAATATTGACTGACTGACCAAAACGCACCCTCTGTGCTCGCCAAAGCCCGGAAAAGTTGTCAGCGGTCATTTGCGAACTACAGCATTTGTTGACCAGCAAACCAACAAATGAAATTTTAACCCATTGATTATTTTCTTAGTGATACTAGACAGCTCAGGCTACACAAAAGGATACGGTTTCGTGCGCTTTGGCAGCGAAGATGAACAACGTAATGCTCTATATGCCATGAATGGCTACACTGGGCTCGGAGCGAAGCCGTTGAAGATATGTACAGCTGTGCCAAAGCCTAAGAGTGCCATCACAGCACAGTCTGGAACTGCTAATTCAGGAAACGCTTATAACAGCGGAACGGTATGCCTTTTTCAACATAGGGGTAGTGAAATTGTGTATCTTGAAAGGGGCTAAGGGGAAGCCCCCACAAAAGTTACTACTCTGTGTGCTACTTCAGTGTTTTGCTTAGTAAAATCTAGACTCAGCGAGGTCAAACAGAAACCACTTCCAAATCGAAATCCTGGATCTACTACTGCTATAATTTATGACATGACAAAGTAGGCATCTTTAGATTTCAGTCAAGAACTCTACTCAGGGTATCTAATGTATCGTTTCCACTTATGTGCGGTTCCTATATCCTACTACGACGACGGACGCTAAATTACTATATCACCAAAGTTTTTTTTACAAAAAATCTTGGGACGTTATTCGTCCAAGCAAAAAATGTATGGCGCTTTTTGGCAGGAAACAGAGAGCAGGTGGTCTAGTGAGAGCACTGGTGGTCTAGTGGTAGTGACCCCGCCTTCCAATCATAAGGTCGTGGGTTCGAATCCAGTCGCACCAACGGGTTTTTCTGTTGGAAGAATTTATTTGCACTGTACTCTCAAACGGTCAGGGAAAACATCGTGAGGAAACCGGCATGTCGTAGTAAAAAAAAGTTCGGAAACATGTATATTGAGTGCACGTAAGGAGGTCACGTGTTCGAATGAACTAGTGACACGACTAGTGGTATTAGTAGGCAGGAAACGACGATGTTATGGCAATTTGGAATCCGTTGTTTTTTAATAGAACTATAGAACTTTGAGTGACCAAACAAATTATGTTTAACAGGGAACACTTAGGTTGATTTTATGATTTAAATTGGGCGAAAATAATAGCATTTAGATAAAAAATTACCTCTTTAGGTTTATATTTTTTAATTAACTGTGTGATTTAATGTGTACGCTTATCTTACGCTCAGCTCATCTATTGGCTTAGAATGCCTGCTTCAATATGGACCTACTTTCGATGATTGCAAGACTGATAGCTTGTATGTCAAAGTTTAGAAAGCGCACTCGTGTATCAACGCTTAATAGGTGTGTTTTGGAAGTTTACTGCTGGTTATGACAAGGGAAATTTTCGCCCGCGGCTTCGCTCGCGTGGTACCAGGATAAAATGTAGCCTATAATGTTATTCCAGCACACATACCTACTATGGGGCTACAGGCTAACATCCATCAGGATAATGATCTTTTTACTCTAAAAGAGTTAGGTAATGTTTTCGAATTCCGATCTATCTATCAATACAGTCGGTGTTACCCCACTGCTTTGTAAAATCCTCTTTCTTATCACGCCACTCCTGGCGGACCTGCTAGCCGGAACTTCTGTTCTCCTATGATCCTCACAATGTCTCACCAAATCTACCGAAGCCCAATACATTATTTTATTTATGATAGCGTATATAATCTTTTCCGTATTCGTAGTTTGTAGTAGGCATCCAAAACACATTTATTTTTCAAGAAGCGAGGCAGCCACGCGAGTCATATGCTCTCTTGAAAACGTGTAAACTGTGGGCGAGGCATGTCCTGGCTTAGCGAGCACTTGCCTCGCGCAGCAGCCTCGCGAGGTTGCTCGGTCGGTCAGCAGGTGATATCGAGGTGGCTTAGCTTCAGCTTGGTTAGAAGTCGCAACGAGATGGTACTGACGAGCGGTTATTTATAGGAGTACAACCAATATTATGATCCGTCCGCCTATTGGCAAAATTACTCAGCGTGGTCTGGCTACTATGGGCAGGGCGAGGGGGCGGCGGCGCCGGCCGCGGACGCCGCCCAAGCCGCCGCACAGAAGGCACAGGTCGATGAGTTGGCACTAGTTGGTAAGTTACAATTTCCTTTATTTTCATCCGTTTTATGTTCCATTTTTGGATAAAGACCTCACCCTATTCCAGGCATCGTTTATCCAGTGCTGTGCTCTGCAATGTAATTTTCCTAAGAATATACTTTACCTAATTTATATATGAATGTGGATGGATTGTGTGAAAGAGGACATGCGTGTGAAAGAAGTGAGTACCTACTGAGATGACGAGTGATATGAGGAGATGGAAGAGGGAAGCATGTGTCGACCCCACCCATATTATCACGCCCGTATCCCTGTATAAAGTCCCAAGACGGATATGGTGAACTATGGTGACAGGTGATCAGCCCATCGCCCATATAGATGGTCCATCATTTTGAAAAGGTTTATCCCTTAGTCGACTTTTACGACATGCTCGGGAAGAGAAGCAGCTGGACGCATTCTCTGCTTTTTCTTTACTTCCAGTCCAGCAGAGAAGTAAGAATATACCTCCTCAATAATAGTTCCCTCACTTAGGATCGTGAATCCAAGGTGGATTAACGCTTACACAAGTTTTATGCGCAAGTCTTTTAAAGATTTTTTCTTCGGGTTTTGCTAAACATTATCCTTTTTACAGAACACAAGAAGAGTTACGACGTTGACCAGATGAACGAGGAGTTCCTTGACCCCGAGTTGTCTCTATGGGACAGCTTAGAGGCCTCACAGTGGTTCCCCCACGAAATTGTGGAGGCGCATTGACAACTACCCTCCACAGTCGAGAGTGCGTTGCAATATAGTTCGGGTTCTGACGATTGACACTTTGTTTTTGACTATATTAAGTTTCGAATACTGCCATACTCACTGCAGGATTGAGGATTGATATTTTGCCTCTAATGTATTCGAAGCAACAGCACATTTATTCGCAACAGTATACCTATAAGTAGGTATACTGTTGCGAATAAATGTGCTTAATACCCAGTCAATAAACGGACGATTGTCATAGCAACATTGTAATCTTTCAAAAAAGTGGTTGCTATAGGTATCTTCCATCCATCGTCTACCCGGCATAAATATTGTGTGTACGCAAGACTGTTTTATGTAAGAGAGTGACTTTTTTCGTTGTGCCTAAAGCAATGACTGTAATGTTTAAGTTAAAATATAATTTGTAAATAAATAGTTGAATTAAACAAAGTTTGATATCATTCTGGGTCTAAACACAACAAAAACAATACATTAAAAGCTTAAATAATTTATTATGTGATAACTATAACAAATAATACTTACTATTTCTAAAGCGCTATGTAATCTTAAAACTAAAACTTCGGTTACATTGTATAAATTAGGAAACTGTCCAGTCATCAAGGCACAATAATATTCAGTATTTCAAAACTGATAGCAGACAGAATCATATGTGGATAATACAGCCACAATGATTTAATTATATTCGATTGTAAATGAGATCAATATTATCAAGCTATATTCAAGAATTTATTTGTAGATATTGCTTTGTACATTCATAAGGCCTCATGAAAAACATGAATTGATATTACTATAAGTAATTGTTCTCTTTCATTATCTTGGCACTTTTAAAGTAGTAACCGCCCCCTCGGACTCAAAAATATGAATCGGCTTAAAAATAAGCAATTATTATGCGGCCATAATTATCGCTAAGTTTCGTTCAGGCGTGATTGAGCCACAAACAAACTTTCAGATTTCATAGACCATAAGCTACGCTTGCATTAAATTTATTTCAATATTATAAAGAACATTTTATTTACATTTCAAAAGGAAATGCTTCTACAATTGCTTTGATACTTCCTACTTCAAAAACCTACATTCATTTGAACTACGAACACTCAGACACGAATCTTGAGTGCTGACCTAATCTTTCTAAGGGCCTGCTCCCCAGCACAACAAAGTAAACTTCTGTCAATAGTTTCCTTGTAATTTTTTTTTTCTTAGTGGCATATGCTGAATGCTGAATTCAATATGCTGAATGAGTAGTGGCCAGAGACCTGTGTTCGTCAAACTTTTTTGACCAAGAGCCAATACTTACTGTGCTGGGCGGCACGTGTCGGGCCGCATATAAGTATCTCAATTTTGATTGACCCCATTCTCAAAATTTTTGTTTACATGTACATACTCAAATCGAAATTAGTAAAGGATCAAATATACAATCTATCATTAAATGGCAGTTTTATAGGTAAGATATTGTAGTAGCTTGCCTGAGATAACAGGTTGATTAACAAATTTCACTTATAGGGCCCTAACCGTATATAATAATAATAATAAAATAAAAAAGGCTTAAATTTAAGGGTGCCAACGGGACCCTATTGCTAAACCTCCCCGACCGTCATGAACCTTAATAAGTAGAGTTGAAATATTCACAAAGTGTGTATTTCTATTGCCGCTATAACAAATAATAAAAAATATAACAATAACTCTTTCTTGTCTACTAAATATATGAATGTTACTTGTATGGGGTCGTCCTATACAAGTAATATTTTTTAATGTACGATGGTACGGAACCCTTTGAGTACGAATTCGACTCGCACTTGACGTTTTTTATATAAGGGAATAACTTTAATTTCGTTAGATGCTAGTTCTCTCTTGAAAAAAAGGGCCGCGGGCCGCAGTTTGACGACCAATGCCCTAACTCGTGTATAACTCACCCCTCCATACCGAGCGCTCAACATTTATCAAAGTCTTACATAAAACCTCAATTACATACGTTTTCATGGGGCTAGTTAGCGGCAAGTTCGATCAAGCATTCTGCGAATTGCTATAATATCACTATCCTCTATTATTATCTATCTAAATCGCAAACAACACGAGCTAATGAAATATTAAAGCTGAGTAATAGTGTATGAACTCGTCCTTTTCCTAGGCGAAAGGATGTTAGGAGTTTTAGATCTCGTGCTAGGAGACCCTACAACCGTAGGTATAGGAGAGTTACTCTTCTTCATAAAACCTACTACTGAATTTAGTAAATTTGCTGGCAGTGACACAGGCGCTAAGTTACCGGGACCTTGGGCGATGTATGTTTGGAGCATCTTCCTAGATGGAGATTTTGGATCATTCACTGTTAAAACTACCAGGGAACCTGTCTCTATGTTTTGAGGAACTGCGGGTAAAGAAGCTCCTTTGGTTATTGTGACCATGTCGGGTTTGGGTGGGTTCTTCGGGGTTGTTGATTTAGGTTTAGTTTTGTCGATGGGAGTCAGGGTATAAGAATTTATCGGAGTCATTGTAGTCTCAGCGGTAAGGTCTTCTTTTTTCTTTCTAGGTTGTCTCTGATTCGCCCTTGTGGTTCGCTCTTCTTGGAACTTGGCGTACTCATCGAGAGTTGAAGGGGTTGTTTTGTTTTGACTGAATCTTCTCGGCATAGCTGATTCTCCCAGTGTCTTAGAGCATTTGCCTGTAAAAAAAGTTTTCAGTTTTAAAAGTTATTAGTAAAACTAGTGGAACGCTTTAGAGGGTCTGAATTTCGGTAATTCCTTTCATAGACTCAAGTTTAATGCTTCTAAAACTTATGGTTTAGGCTGTGCGTTGATTGTCAGTCAGATGATGAGTAACTATACTGGACATAAACAAAAGCAAAACCACTCACTTCGTTTCATTCTAAGATGCTTCATATCTCTATGTCTCTCTCTTTCCTCTGCTTTCTCTCTCTTTAGCCGCTCTTTCGCTTTCAAGGCTGCTTCCTCAGCGACTTTTCTCTCCTCTGTGAATTCGGTTTGAAGCCGCGATGGGTCCCATTCAGCTCCGGACCGAAGTGCCATGTCCACTTGTCCTAGGTTTAAACGCTCCTCTTTTTTGAACTGGAATTATGATATTTATTTCAACATCAGTTTAGTTAATGCGATGAAGCGGGAGAGCGAGGATGTGATTCGAAATAAATGGGAAATAGAAAGGCTTTTGTGGCAAGCGCAGCGAGCCGCTTTATAAATCATCATGGGAACGAGAGAAAAGCTTTTGGGCGATGAGCGAAGCGAGATTCACCTTTAGTTTGAGGTCCCGTCGACTTCTCGTGGGGAACAGCGGCTGCATAAGCGTGAAGTCTGTCCCCATAGCCGCTAAGGCGCGGTAGAACCGCACGGTTTCCGCGTCGCTCCAGTCGGCGGTCCGCGGTGTGCGGCGATACGCTCGACTGCCGGCTCCGCCCCACGCGCCTTCGCGAACCACTGAGGCGTCGAGTTTGCGCTGATTTGATTGGTTCACCACCTGGGAAACAAGAGCAAAGGTTATAGTGTCTTTCCTCATGAGGTATTGAACTCGCCCTGTTTGCTTCACTACTTATAAAAACAAAAGCTTAAGCCTTATGTAAGGAACCACAGATAAGCTTACGCTGACGTTTCTTACGCTTACGACTAGAAAAAAAAGCACATGCCTGCGGCTTTAGTGTGCCTGGAGAGTTGAGATGTCAACACAAAGTTACATAAGAATAGTAGGTAACATTTTGATATCTAAACCAATTTTATTACATTAATGGCTTAGAAAGAACCAGTAACTATTATCAGATATACTAGGGTGAGCTACTCCCTCAATTCTACTACTAATTGTTGACAAGACAATAAAGAGTTGAGAAAAATGTTAATGATTTCAAGATGAATCTTAATTGTCTTACCAAACTTTGCTCATCAAGTATGATCTCCCCATTAGGGCCGAGTTTGATCTGCGGCACAGCGGCGGGCGCGGCCTCAGGTGGATCCTCGGTCTTAGAGTTTGCTTCTTTAGTTGCCTCGCTTCGCTCCTCTTCCTCCTTTTTGCTCGCTTCTTTCGCCTTTATCTCGTCTTGGTCTGGGCTGAAATTATTGAAAGAGATGTAAGTGTTTATTACGAAGCTACGCAGAGGATTTTTTTTAATGATAATCTTTGCATGATGAAGCAGGTGCTTAGGAATTTTGGGATGTAAGATTAGTAAAAAAAATCTTCTAGGTAAAACTGATTCGGAAGAACTAATGACACAAGTAGTAGGATAAAGAGGACAGACATGACACATAAACATGCATATCGGATGATTTAAGTCAAGGTCAAATTTAAATTCATAAATGTGTCCATATGTAGTGAAAAATGTTTATTTCGATAGTCTGAACAGCTTGTCGAAGTTTTATGGATATCCTCGTGAACTCCTATTATTTTGGTAAATCCTTCCTAAGTTTTCTTAGGATGCTGCTCGAAATTATAATAGGTACTAGCTGCCGCCCGCGGCTTCGCTCGCGTGGTACCCGGATAAAAAATAGCCTATATGTTAATCCAGCACATGTACTGTGTATATTTCAAGTTTCATTGAAATCCGTTCAGCCGTTTAGGCGTGATTGAGGCACAAACATCCAAACATCCTCACAAACTTTTGCATTTATAATTATAAGTAAGATTGGTTAATTGTTTGTTCACTTTTGGGCTGGAGTTGTAATGTTCTTAAAGTTTAGTTTAGTTATTATTTGAAGTATTTTTAGTTGGTATTATTTGAAGATACTTACATAATAGGATTCGCCTTGGGGTTGTAGAATATCAGGTCGTACATAGTGAGTTTGTCTCGTTCCACTTCAGTTTGACGCCGGCGCATCGCTGCATTCCTACGAGCTGTCATTTCTTCACGACGAGTTCTGTGAAATACTCTAAGTTATGCCCAACTAGATTCAACTAACAGATGTCCGTAGGTAGATTGAAGAAATTGAACCATACCTAGGAAAATGATCTATCTAGTCGTGTCACTAGTTCTTTCAAACCAGTGTGGTGAAAGACCTTAAATTTCCTTTCGTGCACTTGACAACTTGACACATGTTTAAGAATGTTTTAGGTTTTACGAAATGCCAGTTTCCTCACGATGATTCTTTTCACCGTTTGAGGGCACATAAATTTTTCGAACAAAATATCCATTGGTGCACGACTGCTTGCCAGAGACGCAAGAGGTGCGGGTTCGATGCCCGCTGCGGAAGAAATGTTTGCATGATCTGTAAATATTTCTTCCGGGTCTGGGTGTTGTGGCACCATGGTACTCGTAGTTTCTGATACCCACGACCCAGGGAATCCTAGTGTGGGGTCAGGACTATGTATGTGACTGTTGGGTGTTATTTATTTATTTATAATTACTAACTTGAGACTTTTCTCTCGCTCTCTCAAGGGCGAACTGACAGCGAAGCTCTGCGACTGAGCCTGGCTAACAGACGAGCACACAGAGTCGTTTCTCACTCTGGCAACATCCCTGAAAAATAGTACACAAAAGATACACCCCAAATACACGCCTTCTTCGTAGTTGGGTAAAAAAGCCTTGTTAAACGTTCCACTTTTATATCTCCACTAGCTTTCGCCCGCGGTTTCGCTCGTGTGATATCCGGACAAAAAGTAGCCTATATGTTATTCAAAAACAAGCTTTGAACTTTGAATTTCTACGACAGCAGATCCTCCCTGCCCTCTCGGCGACGACGCCCTTGTTGGTAGGTTACCTTTGTAGGATGGCGTGCGATGTGTGCGAGTCGTGCCGCTGTCGCGACAGAACTGGCGTGGCGGGCGTCCCGGGTCGGTGCAAACGTCGGTTCTCATCCTCAGACTCACTGGCACTGCCCTGTGATTACACAATAACGGTGATACAAAACAAGAAGAGAGTTATTAGGCAACTTCTAGGAAATCTCCATCGAAGGTACCATCTTTGCCTAGGCAAGCTTCGAGGTCTGGAGCTTAGTCAATTAAAAAAAAAAAGACTTAAAACTAATAACTAGACAAATACTACAGACGACCTCGGTGGTGTGGCGGGCGAGTGCTCGGCTGAGACGCAAGAGGCGCGGGTTCGATTCCCGCTACGGGAGAAAAGTTTATATGTATTTACAAAAAAAAGTACTTATATAAGTATTCTATCAGCCATCTGATGCCCATATAGTACAAGCTTAGTTTGTGGCTAGATGGCGCTGTGTGAAATGTGCACAAATATTTATTTACATAATGATTCTAAAGTCCTTCTGGGATTATTTTATCAAACGAAAATAACAGTTGGAGGCGTCGAATGTACCCGTAAAGTATGGTGAATATATAAAGTTGATGACTTTTTTTAAATTTACTTAAAATGAGAGTTTTATTAAATATTTATTGCAGAGTATACAGAGTTAAAATCAGAGCCCGTCTTGCTTATTCCATACTAGCTGTTGCCGGCAACTTCATCTGCATTGATTTTCCTGAGAAAATGTAGCCTATGTGTTCTTCACTAAGATGTTACTTATCTCCCAGTCATATGAAAATCTGTTCAGCGGTTTAGGTGAGAAAAGGTAACAGACAGACTTTCGCACTTATTATTCCTTTGGCTGCTTCTGTAGCCGAATATAAATTTAAAGCCGAAAACTCCAAATTAGCAAATTCAAATTTGTTTTCAAACATTGTTTGATCATCATTTTATCTTAATGCTGACTGTATCTATAATGAAGCCAAGACCCGTTGATCCTCCAGTGTTTTGATAAAACAAAATAATCAGTTAAAAAGCATAAAGTCCCCTTATCTGTTAGGAATGGTTTTATCACCATTGTATGGTTATCTGAAAATTATAACTTTGAACAACTATTCAAATAAACATAAAAGCTTTTTTTGGCTCAACTCATTTATTGTATGTTGTACATATAATAATAACCTATTTGTGTCACAAGTATTAGTAAACACTACTAACTAAATACTTTAGGAGTAGCACAATTCTACAATTTATGGTACAGAATTTCATGTTTTGGACACCATTCTTTTACACTATGACTTCTTAAAAAATATATTTTGGTCTTTATTTCTGAATGCAGCAATTCTTACCTGTTGATAGCTGTTTCTCCTAGGCCCCAACCTTGGTGCTGGTCGAAGCTTTGGGCGTACTTTACTAGGTGACGGTAAAGGGACAATAGGATCAAACAATACTTCAGCATTCTCTGATATTATTTCATTCTTTAGTAAGTCTAATGGCTTGGGTGCTTTACTGATTGGTTTTAAGGGCACTATGCCGTCCATTACTGTTGATGTTTCAGAAGTAGGTTTGATGACATACTCTGAAAAATAATAAACATATTTTCTCACTGAAGTGGTATTATTTACCTAAATCATTGTAAAAGTATTATTTTTCTAAAACAAGTTACCGGTTGTTAAACTGCCCATACTTTACTTAAAACTTACTTTTTCATTAAATGGTTTTTGGAACATTAATAGTTAAATTAAGGTGTGAACACTTATGTCGCAAACTTATGTGACAATTAGTTTACATAAATTGTATCTCCAGTTTGGCTGAAGTATTATGGATGATAGGTATATCAAGGAATAAAATACCTTTGAATTTAGTATTATCAAACCAGGTCTTATTCATATTTAGAGATTTGACTGACTTTAGAAAGGTGCCTAAATTGCTATATTGGGACTAAAAAGTGATTTTAACTCACCATCAATGATTTTATTTGGACATTTAGATGTTTTTGTAGACAAAGCATTGTTCAACTTGTTTGTTTCATCTTTACTGTTGATTTTTTCTACTATGACCTCAACCTCAGGGTTAGACTTTTGATTAATATCTGCTGCATGTATTTCCATATAATTTTTTTCAGAAACCACAGAGTTTGGTCCTTTATGAGGGGCAATCATCTTTTCCGCTATAAGATCTACTTCTATAACAGGAGTTCTGACTATTGGGGATGGTCGTCGTGGACTCGCCCAGCTTCTGGGTGAAGCAAAGAATGGAACGAAAGGTTTGTTCAATTCCTTCTCATTGTCGCTTGCATTGCCTTCTTTACTTGTAGATGGTTTAGGTTCATAAAATGCTCTGTCTGAAAGGGCTGGTGACATAAGGAGCTGCGAGTTTTTGGGTCTGCTTTCACTAGAATTCAAAAGATCCTTTAATATTTTGGTGTTTGGAAACCAACTTTCTTCATCAAACTGTTTGGACTTTTTTGGTGTTTTCTCATGCACTTCAGTAAGTGGAGTTTGAATTTTTTCATTGGTAGGCTTTGGTGCAGTGTTGTCAATGGACAGTGTAACTTCAGTCTTTTTAGGAGTTTTGTCAAGGGAAAAACGCCGTTTTGGAGTGGTCACATGTCCAGTTTTGTCGACTGATAGCCGACGTTGACCTTGTTTATCAACTGATAGCCGTCGCTTTGAAGGTGATACTCCTACTTCGAACCCTTCTTTCTGTTCTTGGGCACTGTCTTTTGAAACCTCTAGATCCTTGGGATTGTCACAAGAGGCTGGTTGGTCCAATATTGATTTAACCTCAGATTCAAAACCTTCTTTAGTTTCTTCTTGACTTTTCTTACTAGCTCCATCTGCATTCTTTCTTCTCGGCGGCAAAGCTGCCACAGCTTTGATTCTGGCTCGTCTTGTCGACATAATTATTGTTTCATCCAACGTGGAATACGAGCGAGTCGTAGAAAACGGAATCAATTAAAGCACTGGTAGTGATTGTGTTCCTCCCATTATGTAGGTACCTATGGATCGTTTTCAACTAAGTCATTTTCGACATCGGGGGACAATTTCAGTAATTAAATTATTTAGATAACACAAGAGAAGCCCCATCCAGAACACAACTCTAACACTAAATCACCACACCATTTTCTTCACGAAAATTGTATGTATGTACATAACTAGGGACACGAAAAAAGTATCGATATTTAGTAGTATTACTTTTCCTTTCGGTACCGATACTTTTGTACTCGATTCTTTGTGTTCGATACTTTTACAATGAGTTAGGCTGAGCGCATATTGGAGTCACGACAGTTTTAAGGCAGACTTTCTTCACATAGACAAAAGTCTGCGCTCAGCCTTAGGTAGGTATCGTATCGAATAAATCTTAGTAATTATTTACTTTTACAAACTTGGCTTCACGCAACATTTATCTACCTAGTTACATAGAAGTCAGTCGTGTTGCTATTTAGATTCTGAGCTGTTTAAGCTGTGGTTCAGCTCCAGCTCAAGGACCGGTGGACAGCAGTTCAAGTTTTTCTTGTAAGCCACACATCTCTAACCTAGGCATTTACCATTACCAAGCTACCTACCACCCTAATGAAAATATAGGTACACAGGTACCTAATACGAAAGTACCTACTAAAATTTGATATGATCACCTTTAATTTTATTGGCTTGTGTATCAGATAGTAAACTTAATGTTATGTTTTTAGTTTTAAGTTATGATACATAATGCTGTTGGCGATCCTTTTTTGAATAAATAAATAATTTAGTGAGAACAAACACAAAGTCACGTTGCTCTGTCGTCTTGATCAAGCAGTTTTATAGCTACCTAATCGATATTTTTTCTGAAACTATTGGAGTGTTGCTTATTAGTACCTAGGTACCTACTCACTAAAGTGTATCTCAAAAAGTTGCATCTTGTAGTTTTCAGCTAGCATCGGTTCGGTGACAGCAGGCTAAAAGATAGAACAATAGGTAGGTGAAAAAAAAAACAACCAAGGACTTTTACCATCTGTAGTAGATGAAGATGATTTAAACAGCGTCAGGAGGCAACTTTTACCTTCACAAACGCGACGCTGTAGTACCCGGGATGAATTAAGATGGAATAGGCATGCCTAGCACCTACTCCATCCTCTCAGCTTAGTCGGCCATAAAGTAGGTGAAAAAGAAACCCCTGAAAAGCACTGATCTGACAGCTGTCATCCAACTGATGTGCTAGCTGAAAAGGACTATACTAAGTAGTACTCATTCTGTACCAGAATTGTCTGTGTTATTTATCACTGATAACTTATCAGTGTATGGCAACTTTGTTAATCTGAGAAAAACGGTGGTCCCGTCATCTTGACGCATGCATCTCGCGGGATCCCGCCAACAAGAAAAGTACTCAATACTTGAAGTATCGATACTTTTAAGCGTACGATACTTTTTTTTTCGATAAGTCAGTTTCAATCGATGAGTATCTCTGACAGATACATAAACTGTATGACAATAACAATATAGTGAAAGTGACAGTGACAATACACAATTCAAGACATACTTTCTAATTTAACTGCAATTTTTTTTTATTGGAAAGTGACAGTGACATATTCAATTTACTTAAAAGTAACAAAAAGGTACTCTGTGGTTTCATTTTCATTCTACTGATTCTACTGAGGATTCTACCTCTCCTACCTCAACCTACCAAATAGAGTTTGAAACTTTTGAATATCTGTTTTGAACTTTTTGATTGAAATGAGCAGAGCGCCGCGAGATTTTAATTTATGGTTTCAGCTTATTCGTCTAGCTGAGATTACAGTGATGACTCTCCCTCCATCCTTCCTCAATCAAGCATAAAACAAGGTAAGTACCTGGGTATCTAAACTGTTGAATAAAACTCGAACCGACTCAAAATAATTTTAAAGTTGGTTCTCTTATTTTACCGGACGGAATCAGGAGCTTTCTTACACATTTCAAGGGTGAGCCCTATAAAAAAAAATTATTTCAGACAAAACCCCTATAAAAGTTTTAAAATACATAATAATAGAATTAAGTACACTATTCTATGATATGACTTAACTTTTTAACAAACCAGCGAATTTTAAATAGGTAGGTACAAAAGATAGACGAAATACACTGGGCACTTACTTGACTAGGGAGGTACTAGCTACCTGGGTAGGCTTGATTTTTTATAATTCACATACCTTAATGTACCGTATTTAAAAATATGATAGGAATTAATATTTTTATCAAATCACATCTATTCAAAAAGAGCCGGTTGGTCCTTAAACAGGGACCAAAGTAGCTTTTTAATCCCTAGGGATGAAGGATTCAAAGAAACACTCTTGCCTGAAAAATGGTTTTTTTGCTCCTAGGTAAACAATATACTATTGTTATGGTTGTAGAGGGCAGTGTAGGCAAAAGTTGCCTCCTGGCATTCTATAAATAATCAAAGAAATATAGTAAAGGCCTTGGTAGTTTTAGTAGAGGGTAAAAAGAATCTGAGTGTAATCTCAAATTGGTACAGTGCCTATGCATCTAATGTTGGTTAATAAAATTTTGTGCTTTTATTAGTGGATCACCTCAAGGGACCTTTTGAGACCCATTTTTTAAACTTATTACAAAAGGTAGTAATAAGTAAAACTAAGTTTAAACAACAGTTCTCAAAAAAGTCTCTTCATTTAGGTACCTACCATTTTAACCTACTAACCTATATTATCATACCATACCTTTTTACTTATGTAACTAATATAATAAATGTAAGTAGGTATAAATCTAAATCTAATGGTCAAAGGAAACGAAATAGTTGTTTTCTTCATTCTTTTAATGCATTTTCTCTAATTATCTTGACAGCGATGAGCACTTTTGGTGAAAATAGATACCAGAAATTAGTAAAATATATAATTGTACTAAACAGTTTTGATTAAAACAAAATAATGATTTCGTAAAGGTATTTTTCTTACGATTTTACAATAAAAATAGATCTCTTCTATAAAATTTATATACTTAATAATTTACAAAAGCAGTAGGTAGGTTTTTGAAGTTAAAATTATAACAAATCTAAATGCCTCTGGGAATGGAACTCAATTATAATAATAATGTACCTATCTCTTTGTAGATAAATTGACAGATAGTTACTCTGCTAAGACCAATTTTATTGTATAAATATCTTGAGTATAAAGTACCTACTATTGGTGTTAGTCGCCAAACTGAGAACTAGGCTGCGTTTGTCTACAAATAAGCTACTGCGTTTTGGTTCGTCATTCATTACCTATATTTTGGCTAAAAAGTCAACATTTGCAAAACCGTCTTCACAAATTGTCATGACACTATAAGAATAGACAAGGACGATCGTGCCCTTGCGGCGGACGCGGCGGCGGCCGGCTCGGCGGCGGCTAATCTCATCGAGCCTTGCTACGATATGTCACTCCTTACCTAAGAATAACTGCTCTATATTTTCAACAAGCGGTTGCAAAGCCAACGTTTACAAATAACATATCCAAGTAATCAAAGTGGCTATCGTCGAAACAATCCAAATGAAATGATTCGGTTGAAGGACAGAGTTAGATGAAAAGCATGGGAAGTCATGCATAAAGTATACAAGTAAACTACCTAATCGTTCTAAAACGAAAGCCGCCGAGCCGGCGGCCGAGCGTCGCCGCAGCCAACCTCTGCTATCACATAAAGTAATTCGTCCGAATTTGTTAACGCTCTGGCCTACTTACTCCTACGAAATGATCACTATCGATAATAAATTATTTTCTCCTACAATTAAAAACAAGGTAGGTATGAAGTGTAGTGTGTGCATGGAGAACCGAGTTCAACCGAGACGCCCGTCAGCACGGGTAATTGACTGGATCGCTCCAACGAGCGCCCGCTACCACTCCGATATACCGAGCCGCGCTAATGCGAATCCCCGAGTTATTACAATATTTACAGAAACGATTCGAAGCGCTACTGATCCATCTCTACATAGGAAACCGAGAGAATTGTTTGCGCTAATGCCGATTTATCGGTAGATATGACTACTTATAATTAAAACAAAAGCAACCGTGTGCTATTGGAGTCGCGTGTGAGGCTCGTCAGTTGTGCGTCGCTTGTGCAGTCCTAAGCGCGGGCCGCGGCGGACGCCCGCCCACTGCTGCTGCCGCCTGGACCCCACGCACGATCCCGTGTTCCCTCCGCCGGATTCTTATACCCTACTCCACGCCCGTTCCGTTGCGCGTGGAAATTGAACAGTTTCAGTCTGTTCGGCGAGCGCTCCCGCAGTGGCTGCAGTGGCGCAAGCGTAGTCGCCGAGAGCCTCGCTCTAAACTCTCCCACGATCCAACATTTATAAACATTTTATATAAAGAACTTCGAATATATAATATCTCGGAATTGTGATTATCAGGAACGTTTATATATTTCGAATAATTATACCGCGATCGAATATTCCGCTTCAACAATAGAGGTCTATTTCATACGCCAACAAAGCATAAAATAGTGATATCTTTACAATTCAGTCTAGTCTATATAATTATTTTTTTCTTTAATGGCAAGGTATCTCTATAAAGATTCAATAGTATTCTTCAATATATAACAGGTATATCTATACAATCGGATTACGTCACGTATCCGATTCCTCACAGCGTCAATGATATAAAATTTAACCTAAATTATAACACAAGAGAATTAAGTATAAGATCACAAAATGAGATTCATCGGGCGGCACGGGGCGCGCCCGGCGAAGTCGCAGCTATAATACTCGTGTCTACGCTACCACTAGCGAGCGGCCGGGGCGGGTGGCCCCTCGCACTAAGCCTAGTATTGCTATGTGTCGCGAGCTCGGCCGGCGCCGGCTAGCAGGCGGAGCGCCGTCAGGGCGCAATGCCTGCATCCGACTTGTGGAACGTGGCGCCCGCTGTGGACAGTGCCGCCGATTGCGTCGCGGCGGAGCTGAAGTCGTGCTCGGACTTGGGGCGCGGCAGCGCAGCCGCCGCCACGCCCAGGCCGGGCAGCGCCACGCCTGCCATGCGGCACGACGCTGCTTGCAGCGGCTGCAGTGCTAGCCCCAGTGACCGCTCCGACAGCCGTGCCACGCTATCGTCCGACAGGCTCACGTGCTCCGCCTCCGCCGCGAGCGCGTTCACCACCGCGTTGATCGTGTTACCCTCCGATGTTGTGTCGTCTTCGCGATGTGCCACCAGATTGGGGTTCTTTCCGATCTTATTGAGTCGTTCGGCGGCCACGCTCTCCATGGTGCGTCGCATCAACGGGTACTGATCGAGCACAGCGTTGAAGTGGTCCACGGAGAGTGAGAACAGGTTGCAATAGGTCTCGGCTCGGACTGATGCCACTCGGCGAGCGTTGGTCAGAAGGCAGATTTCACCGAAGTAGGAGCCGTCCGAGAGACTGGTTGCGACCTCGCCATTTGCCATGACGATATCGACTATACCTTCTTGGATGAAGTACATTTTGCTTCCGATGGTACCTTCTTTTATGATGATATCACCTGGAATTGAGAAATTATCGAGTTGTAAACATATCACCGCAGATTTGAAAATAAAATATAAAGAGCACCTAACCTACTATCTATAAAAGTTGAAAGTACCAATAAGTCAACTTACCAGGTTGGAAGACTTCGTATCGCAGCTTAGTGACAACATCAGAAACGAAATTGGAGTCGGCATTAGCGAAGAAGGGCACCGATGCGACGAGTGATCTGCAGTTGTAGTTAATGACGTCTTCTCTCAGCTTTTCGCTGAGTTCTCCCAAGATGAGCTCCTCGTCGAAGAACTTGCCCTGGTAGCGGTGCTCGAAATACTCAGTGATGCGTTGTCGCATCTCCCGAGGCAACTTTCGGTATGCCATGTACTCTTCTACTTGTTTTACCTGGAAATCACAGAAGAAAATATGTTAACAATCAGCCGGAAGGCATTTTTCACCCATAAAAAGAACAGCTTTGGTTGTAACCAGAATTTTGAAGAACATTATCTTCCAGAATTTTAATTCTGGAAGATTTTGGTCTTCAAACTATTTGACAGATCCACGTATCCAGATACACGTGTGCAACGTCTCCTGGCAAACACGCTTGTGCTTAAACAGACCATGCAGAATACACAGTATATTGAATAGAAATGTGAGATGATAAGTAGCTATCTACAACCCTAAAACGGCACACGTCCTATTCCCATCAACGTTAGTGCTAAAGTGAATAGTAAATTGTTATGAACACCCACTATTGTATGGTATTTGTTATGTGAACATATGAATGTTGGTGCGGATGAAGTTTTGCAAAATTTATCAAACTATCAAACAGTGATAACACTAAGGACAATCATTCGCGCTGTACTCACGTCTAATCTCTGAAACAGGCAATGCAGTTTTAGTGAATAACGATTATGTGCAGATTTGATGCAGTAACTTGCATGTGACACACCAAGTACAAGTGACGAACTAACAACTATGGTTTATGTATTCTTCGCTATTTCTTATAGTCAGGTGTTCATAACGATTTACAACCCATGGTAGGAGTCATTATTAGGAACCTACTACCTGCCTAATCATCACAGTTTTCAAACAACACAATTAAATAGTGTACGTTTAGTTAACATTTTATATACCAATGACTTTATAAAAGGCATCTTTTATCAAGGTGCCTACAATTAAACAATTTGCGCGAGATAAACTGTAATTTTACTACATGACTCCCTCTAATGTTCCGGATCCAGACTGATGTCCGGTCGAAGTGTTCTACTCGTATTATGTCAAGTTTTTATAAATGAAAACAGGATGAAAAGAGATGTTACCTACTTATAGTTCAGCCAAACTGGAGGTACAATTTATGCAAACAAACCGTCTCGTATTTTTCGTTATTACGATGAAATCACTTTAGTTTTAGTTAAATAAACCTCACAACATTACTTTTTACACCATAATTTATGTAACTATTAGTACGACTTAAAAGTTCCATAAACATGTAATAAACTGACAGTTTGTTTACATAAATTGTATCTCCAGTTCGGCTGAAGTATAGGCAGATACTATGTAAAATAGTCTTTAGAGACGAATTATAGTTTTGGGTATTAGTATGGTGAATCAATTGATGGATGAAGTTCTTATTTACCTTTTCACGGTACTGTCTTCGGGAAGAATCAAGAGACTGGATGAGATTAGTGGCGTGACCGAGGAAGAGTGCGTAACACGTGGCTCCTGATATCATGGACAGCATCGTAAGCCACATATCGGTTAGGGACTGCGGTGGAAACCTGCCGTACCCAATGCACAGCATGTGGGACATGGCTTTGAATAACGCCCAAGAGTACTGCTCTAGCCAAAATGCTTCCTGAAATGATAAAATATTTCGGTTACAAAATGCATTTTGAGGTACTTAGTTAGTTTCCTACCCCACTTTAAGATTAAGTCATGCCTGTGGGATGTTCATCTATAACGATAGAGTTCGCTAACTGACATTGTATTTTTTACTCATCATAATTATTACGCACCTGTAACTCATTAATTGCTACCCAAGAGTTTGGCGGGAACCCTTGCAACATAGGAACGAGGAACTGCAGACAACCGGACCAGTGCCCGATGAGCAGCATCATGCAGATTAAGTTGAATATCCGCATGAACACGGAGGCCATATTCAGGAACTGAAAAGACATTCACATTGTCAGTCAATATCGGATCACGGAAGAGTATCGCCTCTAAAGGAAGCCGTGCGGACTGCGCGACAAGGACGCTCGAGGTCAAGCATCGCGATGATTCTCTACCGATGAAGTTCATAAAAAGTGAGGAAATAAATATAAACGTGTGAATCGAGTCATCGAGCTCGCATGCGTGGTGGGTGTGGAACGAGAGTCGCGCGGTCGAGGCCGCCGCTCGGCCGCGCGAGCCGCGTCCTTCCCGCGCCGGCCGCGCGCCCGCCGGCGGGACAAGGGTCGGAAACAGAAACGCCAAACGAGAAGAAGCGAAGCGAACGCAGCGGTCTAAAGGAGCCGGACGGCGCCGCCGGCAACATGCGAAGCGGGCGAACGAGTACATGCGCGCCGGCTCGTGCCGACCCTGGTTACCTTGAAGATCAGATTGCTTTTGGTGCCCTTCTTTTTTTGAATGTCGGAGCCCAGACGTCCCCTCCGTTCCGTGCGCTTTTTTTGAAGATTCTGCAAGATCTAGAAAACAAGCGAGAAACACGAGATAGTAGGAAGAGAGCCAGGCGCGCCCGGGACGCGGACGGGAACAGCGGGCGGAGACGCGATCGTGCGGGCGTAGGGCGGGTGGCGTGCGGGTGCGGGCTGCGGACACACACAGGATGCACTATAACATCGAGCGGAGCGGGCTAGGCCCCTACGCCTACAGCGCTGTGCGTGGCATGCGGCACCTGCGAGGCGAGGTCGCGCGATGCGCTGCCGTCGGCATCGCCCGGCTCGCCGCGCGGCTTCGGTGCGGGGCTCATCTGCACACAACACCGTCACTGCGTTGTCGCCACCACCGCCCTCTGTGCTCCACTTCTCACTGACTCTCCGCATAGAGGAAAACGACCGCCTCGAGGCGCTACCGTCTCGAGTACTTTAACATTTTACTTTCTATTCGGTGAAATGATGCAATGGAAAGTATTTGCTTTAGTTGTTTAAATTGATCGTTAAGAAAATTTCAAATTTTGTCTAGGTCTGGTCTGTGTTTAACAACTCGAAATGACTTTGATTAGGTATGATTGGTGCTAGGTGCTCACACTAGAGTTAAATTATGTCTCGAAGGCGTGACTCCGATTTGAGTGGCGTCTGCAATTTGTTCCTGTGTTTTTGTTATTGCATGAAAGTAGTTTTTATTCGGTATCAGCGCATTATCACTAAAGGCTTCGAAAAAGCTGCAACATAATATTGGTAATTTGCAAATAATATTTTGTGTACGATCGATCTGGACTGGTCGAGCGGTAGGTCGCGGCGCGGGCGCACAGGAGAGAAGACGTCACGAGTGAGAGCGTGCTCAGGCAGAAATAAGCTTGCAGAGAAGCAGTAGAGAAGTGCAGAGCGGGACGTGGGGCTCACATACAGTTGGGCGGGATTATGGTATAATACAGGATTACAACAAAATTCCACGTAGTAAGGATCACTACTTGCTAAAACAGTAAATTCATTATTATAAACATTTCATTTTTCATCATTCTCTTGCCAATTGTGCTACTTCTTCATTCTCTGGTCTAATTAATCGTTCTTTTAATCCTTTATTACATTGTTTAGTATCTTTAGTAGTTGTGTTAGTTAATGTGAGCGTAATGTAGTTAGGGCAGTGTTAGTGAAGGAGTTAGGTAAAGTAAGTAGTAACTTATACTTAGTGTAACCCATAATATGTGGGTTAGAAGAGGTGGTGATGGCTTACATATACTTCCTCCCATTGTGAGACGTATCGGACGAGCCTGGACAGTCGCAGCAGCCGCACTAAAGACAGCAGCTTCGCTAACCGAAGTATCCTCAGCGCGCGGCCCGCGTGGAGAATTTGAAAGCTTTCACTAAAATCCTGTTAACACAAACATAACATTAGGCTATCCCACAAAAACAACGCGATGCCCTAAAAGCACCAGGGCTACTGTCCTAGTCACAAGAGCATCGTACCCAAGGATTTTTCTTTACAAAGAAAGTGTTAAAGGCATGCAATCTGCATCCGAAAGTTTTCAGCCAAAGAAAAGTGCCTAAGCGTTACGAACATGTTATAATTATGTTTTGGCAATTTACATTTGAGAAATATTCAGTGGAAATCACTATTAGTGAAAGCTCAGAAACTGCCTAAAGTAAATTGTTAGCTTTTGAAACTGTTACATTAATAAGCTTATTTGTTGATGCAAAAATTCAGAATAAAATAAGAAATAAATATGTTCTGCACTGCACAATATTTTGCTTTGCCTGTTAGTGTAACTTCTGTATTTAATAGCAATAAAAATAAGTTTTATTAATATTTATATACACAGCTCAGAAATTGCCCTTAACAAGTTGTTTGCTTTTGAATATAAGTTACAAGCGTCTTTGCTGATGGAAAATATGAGAATAATAGTATTAAAAATAATGTAGGTTACTGTACTGCACTATGTTTTGCTTTGCCTGTTAGTGTATTCTGTTGTAGTATTGTTGGTTTTATTTATTAATATACAATTTGGTCGTGTTGCGTAAGGTATAATTTTTAAATAATATTAAATCATATAAACTAAACAAAATTCTGTTCAATGTGCAGTTTACTGAGATGGGTACATAATTCAACTGAAATGCGGGAAGCATAGGATAGACTATAAGTGGCCAAAAGAAAAATACAAGAAGTTTGAAAATATAAGAAAGAAAAGTAACGACGACGTGCGTTTTCTCAATTTGTAAATATCAGCTTAACCATCGGCGATAGTAAAAGTTGGATTAAAGTGCAATTTCGTGAAAGTATTTCAGAGTAGCCGGTGCTTAGAGTGGAAAAGTGCTCATTAAAAATTCAAGAGTTTTCCCAAAAACAGACAAAGTATCCCAAACGATCTAGCGGCCACTGAAGATAGAATGCACGACTTAGAAAGTAAAAACGACAGAAGAGACATTTTTATGGTCTACTGATACGTGCAGTATAGAGAAAAATGTGCGAAAATTAAAACTAAATTATATAGTAAATTGATGAAGAATGTTTACTAGTGCTACCAAACCTTGTCACGTTTCTGACCCTAAAAATCGTAGATAACGAAGTTGCTCTCGTAGAGTTTCAACAAGAGTTCACAATGACAAACAAAAAATCAAAATCTAACAATAACGAAAGTCTAAACAAATGAACACCCAAGCTGAAACAGAATATCAACAACATAAAAGATAGATTAAACTAGTAATAGAACAACACGGCCAAATTGCAACGTACGTTTACCTGATTGAAGATCAAAAATATATAATCTAGTGGTATACTAGAGATGAGGTCTAGGAAGAACCATGTCCTCAAATAGTGCTTCGCTATTAACTTGGGATCTAATATCACTTGCTCTGCATTATCTTGCTGCATTATTCCTGGAAAGAGAAAATATAAATGTGTTTATTCCTTAGTAATTTGGCACAGTGTGATTTTATACGTAATCTGGTAAATTGAATTCTGAAAGTTCAGAGCCAAAAACTAATTTTCCGAAGTGTAAAAAATATATTTTTCCCGTATGCAGATGATGATAGCCCGAATATTTTTCATTTCAATATACGAAGTCGTCAAATTAAAAGGAAACTAATTAAACTATTTTGATTTGATCTGGCACTTGAGAGCCTTATCAAAGTAAACGAATGATGCAATATCTTACCTGTTCTAAAATTAACAACGATATCTATAAGAAATATGGTGTCCGAAAGACAATTGAAGGCAATCCAACGCGTGCTGAGGTCATCATTGAAGAAGGATATGGCAACTGGCAGGATGATGAGGTTGGCCACCAGCAATAACAACATGCAGAGGTCCCAGTAGAATCTGAAACAATAACAAAATAACATTTTAATTTATTCTTTTTTAATCACTGAAATATATAATATGATAAATAACCTAAAACCAACCAAGCCAAGTCTCGAAGTAGATGTTTTACTACTGACCTTGTTCATTAGACTAAGAGAAGGTCGGGATAAGTATAGCAAAAACAGTATTAACTAAATCTCTGAAACAAGTCAATTGACTGATCCGCTTATGCCCAAAATAGATAGGTAGGTATGAGTACAACAATGAAATCAATAGTAAATAGGTCAAGGCAGGTAGATCGGCGTTCCATAATGTATATGCACGCTCGATTTATTATATACGGTTTTATTTTAATAACATTGAGAGCAGAACATGCATAGCTATAGGGAGAGCGATTTATGACGTTCAAGTCGAGAAGTCTTCCCAATTTCAGTGGTTTTAAGGCATGAAAAGCTATAGTAGGTACAGAACTAAGTCATTCGTTGATATATTCCTGACTGAAAATATAGCTTCAACATGCGATTGGCTATGCATCACATGATTACAACGCACAGCAAACACGATTTCCCGTCGGCAAGAATAACCTACTGAGTTCTAACAGGAATTTGAGCCATTTTGTAATAAATAAACTTACATACTTCAAACTTCCAGAAAGCTAAGGCGACACGCCAACTTAGTTGTCACAAGGTCCTATTATTCATAGTTAAGTTGTAGAGCAAACTTTGTTCACTAAGTTCTTCAAGTAGGTATGCAAAAACTGGCGTTGATAGTATGAAAGCATTTCATTTATGGAAGTAAGATTTTCATAACTTCACTTATATTAATACCATGTACTGTCTAAGAGGACGCGCCAAAGAGGCGACAATCACTACTGGCGAATAGTAAATAATAAAGCAGAAGTGTTTTGTAATGTAGAAACCCATTACATTTAAAGTCGATCAAATTATAGTAGATATATTCAAATCAGATGGCCGTAGTCAGTAAAACGACGATTTCACAAACTCAATTTCTCTTTCAATTCTACGCCTGCAGATCTTAGCGCCAAGCCTGATCATGAGTAATAGGTACTATTAGGTACGATAATGGGTACAGTACAGGACATATCGTGTCGTAGGCACAATTACCCAATAGACTGGCGTTAGAGCTAGCAATTGCTTATAAAATGATCTCATGTCGTTTGCTGACCGCACCTGATTATCGTATTCACTCTTGACTAGGGCTTTACCAACATGATTATTTATTCTGAATAAAATTGTTCAATTGAGTGAGCGAATAGTTCGATTTAACCTAGGTATTTGAAAACGAAGCATTTATTGCTTTATTGATTTACCTACTTTGACCGGGCCACTTGTGCCTTATTTTATTGCACCAATTCAGTAATTTTATTATTTGTGGTTGCAGATAAAACAATACAAATCGATTCGATGAGAACAATTTATCTTTTTTATTGTACGAGTAAGTGATTACTTTACTTATTCAGGTATTATATTTTAATCTAGTTCATCAGGTTCATTTAAAGTTTATCTTAGGTACTGATAAACTTTAAATCTAGATACTGCTAAGTAAAGGCTATAAATAATAGCTTAGATCATGATAAAAGTTAAATATTACACAATTTTGTTCATGTAAAAGTCACACCACATTTATAATGGAGTTAAACAGAAAAATACTATATGCAAAGTAGTCTCCCGCAATTTGCTCTCGAAAAATGCATTAGTTATTCTGCACGACCTATAAACTCAATGGCATATTTACGTACGACCATCCGCAGACATAAGAGCACCTAACTCGAAAGTCCTATGACATTATTAACTCAAAACCTACTTTCTGCTAGTACTTTACTCAATGTGGAAATATAAAGACGTAAATGACTGTAATTTCACACAATAGGCCAGAAAAATACACAATAAGCCTGCTGTCGAGCCGGTACGATTGCGCCAGTCAACGAAATGTGAAACATTTGAGAAACTGTTTGCTTTTCTTATGGTAATGTTTTATGCCCAGACCGTTATTTGAAGGCTCTCGAGATTTTAAGTTCTACCATACTCATAAAAATGGCAAAAGAAAATTTTAAAGAACTGATTTTCCGTTGATACAAAAGAAAAACTTAACAGTTTTTTTACTGATGTAGTTTCCGTGTTGTATCCAACACAGCTTTATCAACAAAATAATTCTTTTGCTAAAATTGAAAAAGAGAATTCGCCGACATTTAAAAAGTCCTGAGGTAGAAAAAAGTCTCTAAACTGTGATTATAAAATTAGAGGCTAAAGCTATAAAAAGTCCTATTAATATGGTATGAATAAACTTTTGATGTAACTTGTACAATAACAAGTGCCTGTATATCAGCAAGGTACCTTACATATTGTTTCATTTAATTTGGTGATGCTGAAAGTTTTTCTGGATTGACCTTCCAAAGAAGTTACCCTGATTACAATATTTCGCGTAGAATCCTGACAGCTTCTACCGTTACTTTTAGTAATTTTACTATACATAAACTAGGCCCCACTCGAATTTATCATCATGAGAATAAATCATATCCTAGGTAAGGTCAATAACTGTACGTACTTGTTATCTGGTGACAAAATTTATGAGCTAGGTACCTTATACATGTTAGTAACTATGTATATTACAGTTAAGCTTTCTCCGCCCTACATCCATAATTTCAGGCATTATTCTGTAAGACCGCTTTTGTTCAGCATACAAAACAATGGTTTAGTGCTAAATTAACTTGACCAATATAGTAGAATTTTGCTTTTGTAAATTGACTGATGGCTTAATTTAGTAGAAACGAAATAAGTGAACCAAGCAATCTTGTTATTAAACTAAATCTCTTATTTTATTCACGCATTGACCCACCCCGTGTGGTAGTTTTATAATATTCTTTGTTATTATTTCATTTTCATTCAGTTACGTATTGAATTTTTCCTATCAACACGCTTTTCCAGAAAATGATGAAATATGAAAGCAATATCTCACGTAGTTACGCTGTGATATATTGGCAGAAAAAAATAACACAACACAACATTTTACGAAAAGCCATTACGGCGCTATCAATTTATGTGATTGTAATGGTCCTGCTTCCGCAGGTGTAATCGTTATTACTATTACAATAAAGCTGAAATTGGTTTGCACAATAGTAGTGCATTCAAACATAAATACTCATTGCTTTAATTAACCTTAATTCGATGCATTCACCTATTGTAGTGCATGAACGCAATCGCATGTTGTAATAAATGACTATTTACAGATTTCATAGTAACATCTTGACAATCTGTTTTAGTAGGTAGGTATGTTTTAATAATTTATTACTCATGTATGAATTTCAGATTATTCTAAAATTTAAAAATAACCTATTTTTATTTTAGGCACACAATGTCTTAATTGTAGTCTATCCAATTATCTAATATCTAATGTCTATCTAATTATATTCTATCTTTATACTAAGTTAACTTTTATTACACAAACTTAGTTTATACGAGAACGAGCGAGAAACAGAGATCTATGAAATCGAGCATAAAGAATCGACGGCTTCATAACTAAAAAGCTTACATTAATCAGGAGTAAAAAAGCTGCTGAAAGACACTTCAATTTCGAAATTATAGAAACCGGGACTGTTTAAGAGATCATTAAGTTGAACGACCCATTGGGTAATGACATTCATAAACGGAATAGCTTATTTGTGGTAGTAAATCCCGAAGTAGATAATACCCATTTCGTGTATTAGGTTTACCTATGTTTACAGCTCTAAAATTGCGGATGTGAGTGTTTATGACATATTTGGTTTTCGCATATTGAGGTAGTAAAAGTATGACAGCCAAAATACCTAGATTTATTATAGCAGATACACTAAATAAACTATTTCGTTTCGCGTTTCCAAAAAATAAAAATTAATGTTTATAATACTTACTTTTATTCGCAGTCACGTTTTTGAAAATTGAATCATTTTCATAATTCGTCAATGTCAAATCACCTATTCAGCAAATTGGTTAAACGTGTGCATCTCGGGCATGATAGCTTTAAAACGATTTTGCCAATGATTATATCGGCCAAATAGTTTATGTACCACGTGATAAAGTAGACATCATTATCTAATTTAGTAGCTTATCATTTAGTTATAAATAATCCAGTACGCGATGCATTGTTTATCCACATATTTACTTAGGATTAGAATATATTGATTGGAATAACTGAATTTCAATTAGTCGAATCCGCTTTAAGCCTGCATTTGAAAGTGGCAGATTAACAGTTAACTAGGTCTAGTATAGTGCATCGAAATTATTCAGACAAGCGTGCAGAGATACCGGCATAAAATAACAGTTGGTTTGATGCTCTAGTAAACTTGAATTGGAATTTGTCAATTATGTCACACTAAATTGTAGTGCGTTATTCGCAGTTTCGGAAGTAGGAAACGCAAATCATAGAGAACAATTTAGCAATAAAAAGATATCGCTAAGTTGTCGGAAAATTTGCATGTGTCGATTTGACTGAAGCCTTTACGCTGAAGATAATATCAATTCAGGACATTTTCAAACCCATCCAATATGAAAGACGACATCTTTGTAACTAAATCAAAGTCTGTGAAGCATTCCGTGATCAATATTTACATACATTTCATAAAATTCTAGTTTATCGTGTTCTCATAAGAAGAGTACCTCAAGATCCTACTTTAGTTCCATGGCGTACCAATTTATTATTTTCTAGTTGTATCGGGGTGGCTTTACTCGCGTTCAACTATTGCACTCTATATCACTCGGGGATAGTATAGCTTTCATCAGTTCTATTACTACTCGGACTAGTCGTGTCATTACTTTTCTTTCAAATCAGTGAATTAATATAGGTAATGAACATTGTGAAGAGGTTCATTTGTTTCTGAGATTACTTCTTATAAATTTAACATCTTTATAATAGTAGTGTATATAAAAGTCACGTTTACTCAAATCAAAGTTATATGAGTAATTGGGTTATGAATCATAATAATTAAGTGCATCTGTCGAATTAGGTTCAGACAAGCGTGCAGAGATACCGGCTCCGGTGACCCGTACAAATTGGAATATTGCTAATTATATTAGACGGCCTCGGTGGCGTGGCGGGCGATTGCTCGGCTTAGACGCAAGAAGCGCGGGTTCGATTCCCGCTTCGGAAGAAATGTTTGCATGATCTGTAAATATGTCTTCCGGGTCTGGGTGTTGTGGTACCATAGTACTCGAAGTTTCCGATACCCACGACACAGGGAATCCTAGTGTGGGGTCAGGACTATATATGTGACTGTTGGGTATTATTATTATATCACACTGTTATCGTGCGTCATTCATTAAAGTATAGATACTATCCGATTTCACTTTGTTCATTGTTCCAAGTGACGCGTCTACTGATATTGGTCACAATAGCCTGTAAATCGAGTCTAAACGCTGAACTGCACAGATTGATGATAACAATATTGTTGCTCTGGATATTAACAAGTTTGATATAATGACTGTAATGAGACATCGCTGTCTTTACCTTGGTTGGGTCAAAAGTAAAATGATTTATTATGTAACACAAAAATAAACTCTTGAATGAATCATTCATTTGATGAGTGCCTACACAATGGATTTTGCATTTGAATGTCTTGAGGAATGTCCCTTTGCCTAAAAGGGACTGAAATTATGTTGAACTTTTATTGGGTTAATTAGGGTCGATTCAAAGTTGCAAAAAGAAGCTCAAATTGGAATAGAAAAGTCTTAAACTATAATTATATAAAAAATACGTTTATCAAATATCACTCGTATACTTTACAATGACCTCACGTATTTTACTACTTATTTATCATTTTGCTACCTTACTAAATATGATATTTTGAAATAATCTAATAAAATGTAGGTACACTTAAAAATATACTCCCGTCCGAATATTGGTAGTCAATCTGCGGTCCGTGGGCTGCTTGAGACCCGAAGATTAGTGCGGCCCGCGGCCCATTTTTACAAAGCAGAACTAGCATAACGAAAGTAAAGTCAAGGTTCCCTTATATAAAAAGAAATGAAAATATTTTCATATAATTTATCCTAAATATTCAAAAATAAGATCGGGGCCTATATTATGTGGCCCGGCGGCATGCCGCCTTGCTGCCCAGCACAGAGTATTGACTCTTGGCAAAAAAGTTTGACACACAGTTTTGAAACACTTTTTATATTCTATACTTAAGAATATAAAATACCTATAATAAATGATACAGATACTGATCTAAAATGGTAGGTAGTAAGAAAATATTAAATTTATGAGCCCCTGTTCAAGGTGATTTCGGATCGAAGATGCCGCTCCCTGGGAAATCGCTGCGATCTATTGCAAGTTTTACGACTACCAGATAATAGAGGAAATTCTATTGTAAGATATACGGATAAGTTTTATTGAAAAAATCTTTTTGTAGCTCCTAAAAGTATATGGAGTAAGCGCTCTATCTACATCTACACTTCTACATTATCACTGATAGTCTGAGAGCACTGGTGGTCTAGTTGTAGCGGCCTTACGATCCTAAGGTCGTGGGTTCAAATCCGGTCGTGCAACTATTGATTTTTCTGTTTGAAAAATTTATGTGCGCCATACCAGTACTCTCAAACGGTGAAGAAAAACATCGTGAGGAAACCGGTATGTTGTAGAACCTAATAAGTTCGAAAACATGTATCATTAAATCCCATCACACTGGTTCGAAAGAACTAGTGACACGATTAGTCTACATTATTTATTAGTATACATTAGTTATTTCGGAAAAGGGCCAGGTCAAGAGTAGGTACCCCAAACCGAAGAACATGCCTGAAAAATGTAATGAGAGTGAATAAAGCAAAAGAAGTAATCTTTGCATGTTAGAAAGGTAACTTATCCCTGAGTCTTAGGTAGGTATATATGCTATATTTTGTTCATACGAAAACAAACCGAGCTTTGGCTTCTGGTTTAAAATAAAAGGTCGGATTCCACACCAGGATATTCGTAAGAATTACACGCTAACTACTTCTTATAAAAAGGTTTAGTAAACCTAACATACATACATAATATCACGCCTTTTTTCCATACGGGTAGGCGGATTCCTAATAGATATTAGATAACCTAGTAGGTAAGAGTATGTACTGTTTAAATTATTACACACAAGACGCTTCAAGTTCCCAAGACTTACTATTTACATAAATAGCAAATAATATCCCACTCCATGTAAAGGTTGCCAAGACTCACTCATAATATTTTACTGTAAAAAGATCTCTTCTGGTCGAGCCAAGCCCCTAGCCAAGCACTACAATACTAGCTGTTGCCCGCGACTTCGTACGCGTGTAGTACATTATTTTGTACTATAATTAATAGTTTTCGCAGCGCATGCCAAAAACTATTTTGGGTTTTCTACCTTGGGTTACAATATTGCAATTTTCTTACTCTTTTTTTGAAAATATATTATAGCCTATACTGGTCCCTGATAATGTAGCTTCCTATTAGTGAAAGAATTTTTTAAATCGGTCCGGTAGTTTCGGATCCTATTCGTTACAAACAAACAAGAAATCTTTCCTCTTTATAATATTAGTATGAAATAAGTAATAACTAACTCTACCTGTAACTCTACAAACTCTAAATCTTGGTAAAGAAGTATGGCTTGGCCAGCACATTTCAGATTCATGCTTATAAAAACACGTGTTGTTTCAAAAGGCAAGTTTAAAGGATAAACCATTTAGCGTGGGACTACCAGAAAATAGTTATACAACATTAAATGATCTAGTAAATTTTCCCTATCACGTTCGCGCTCACTTTAATGTGTGACAATCCGAACAACTAACGGCCTAAATGGTAATTACACCCACTAAAACGTAAACGTGGCTATTATAAAGCTTTAGTCGTTATAGAGGAAAAGGATAATGCTAAAATGTTTAGCATAAACAGCATTTCGGCAAGTTTTCGTAGTTTATTTGGTATGTTTTTCTGTTTTTAGCTGTGTTTTAGCTATGTTTTTATCCTGATAAAAAAGTATATAAGTATTCTATCAGCCATGTGGTTCCCATAGTACCTACAAGCTTTGCTTAGTTTGTGGCTAGATGGCGGTGTGTGAAATGTCCTCAAATAATATTTAGATTATCGTTTCTGTTTGTGGATTGATTTATGCTAGTTTTCCAATATAACTAAGTTATTTATATTCGTACAAATTATTTTATCTTACTTATTATTAATTACTCTTTAAAATATGGTTTGTAGGTACGTATTTAATATAATAAGCTGACGTAGGTACACTTACATTAAATATGTTACTGCTATTACTTGTAACGCGTCGTATAATATATCGTCGGTATCACGATTCCACGTCACTCGGATGCCTAGACTCTGTCTGATAAGAGTAACGGTGTCTGAAAGTATGGCTGTAATGTAATGCGATACAACAAACACAGTTACCTAAAGCCCACCCAAACGGTGAACTAAAATGTAGATGTCCAATGTAAATGTGAATTTCTGACAAGTTGAACTTTATGAATAAAGGAAAATCGATGCAAGTTTAACTAAACTTACAAGAAGAAACATCTTTTGGGAAGGCAATATAAAAGGATATTGCACGACACTAGACCAACATTTTTCGAATGTTATGGGGGTTAGTTTTCACGTACCTCCGAAAACGTTGGCATCGTGAAAATGTGTCTTTGGGGGATCGAATTTAGATTCTAAAACATCGCTGGCATGTAAAATGTGTATTTCACACTTTAAAACATTCGAAAATAAATAAGAAACGTTTGCAATGTAAGCTCAAAAAAATATGTTTATTTACGAAATCACATTAGAAACCTCTAAAATTATCAGTGTTTCTCTACTATATTATGCACGTATATACACATATATACATTATAAACCTTCCCCTCAATAAGAAACAATTTGAATGGAAATGTTCTTAAATCTATCGTTTTAAAATAAAGCCGCATACATTACTAACAGTTTCCGCCTAACTGTCAGTTTTGGTTCTGTCCACAAACTGCAAGATTAAACTTCTCGATGAATGTAAAAATCAAACATTCTTTTTTATTTAGTACCTATTGGGTGCTACTATGCTAACATGATTAGTGGGGAGGGGCTTAAAATGGTCAACGTAAAAATAACTGTCTTGATAAATTGAACAAATCCCTCAATCCGTATTCCCTAAGGAAAATTAAATAAATTATTCTCGAAAAATACCTACAATGGAAATTCAAAATCAATTCGCCTATCACACCCTGTCTGTACATCAGCTCAATATTACCTATATTTGACAAAGGTCTCATCAGTTTGTTGCAAATTCGAAAAACGAAATTCAATATTCGTCCCTCGCATTCATGACTAGAAAGTCACAAAATAAATTACTGCGGGAAAGTCAAGGAAACACTGACCTTTATGCTGTCACCAATATTGCCTTCGGTAATATGCAAATGTTGACAAATTGTATTCTATAAATAAAGTTACTTTGAGCTTTTGCGTCGAGGTTTTGATGGATTGTAGTGAAATAACCAGTTTGCTATTTACTTCCGGTCTAGATTTTAAAACTATCCACTAGGATAATTTGGTGGGTGACTTGATAACGTCATTCCAGTCTAGTAATCAAAGTTATACAGACAAAGGGTCAAAATGAAAATTGGAAGATTATTATAGAAACTTATTATGGATGATAATAAAATTAACAATCTTGTACCTATAGCAAAGGTGTAGATTAGAAATATTGCTGAAGTTATGCTTATTGCAATTGCGACCAAATCTCATGTGTCTGACCTACTAAAGACTTGAGTTTTCGCGCAGATTCCGTAATAAGAAAACATGTTATTAAATTGCCAAAATACTCGTACAACCATACACTAAAGAACTAAGCTTATCGCGCGCTGCTTATAAAATCTTAGAAAATGTATAAGCCAAAGCAGAAATGTGAGGCTTATCGCTTCAAAATTATGAAAGTTCCATTTCCGAAGCAGAAAAAATTAGCAAATCGAATAAGACTGGAAGCAAAGAGTGTATAATTCCGTTTCAGTTCCAAAATAAAATCACAACGTAACAATCTCATTCGCTTTTGCAACTGCATACTTTAATAAAGTAAAAGAAATAGGACAAGTACCACGATAATAAATCTTTTGTATTCTGTACTCCGAATTTGCATCATGTCGAGATCTCTCCTTTTAAACGCATTCTATCCTTTTCAGCTATGTTAAAACCGCGATTGAGTGAGAGAGATGGAATGTAGTTCAGTCGAAATTGAGTTACTTTAGCCGGCCGCTTCTGCATAATAGGATAATCCCTCACTGACATTTCCTATACAGGGGGATTACAGTTTGTAAAGTGTAACTTTGCTTGCGAAGTTTCTGATTTCATTTTCAAAGGTGTTTCAGTCGAATCGACGGCTATAAGAAAACAGTTTGAACTTTACAAACCTATTTGGGTATTCAGCATCTGTAAGTTTAAAAGCTTTTAGAAATAAGTGTGATAGAGATTTTTGTGCAAACAATAGAATAACCTTGTTAACTGTACCTCATGCATACGAATGACTGCTACATTGTTTCGTCGAAAGATCTGATTTCTAAGCAAAAGCTTGGTGCACCGAATTTAGACATGACCTCGCCCCGTTTCATTATTAATATCTACCTACCTACTCTCTCGTTACTTATTCAGCTTTAAGTATGTACACCAGGCGCCCTTGACAATGAGAGATACATAAACGTAGGTTTGCGGAGCCTTGGTTGTGCATAATTTAAGAAAATCGGGCTGTTGTTACTTACGATTCTATTTGACCTTTGATATTTTTGATTTAATGAATTTGTCAATAGACAAGTGTAGTTTATACACAGACAAACAGTAAGCTACGTGCATATCCTTGAAACATTTACCTTTAGGACGGCCTCTGAACGACACATCCGAAATGCATTTCTGAATTCAGAATATAAATCCAGAAATTTCGTACATTAAAATGTAGAACTGTATGCAATCGATGAAGTAATATTCAAAATTTCTGGATGTGTAAGGCAGGGTTTACTCAATAAATATCCGTATAATTTAGTTTTCTCTACAAAGGCCCTAACCGCTACATCCAGATAAACTTATTACCAGCTAAAATCAGCTTCAACATAGCTAAATGTTAGCTAGTGAACATTTCGTGAGACAGATCTGCAAGCCGTCCAAAACTGACTAAATCCTTGGAACAATTTACATAAATATTTCACTTTGACTCGGATGAACCGTTTCCAACAGCTCTCAGATTCCCTATACTACTGAAGGTGTGATTTTTATGTCGGCGTTGTAAAATTTTATAGTAACTTTTTGAAGGTGGTTTTGGGGATCACTTGAATCTTTTCACCACACTGGTTCTGGTTCAAAAGAACCAGTGACACGATTAGTCAAAGATCCCTTTATCAAAATTTTGAGAGCCTCCTCTGAGCCTGCTACTCAATGAGAGTGCTGGCTCGGCAAGATCAAAGGCTGGAAGTAGGTACTTCCTTAGTTATTTCATGTTAGTTTTTGTGTTCAGAATTTCGCGAGTTATTTAGGTTATTCTATTCAGAGATTTGAAAATAAAATAGGCATAAGTAGGTTTTGTTTATTTCATTGTATTATTTACTTTAATTTGTGAAGTTAACCTTCTTTAGACCTGTACCAAAGGACTACTTAAACCTTTCAATCGGGATCACCGAGAAAAGTTAAACTATGTTTCTAAAACACAATTTCATCTCGTGAAACTAGAAAAGGAGGTCTGAAACTTTAAATTGAATTCGTAAAAGGTTAAGAGAGGTTTTGGTACGACGAATTACATTCTTAAGATTTTTTAAAACTCAAGCTTTATTTAGGTTTTCACATTTTGAAAGTTCTTTGCTATAAACTAGCGTACTCGGTAGCTAGGTACTAGGTAACGAACTAGGTACTGCGTAGCATCGTAAAACTTTTCTTACCGATAACAACCATAAGCATTATTATCTTACACTGTCATCCCAAGATGACACTACCAATAATCTCACCTTGAGTATTGAGTGGGGGGAAAATTTAGACGTCGACGTCGGCAGGGGCTCAAGAGGCCTCGAATAGGGCGAGTGGCCCCGAGTCCTCTTGTGTCAGGTGGGACGTGCCCACCCGCCTTTTTAAACCTGGCGATTGCAGAAGCATTGTTTGCTACTATACGCTTTGTGATTTTACGTTTATGCTTCGGGAAAGGTCAATTTAGATTTCCAATTGGATTGGAGCTTTGGTGTTCTGTTTACGGAAGGGAAGTTGTAATTTCAACAAACTTAGATGCAAGACTTTGCATAAACAACTCTAACAAGTTCTTACGTTTCCGTCTGCTTTGTGTTTTTAAGGCTAATTTACACGTATTAAGTTTGTCAAGTAGATTAAAAATGTTTCTATTTTACGGTTAGGTTGGTGGGCGTGGTTAATCACTTGACATGTTTGACAGGCATAATTTAGCTAAATATCAGTTACACGTTGCACAAGCACAAGTTTGACGGAGCGGTCGAGTTCAGTTTGTTTGGTCTTTAACTGATAGGAAATTTATTTAGAAAGTAGAAAGTACAAATCGAATAACTTGCAAACGTTCAACTTCTTGAGTAAACTAAAGAAATTCACTTATTAATTACGCTTACTTAATTTTAAGTTAACTTAACATTTAGTTACTACTTGACAAACTTAATACGTGTAAATTAGGCTTTACACGTAGAGGTCTTTTGATTCAAATGCAGATTTCAGAAAAAAAAACATCGCATGAAGTGCATAGCAGTAGTAAATATGTTGTTAGCGAAAACTGGTAGCAGTAAGTATCAGTAAGGCATCGAGTTAAATGCTCGATGCAGTAAGGTAATGTAGAGCGCCATTTGGCTCTTCAAATTATTATTCGTGTTCAAAGTTACATTACAGTTAATGTATTCCATCTGGATTCCTTCCAGATAATACTTTTAAAGTTCAAACTGCCGTGATACTAAAATTTGACAAAAACAACTCTCATTTTCCAATGTTATGGTTCATTTACAACCATTAGCAAATACCTACCTAACTACTTAGTTCTAATAATGAATGCCCATTAGATAAATCCTTTGGCCAAAATTTTCCTGTTAAATCCGAATAGATTTGCGTCAACAACCAATCTATTGGCATAAATACACGACAATCACTTAAAAAAACTTCCTAGTTATAACAAATCACGTGATTTTCTTCAGAATTTTAATAAGAACTCGATAATTTTGAAAGCATAAAGACATTTTTCATGATGCTAAATATTGTCGTATTTTCCTGCATGAATCGTGATTTCGTACTTATTTACCAATAACTTGTTAAATGTTAGAATTGGTACGAAATAATTGACATCGTCCAAGGTGTCCTTTAATTTTGAACTCATAATCAATAAGGTATATTAGTTATGGTCGCATGTCCCACGTAGGTTAATAAGTCGTTATGCCATGACGGAGGACTTTAGGCGGCCTAAAACGGCCTTACGTAGGTAAATAAAACATTACCAGAGAAAAAATGGCTCTACGAAGTGCTCTAGTTAGTAGTTTCTCTATTTGCTTGTCTTTACGCAATACGCACTTATAATATAGGTCAAATTTATGTACAATGTTTTGAAAGGTTTGGTTTGCTAAATCATGCATGCGGAACAATTTCAAGCGCGATCGTAAAACCCCGGTAATGGTAATGCTTCAAGACATGTTTCCAGTCAAATGTGGCTCTTTCCACTTGATCGCATTTGAGATTCATGCATGCAGCTGCTCTTGTTCCATTATTATTTTGTCGACTCAGTACAGAGCCGTCTTTTCTGTATCGACATTATTATATATATTCTTATACCTAGGATGTTTTCTATAACTAATCTAACACGTTTATCCAAATAAACTTATCAATAAAACCCTAGCCATCAAAGAATCGTGCTCGAAATAAAGTGATCATAGACAACAATAGATTATAGATACCCAAAAGGCATTACACAATTTTATGAGTGCAAAAACGCTATTTCAAATTCAGAACGTCTTTGAAAACTTACGTGTTCCGTCGCCATTTTTCTACGTGTTTGAATACTTTGAATGCTAGCCATTTGGTTAATTTATGTTTTGGATTCAGCGCACGGATCTGGATTTGTAGATTCTTAGCGAGCACTGGGTGGTACCACACATGTTATACTGCTGTCAATAAAGCTTTATTGCTTTGTTGAGCCTCGCGCCGCGCACGATGTAAATGTAAACCAATATTAAATGCTGGATTTTTTAAAATCCTTAGCTTGTTTTGTTAGCTTTAGTTTCTATACAGAAACTGTCTGTGTTTGAAAAAGTCATCTTATCGGCCTTATCAATAAGTATCTGCAAGAAACATAACTGCAATGCCAAAACAACTTTGTCATCATTTAATTGCCCTTATTCCACTATACAGCACAGCAAGTTCTCTTCCACTCCCTTCTGTCAGCCCTCATCTCTGCACTCATTCTTTTCTTAACCATGCCATCAATTTCGAAATTACTTTTACAAAATTATTCAAAAGAAATTTTAAAAGGCTGAACTAAGCTCCATTTTAGCTGCAGGCTGTTACTCCATAATCCGTTTACATTCGAGCTGGTTTCATTGAGCACGGAATCGTTCATCATTGGCGTCTAGCCGTCGTTATACGGACGATTTATTTTCGATCAGTTTACAATTTCCACAACAAAGAGAGAATAGCGGATTTGAATGAAAATGTAGAACGAATATAAAATCTGTCTTGCTGTTTTTGAACGAAATAATAAATGTGATGAATATTATTTTAGAATCGATACATAGACTACTAGTAAGCCTAGCGTCTTTGTCCGCGTTGAGGTTATTTCATACAAACTACATCTTTTCGCTGGATCCTCTAGGAGTTGAATTTCGGGAATTCCTTTTTATGCACCCTTAAAATATAAGATTGATTAGGTTTGTACGGGCCAACCCGCACATTCAGCAAAATGCATTGTGCTTTAGCATTACTTATTACACAATAAATCAGTTTTAAACTCACTACGGCAACGTGCGGTCGTTTTCATTATCATCATTTCCCGATCTGATCAATTTAATCATAGTAATGTTTAGGGTCCGCAACAGACCCTACAAGGTTGATTGGTACCTACCCAATCAGTTTTTTTGAATAATACCTATTTTTGTTTACCTAATATAAAATCTGAACATGCAAGTATAGAATATCGCAATCGACCTAATCTACACTACCAACAGCCTCAACATCATCGAGGATACTGAAACACTGCTGCTAACATACTAAAGTCTTTTCCCGGTACTTCGAAGAGTTGGGCTGGCTGGGGGAGGGTTAGTAGGGGGATAATGCACAATACTCCCCACCGCGGGACGTCAGTGCAGATCTTTGTTCCCCTAACATCAATTAGAATTAGAATAAGAATCTGAGCAGAATCCCGAAACTTTAAACTTTTTGGACGGTACAACCAGAAGACACATACAGTGAAATGTTGTATCTGATCTATCCGTTGCAACATAAAATGCGAGCTGCTGTAAATAACGACACGGTTCTAAAGCAAACAACTTTGTGTAACAATCCACAGAGAAACTATAACAGTTTCCCGTTGGTTTACTTACAATTTACACGAACACAGAGCTATTGTGTGCTTTGTCCTGACTCACTTTGTTAATGCGATTTTGTTCATTTTGTGGCTATTTTTCACGTAAACAAAGCAGTAGTAGAGTTGCTGAAAAGTTGAGCTTTGTTTCATAGCAGTATTTAAAAAAATGCATATATCTCAGTCTAAAATTTCAGAGTCCAAGATACTCTATAAATTGACTTCCTTGAACTATCAAATAAGTAGCTAGCTTTAAGTGATCAGTTCCTACAATTGAAAGAAAACTTGGTGAAAGCTTCAACTGCAAAGAACTCGCAACTTGAACAAGCTTTTACAGCGAAATGAAAAAGTTCGCAGGCAAAGATTAGACGCTAATGCGTTATGGGAAGAGGCTCTCAAAGGCGGATTGCAGTGTCAATATTTAAGCCACGACCCCCCGGGCGAGAATGACCTTTGCTCTCCCATCGAGCAATGCTCATGTATCATTCATGGCTCAGGATGAATTACGGTTACTTTTGAATAAGTAGCGTGTTGATGCGATTAATGGTTCTACGGAGGGAGTTGATGTGACAGGTGAAAGTTGGAAGGTTGCGGGTTTTATGTGTCCTTGGAAATATTAATAATAAATGATGGACCAGCGTGGACAACGAATATGAATATACATGATCAATCAGAATGAATTGACAAATCTCTAGACCAGAGAGATACAAATGTACACAGAGAGATCCATATGAATAAATAGAGTCTAGAGTAATCAGATAAAAAGGATTTTTACAGAAAATTGAGGAGTAAATTGTGTGCCCACTTTCTTACCTGGAATTTTTCAAGTGGAAAGTTTATCAGCCCGGAAAACACGTAAAAATAAATCTTCCTTAGCTAATAAATCAAACGAAAGTTGTTTAGTGATAAAATGGAGCATCTTCGAGATTCTTTTGATATATTTTTTAGTTAGCAGCGGCGTTATCTTTTTTTTTAACTCAAACTGGGAGCCCGATTTGATTTCAGAGATTTTCTTATACTAGGTTAGGTATTACCCACATTAATTTAATATTCAATTATCAAATTCAAAATCAGTGTTTCAACAATGAAGGCTGAAATCTCAGTAGGATTCTCAATGAGGATCGATCGACATGTTACTTAGCTTGTAACAAGACGGCTCGACGTCGACTCCCCTGGGTCGAGGGTAGGTCACAGATTAACCATTGCTAAGTATCTTACGTAAGTTCAGAGTTTAGGTGGAGTCTATTATTCTAGATTACTTTGCCTAGAAGAAAATTACCTAGTTTATGTCTATTACCGCAGTGCTGTAAATATTCAATGTCAGACAGCGCTCGCTCGTCTCTATTAGATTACTTTGCGTAGCAAGCACTTAAAAACATCACATTATATACAGTCTGCATCAAAGGTGGATTGAGTTTTACAACAGCTTTTTGTTTCCTTTTGTGTAAATTCAATATACATTTAATTGAAGTGAATAAAGAGTAACTGTTCATACATACATACATATATTATTATCTCGCCATTATCCCTAAAGCGCCATTTACATGGAGAGAGTTTATCGCAGGTTTTGGGGTGAGAAGTCGTACATATGCTATTATCGTAGGCGATAATTATTAGACGATAATCGCATTCACATGTTTACATTCAATCAAAAAAACAAAAAACTCGCCTACGAGTTCTATACGTACGATATTCGTAATGTAATTATGACCAAGCGTTTTGTCTACACTACGACACATATTGCAATGAGAGATTTGTCTACGATTTCTCGACTTGTCTAAATTCGATCTCGTATGACAGTTTTCATGTTCTTATTTCTAGATGCTTAGTGAAAAAACAGCGTCATCTATTTGAAGTAAATGGTGATCCGTGGTCTCTGCCTACCCCTATGGCAAAGATTCTTGCTATGTATATATTTTATTCATATAAATTGTAGTTGCAATCGAGTAGAAAAACTCGCACTCAGATCGGAAAACAGCTTCTTATCCCCAAGTCGCCGACAAAGTCGCGATAAAGGAGATAGGGATAATCACTGGATGTTTAATTAAAACTTTCTGTCTCCATCATGTAATATAATGGAGCTGTATCCGCTACATTTGCTTGTTTTACTACTGTTAGTTGTATTGTTTACCTACATGTAGGAATGGGTTTATTCCCCGTCTGTTTTTTCCACGTCATCCATACCTACTAATTTTAATAATGCTAGAGCTTTCTGTCTGTTATCTTTTCACGCCTAAACCGCCGAACAGACGCAGAGATTTTTGGGCTAAATCTGATAGTGTCAGTCAGGCAAACATACATTTTGTATTCATAACAGTTTTTTTTCTTTTCGACTGGCTTTGTGCTAAATGAAACGTCTAACTAAATATAACAGTTGAACTAACATTTCTAGCGATTCGAATCAGTTATAGAGTCAGCGTTAGAGCGTGGGCACTGGGCATATTGTTCATTCATCTTCATCCCAGTGATTCAGAAATAGATCGTGACCGTTCGAAGTAATGCGATTCAAATAGTGCATTTTGCGTTTATACAGCCAGCCTTTGTGAAGCGTTTGACAATTTTACAGACAAAAGCACGACCATTATTAACATATTCACCACTACATAGGGGTTTTGAGTACTTTTCAATAACATTATAAGAAGAAGACACCTACATTATGATATGTTTAACCAACTTCTAAGAAATAAAGAAGGAACTCAATTCTGCTGTATATTTTTCTTTTATTTATAATTGAAGGCGAGTTTTTTTTTTAAACGCAATTAAGTATATAAACACATTATTTTTTATTGAAGTAAAAGCAACTTAGAAATAGTTCGTGGGCAACTTCATCTCTTACTCTCGATTTACATTCCGTGGGTAACAACGTCCAATTCCAGAGTCCAAATCCTACAGCGAGCAATATTAAACTTTTACAGCCTTACTACGGAAGTTAGAATACATTCCTAGCTATACATATACCTATTGAACTGTGGAACAAAGCAAACGAGAGCGTACTCGATACAGCTCATGCAATATTTAAAATCGAAGTCCTAAAATTCGATGGTATGTTTGCCTGTTTAGGTATTCTTTCAGTATATTTTAGCTCCTTGCATATGATGATATGAGTAAGAAAGGAGTGAATACTGAAATGACGGCTGATAGAGGGGAATGGAAGAGGCAAACATGTTGTGCCGACCCCACTTGAGTGGGATAAGGGCAGGGAGATGATGATGATTTTAGCTCCTTGCAAGAACTTACTTCCGAGTCATTCCAGCAAACACCAACATCAAGTATGCATAGGTAGTTAACCATACTGGCTGTAGGTATACTGGCTAAATATTCGAATTAGTTTTGTTTCGTTGTAGAGGTCTACAAATTTTTCGTAGACCCTCTACGAATTTTCTGGAGCATATTCGTCGTAAGTAATCTTTTTTTAAACAAATCAGCAGTTTAGTGTAGACTCTGGGAATGGAAAAATAGGTCAGGTTAACCTTTTGAATATATGTATTATAATAAAATTTCATAGCTTTGAATTTCATAAAAGTCAGCTCCACACAATTACAATAGAATCACAATCATACTGCATAAAAGACTTTGCCGTGACTGATCTATGATAGATCTATGTTAAAGATTGTATGGGAACTTTATAATGTGTGGTTCGATTGCGTTCCTTATAGCACGTAGATGTACACTAATAAATGACTTTTGGAAATTCTACCCTTAAGGAAGAGAAAAGGGGTATAACATTTTTGTGAAAAATTGTATTCCTTGAAGTTTCAAACTTGAAACTCAGTATTATACTTTTCAATAGGTACATTTAATATAAGTCTATGGTAAAATATTTTCAAAACTACCCCCGAAACGGGGTGCAGGGGTTGTTAAAGATTGTATGGGAACTTTTTAACGGGTGGTCCGATTAGCTTGAAACTTGATTTGGATTCTTTCAATACAAAATTATAACGAATTTAGAGGTTTGCCAAAGAAGAGCAACGGAGTGTCAGGGCTGTTCAATCAAACTCGAAGAATCTACTCTACGCGAGTGAAACTGCGGGCGTTCCGCTACTCTAAAATGAAATTCTATAGAAACTTTTATATAAAATACTATTTAGTAAAACTATACTCATTCTCAGTGGAATGTCATTTTAATTGTCCTCTGTGGGTTCTCCACAATACATAAATTATGCCACACAATGTAAATCACGAGACGTTATTACCAATAGCCAACAATATGCTCGTAACAGTGTTGGTACATTGAACTACTGAAAAAACATTGGAATGAAAAAATAACAACCAACATACACAATATACATACTGTTTTTCAGGCATTGCTATTCAAACAAAAGGTTGGTGCAATGCCTCTGTATGTAGGCACACATAGAGGAAAGGAGAATATTGCCGTTCACTTAACTTTAATATAATTTTCTTCGATTTTTTTGCTGTCTCTTCTTGTTTTTATTCAGTCGAATGAAGAAGTTTTCTTATGATTGCTTGTGGTTCTGCCCACTGCATTATGGATGCGGGCGTGATTATTATGTATGAATTAAGAAAATAATCTCTTGTTTAGACTTATCTACCAGCTCACTTGTGAGTTTTAGCCATACTTTATCAAGGCTACTCTTTATAGTCTCCAGGTCATTTACTATGTGTAATTGTATCCCAAGTTTTAGCCAAATTTACTAACGCACTTGCATACAACATTTATAATATTAATAGGGAGTGGAAAAAGAACACAGAAGAATAATATGAATGAATAAGAGAATTATTTTATAAGAAAATCATAATTAATGCCCTCTAATCAAGAAAATGTGATCATAAAGTTTAAAACGTAACAGTTAAAGCAATAGAGCGTAGATTATAGTTCTATTGTTATTGGAATTTTAACGTTATACAGCAATCAGTATGCATAATGTTTACGACTGAAAATTATGCATTTACATTGAACTTTGCTAGTTCAATTCAACCCGACAGATATCCTTCATGCAGTGCTATGTAACTAATAAGAATGGAAAAAAAATCGAAGATGTCGGGTACTCCTAGCCGTAGATCAAGAAGCAAACTGTAATCATTGATTTGAACTTTCCACAGTCCTCAGTTTCCCACGCATGACAATATTTCTATCCGCATTAAAGCTTCAAAAATTTTTCAAAGTCACGGTAACTAGGTTTACCAAATCTTTCCATATTTTTTCTCTCATCACACTAGTTTTCTAACTGCAAAGGTTTTTGTTTTCATTCATCTTTTAATAGCTAGATATTGAAATACACATAGTTTATGATCTTATTCTTACATTATACCCACTTTTTATCAGAGTGTGGATACAGAAATAACAAAATATCCAAACACTGTTTCACATGATTAGTAGGGACTATTTGTACCTTTGGTATGCACATGCAGTATGTGTAAGTATAACGAATACGTCGAGCTAATTAGCCACAGCTAAGAATGTTTATAAACATCGATACCATTGTGACGATATCGATAATTCTCTTCACTTCCTAGAACTGATTGCGTCCTTGCTTTACTTGTTTTGCACAAGGTAAGTAGTTTGTGTCCAAAAACAATAGTTACACATTTCATCTGGTTTTATGTATTCAGGTCCCTGTATGTACTTGAAGAAAATATCGTGAGGAAACCCGCGGCTAAGTCAGTTCCGCACGTAACTAACTAAGGCCGACTAAGCTTGGAGGATGGTATAGGTGATGGGCAAGCCTACTCCACCTATATTCGTCCCGGACACTACAGCGTCGCGTGTAGGCAAAAGTTGCCTCCTGACGCTGTATAAATCACCTAGTACCTATAGATATTACAAGGCCTACAACTTGAGAAAATTAGGAATATAGCTAAAAACTTTTATAAAAAAATATATGTTTGTGGACATTTGACACAGCGCCATCTAGCCCCAAATTAAGCAAGAAGGCTGATATAATACCTATATACTTTTTTATAAATACTTTTAATACTACAACACAGACCCGGAAGAAATATTTGCAGAACATACAACATTTCTCCCGTAGCGGGAATCGAACCCGCACCTCTTGCGTCTCAGCCGAGCACTCGCCCACCACGCCACCGAGGCCGTCAAAGCAATTAACAAGCATCCACCTGCGTCTCCGCTCGCGTGGTAGCTATTCGGATAAAAATAACCATTATGTGGTATACCAGGCCATATACATTATACATACTATGTGTAAGTTTGTAGGTATATAGTAATATTTGTTTTGTCCAAACAAAATAAATCCAATTAAGTTTAAATAGGTTTCTACTTGTAATGCTATGCAGCTAAGTAGACTTAGTAATTATGCCAAGAAAAAGCTGTCAATCATTTCTTGCACCACGTTAATAGTTACCTACATTAATGTAGGTACATAGAAGCTATTAGTTTTGTCCTTACTTTACTTGTATGCAAAATACAATTCACATTGTCTTACATTTCAAAATCGCCAATCGAAGTCCCATTGTAAAGGGTATATAAACATAGAACCAATTAATTATGAAATTACAAGCTCCGATGTTGTAAACAATGCAAGTGTAAATGAGTTTACATCTTATCGTACTAATGGATGTAATGTAGATAGGTACATATTTAAGAGGATCAGAGGATAGGTATAGCTATCCAACGAGGTAACGTCGCCAGCCTTTTCGGGACCTTACCTGCGGTCGGTGATCTGAGCTCTGTTTTCTATCTCTAACTTAGATAGAAAACTGAGCTCATTTTCATTTCTTACCTTAAAGTTTTATATGTTATTATAGTTTGTCTTTGTAAATAAATAAAAAAATAATGTAATGTAGGTGTACGTACGTACAGTCGCCTACGCTGAGGTTACAAAATATTTTAAATTAAAAAACATAAAAAGTTTACCATCTATTTATTTTACAAAGTTTTGATGTGTGACGAACTTACAAAAATGAAAAAAAGAATGAAAGATTTTTCTCAAAAATGGTAAAAGTAAGTTGATATGAGCTAGTGGTCAACTCTGGTGACGGAGATTTGGAGGCCGCCTAAAGGCCTCAGTCATGGCTTAACGACTTAAAAGCCAGGACCGACAATTTAACGTGCCCTCCGAAGCACGGAAGCGCTCAGCTCGTAATGCCAGTTACGGTCGCCCATGCAAATTGTGACCGCGCACGTTGCTTAACTTCAACGATCAATCAAGAACGTCTAAGCAGGCCACGTCACGAGCACTTTAAAATGGTGAACAATATTTTATGTAAGATTTTTCTCTGCATTTTGGCATTGCCTCTTTTGGCAAGCTATATATATTTTTATATTTGGGCATCTTAGTGCAGTCAACTATGTACCTCCTTTGTGTTGTGATGGCAATGTAAGTATTTAAAAGTAAGGGATTTCCTCGTCTAAGACCGTCTTGACATAAAGCTCACAGTCAGCGAATAACTGACAGAACAATACTTTTGTAACTTGCGTACTGTATGCGTCGTGTGAACGCTATAGAAAATAAACAGTATTGGTAGCCCACAGTGAGTCGCATACTGTAAACACGCCCTAAAGATGACACAAAACTGATTTAGAATTATGGAATAAACCTGTCTCATTTTCTTGAACAACCGTTGTTTTCCTGAGCAACTCGAATAATATATTAGCTTATAGGTATACATCACTTATACTGAAGTCATAAACTATAAACTCGTGCGATTTTCCTTTAATCCTCGGCGTTGGGACGGAGATAGAGATCGTAAACATGTCACTTGGACAACATTTTAATTTCTTTTAACCGCCAATATAAACCTTCGTTATAGCTCCGTTATAAAAGTTTTCGGAAAATAAAACTGATGTAACACCTAGTATTATACAAAAATCTGATTAAGCTATTGATTAGTCTTATTTCCTTCACCATATATCACATCAGAAAGGATAAATTACAAAAAGTAAATAAAACGTAAATCAGCAATTTTGCCATAATCCCAAAAGTTGGCAGAGATTTCGCTTATCCACAATTCACCATCATTCAACTGACGTAGCATTCATTTCTAACAAAAATAACAACAGTAAAGAATTTCAGATGAGGTTGTAATCCGAAGCGGGCGAATTTAAAAACCCCTGATCGCCCGTTTTCAGGCTCGTTTAACAATCACGATGAAAAATCTATAGAATGTTCAGTTCATCGAATCATTTGCTACCGGATGGTGTTGGAAATAAAATATCTTCGGAAGGATAATTTTTAAAACGAAATGTGCAAAGTTATATGAACATTGGATTTTATTTTTATTTCCATGAAAACGCCTAGGTATATTCTACTGAGCATTGCAAAATAGAATTTCCATCCATGCATGAGTCAAATACCTATTTTGAATTTTAAAATGGTCAAAGCCGGTAACAGGTTATTCCTTGCCTCTTTAACCGGAACTATAAAAGGAAAATACCATCAAAAATGGTCACCAAATTGCTGAAGTGCCTTCAAATTGGCGTGAGTGCAATCCAAAATCGATTACAGCAGTGAGATGAATGAACAATTTCGTACCTTGAATGTTCTTGAATGATTGACATGCGTCAGTGCGGTACATAATATCGTAACATGCTGTATCAATGTATCATAGTACACTATACAGATACACCTGCGAATAGTGTACTAATACCCGGGTGCCACACTTGCATCAAAGACAAGTGAGGCAGGATATTTGTGTATGTGAATGAAGGTTTCCTTAGAGATTGGCTATTATCATTATCATAATAAAATAGAATTCTCCATAAGATGGCTTCAGTCACTGGGTAACCAGGCCAATGAATTTAAATAGTAATTCTAATGACCCTTGGCATTGAGATATGCCTAGAGCGATACTAGTTAAATCTCCTTTCAATCTGCTATAGGAAATGATAATTTCCTGGGACGTCAAGCCTGGGGCACACCTATTAGAACGAGCTACTCAGCTTGGCATTTCAATCATATTAAGTAGTTTAAATGTCCATTACAGCTAATATTGAAATGGGAGCAATGCTAAGTATTGAATTAATATGAAACTTAGTTAAATAGATAATGAAAAAAAGTTGAGCTAATACAGCAACTTACAACGAATGAGGTAGGTAAAGTACCTCGGATGTTTTTATACAAACGTTGAAAAAGCTTTTACTGTTTGCTATGTAGAGTTGGTAAGCACATTCGTTTGTTTATTTGTCCCCAATCGAATGTATGGTACACAATCTTTGCATTCTATCATTAGAATTTTACTTAGAATTTTGGTTTCTATTGAGTACTAGTTAAAAAAACATCGTTAACAAGTTTCGTTGCGAAGAGGTTTTGGATGGATTCTGTGAAAAGAAAGGAGTGAGTACAAAGATGACAGCTAATAGAGGGGAGTGGAAAAAGAGAACATGCTTTGCCGATCCCATAATATAGAATGGGATAAGGGTAGGTAGACGATAAGATGATGATGTTAACACATAGCATGGTTTGTTATGGTGTTCCGATTTTATCAATTCCTGACCAACCAACTATTTTAAACTTCCTGCTTAAATTTCCGAAATGAAACAAGAAGATTATAAATATTTACACACCCAACGGAACTTGCCGTTCTTGAAGTTAGCCGTTTGTCATACGCAGCGCAGCTTTTTCATACAAAATTATCTACTGCGCATCGAAACGGCTAACTTCACGTGGCGTAGTTTGCTTAGACATTCTTGATTGATTGTTCAAGTCAAGCAATGTTGTGCGCGGTCACAATTAGGATGGGTCACCGCAAGTGGCATTACGAGCTGAGCGCTTCCGTGCCTCGGAGGGTACGTTAAAATGTCGGTGCCGGCTTTTATGTAGTTAAGCCATAACAGAGGCCTTAAGGCGGCCTAAAAACTTCGTCACAAGAGTTGGCCACTAGCTCATACGAACTTACGAATGCCAAGTTCCGTTGGGCGTACTGTAATTATTATGTAAGTACTTACTTATTAGAAAACTTCTTATTTTTACCAAAATGCATTTATAAGAAGTAACTTAGTCTTAATAGGAGTAATTGTAACAAACGCTTCCGAGTGAAAAAATAGCCTTTCATGAATGTCCTCTGCTGCATTCGGTTTTTGGTACCTTTTGAATAAGAAAACATGGTTGTTTTGATAGTCAGATGTTTTCAATGAACATTCTTAGCGCTGGGCATGTGCACCACCCCTAGTCCATAGTTACAGTGCGTATTGTACAGTGATTACGGCCGACGGACGTTCAGCCATTGTTCCCTCAATAGCCGCAATGGCTTTTGATGAACATAGTTACTTTGTTGATTTTATTAATGGAGGTGTACGCTGACTGAATGCTATTCTTAGCTCGTGCCGTATTCAAAAGGCGAGAGAACAAGACCGATAGAATCGATACTGTATTTTCTAGAAATCTGTAAAGATCTCTTACATTGAACGTTAAATTTCTCAGTCTTTTCGCAACCGGTTCCTCCCTGCTGCTTGATCCACCTCATCTTCTGTCTGCCTTTATTTCTGTGGTCAGTAAATTAATTTTCCACTCTCATCCCTTGTCTGATCTTGGCATTTACTGTTCGCTAATTTTCGCTTTCTTACAACCTATTGTATATTCAAGTCACTAATATGAACATGTCCTTCAGACCCCAAATTATATAATCCCCCTAACAAGCAAAAGTACCTCAGTTATCCCTACGCAAATGCCAAATCTGTTGGAGGTCGTTGCTAACCTGGAAAGTTCAACTGGCATTTGTTCCAAACATCGTGATATTCATTCCTGTTGTGCAAAAAAAGAAAAAAAAGAAGTTAAAACTGCACTACTCCCGGTGTTATTCAATATTGAGTTGTCGAACTCGCATGGCCTTTGTTCGATTGGATTAGTGCCGTGTTCGCTCAGCAAAAATTCGCGAATATATATAACGTTTGTTGCGCAGTGCGCAGGGTCTTCGTTTACGAAAACCTACTTACCACTTGTCTACAATGTTGTTTGAGAAAACATACTTATGTTCACGAGGCTGAATCACACTGATATTATAAATGTGAAGGTTCGTGGGAGTGAATTAGTGTGTGTGTGTATTTTTTCCAACATTTCCGTAATGGCTAAACGGATTTGGCTGAAACTGAGAAGCGAGGCTGTGGGAACAATTGATTATAATATACCTAGGCTACTTTTAGGGTTCCTTCCCAAAGGGAGCCAAGGACCCTGGGCTGTATCTCATGAACCGTAATAGTTCAAGCGTTGAAAAATAGTGACAGATTTGACAAACAGTGACCAGTAGATTAATTTTTAGGTAACGTTTGAACGTATTTAAAATAACCCTATAAAAAATCCTGTCGATAGGATAAAGACCAGCATCATCATTTTCATGCCCTTATCCCACTCTTTATGGCACAGCATGTTCTCTTCTACCATTCCCTTCTGTCAGTCGTCGTCTCTGTACTCACTCCTTTGATAACCATACCTCTTTCACACAATCCATCCACCTTTTCTTTGGCCTACCCCTACCTCTAAATCCATCCACATTCATATTCATAACTTTTCTCGCAACATGACTTTCATTTCTCTTCATGACATGCCCATTACCACGCTAGCCTATTAGGTACTCCTCAATCTTTCTGTCACTGGCGCTACATTCAAACTTCCCCTGATATATTAGTTTCGTATCTTATCCATTCTAGTCACCCCACACATCCATCTCAGTATTTGCATCTCAGCTGCGTGTAGTTATTTTTATTTCCGTCCCTTTGGTCGCCCAACACTCAGATCCATATAGTACGACAGGTCTTATGATCATCTTCTATACTTTCCCGATAGGATAAAGACCATTGAATACATTTTTACATGTGAGAGCTTTTTCGAAAAAAATTAACCTATTTTCACAGAAATATTAGACTCTCCGCAAAGGTATCTGTAGATCGGCCGATCAGGAAGCGGTATCTAATCGACAAGTCTAGAGGAAGCTGTCATCCTGACACTATTGATAACGACGCCGACAGGCTCTGGACACTCTGCTTTGAACAATGTTGGGGATTTTATTTATCTCTTTATTTATTTAAATATCTGAGACCGACCTAAGAAAAATGAACGTAAGACGAGGCGATAAGGTCTTATAGTCTGCCTGAAGAGGGCGAAAAAAACATCTGAGACGATATTTTGTTCAAATATTTACAAGTTGAGTTTCCTAGCGTAGTGTGAGAATGTTGTACCTAATGTGTTTTAGATCTTAGTTTGTACCATACTTCACGCAAATAAATTATTTCGGTGTTCATTTGATCTTTAATTTCTCAAGTCATGAGAAACTACTTTTGCCTGGGTAGGTACTTTTATTAAAACAACTTTACATCTATTTAAATAAATGATTTAATAGTCATCGAGGTAATTTGTTATAGTCACGTTAATATTTATAGTTTGCATATATGTATTATACATATTAACTGTAATTATTTATCCTCATTGTGATCATACCCTTATATGATTACCCTTGTATGACATTCATATTCAATACCTACCTACATAAAAGTAGAATAATCCACAAGGGTTTTGCAATGGTCCATTGAACGATCAGTTTGTTGGTTCATACGCAGATTAAAGAATATAAATAACACCCAACTTTCACACACATCGTTCTAACCCCACACTAGGATTCCCTGTGTCGTGGGTATCAGAAACTGCGAGTAGGTACTATGGTATCTAGAACCGGATTAAATACTGCCAGAACATGCAAACTCTTTCCCACAGCAGGGATCCGTTGGACTTCTTGCGTCTCAGACGAGTAGGTACTCGTCCGCCACGCCATCGAGGTCGTCGGCAAGAATGTAACTTTGTGTTTATATTTTTCAACAAAATTATTTCGGTTTACCTCAAATTACTTTAATATTTTAAACTCCATAATAAAGAAGGCTGAAAATAAATTCTTGGTAGACTGTAGGTATACAAAATTAACTTTAAATAATATATTAACCAACCAAGGTTTCCGTCTGAAGCTCAAGAGCCTTGTTAACAAAACGGATTTTAAACAGAAAATTCATTAAATATTTCAATTGTTGAAGCAACTTTCTTTTTGGATAATCTGGTAAGATTTCATGATCATTTAACCGGTTTTGTTGCATTTGAAATGTTTAGTTCATAATAATCTATTTATTATATTTTTGTCACAATTAAATTAATCTATTAAATAAGTAATAATAATTTATTTTACCTCGTCATCGTCTTCGTCAATTAGAAGAGTATGCTAAGAATTAAGAATTGCCATTCAGAAGTGTTATTGTTGCAGTTCACTGTTAACTCATAGCTCAACGGAATACGGAAACAAAGTCTGCTTAACGAAATTAGAATTAGGAACCTACCTTTATCTAGATACCTAGCGAGAAGCACCCAAATACTTTGTTTTTGATTTAAATATTCTACATCTAGCGGGAGAACCATCCTTCAATTCCAGCCAAATCAAGATTTTCCTAGCCGAACCCCTGGGTTTAACTCGGGCAAGAATAAAATATAGACTTTACAACAAAAAAAAATATAGTCTTAGCTTTCTACTAGTAAAAGAATCAGAACCGGTTTAGCTGTTTCTACTACCCCTACACAATACTGTAATTTTTATAAGTAATTAAGTGAGTAGGTACCTACCTATTGTTTGAGTATTAATCATGGAAGCAATGCAGCCTTTGAATAGGCTATCTGTGAGTTTAATTTTGTGTACAATGCCAAAATTAGCTTTAGTCTGGTGCTATATAAGCTGAGCTAATTTATTTACTGCTGCTGTATGTCATAATGTTCTGCAAGTAGAGCAAGTCTGCAAATTTAGTATACTAAATAGGCAATTAATTTAGGGGTTAAAACTAGCTTTGGTGGTAGGTAGGTAGTACCTATTGCACACGAACTGATTAGATAGGTACTAACAAAAGACTAACATTTCTCAAGAAGGCACGGGTTTCCTAATTCGAAAGCGAGTATCCAAGTTATTTATAAATAAAGGGAGATAGACCTACAAAGTTATTTAGTTGGGTATTGCCAGTGTTGCATAAACAAATAGTAATCAACTTGGTCAAAGAACGATTTAAGCAGACGAATAAAGGTCAGACAGGCGGCTCTATGTTAATTTCGGAATTTATAAATAAATTTCAGTTTTGGGGAAATTACTTTAGCTACAGCAAGTTTGTTTCTGTAAGGTATAATCAGCGTACTAGTTACTGCAGTTGTTTAGGTAAATAAAACGTTCGTTTTATCTAATGAGAATGTCTGTCTCAAAACCTGTTTGCCTAGAATTTCGTAAATGGTTTAAAAAGATCAGTATTACACCAATACCTATGTATATGTATACTTAGTAGTATATCTATGCTTTTTCCATTCGGTTTGATAAGCACTCAGTCTTGCCAATATGCCTATGTACGTCATTATTTAAAAGCTAGCCTGTGATTAGTGTAATACGTTGACTTGCCGAGAATGAGCTACAAAATACGTAGGCATACACTGTAATTACACATTATACATACATTCAACACTCTGTACTGTACATGCACCGCTGATCATTGTAATCGACAAATGAGTTACATTCTGGGTTAACTGTGGACAACCTATAGAAATATCTGATCATCTGAAAGGAATTTTGTTCTTACGCTTATTATGCATCTTGTGGCTAGATCTAATTCTTAAAGATTTGTAGTAGGTAGTTAGTTTACTACTAAAATATGTTTCAAAATTCGGTAGGTCCAGTCATGAAACTTGAAGCCCAAAGATGGTGAGCTTGACCCAAGCGCAGTGCAGGGTTCATGCACAGACTTTGACGCGCAAACGCTTTGTGTTGCAGTTTTTGAACAAATTACGCAAAACTAAAAAGAATTTGTAAATTTATCTCTATTCCAGCGACAGAAACTAAGCTAATTAATGAATAAACAAGTTAATCATTCAAATAATATTGCGTAACATTTTTTGACAAAGAAGGCTATTTAAAATCTACATAGAGAATGAATCATCTCCAAGAAATGCGAAGATAGAGACTTTAGTATTGTTTGACAAGTTAGCTACGCTTTTCGAACACAATGACGTTTTACCTACGAGTATTTATTAACAGGGTAGCAATACAATTACGAGTGATAAAATAGCCATGTGCAATACAAAAGTAAAAAGGAAAAAATTATAAAAAGCCTTTGAAGCACCTGCACAGATAAGTTATAACAATCCAAAATCTAAGAGGTTTTATAAAAAAATCTCAAATGAACCTAAACTCTAATCCAAAGAATGCCGATGTTATAAACCGTTAAACGTGCGGGAGTCACGAATTGAAATCTAAAAATACGCCCATTGTAAATACGGAGCACGAATTCATGGGAACTGAAATAAAACAAATTTTGTAGTAAAGTTATTTGGGTAGAAAAACGCCTGAACAAGAGACGGTACTTTTAGGTAATGAATGTCGTCACTAGCCTACTGGCTCGACCGGATTCATTCATATTCAATTGAGAGACCTAAGTGAGGCTTCAGAATTTGACAGCTATTTTTATTTCCACTGAGCCTGTTGGATTGCTTGTTATGCTACTTGGTTCAAGTCAGCTGAGTATTGTTGGGTTTATTTGATAATTGGGTATGAAATGTGAATCCTTTCATAGAAGAAATGAAAGTGATATGCGCTATCTATCGTGTCACTAGTTCTTTCGAATCAGTGTGTTGAAAGAATTAAGGTGCGTCTTAAAGGCTCCTTTTCACTTGAAACATGTTTTCGTTTTTTGGTTCTGTGACCCAAGTTTCTTAATTTCTTGCGAGTATTTTAAAGTTTGATATAAAAACTATAGTTTTCTCGTTTGCTAGTAACTTTAATAACTATACCTAGTTCCATAATCATGAGGACTAGTAATTAGGTAAGTAAAGTAGGTAAGCATTTTAATGGTATGTATAATAATATCTGTACAATTTTCCTCAATTCAATTCCAATGACTATGAATCACACTTTAAATTGGAACACAGCATTCGTACACAATCGACATAATACCAGATAATTACGGTTTGGTTATAGTTCACACTTTTCTTGGATTAAATATTAATCTATACATAGACCGAGTAGGTAGGTATAGGACTAATATAGTAATAGTCTATTTATTAGATGACGTCCTATGCCCGATGCGACGATCTACGATAAGAGGCTAAATGGTCAATCTTACAAAACCACAATATTACCGTTGAAAATAGAGAGGTTAGGTAATCACGTCGTATTAAGAATCTTTATATTGGTGAAAGCGAACATAAAGTAAGCAGTAAGTACTACCCACTTTGTTTGCTTCGCTGTCATAACATTTGCCTAAAATAATTTTGCATAAATTTTACGCACCTGGCTGAAGTGGGAAAGCCGTTTTTGGGTGATTACAAAACTAAATACCCTTGTCGACAAACAACGTATTCGAAGTAGTATACCAATTATATTTACGAGTATGTATTATATTTTTAGGGTTGACTAAAGGAACGTTGAGTTTTTGTTTTCATAGAAACTTTATCTTCCTGCTGCGTCCTCTAGGAGATGAATTTCGGAAATTAATTTGTTAGTGTATCCCTGCTCCGTAAGGGGAATATAATCCTTAGTTTTATGCTTATAGGACTTTAGGCTTTGCGTTGACTGTCTGTCAGTCAGTCAATCTGTACATAACGAAAGAGTTTTATATATATATAGATTATATTGACGACATCTAGACGGTAGACAGTACCTAGATAGGTATTTAAAATAATACTTATTTATTGATCACCGACATCTGGTCTGCGTTCATTGAACCGTGTGAAGGCAGACCGATTTACAAGTCAAAGGTCGTATTATTGTAGTTACCTACACTACAATAATACTTTCCTTTATGACCCAGACCCAGCAACGGACCATCAAGATCAAAGGTCATTGTCGAACAGAATAGGAGGAAATCCGGAAGTTTAAATCGTGTTTGTGTTTGCTAGTAGCCTAGTTTTCAGATCTTTAACAACTAATTGTTTTAACAATATTCCTCCTTTCAACACGCAATTGTTACTTGAAGTTCACTTTTAATGTAATTTCGTTCTTTTAATTAATCGCGCGAGCAAAGATCTCAGTGACAACTTGGGTGATTTGGCGTTATATGTTTGTATGCTTGTGGATATGTTTTTCAGAGTATTACTTTCGAACGTTAATCCAATCTGTATAAAACTTAGTAGGTCAATTTATAGATTATGCTATGAAGATTTGCTGGGAAGCATACGTAGGTATCATGAGCTTAATCGGTAAAGAGGTGTAACAGATATTGAGTTCCCAAAAAAAAAGTTTTACAAATTTTGTATCGAGTTGGCCGAACTCACTGAGTTGCAAATAAAACTGTTATCAATTTACTTTTCTATTGCAAGCAATAGTATCAGAATTTAAAAAATATAGTCCTAATAAGTTAAATAATGGCTGTCGTAAAATAAATTGAAATATTCTAGGAGAGAAATGGCTTCCTGTGTCATAACTATGCTTTGTTCTGAAGTATCTTGAACTGCTTCATAGCACAATGCCTAGTGACTGTCTGCTATCCCAAAGTATACTTCTATGTTGTAAAAACTCACCTGAAACTACTGCAAGGATGTATAACCCAGTGTCCAGCTGCCTTCTGTCGGATCCTCTCCTTCATCAGCGCCTTCTTTGAGCCGAAGAGCTTCATTGCGAGCTTGTTGTCGGTTGGCTGGAAGAGGGCTTGTAGCTGGTTTCGGAGGAAACCTGACTTCGCGTCGGAAACTGGAGGGGCTGGTTCCACTGGCGTGCCGTACAGGGAGACATCGTCTAAGCCACCGAAGTGGACTTTACCGGTGCCGCTGCCCTGCTTCAGCGACATATCGGCGTCGCCTGGAACAAAATAAACTTCTGTAAATAAAGGATCTACAGAGAAAAGTTAATAAATTTCCGTAACCATCTTCATCATCATCTTTTCAGCTTGGTACACCCACTGCTGGGTAAAGGTCTCCTTTCGATTTTCCTTGATATGAAAATAAAAACAAAACCGACTTCAATGAAAAATAAATAAAAACTCCTTGGTGCCATTTAGATATGTCAGGATGTCAGTGGCCATCGAGACTCATTTGAATAAAATTGAGTAAGAAAATATGTTAGAAGTAATTTCTTGAAAAGTATAAATTAGTGGCAGAATCATCAAATTCATAATTGGCAGAATAATCGCGTAACAAACATACAAGAAATAAAACAGGCATACAGTCGAATTTAGAACCTCCTCTTTTTTGAAGTCGGTTGAAAAAAAGAACACCGCTGAAATCATTTTTCTATTACCTAAAATAAAATGTAACACCCTTAATACCATTTCTACGTCACCTTTGCAAAAAAAATTAAATGATTGTAAAGAAAACGAATGATAGATATATTGCATAAATAGATCGATGGAACAGGAAACCAACATGTTTAGGATATACTGAATGAATTCTGAAACTATATTATATTACACACGCCAGATGCTTGCATGCCCAAACCACATATCAATCATTTCAGACCGGCCGAAATGCGAATGGTTTTAGTAACAATGTCTTCCAATGACATGAGCACGAGAGCTAAACGGAGGTTACAGATTGGACAATTGTCAGAACATTGCATGCATGCAGCCAATGAGAGATAGCTCTTCCTGGTTTGAATAATTGGCCTTTGGAAATTGACTGTTGAGCGAGACTGTTAATATTGCTCTAATTGTAAAGTCATAATAACAAGCCATACTAAAAGAGTTAAAACCATTTTGATTACTGACAAGAATAACGAGAACTTGCTAGAGTTCCCATGCCAAGAAGGAACATTTCAGTAATAGGTATGTCTCATAAAATTTAGATCTCAAGACTACTCCATAAAAGACGTGTGCTCCACCACTAATACTGCAGAGATCATAAAAGCTGAAAAGTTATAGAGGAACATCACAGTGACAGTTCATTACTTTGGTCACAATCCCACATAATAGACTCGGGTTATCGAGTTTATATAAAACGGCGATCTCCAGTCATAGTTCACGTACCACAATACGCCAGGGTCAACTAGACCAGCTCAATTGTTCCAAAATCAATAGTAGCAGCCTGAAACTACTGCACATTCTGTAACGATGGTGAAACTCACAATGGCAACGGCCCCAGTATACCGACAATGTTATTGTTCCTTTACGAACACAGTTGGTCTAATGTTAAACATTATGCTGGGTTTGTAAACTTTTGTTCATTTCTTGAGAAAAGATGTGCTCGTTTTAGTGCTTTTGAATGACTTGTAGCTCGGTTCATTCATTACTAGCCACAGCCATTGTATTCGAAAGGACTTGACCAATCCAAAACTTGTATTAAGTAGTTTGTATTTTTAGTAGCATCGGGTACTTATTGCATACAATGGAACTAATGGATTTATGCTCACGTTATGAAGTTTATCACAAAATGTCTTCACGCTCGATATCGTCATCAGCAGTCAACGACCCATGACGATTCCACTGCAAACTTGCACACAAATGCTGGTCTCAAATTAGATCCACAATTTTATAAATAGTTTGGTCCCATTCCTCAGGCGAATAAAATCTCAGGACTGGAATGAAATGATGAACTTTCATGTAAATTATTTACGTTAGGTAATCTATAATTGTAGAACCCTCCAAGAACAATGGATATATCAACGAAGACATAGATACTAAAACATGTAGATACGACTTAAAGCGCTCACATGATACAATGTCTAATGAGTCTCATGTAGTGTCTCATGTTCATTACAGCTGATAAAATACGATTAAACAATGAGCCAATGGCACCTCATTGATTCAAGTGGCGTCGTGAAACTGGAGAACACCAATCAGCCGCGCGCATCGTATCACATCCGAGTAATTTTGTACTGATCTTCAAGAAACATGGACTGGACTAATGGGCTTACAAATTAACCGAATCAATAGACAAAATGACTCACAAAATAGCTCATATGAAATCTATCCATCAATGAAGACCTACCGATAAAGAAATAATCTGGTTCCTAAAACCCTAAATCTAGATTGACTTGATAGGAAGATTATAAAGGAAAATCTAGACTTGTTTGTTCTTTTGAACATATAATTTTTTACTAGTTATTGTACTAGGTGTAAAGTAAAAATGACAAAAGTTCCAATATTGCATCAGAAATTCCCGATACAAATCTTTGGAAAGGTGTCAAACTCTGGCCATTTGTCATTAGTAAGAACTATTTCTACGTCTGTCTGTGCAATAAGTTCTGTGTGAAGATTGCAGGATATCGAATGCGGCTGCTCATGCAACTTTGTTTATGCCAAATTATTATCAGATGGTCTACTAGTTGATTTGCTGTTTTGAGGTCCACTTGATCACTCATCTAAGTTCTTGAACTAGCTTTTGTGTCACCCCAATGTGTCACCTTTGCAACAAATCTAAATCAAAGGATACGGAAGTTTCTTCCTAATTCACTATTGACATGCGTCAGCAAAATATTTAATTAGTGAAAATGAAGTTGATCTTGGCAAACATCTTCACAGTTTGCCACAGACAGAGCCGTGCGCTGTATCTAGATAGCATAACTTTAATTAAACGTCGGGATCCGCTTGAAAATTATTTAGCAGCAGGTGCTGCTTGAGAAGACTTGAGTGGAATATATTCAGGCTAACATCTATTGCTCTTGAAAGAAGTCGAAACGCCTGGATAAATCGTTTATCAGAATACTATATAAAAGACTTTGTTCCACTAGTCTATGATACAACGATTACTTATACCTATTTAAATTGTATTATCTAATAGGTACAACTAGGGTAAGGGCTTTAGGATGTTTCGACGTGATTCTTGTGATTTAATTGAATAAATATATGTATATGAACTGTGGACCGCAACACAATACCCAGAACAGGATTTTTTTTTACATAAAATGCAAACATTTCTTCCGACACAAGAAATAAATGGTGATGGGTAAATGATATTGATACATCGGCCCATTTGTTTAATCAACATTTCAGTCTTAGGTTCTTTATCTACTGGAACATTCTTTCAATAAGCTGCGATCAAAAGTTGTAGTTATTTTAAATATGTATAATATTAATGCTAAACTCCTTAGTATTGATATATAAATGAATCTAGCTGGAGACATCATTAGAATAGAGTTAGACTAGCTCATTCGATATTTACTTATAGCGTGCGCAATAGACTAAGTGTATTCATATTATTGCGGCTATAGCGCTGTCAGCTTGGCTAGCTCTAGCATCTCGCTTGATCATTGAGATGGAAAGCTCAATGAACTTGTAGATAAAATTTTCCAAACCTGCAGTCACGCAAATAACTTCAAATGTCCGTGTAAGTCCGTTGTTTTTGTATGGGAAGCCATCCTTACATAAGTCATTGTCACGCAGCTAATTCCTATTTAAATTCAACGTTTTTAAAAAATAACACTATCTTTACCGCGACCTTAATTTAAGAAGATTCGCTTACCGCGAACTGTTCTTTATCGAATCAGGCATGTGATTGATTATTAGGTAAGTTTTATGGTTATTCGACGTATGCGTTCGTTTGATATTGTCAACCTTGAGATTGTCCATTGTTATGAAGTAAATCAGCTTGTATTCTAAGAATTGAAACGAACTGATCATTCTGTTTACCTCTATACCTACCTTTATTGTAAAAAAAGCTTTCAGAATTTAATGTATGAGAAAGATAACTATAAATAACGATAACGATACATAATTTACCAATTTGAATGAAGTAACTCAACTTGATTGATTACTTTACTGACTACCCAATACTTATTATACAATTCCAGCACGAATTTTTAGCGAACTATAATACATTACATCGTGCGATTCCACAGTCTAGAAATCGATATGAACATAGGTTTGCAGGTAAAACTTGTAAATTCAAAGGAAGTCTAGAAGTCAATAGAAACACAGCTTGGTTAGAAAAAGTTGTAAAGAAAAACTATAGGCACTTCGAAAGGAATCCATGAATCTATAGAAATGAATTTAATGATACAATGAAAGCACAAATGACTCATAAACAACACTTACCTCGCGGCATGTTTAAAATCTCAGGTGGCCTTTGTGGTTAGTGGTTAATGGTAAATGCACCACTTTGTGGCCACTTCATGCACTCTCAGTACATTGCACAGATCTTGGACAACACATTATGGCACAAGTTATACGAACAATATTAATTAAGTTTACACTGGCTAAAATCTCACTATATTCAATCTTGTTAGTATAAATTTTACTCCTATAATTATTTTAGCCTATTGACTATGACACGCGGGTTTTACTTTTGCACTAACTAGATTTCAAGGGTATTGATGATTACTGCTCCACTGATATTTCACCTATCTTCATTGATTTTTGTTTTTGTATTGTCTGAAATGATCTTTATAGAAATAAAGAACTCTGTATGTGGTTATGTATTTGTCATATTCGGTATTGTTTATTGTGGCTTAGTATGTAAGTATTAACTATGAAGTTGTCGTAATTGGTATGACGTTATCGTTTTCCAGCCGTTAACTTATGTTTGACATACCTAATCTATTTGTATTTAACTAACTTGCTTACTTTATGGGCTGTAAACGTTAAACCACCTCACAAATCAATTTAAGCATTACTTTTTGTCAATGTAGTGTCAGCTTACGTATGTTTTACCTCTTTGCTTTATGCATTGTCACAGATACTGCTCAGGATTGCCGCTAGACATTATCACTAAACTCATTCGTTTGGTAAAATACTCCTTGGTCTAATAAATAGTCATACGTGTGGAGCTGACTAAGGCGCGGGTTTCCTCACGATGTTTTCCTTCATCGTTTGAGGGTACTGGTAATAGCGCACATAAATTTTTCACACAGAAAAATCCATTGGTACACGACTGGATTTGAACCCACCGCCTTAGGATTGGAAGGCGGGGGTCACTACCAACTAGACCACCAGTGCTCTTAATTTTTGAATTCAATAAAATAGGCATAATAACCTACACTAGCGGTTGTCTGTCAATTTGTTGCAAATGCTGTGCATGCCTATAATTGGTGCACATTCTATAGTACTATTTTTTTGTGAAACATCCATAACAGTGTATTATTATGTGTTCTGTTGGCGTTGCCTAGTAACATACCTAGTAATAAATAAATAAATAAATAGCGTCAAAGTTTCTCATGCCTCGTAAATCATGTTCAATATTTTACATTTCCATGTAATTCGATAAATCATGCGTGCCAATTTTTATCTCCAATTGAGGCTGAGTCTGTGTGACCTTGTCACTGCGGCCAAACATTATCCTTTTGTCTCAATTGGACGGTAATTGCCGGGACGTCTTCTGTTCTATTATAAGACAATTCGCACTTGGGTTTACGAACTGCATCTTAATACCGATTACATTGTAAAAGCTGCCCTTCCGCAGAATCCTTTCACAGCTCTGAATCTTATCACTTTGATCTTTTCGTCTTCGTTTCCCAGAGGCAGCAATGTTTTTATTCCCATTCGCTTCCATTCGATTTGACTTCGTTTCCCCAGTTTCCGCAACATAATGGGACATATTTTAATTTCTAACTCACATTACCTAGGCCAAGCATAGGAGGTGACTGTATGTAAATGCACTTCAGTGCAGTGTGAAGACGACCTTCGTTTTTAATCTCTTAATAATAATAGCTCTGACAGTATGTAATTTTTTACTCATCAATGATATTCGCATTAAAGTAAGGCAGTAAAATAATTTACGTTAATGCTGAGCTATGTGCTTTCCATACTACCTTGTCACTATTAATACCACATTATACTTTTGTATTTACAAGTTTGAATTTATTAGGATATACTCTGTTGTTATACTTAAAAAAACTTAAATAAGTACCAACCCTATGTTATTATCAAAAACTTGTATGTTGAACAGGGTTCTAAATGTCAATGTTTAACTCTAATTACTATTTCGACTATTTCCTCTTATTTCCGAAGTAATTGCTCACATAAATATGTACTGACAACGTAAGGTACCTATCTGGTAAGTGCATAGTGCTGTCCGCGAATTTGTTCGTGTACCTAGTACCCGTATAAAAACTATCCTACATGTTTGGTTATGAATTTATTTTCTAAGTTTCATTTAAATTCGTTCGGTCGTTACGCCGTGGTTGCATACAAACATCGTCACAATCCTCACATCTCATATGTAAGTACCTACTCTGTCCAGTTCCTCCGGAGAGGGTTTCATTCTCACCAAATTTATGTAGATAGGATTTAGTATATAGGCCAGTGCAGTATGTATCTTGGGATGGATATGCACGAGGCCCTTATCGTAAATACTGACACGTATTTTTCTAATCAGCTGCGCATGTCCGATTTGCAAAACAAATGACTATTGCTATTGTAATCTCCTAAGCTCGTTTAGCTAGAAAACATGTTTAAACAAGTGACACAAAGTTAACATTCTCAAAGAAAGTTGCTTTGAGGATTTCGGGATTGACACTTCGCTATAATGCGTTTTGTTTTATTAAAATTATTATTACGAGTTCTGTGCCGAGTGCCTGTTCCACAACGAAGTTATTATTGTTTATAAAACATAATTTCCATGATAAGCTCCGAATGTTAGTCATAACATTACAGTTATCGTTAAATATAGAACCGGGATCATGAGGGTACCTACGGCCTATTGTATCACAACACTTACTTTCGCGGCTCGCTAGCCCACTTGTGTATTTCACAACACTTCGAAACAGGTAGTTGGTGAACCTTGCACAGCACATGGTGACCGCTTTTGTGGACTTCAGTGTATTAGTGTCATTTTGGAATGAGCGCTGCGTCGAGGCGAGCGCAACCGATCGTCGCACATACTACACTACTCAAACTCTGCGGTTGCAGGGCTACACTTTGAAGTTGGAACACACTTGGGCGTCCCCAAAATATACGCAAAGCTTCGTACGCGGGTGGCCGACACCGCACTCCGACATGCACTGACTAGGTTTTTTTTTTCATTACCAGAGACCAATTAATGTCAATGACTGACGAAACCAGAAGCGCTGGTGTTTCTCATTCAATAATCACTTGTTTGCAGTTTATGGGCTGATAGCTTTACGAGCGCGAATGTTGACTATGGGTTTTTGTGTCACGCAAAATCAATAGGTACCTATGTTTAATTTATGACTTCACATTGTAGTTTTTAAATAAGTATCTATAATGTTGACTTACGATGTTTGGTTGTAGTAATACTCCTTGGTTACAATTAAGTACCTACCAGTTAACTTACCTATAATTTAATATTTCAGAAGTCCGGTACCTACCTATTTACAAGAGCCTAGTAGACATGACTAGTCGTGCCTTGATTTCTTTGCAGAATCATTAGTAGGTATAATTATGAATGAATCACCATAGCATGATACATTTGGTTTTGCAATTGAAGCGATCTTGTATTACTAGCCTACTAATACATTGTCCATGGATTCCTTAATCATTGATTTCGTAACGATTGATTGATCAATGAACACACCTAATAGTGTGTGTTCATCCT